>JAUMJK010000375.1:0-600000 GCA_033558105.1 Coccyzus lansbergi
GGTCTTGTACAACATTACAGTATACATTGGTACACCATACGGGTTAGTAAAATTGATAGTTCTCATGTTATAATATTGAGAAAAGATTGTTTTGACTAGGGCAAATTTACAGCTAATTCATGCCCTTAAAGTCAGCAAATTACTTATGGCATCTCAATAACAGATAATCAGCTTCAGTTTAATTCTCCAAAATTGATGCCTTGCATACCTACAGACACATACTATAACTCATGGGCATGGCTACTCCAGGTATTAAATGGAAGCCAGCATAGTTTCAGATTTATTTTTCAGTTTTGATAACCATGTATAGTTTTTTAAGGTTTGAAGGCTTGCAGGGACTCCCAAAATACATAGCGTACATCAAACGTTTACAGAGGTATTCCACTTGTGGGAAAATAAGGCTTTCAATAATATTACGGTTCTCAAAGATGTCAAGCATTCTGTTGTCCACTGACTGGTAGATGATTTTCTTTACTTGATCCGAGTTTTCCCAATCCGACTGCTGCGAAGGCTGTCAGCAATACTTCGTATGGTCCATTCTGCTGTTTTCCGTGGTTTTCCTGCAAAATCTTCAACAAAAAAACCTCATTTCCGGGTACAGACTGATCTTAAACTTTTATGCCATGGAGCTTGTTTCTCAAATGAGTTCAACCAATATTGTTAGCTGATTAGGCAAATTCTCACTTAGTTCTGTGAGATCCCTTCCTGTATACTTCATCTGGTCACAGGGCTAATACTTAGGGTTTTTTTCTTACTACTTCAAGACTTTAACAAGGTCAAAAGTGCTTGATGCCAGTATTGGCTTTGTTTTACACTCTTAGCTGTTTACTGTTCCAATGATTTACTTTCTCCACCCAGCTTCAGGACTGTGATCAGTACGGAGAATGGAACTACTAATCCGTTCTTAAAAGCTCGTTTATCTTTATCATTTTAACATAAATGTATACCTCTACCTAACAATATTAATGCAGGTACTCTAAACAAGGTATAATTTCAACTAACAAAGTTTCTGACCAGCCTGAGAAAGCATCTGTTAGTGCAATAAATGTCAGCACATTCTTTCCCATTTTATTGGGAGGTCAGAGGTACCTCAAAAGGTTTGTTTTGTTTTCTTGCCATATTGATAATCAATTTTCTATCTTAAATCAGAATCAGGGATTTGAAGTTTACCGTCCAGAACTAAAGCAGTTTTATTTCTGCATTTTTCTGTGGCCATCTTGGCCTCAAAATTTCCTGCCAATTTGTTACTAATTTTATGACCAGTATTACCTCTTTGGTGACCTTTGTAGTATGTGATCTTCTTGCTGATTCTAGTGCTTGCTTTCTGGGTTAATGTTCCTGGGGTAACACTCTGGCTCCGATTCTTCATTCCACGAAGCTGCTTCTGTCAGTGTACCAGGAGTTTTCCGAATCTTGCTGGTTTTAAAGCAGCTTCCCTAAGGAAACATGCTGGATTCACAGTGTTAGTGGTGAAAATAATCACATCCCCATCTAGAGGGGGCAGCCAGTGGCTTTTCTGCCCCAGCACCGCTGAGACTGTGCGTGATATCCAGTCTTTTGTACAGGGGCTTAGCTGCTGTGTCAGCACATCTAGGGTCATCCCCTGTTTTTCATGAGCTTTACATAAACATCAACCTGTCATTCCCAGAAGGGTTCCTTTGCCATTCCTGGCATGAGTGTGCAGCAAATATCTTCCCTTTTTATTGCTGTCTGTGTTTTCTGGAGATCTCAAGTCCAAAGTAGGCAAGTTGTCACTGTATAGGCTGGGCTTTCTACTGAAAGTCCTGACAACTGCTCAGGTCAAAAGTCCAATAAACTCACAGCCCGTCGCTCACAGTCGTCTTCTGTTTGTGTGGCTCTCAGGAGGTCACATACTGTAGCAGGGTTCCAGTCTCAAGTTTTCAGGTTCCAGTCTCAAGCTTTCAGGTCTCGAGCTAACTGGTCTTCAGAAATAGTTCAGCTGTTTACAATACTTTGAGGTAATACTGTTCAGGTTAGTTGCATTTTACTACCAGTTTCTGAGTTTTCTTATTTAAAGGCAAGTCAGCCAATTGCTTTCAGCCAATATCAAGCAGGAGAGGGCATCTTTCAAATCCAGTACGGTAAACTACAATTCATTTTAACACTGGTTGGTAAGGTACAGTACTGAATGTAGCTTATATCTTGTTCCTTTATAGGAAATATATTATATTATATTTTGCCTCACATTTCTCTAGTAACCCATATTGTCAATAATTAATTTTATCTTCTATGCAATTTCCCTAATCACAGAGGGTGTTACCTGACATGGGCCAAATTTACCTTTTCCTGCTTCAGATTGCTAGTCTTTCAGATATCTCAGAAGTCCACATGTGTGGATAAACCTGCTTCAGAACTTTTGTTGTCATGGTGTTCTTTTACCTGTCTTAAAGACAAACTCAATACTGTGATTAGTTCATGATCTCTCACTTTAAAATTCGTATCTCCTGCCCCAAATACTGTTTCCATCTCTAACTGCGTTAGTAAATCTCATTAAAGTCTAGGGGCTCCTAGCTAACAAATTGAGGTATACTCGCTTGTTTTTCAATTCATACATAACAGATTACCCTAGGAATGCTTTCTCAGTTTGGCCAGCAGCTTCTATTACAAACACAATATTTCATTTTGATCTACAGGAATCAGTTGCTGGTTTACACAGAGGTTCTCGTACTTATCAAGAACATAACTTTTTGCATTTTTCAACTTACGTTACTCAAGTTCAGCTACAGTACCCAATTACGATTCTTTTATTTTACCCAAGTTCAGTTACCACACTCGATTCTGATTTTTTACAGTGTGCACATCGACTATTTCTTGGTTTCAGACTCCATTCTTACATCATGTTCTCTTACTGCTTCAGGTGATGTTGCAAACTGAAAAACAGATCTGCCCACATTATTTTTTTCAACTTTCTTCACAATTTACACTTGAGGCACAGGGTAATAAATGCAACGAGCTGCACCCCAACCACGTCTTGTTGGTCTGCTGGCTGCAAATTAGAACAACAATAAATAAACAGGCTCTGCTGCCAAGCAGCAGATGGATTAGGGAGAGGAAACAAGTGTTCTCTCTCGGCCTGAACTTTTGCCTTTAATACCCTGATATAAAACCTGAGGGGTAAGACAAATCTCTATCACCTCTCTGGTGAAGGATTAATCAGGTTCCTGAAGTGGCAACATGAACGGAAAGGAAGGAGAATTCATCTTTGGACAGCCCAGAGATACTTTTCTTTGCCCTGTGGCTTTTCAGGATGATCCTTTTTGTCCTTTGCTACCAGGAAATTTTACTTTCACAAGGCCTGTCCAGAGAAAGACCCAAACGCAACATAAACATTCTAGCTCATGTTTTGATATAGAGCAACATTAATTACAACAAGGTGCTACAGCCACTTGGTGGAACACCAGTTCTTTTGTGATTTAAGATCTTAGTGATCTAAAATACCTTACCTGATTTTTCTTTTAAATGCAGCCACTCTGCCAGCTTCTCAAATCACTTGCAGATTTTCTTTGTCCTGGATCTTACATACAGGACATTCAGACCTTAACTATTTGTTACTTACAGTAAACCATGTACAATCTGGACAAGATTGATATCATTTTTGTAACAAAACAAATACAATCCTGCACAAATATCTCATTCCACTGAATGAAGGAACAAATCATGTTAACAAAAGGAAATTGATAGTTTAGCTTGTTCATTACTTGAAAACACGGACAGTTTTACAGCAGAGACAAAAGACAGACTTGAAGACTTAACAGGTCCCTAGGGAATTAAGAAAGTACCATCAGAAGCAAACAGGAGAGACAAAAACACTTGAGGACATCCAACTACTCAACTAGGATTTCTTGGAACCCACACACGCCCCAACATCAACTTATTCACTTCAAAACGCACAAGAACCACACATTCACCCACAGCACCACAGTTCCAATTTCTGTGATCAATGTCACCCGACAAGAGGAAGATCTAAAATGTACCCCTTATCTGAGGATTGCCGTCTGTTCCTGCAGGGGTCCAGCTGAGGAAGGGAGTCCCTCCGAAAAATTTTTCGGGGGTACCCAAGGGAGTCCCATAGATCAGTGGACCTCGCAGCCAAACAGAGGGTTTCACGTTGGTTACAAAGAACTCACACCCAACATTTTAATCTAGCTATCAAGGCAGGCACACTCTATTCAAACCTGGAGAAAATCCAGAATTGGTCTTCAGAGTGTTTCTGACAATTAGTGATTTCAAAACTTTATATACACAAAATGATTTTCATACTCATATTCTCTCTGAAGTTACAAGCAGACTTTTCCCGCAGATAAACTTAACTACTTCAAGTCCCCAAACTGTCCCTTTAACACTTCACACATAAGTTACAAAGCAGCCTTCACAAACACCCCCCCACCCCACCCCGGGCCTGATCCTTATCTAGCAACTGCTTTTTAGCTCTTAACTTTCCTGCAAGCCGAATAGGAAAAATTTTGCAAAAGAAGCCAGCTTGGGCCTTTTTTTTTTACTTTCCCGTTTCGGGAGGGCAGAACAGACTCTGATTCTGCATCAAATACTCTCTAGGATCAGATAAATTTAGGTAAGGGTCAAATCTCTCTGGTCCCTATCCAAAGATTTCAGAGCTTGCCGTAGCGGCAAGGTTGGACACAGGTTTGGGTACAATTTCAGAGGGAGATTTTTGGATGGGACCCATGGTTTGAGCCTGGAAGTAGGTTCTTCTACAAAATAACGCAATGCCAAAATATACTGCGTCTGATTTGGGTGATTGTCCATTACAACAGATTGAACCGATCAGATTGCCTGAAGGGCAAACGTTCCTTGGGGTGGCCAGTCCACTTGGAATGTTGGCCATTCGAGCTGGCAAAGCATTTTTAATTTTCCCACATGTACTGTGTCTCCCGTGAGGGCAGCTCTACTTTGGTAATTTCTAAATGCCGAATTGTCAATTCAAGAAGACTGGCATCAGATCTACTTTGACTCTGCCCCATTTTGTATCTCAAGAACACCCTAAAAGCAACAATAAACACAACCATAATTACAGTACCACAAATCCAACCTGCCAAACGCGAATACCAAAAACAAGCATCAAGTTCCGATACCGAGAGAAACCAAGACAGAACCAGAACGAGGGGGCGCCGAGGACTCGCCTCCGCCTCCCCTCCCAGAGCAGTCGAGCGTCCCCAGCATTGTTCCGACCCTGAGAACGGCCACCGCGACCGGTGGATCCAGATTTACATTCTCTTTCTTTAGGTCTTCAGTACAGATTGGGCCCCCAGAGAAATCAGAATCAGACCAGGTTATACTCACCTTCCTCAGAGGGAAGCTGGTTTCAGAATCAGAATTTGCTTTTTCCATTTCAGAATCAGAAATCAGACTTCCTGTCCTACCGTGTCAGCAAAATCTATCCCGACGAGCCCCCAAACTGTTAGGGTCCAAACCATTTTGCTAAGACGACGAGGCAGAGTTGCTAGCAAGAAAAAATGTTTATTACCAATTTTAAAAATAAATGTGCATAAAATTCCATAGCCGATCGATCAGCGGTCACCCCATGGTCAATTTGGAGTGAACCCTGAAATGAGAATTCGAGCCCTTCTTATAGGAGCCAGACTTTCAGTTAAACAAAGACTACAAAAGACATGCAATTAAGACACGATTCTTTACGACCTAGATAACAACATCGTGATGTTGGCACATTCCAAAGAAGGCCTTTTGTTTATAGATAGGTCTTATCTGCAGACTCATAAGAATCCTGCCTCCCCTTGAGGAAAAGATAAATCCTGTCAGTTCCCCCTCTTCCTTGAGGAAAAGATAAATCCTATCAGTCCCCCCTCTTCCTTGAGGATCAGCAAAGGTAAAAAAGGTCCTTACAATATGACAGTATCACCAGCAGTGCTGTTCCATATTTAAGGACTGCTGTTCCTCTGGATATAGGCTATTAGCTTTTGTTGTAAAACAGATGCAGAGATCAATCTGATCAGTCAGCAAGCACCTTTATTCAGCTTGACTGTCTTTCTATATACCCCATTTGGTTACATAACCGTGTGCCCACGAGGATGACTACAGTGTATTATTGGCTAACGGTAGCTGTCCATAAGACTATTACCAACCCCTCACCACAAGAAGGGTATTAAGGCTCTGGAGCGAGTCCAGAGAAGAGCGATGAAGCTGGTGAAAGCACTGGAGAACAGAACCTATGAGGAGTGGCTGAGAGAGCTGGGGTTGTTTAGCCTGGAGAAGAAGAGGCTGAGAGGAGACCTCATTACTCTCTACAAGTACCTGAAAGGAGGTTGTAGAGAGGAGGGAGCTGGTCTCTTCTCCCAAGTGACAGGGGACAGGACGAGAGGGAATGGCCTCAAGCTCTGCCAGGGCGGATTTAGGCTAGAGATTAGGAGGAAATTTTTCACAGAAAGGGTCATTGGGCATTGGAATAGTCTGCCCAGGGAGGTGGTTGATTCACCTTCCCTGGAGGTGTTTAAGGCACAGGTGGATGAGGTCTTGAGGGACTTGGTTTAGTGTTAGATAGGAATGGTTGGACTAGAAGATCCGATGGGTCCCTTCCAACCTGGTTGTTCTATGATTCTATGATTCTATGATTCTAAACTACTGTGCATGCCAAGAAACCAAGTTATACTAAAGTTAGCTATGTTGACAGTTCATGTCTGTTGTTTTCATTTCAGCTGGTACTTGTTTCCACTGAACTGGCTGCTGGATTCCTCCCAGCTGGCCTGTGTTTGTCTTTCAGCATTCTGCCTCAAGGCCTCGTTAGAGTTGTTCAGCATCACGCAGTCTCACAGCATCCAGGCCTTGTTCTCTGTAAAATCTTCCCACAAGCTTCTACTAATGAGTCATGATAAAGGGTGTTAGCATAAACTTGTGAAAGCTGTGGTGGGAAAACCAAAACAGATCAGAAGAGAAATCCTGTGCAATGTCAGCATGAGTATGGTGTTTTACTGTGTTGAGGCAAAATATAAGTTCTGTTGCTCACAGAGAAGAAAACTGAAAATCCTACTAGAATTATGGGGTTTTAAATTTGTTCACTTAATTGCCATTTTTGAGATGAAGGAGATATTCTGAACTTTACAAAGAAGAGAACTGAATTCATGCCCTTTCAACTTTTATTTTTCATTTATGTAGTATCCCTTTTTATAAATTTCAGAAAGTCCAGTGTGTAGTTGAGAGGGAGTCTTTTTCTTGTGTCCCGGATACCTGATGCAAGGCTAAGGACCTTCAGTACAAGGTGTGTAGATTGTGTGGTGGGAGTAGAACCTTTTCTCTCATTTTTAATTACTCCTTTACCTCATGTAAAACTTCACCAGCTCTTGCAGAGTATTTTTGAGTTATGACCAGTAAGGCATATTGACATGAACTAACATACATTGTGGTCATTAGTACATTTCAATATTTTTACAGAAAAAGTTCCAACTTATATTCCTTTTTGATTAGATCTCCTGCTGAGGGATGTTGAAAATTAAAATGCATGACTCCACTTTGTGTGATCGTTTAAGCATAAAAGCCTATTAAATACCACAAACTGTGAAAAAAATTAATAACAAGTGGTATTATAAAATATTACAATTATTTTAATGAAAATGTAAAATAATGTAAAAGAAAGAAAAAGGTCACCAGTAATATTAGCATTACTGGAAGCTTTGATTTTCACTTTTATTTTGACTTTGATTTTTATGTTTTACCTTGGTTATTCAAGGACAATGTGATATGGGGCTAGGTCAATTAACCATTGAAGAACAGGATAACCATTGTTTAGCAGCTTCAGATAAAAACGAAGAAAGGACTAACACTTCAGGGTAAACATAATAGTAATAATTTGGCCAAGCAACTGTCACTTAAAGAATACACAGAATGACAGTTGTTTAGTTAAAGCAACATATTTCTACAAGTCTTTATCACAGAATCATAGAATCACCAGGTTGGAAGAGACCCATCGGATCATCAAGTCCAACCATTCCTATCAAACACTAAACCAAGTCCCTCAGAACCCTGTCCACCCATGCCTTAAACACCTCCAGGCAAGACGAATCAACCACATCCCTGGGAAGCCTAGCCTAAATCTCCCCTGGCAGAACTTGAGGTCATTCCCTATTGTCCTGTCCTCTGTCACTTGGGAGAAGAGGCCAGCTCCCTCCTCTCCACAACTTCCTTTCAGGTTGTTAGAGAGAGCAATAAGGTCTCCTCTCAGCCTCCTCTTCTCCAGGCTAAACAACCCCAGCTCTCTCTCTTATGAAAAATGGCTGTTCCTCATAGGACCTGTTCTCCAGACCCTTCACCAGCTTCTTGGCTCTTCTCTGGACTCCCTCCAGAGCCTCAATATCTTTCTTGTGGTGAGGGGCCCAGAACTGAACACAGGATTCAAGGAGTGGCCTCACCAGTGCTGAGTACAGGGGGAGAATCACCTCCCTGGACCTGCTGGTCACACCATTTCTGATACAAGCCAGGATGCCACCTGGGCACACTGCTGGCTCATGTTCAGTTGGCTGTCAACCAACACCCTAATCTGTCTAGCTTTCTAGACAGACTTCTCCTAGTCTGTAGCTCTGCATAGGGTTGTTGTGCCCCAAGTACAGGACCCAGCATTTGGCCGTGTTAAACCTCATGCCGTTGGACTCAGCCCAGCAGTCCAGCCTGTTTAGATCCCTTTGCAGAGCCTCCCGACTCTCTAGCAGATCGACGCTTCCACCCAGCTTAGTGTCATCTGCAAACTTGCTAAGGGAGCACTCAGTGCCTTCATCCAGGTCATTGATGAAGACATTGAACAGGGCTGGACCCAACACTGAGCCTTGGGGAACCCCACTTGTAACTGCTCTCCAACTGGGTTTAACACCATTTACCACCACTCCCTGGGCCCGACCATCCAACCAGTTTTCTACCCAGGAGACTGTGCACCTGTCCAGGCTAGAGGCTGAGAGTTTCTGAAGCAGAATGCTGTGAGTAACTGTGTCAAAGTTATGTAGGAGTCGGGGCCTGTTGCAAGAAGTTTTCTGATAAGAAGGACAAGTCATCTGGACCTGTGATAAGAGTGAAAACAACACTGATAAGGATGGCAAGGATCCGGGGAACATCTATGCAGATTGAATCTAAAAGAAGTTAAGACAACTGACTGCATCCCTGAGAAATCCCACACAGGCACAAAACAGGAGGAAGACTCTTCTCAAATTAATTTTAATAAGAAGCGGGGAAAGGTTATGGATATGTATAGGCGTTTTTGGGAATATGGAACAGTTTACTGTATAAAGCCAAGACAAGTTGCCATGATGGGCATGCACGTTGCTTTTGAGAAATAATTCAATAATTCTCCTGTGTGTCTCAGCACTGAATAAACATACCTACTTTATAAGTTACAGAGTCTTCATTCCACATGTCAGATGGGGTTAGAAAAGAATTACAATCAACTGATGAAAAAAAATTGCCAACCAATTGAGAAATCATTGATTTTATTGAAAAGTTTATGCAGGATCTTTCTTGGAAGGAGTTTTGCTTAAACTGGAATATGGAAATACTCCATCAAATAAGACTGTAAACCTTTGGAAAAAAGAAGAGTTGATTTGCAATCAACAGCCTAACTTTAAGTCCGGAAATACTGGATGCCCATTCTTCACCAGCTGTTCAGCAACAGTTCAATATCACTGTAACTTGTCCCTTGGAAAGACTTCTGAAGCATAAGTTGTTTGTCAGGCGTGATCTACTCCAGACAAATCAGAGTACTCAGCTGAACGATAACAGGATTTTGGTTAAACATTTCAATTAATAACTATATCCAATGAGACTGCATAACTCAAATGATTTACAAATGAACTGATAAAATAAATGGTGTAGATAAGGCTGCTTAGCACAAGTTACTTGTACACAATGTACAAATGAATGCACTGCTAACAGGAATTCTTCCCATTTTTAGCAGCTAATGTTGAATAAACTACTAATTCTACGTTTCTTTTTCTAGTATTTAATTAATAACTTTTTAACTAAACTGTTTTATTTCGTTTTTTCAAGCTTCAGACATATTTGGATTTGAACTTCTAAATGGAGGTTCATAATTTAGAATTAAAATTAGGTTTAGGTATTTAAACTTCAGCAGAATTGCTTATATGTAATAAACTGCCAAAGAAGTAGTTTTAGAGTTAGTAGTTGTTTGGTAAGCCGATGGTCAGTGTCCAGTTGTACTGAATGCCCTTAAGGTAATTACTCCAAAAATGGTAGTCCTTCTAAGACTTGCTGACCCTAGGGTTTCTAGGTATAGCTTTAGAGGTGCAGCATGGTAAGAAATAAGGGATTTGGGTTTTTTTTCCTGACCTATCTGTTAAGAATTTTATGTTCTGTGCCTCTGAAAAGCCCATCCACACTTCCCATTTCCTCTCAGCTCACAAGTCTTTTCGCAAACTCTTTCTTTCACATTGCTGGCTGCTGGCTGGCCCTCGCCATTTTGTCTTCAATCTGTCCTCACCATTTTGACACTTCTCTGTTCCTCCAATTGCCAACCCTAACTTCTCTCATATCCTTCATTCTTTTATATCTGTCTTTTATATACTGTCTAACCCATTCATTTTTTTTGCAGTCAAATGGCCTTTTTTGGCTACCCATGTGTTCAAATCTGGCAATTTCAAGTTCAGAGGTGATAAGGTGCTAGAAAAAAGTATGTTTGGAAGGCACTGGGTTGAGAAGATGTTCCTTGATCTTAGTTCCAGCGTTGATCTCAAACTTGGCTTGAAGTAGCAAGAAAGATTGTACTTCCTTTCTAAAAAGGAGAAAAATATATTTAGTCATACTAAACAAAGCCTGTTTTCTCAGATACTTCATACCCCTCTCCATGCTGTTCCAGCTAATTGCGCAGCATTTTATGTCATCTTTATAGGGATACCTGTTCCTTACAGCTGCCAAGAATAATCTCCAGAGGCTAAGGATCCACATCTTTTTCTGAAGTACCCACATCTTTTTCCAAAGTCCTTAGTTAACTCATTCACTTCTGTTTATTGGTCCAATCTGTATGATTTTGGTGTCAGTTCCATTGTCCCAGCACTGGAACAACCAAGAGACTATTGGCTCACTCTCATGACAGCTAATATCTTTTCTTAGAAGTTGCAATTCCTTCACAGATAATATTTCAATGGTTCCATCTGTTTTTGTTTGTACTGAATTATTCTTCTACTGATGCTGTGATGGCATTAATTTTGAAGGACCTCTTTGTTGTGGAGGATTTAATGGTCATACAGAACTTAACAGTTTTAAAAGAGTTGGTGATTGTGAAGTACTTGGAGATGGCAAAGGACATTACAGTTACTAGGGACCTGGTAATGGTGTAGGTCATGATGGACCTGGCAATGATGTGGGACCTGAATGCTATGATGAAGCCAGGAATAGTGCAGGACTTGATGGTCATGATGGACTTAGCAGTTGTTCAGGAGATGACAGCTGCGATGAACTTGGCAATCATGCAGGACTCAATGGTTGTGGTGGACTTTCTGATTGTTGTGAAGGACCTTCTCCCAGGTATTCCTCTTACTCTGGAATAGGAGCTGTTTATTCTTCACCCTTATCACCACCCTCATCCTTGCTAACATTCTGTTCAAATTTTTTCTCCTCGTCTCCTTAGGTTTGTTTGTATTTCCTGTTCTTCACAGGAGCATCTGAGATCAGTATGGAGTCAGTAGGCCAATCCACGGTAGTTATGAAAATACTTGGTGTAAATAGATCTAATTCTTATTGATTGGCTGATTCTCTGTTAGCCTTCAGCACAGTTATGGGGTTTGTGGCCAATGACAGAGATTTAGATTGAGTTGCTGTTTGCGTAGCTGCTATGCTTGAGAAAGCTGTTGCAGTCTCTGTATTTGTGGTGCTCATTAAGGCTCGTGTAGTCTGTATAGTTATGGTTCTTACCTTCCATGATATGGTAGTCGCTGTCATAGATCTGTGTTTCTCAGGGCCTTTTATTGAAGTAGTATACTTGTTAGAAGCTGAGGCAATTGCATAGATCCTATGGTAATACTTTACTAATCTAACCACATATCACACCTGAAACAAATATTAAAAATTCAGAAAGCATTATTAAAATTCAGAAGTATTATTAATGACATAATGCTATTTTCCTCAAAATCTAGTGGAATCAGCTCAGTGCAGTACAAGGAAGTATGATTTTGCCAGTTTAGATCCTCAGGTTGGCAACTGTACTGAGTATCATTCTTAGCTCAGACAAGGTCAAAAGTGTACTTAAAACCAAAGCTCACTAAATAATGCCTAGAATTCTCAGACAAGGCTACAGCTACACATATTTCAAAGTATATTACAATGAGACTACAAATTACGATTATCACTATCATCGAAAGCTTAAAATTGATAGCTGCCAGGATGATGTAGAGAGCAAGTAACAACATATCACCAGTCACACATGCCATGTGGAGAAAACCAGCTCTACACAAAATTTCAGAAAAGGATCATTACGAAGAGGAACTACTATTAATGCTGCCAAATAACTCACA
Source organism: Coccyzus lansbergi (assembly GCA_033558105.1). Lineage (NCBI taxonomy): Eukaryota > Metazoa > Chordata > Aves > Cuculiformes > Coccyzidae > Coccyzus > Coccyzus lansbergi. Next base: position 12,498 of record JAUMJK010000375.1, read on the forward strand.
GTTAGGACATCTATGATGCACTTAATCTCCCAAAATCTCTTCTACCCACACACTGTGCAGGGAAAGGGGAGAGGAAAATGAGAGGAAGATGAATGGGTTGGAAATTAAGACTTCAACTTTATTGAAATAATAACAACAACAACAATAATAATAGAAAAGTAATAAAATATAAACAAACATGTGAGATTGTGCTTGTACCCCTTGATTCCTTGATGACTATGTGTCATCTATATGTATAAAAGCAGACATGAAGGAATGGGTGCGTGGCTAGGAGGGAGCTGGTCTCGGGAACTGAATTAAAAAACACATGGATCTGGAATCAGGAATAACCAGACAAATGAGGTCCTCATTGGATATTGGCCATCGCAGAAGAGAAAGATCCTTATCATCTGTCAATTTTATACCAATTATGATGTATATAGGATGGAAGTCCCTGTTGGTCAGTTTAGGCTCACCTGGCCTCAAGCTCCACTAGGGGAGACTTAGTCTGGAGATTGGGAGGGGGTTTTTCATGGAGAGGGTCATTGGGCATTGGAGTGGGCTGCCCAGGGAGGTGGTTGATTCACCTTCCCTGGAGGTGTTTAAGGCATGGGTGGATGAGGTCTTGAGGGACTTGGTTTGGTGTTGGATGGGAATTGTTGGACTGGAAGATCCGATGGGTCCCTTCCAACCTGGTTGTTCTATGATTCTATGATTTTCCTCTCCTTGCAGGTGCTGCCCCTTTTCTGCCAGCCTGAGGATGGCCCTGGTTAAGTGTAAGAGTTGGTCTTTTTGCTTATCAATGCCCTGTGTTATTTCTTTAGAGAAGAACACTCTCAAAAACATGCAGCTAGTTTTCAGAGAATGAAGTTACTTACAGCAACAGAATTAGTTACAAAACTGACTCTAACTTGTCTCAAAACATGACAATCTTCAGTTGTCACATTCTGTTTCCCTAAGGTTCTCATTGTTGTATTTCAGAATACTTTCTTACTTTCCTTTGAATGCTCCAAATTTTTTATTTTTGCCTGAGCATTTGGCAAGAAAAAACAAGCTGCCCAAAGCTGAACCCAATGCCGATGTCTAACCAGTTCAAAATACAATAGTTAGTTTGCTTGTTACATGATTCTCAGAATTATATAGCATTATATAACTTGATGTTTTTGCAGTAGTATATTAATACTAATTTATTTTTAATCTGTTTATACTGCTCCATATTGATCGGTAATACTATCAATTGGCTTACATACCATACTTTCATAGAATCATAGAATCATCAGGTTGGAAGAGACCTGTCGGATCATAAAGTCTAACCATTCGTATCAAACACTAAACCATGTCCCTCAGGACCTCATCTACCTGTGCCTTAAACACCTCCAGGGAAGGTGAATCAACCACCTCCCTGTGTAATGCCCAATGACCCTTTCTGTGAAAAACTTCCTCCTAATCTCTAGCCTAAATTTCCCCTGGAGAAGCTTGAAGCCATTCCCTTTTGTCCTGTCCTCAGTGACTTGGGAGAAGAGCCCAGCTCCCTCCTCTCCATAACCTCCTTTCAGGTAGTTGGAGAGAGCAATGAGGTCTCCTCTTCTCCAGGCTAGACAAACCCAGCTTTCTCAGCTGTTCCTCATAAGGCCTGTTCTCCAGACCCTTCACCAGCTTCAAATCTCTTCTCTGGACTTGCTTCAGAGTCTCAGCATCCTTCTTGTGGTGAGGGGCCCAGAACTGCACATGGTATTCAAGGACCAGCCTCACCAGTGCAGAGCTTTTGGTTCCCCTTTCCTAGATGGACTGCTTTACTTGTTATCTTTATCCAATTTTTTTTTCTACTCTTACTGAAGTTGTGTATTTTAGTATTCTCCAGTACTGGCTTCTACAGTACTTCCTATCTTTGCCAACTGTAGGTGTTATTTCTCAGGAATGCTATTACCATTATTTATACTATCAGTTCCATTAACAATGAAAATACTGAAATGTGTTGAGTGCTAAATATCTCATTCTTAGGACATAACTGTTCTCCAATTACTACATTTGAGTTTCTTAGTTAAACATCAGTATTTCTCAGTCAAAAGTAGTTTCTGGCTACCCTAACCTAAGTCACCCTTGTGCTAAATATGAAGATTATTCTGCATTTATTAATTCATGCAAATTTCTTATGGTTCTGTAATTTGAATATTTATCAAGCTTACACTGCTCCTCTATGGGCTTAGGTTTGATGTCTACACAGAATATGAAGTGAGTTGCCCAAAATATCAAAACATACTGATTAATTTCACAGATATGTGAAGGACTGTAATTTCCTCTTCCTTGAATCTGATTTGTTTGTAATTATATAGTGCTATTGCTCCATTTTCTCACTTCATTTTATAATATGTGTGCAAAAATATTTAAGATTTTCTTTCTCTTTACAAGTGTAATTACAATGCTGAACTGCTCAAAATTGGAAGTCCAGAACTCCACTGAACCATTTACATTATTCAAAGATAAAAAAAAAAGATGCGTATTAAATCAAAGAGCAATAGTGTAAACATAAAAATTGTTAGAACCGGGGATATAATAAAATTGTCTTGGTCATTAAGAAAAGCACTAGTTTTAACAATGTGGAGCTTAACATTTATCAGTTTTCTTGTAAGCAAAGAGCTTACAAGTTTCCAGTTTGATAAAAAAATTATGTGGGAATGTTATGCATCAGATCTGTTGTGATCTTAGAGCCTGTCCTGAGCTGGTGAAGAGCTCCCCATGGTGTAGGAGGAAGGAACAATCTTTTTGCTAGGATATTTGAAAGCCACAGCCAAAGCCAGGTAGCTATCCAGAAAAATGGTGCTAAAGAAAAGTCACCTTGAATACTCAACGTTTCAGTGCAAATTTAAAAGCCTGTCTCAAACTGTAGAACAGTTCACATATTTTTATTTTGAGGCAGTTTTTGTCTGTCCATGTGTCATCCATAGCCTGATAGGGAAACCCATCTGACACAAGGAAAATGCTCTATAGGAATTAAACTATGACAATTTTGATATTCGATCTTATAGGGATAATCCTATAGTATTGCTATAAGATATTTGTTGCCTTGCTTATTTTTTTTTTACCCTTCATAGTTAGCTTCACTCACTGACAATGATTCCCAAAAGAAATAAAGCTCTGGTCACACAATACTCACATATAAGCTTCTGGGAACGTGGAAACAAAAGGTATGATATTTTTAAGGCTGTATTTCAGGTCATATGAGAGTCTTCTGAGTTTCAGAGCAGAATTTAATTCCCTGAGATGCACAAATTGTTATGGGGTCTGCCATAATAAATTCAAGGTGTGCATCTTCCAACAGTATTAAATAAATGGTACTTAATTATAAAAAAACATGGGAAATACTATAAAATGTTACATTATATAGACTTTGCTGCTTTTTGTTGCTGTAGGCGCCATCTGCCCTAAACTATGGCTATGCACTGATGGATCAGCTACTGACAATGCTCTCTCCAGCAACTCTTCAAATGTGAAATCATACAATCATAGAATCATAAAAACATATAATCACTAGGTTGGAAAGGACCCACTGGATCATCAATTCCAATTGTTCCCATGAATCACTAAACCATACTCATCAGCACCTCATCCACCTGTCTTTAAAACACCTCCATGGAAGGTGACTCAACCACTTTCCTGGGCAGCAAGTTTCAGTGCCTAATGACCCTTTCTGTGAAAAAGCTTTTCCTGATGTCAAGCCTGAACCTCCCCTAGCAGAGCCTGAGGCCATTCTCTTTCGTCCTGTGCCCTGTCACTTGGGAGAAAAGCCCAGCTCTCTCCTCTCCTTTCAGGTAGTTGTAGAGAGCAATGAGGTCTCCCCTTAGCCTCCTCTTCCCCAGGCTAAACAACCCCAGCTCTCTCAGCTGCAACTTGTAAGACTTTTTCTCCAGCCCTTTCACCAGCTTTGTTGCTCTTCTCCAAAGCCTCAACATCTTTCTTGTGGGGAGGGACCCGGAACTGAACATAGGATTCAAGGAGTGGTCTCACCAGTGCTGAGTACAGAGGGAGAATAATCTCCCTGGACCTGCTGGTCCTTCTGGCCTTCTTGGCTACCTGGGCACACTGCTGGCTCATGGTCAGTTAACATTGACCAATCAGCACCCCCAGGTCCTTTGCCTCCAGGCATCTTTCTAGACAGACTTCTCCTAGTTTGTAGCACGGGATTGCTGTGCCTGAATTGCAGGACTCGGTATTTGGCCTTTTTAAACCGCATCCCACTGATCTCAGCCCAGTGGCCCAGACTGTTCAGAACTCTTTGCAGAGCCTCCCTACCCTCAAGCAGATCGACTCTTCCACACAGCTTAGTATCGTCTGCAAACTTGCTAAGGGAGCACTCAATGCCTTCATCTAGGTCACTGATGAAGACATTGAACAGGGCTGGACCCAGCACTGAGCCCTGGGGAAACCACTTGTAACTGGCCTCCAGCTGGATTTAACACCATTTACCACCACTCCCTGGGATCAGCCATCCAACCAGTTTTCTACCCCAGAGAGTGTGCGCCTGTCCAGGCCAGAGGCTGACAGTTTCCATAGCAGAATGCTGTGAGAAACTGTGTCAAAGCCTTTACTGAAGTGCAAGAAGACTACATCCACAGCCTTTCCCTTGTCCAGTAGCCGAGTCACTTTGTCACAGAAGGCGACCAGGTTAGTTTGGCAAGACCTGCCTTTCATGAATCCGTGTTGACTTGGCCTGATCACCCAGTTCTCGTGCATATACTTTATGATAGCACTTAAGATCACATGTCCCATGATTTTTCCCTGCATTGTGGTCAGACTGACAGGCCTGTAGTTTCCTGGATCCTCCCTGTGACCCTTGTAGGTGGGCACAACATCAGCCAGCCTCCAGTCCAGTGAAACTTCCCCAGTCAGCCAGGACTGATGGAAGATGATGGAAAGGGACTTGGCAAGCATTTCTGACAGTTCCTTTAATATTCTTGGATGGATCCCATCCCACTTCATAGGCTTGTGGGTGTCTAGCTGGGCGAGTAAGTCTTCAACCACCTTCTGGATCATGGGAGCCTCATTCTGTTCCTCTAACCCCTGGGTTTGTACACGGGGAAAAAACCTTCCTTACTATTAAAGACTGAAGGAAAGAAGGCCTTAAGTACCTCAACCTTGTCCTCACCCTCTGTCACTGTTTTTACTTTTGTATCTTATAGGGTGGCCGGAGCAAAGTGTGTGGGGCAGTGGGGTCGGGACACATGTAGGGACCAGGGTGAAGCGGGGCGGCGAGATGGTGCCAGGAGTTTCCACCCTCGGCCCCATCATGTGATATGGTCTCTGATTCTAGCAGATGAAAGCAGCTTGCTCTTGACTTGCCACTTGCAACAGCTGTGGATTACAGTGACAGAGGCTGTGAGATGTCAGAGGAGGGAATCGGGGACATGTGGAAAGAGAAAGTGCATATGTAGTGTGAGAAACACTCATTCACTGCTAAAATATTAAAAAGGACAAAGTCTTCAAAGCAAAGATAATACTTTTATTTTACAATTCCGTGCTGAATTGGATGCTCTTCTAAAGAAGGCATACTGGAAAGGCTGGTTACAGGAATTTTATACTGGTTGAACATGTATATTCATACAGATTTTGAGAAACGTTTGTTACATATTTGAGGAATATTGGTTCACCGTACACAGAACTCATATCACCCACTCTCAAATGTACATCACAGTTCATTTGTGTTCAGAATCCTCTGATGCTCTTTATCTTATTTCCTTCCTCATTGTCTCCTCTTGATGAGCTCAGGTTACTCTTTGTTCCTGCTGGGTAACTGTCCTTGTTTTGACTAGCAAACAAACCAAGCTCCAAGTCACAATCACATCCTTCGTTACTGCAAGCTGGCCAGGATTTGCCTTCAGTATACATACTAGTTTTAGACAAAGAATGGTGTAAATTCTCAAAGAATATTTATTTAGGTTATCCAATTATGTCTGAAGATTGTCCACAAAACATCTCTCGAGGCGAGACAGATCCACATCACAAAAACATACCAACTAGCTGTAGCAAAACCCATCAACCAATTCTCACATGTAGAAAAGACTTAGAGGAAAATGGCAGTGGTGCAGAGTTCCATTGAGACTCCTGCTGTTGGCAACTTGTCTACAAGAAACATTAAACTGAAAAGGACATACATTCACAATGTATGTGAATCTCTGGCTATCAGTTCTTTGAGCAAGCAGGAGAACTGTGAGTTGTAAAAGCTTTCTGGACAGAAGACTTAAATTTTCTGTAACCTGATGTGATGAAAGAAAGAACAAGCTATTTCAACAAAAGGAAAGATGGAGACGTCTGTTTTCAGCTGCAGGACAATACATTCATCACATTGATGCTCAAATCACCATTAGAGGTGTTCAAGGCTTTTGAGCAACCTAATTTAATGCACTATGTGCTTCCACAACAGGGGGTTGGACTCAGTCTTCAAAGGTCTCTTCCAACCCAACACATTCTGTGATTCTGTGAATATTCTCCCTAGTCCTCCTTTTATATATATATATATCATTTTTTATTATCTTTCACAGACTTCACTAATTTGATTTCTAGTTGGACCTTAGCCCACCTGGTTTTTTTCCCTGCATGATCTCACTTCCTCCCTGTAGTCCACCCAACATGCCTGTCCTTTCTTCCAAATCTCATAGACCTTCCTCTTCTTTTTGATGTCTCTCAAGAGCTCCCTACTCAAACAAGCTGTTTTTTTCCCCCACCAGCTCCTTTTCCAGAACACAGGGACTGCCTGCTCCTAAGCTGCTAAGATTTCCTTTTTGAAGAGCGTCCAGCCCTTGTGGTCTCCCTTGCCCGTAAGGACTGTATCCCATGGGAATTTGCCAACCAGCCTTCTGAACAGTCCAAAGTCTGCCCTCTGGAAGTTTAATGTTATTGTTTTGCAAATCCCTCTCTTCGTTTCATCTAGAACTGAAAACCCTATCATCTCGTGATCACTTTGTATCAGGCATCCTCTGACTGTCACATCCCCCACAATTCCTTCTCGGTTGACAAATGGCAGATCCAGGAGGTTGTTTTCCTGTTCCGATCCAATATAGGGAAGGGTTTTCAAGCATCATCAATTCAGCAATGTTTGGTACAGCAGCTGTTAGTGGACCTGTATTGGCATTGAGTCTCCTGTAATCTATTGTCAATCTCTAAATTCCATTTGGTTTTTGGACTAGCCATGCTGGAGACTTAAAGTGGAAGTGAGTGGAAACCACAGTCCCTTGTTTTTTCAGATGTTCCAGAAGTAGTGTAATTCCCTCTCTTGCTCTTAGAGGCAATGCATAGAGTTTAATATTTATCAGTTTGGAGGGAGGTAGGGTAGGTGCTGCTTGCAATAAACACACATCTGTGTTTGATGTTTCAACCAATTGCCTGATCTGGGAAACACCAAAAGACCATGAGTTTCCCTGGGTGTCCCTCCACTGCCTATCCTTCAAAATATCTATACTTAAAAGATTCATCTGGAAAGATCCTATGGCCACCATGGTGTTGACAGGTGTTTCTTATCCTGCTAACCATAGTGTCACTGGATTCATGGGAACCGACTGTTTTTCCCAAGGCATTTAAAACAACTTTATTTCTAGATGGAATCGGGATTCCACATTGTTCTGTTTTGATCCACGTTAGCATGATAATTTGTGCCCCGGTATCAATCAGAAATGTTACCAGTCTTTTCCTTGGTCCTACAGCAACAGTAATCAGTAAATCCCCTTTTGTATCGCAGGTGAGTTGTATTACAAACATCCATTCTCTGACGTCCCCCTCACCATCGGGGGTCAGAGTGTCTAGTTTCCCGCCTCCTTCTTTTCCCCAGTCGTCTCCTCCCCTGGGTCTATCAAGGGTGGAGCACTAGGGGTTGATCTGAAAGTGACCCTTTGTCCAGACTATCTCTGCACAAGTTGTTCTAATTTTTTTGAGTTGGGAGTCCATCCTTCAAGTCCCGAGGAATGCCTTTCTGAGGACCTAGTTGCCACAGTCCCTGTAGATGTAGTGGTGTCTCTCTCCCATAACTGTGACATTGAGGTGACTCCAAACCTTGGCTCTTCCTCGTGGTTGATTGTCACCTACAAATTTGCACTGCAGCCCATGTGACCCTGATTTCAGTTCTTTGGAACCATCCACCAAAAAGGCCATGTTTTCTCCCAAAATTAATCAATTCCTGGGCTACCTCTCCTCATGTCTATACTTTCCTTCCCAGCTGCTGATGGTCAGGGGTCACTGTCCCCTCCAGAGTGGCCGTCATTCTTTCTGCATTGGGGATGTTTTGAATCTTACCTTGCAATTGAATGTCAATGGGTTTGAGGGAGTCTGGAAGTCCTCGTATCAGGGTAATTATCCTCTCTGGGTCCACAGACATCATCAGGGAGCCCTGGTTAGGCTTGAACTCCTGATCATACATGATCTGTGTGTGGATAGCTTTCCACTAACTGATCCACTGTAGCTGTTATGGCATGGGGATCTCCCCTCTCCAAGGGGTTCAGCCCTCTGTCCCAGTACGCAGGTCTCTGAGTCAATGACCGTTGGGCTCAGAGGTTGCCAGTAGTTAGAAACACACACAGACCCCAATATCCTTCTACTTCTTTCTCTGACAACAAAATTCCATCCTCTCCTGACAAAGACACTCTCCATACATACTCTGTCTCCGATTCTTTTGCTGTCCTTGAAAATCTTTTTTCAGCTTTGCAAATTCAGTTGCTGTAAATGGGACTTCTTTGGTGATAACTTGAGGATGGTTATTGCTATTGTCCTTGTACACAAACTCTGCTTTAACCAGCAGATACATATGGAGAAGGTTTTCTACAGTTTCTTTTGCCTTCTGTAAATCTCCCTGGGAATAAATTTGCGATATCCCCTTCTCCAAAGGCTCCACTTCTGTCTCCACTTAGTGTATCAATCTCTCTCAAAAGTTGCTCCCTCAACTAGTCCTTCAGTATCACATTCGGGTTCCTTTCCTCCTCTAGCAATTCCTTGGATTCTTTCAATTTTCCCTGCAGAGTCTGCACGACCACCTGCAGGGACTCTATTATTTTATCAGCTTGACAAGACTTCTGCTTTCTCTCTTCCACCACAGCTGTCAGACTCACTCCTAACACTGCACAAATTATAGCTTTTCCTTTCCCCCTCCTAACCTTAGCTTTCTTCTGCAATACCCTTATCCTATTCACCACACTCTGTGGTTGAAATTAGTGAGTTTTCACCCAATTTTGCCCCTGGATTAAGGGATCATATAATTTATCTATTCCTTCAACCCGTGAGGACGCATTATCACAAACATCAGCTGCCTTCTAGGCGGCCATTCTTTTTCTTTTTCCTAATACAAAAGGGATTATCATCCTGAGAGGATCACACCTTAATATCAGATTTCCCCTTTTCTCTCCCAAGAAGCTAGATCTGAATTTAACACAAAAGCAATTCAAAAGGGGTTTTTGTCCTGAGAGGGTCACACCTTGGTATGCAAGTTTCCCCTATTCACTCTCAGGAGGTTGCTACTTACTCAAATGCACAAATCGTTGTCCACTCTTCCCCTATTCACTCTCAAGAGGGCACAACTTAATATAACACAAAGGCGGCTATTTCATCCTAAGAGGGTTGCATCCAACACAGCAAGATAGTAGAGCACTCTCTTCTCGAGGGATCCTACTGATTACACCAAAAATTTGTCTTGATCCAATATATGGGAGTCAGTCTCATCCTCAACATAATAGAGTTTAAGGGTAAAAATCATGCAGCCCATAAAAAAAAAAATTGGTTTTCTCTCCTTCTCATTACAAATGAGATCTTAAAAGACCTGTCTAAAGTTTGTGTATAAAGTTGAAGAACTTGATCAGGCTATTGTAGCATTGTATTTTTCTTGTGTTATGTTTTTCTGTTCTCTGACTTAGAAATTGTAGTGTTCATTATTCTTAGCACATCTTTTAAGCAAAGAGACAAAAGATGAATAATTAAAGTGAAAGGGTTATGCTCATGGCCTACAATTCTTATTGGTTTTGGACTGGCCAAAATGTGGGCTTCTTTTTATCCTTTAGTCATTTTCCTGCAAGTGCTTACTCTGAAGGGACTTTTGTTTATGTAAATACTGAGGAATTGCTATTCTTCTAAAGTATTCATATACATACAAACCCAATGACATTTGTTTAGGAACATGCAATTCATTCAGAAATTATCTGGCTCTTGTTTTGCAAAAGTTTTTTTCAGTCAACTAATTGGCAGAAATAGTACCATGAAACTTGTGATTTAGTACACGGCAAAAATAATGAATAATAATAGTCAAAGAGATGCAGTAACAAAGTTAACAGTTTTCAGCAGACTCTTGGGCAGATACATTCACATGAAGCACTCATAGTGAAATAATGAGTACATTCGGTGAAACAAAGAAACTTATGCTTAATAGTTTAATTTAACCATTAAGGCAGGTAGACTTTATTTTGCCCTGGAGAAGTCTTGGGATTTGTCCTCAGAGTGCTCCTGCCGAGCAGTGATTTCACAGAGAATTTATACACAGAATTGTTTTCAAATTCAAAGTGACAATTACATTTGTTCCAAGAACCTCACTGCATATCCAGGGAGAATGAAATCAGATCAGCTCAGAGTCGTTAAGGTGTAGCCATATCTAAGGGGTCAATCTCAATGACTCTGGGGACAAGAAGATAAGTGTCATAGACGTTCCATCCCACCATTTATGAATCACCATTTCAATTAGAATATAGGCTGTTCATAGATAATATAACAGGAAAAGGTGCTGATGTCTTTGAGTAACTTTTTTTGTCATATGTATACTATACTGGGAAAAAAAATCAAGGGATTCCACAGGTAGTGTAATCACATATGTCTGAAGGAGAAAATGCAAGGATTTGCCATTGATTTAAATCATGTAGTCCATCTGCCTTTCTTTTTCGTAGGCCCAGATACATGACTTCTGTAGTCTTTGGCACATGGGAACTTCCTTTTGCTGGGTATTTATAATATGTCTAGAACTGTAGATTTTTTTTTTCCAAAACAACTTAATACAATTTCAGTACAAATACGTTGTAACAGTACTTTTCCAAATCCAGACACAATCAGTTTCAAGATCTGCTTTTATTGATTGTCAGTGTGACATAAAGAGTAACCCACAGACAGATAACTGGTGAAATGGCAAGTTTTTTACAAATATGTAGATGTGAGCAAATTTAAACAAAAGAAAACCAGAAATTATTTTCACTCATGGATTAATCTCGTACTCCCTAAACAAAGCATTTCGGCTTCCCACTCAGGAACACCTGAGATAAAGGAGAATAAATTTTCTAAATTTTTGGGTAAACCTCTTCCAAGTAAGTTTATTTTCTGAAATTTAAAAACTTTTTTTTCAAACAGAAAAAAACCCCCACTTTTTTTTCAAATCCCAGAGTAATGGGATGTTGATATGCAGAAAGACCACTGCTTATACTTATTCTTACAAAAACCAAGGCCATCCTCAAGCTGGTCAAAAGAGTGGAAAACAGTCGCATCTGTGTGGAGAAGCTGACAGAACAGGTGACCTAAAACTGGCCAGCAAAACACTCTATTCCATATAAGTCATACACAGTATTAAACTAAAGGGTTACAAGGGTCAAGCTTTCTTCTTCAATGGCCAGCACTTAATGAAGAACTCGTCTGTCCCTCTGATCCTGATCCATGTGTTCCTGAATCCAAATCCCATCTACTGATTTCAGCCTTGATTTTGTAGATTTGTACATATTTTATTAATGTTACTATTTTCCTTTTTTAATTATTGCTTCATCAAATCTGTTTTAGGTTAGTTTCCAACCCACAAGTCTCTCTCATTTTCCTTCTCCCTTTCCCTTTGTGTGTGTGTTTAGAACTGGAACTGCTACTGCACACAGCTGCCAATCAGACCAGAAGAGATGTGAAACCAGAACAGGTCCAAAACTTTTTACCTCTTTGTTCCTGTCAGCTGTCTCACTGAAGAGGTGAAAAGTTAGCTATAAGTTATGGAGGAGCTATACCTTCTATAGAAGACACATGTGAATGGCTCTGCTTTCAATTTATTTGTTGAGTACATATTTACTTATAGCTATTAATAGCAATGACTATTCCTGTACACACATAGTGCATTACCCACAGTGAGAATGCTAGAGAGCAATTTACAAGGGCCAGGTTGACATATCCCTCCTCCCTTGAGACTGCTGAAGAGAGCTGCTGCTTTGCTGAGTTGTGGGATGGGGAGGAGACAGACAGAGGTCTGGTGGCCACTTCACATCAATGGTCATGTCAAAGCCCAGTTGTGCAGCAAGAATGAGTTGGGGAGAATGAACAAGCAGTTATGTCTTCACCACTCATATACCTATCAGGATGACCAAATCGGCCCCTAGTTACAACATAGACACAGAACAAAGAATCAGAGGTGATAAGGAAAACAGGAGTATTATAAGATTTATGAATAGAAACTGATATATGTTGTAGTTGGATGACTTATGGATGTGGAAATTGTGAGTTTTGTGTGTCGGAAATGACTTAATGTGTCTCTGGAGTTTTTCAGATCCCTACACACTGGTTCAGGTTGCACCGGTAGTGGAGGGGCAAAGCAACCCACTGTGCCTCTTACTAGCAATGCCACTGGCCAAAGGTAAAGAAGATAAGGAGCTGGGCTGACGGATACCCCAGATGTTATCACTTCAGAATGGAATATAAAAGGATGAGAGGAGCAAGCCTTAATCATGGCTCCCACTCAGCGACATCAATGTAACAATGTAACATCATGTATCCAGTCCCTTCGAGAACCAGAGAAGCTGCAAAATTTTGCTAGCAGTAACTTCATGGAAACATCTAAAAAGACTTTATCACCCAACTCCGGACAGCTTGTATAGTTCCTCAAGAACCCTCATAGGATGCTAATATTGGTCTAGAATTAAGCTTATATTCTTGGCTTAAAACTGTAATATTATAGGTAATAAACTAAACGTTTAAATGCAGTTCTGGGTCCTATGCTGTCTTCCTTGGGATATGACATAGGTGCTGTGCAGTCTTGCGAGAGTGTGATAATCTTTCTCATAGCATTAATCTCAACTCTGTTTCACAACCCCAATTTCATGCTTTCCTTAGCTTTTTAATTTCTCATATTCTTTTCCATTTGGTCATGCTGACCTTCACTCAAGCCAAGCAAGTCTTCTAATTGGACTATCATTTTTTTGGCTTTTTTTTTCAGTTTAGCAGTGTTACCTGTGATGGTTGAACATGTGTTCTAAACTGAATTTATTGTTTTCCAGATATAGTCTGCTCAATGTCCATCATCAGGACCATGCTTTAATTCTATTATTTTTATTTTAGTGTCTTATATTGCTTCTAAAATCATGTAGCTTGCTATCTATTAATGAACAAGATAATATAATCCAGAAGTTCCCTTCCAGATGAATGTAGGTGTCTTCCCATAGTACGTTATTTAATCTTTTTCATATAGTTATTCTTTTGTGTCTCAATATTATTTAATAAAACTGTGACCAAATAGGAATGCAGATTACTAGCCAGGGCTACACTTCACAGACAGAATATAAAAAACCCGTTTCATGGTATTTGGGAACAGCAAGTAATTGGAACAATAAGTTTGCCCAGATGAAGTTTTTTGGCTCTAGATATGCGTATCCTGTGGACTTCTACCGGTTTAGGTGTCAAAGTAAAGCTAATTACTAGTGTAAATTGATGGAAGTTTTATAAATTTGTATTTGAATTTAAGTACTCTAACATTATTTAGTAGTATTTTCCTTTAGAAGCAGATAAATTGAACCTCTCTTTAAAATCCAGGAGTGCTAGCTCTCTGCCATAGAAAATCAAAGAAACTGAAATAAATTATACTATTCATTTCCTCTGCTAGCTTTAGGCTACTATTTTATAGGAAAGCATAATTGTGCTGAAAAAAACTTAGTCTAACCAAATACATTTTAATCTTAAATATCTATACATATAACAAATTCTTCTGAGATGCACTTAGGAGAAAAAGATTTTAATTAGAAACATGCTAAGACTGAAAATTGAGAAACAGTTTGATAGTACCTTCCTTTCCCCAGTTTCCTTCTTTTTCTCCCCTAATCCCCTCATAACTTTTAACATCTCCACCCTATCATATGTGAGAATTGATGGGGGTTTTGCTGCAGCCTTTTTGTGATATGTATCTGTCTGTCCGGAGATGTCATTCTTTTGAGAAACATTGAACCATTGTCTGCCTAAACCCAATATGTAAATCCTGGCTCGAAGGGAAGGAGGTGATTGTAACAGGAATTTAACAGGAATTTCGCTCATTTAACCAGGCAGGCAGGAACTCATCAAGAGGAGACAATGACATAAATGACTGTGATAATGTGTGGTCACAAAATCCGAATGAATCCACATGTACAACCACTATAAAACTCATGTACCCAGTTTTTGCAGGATGCCTTTTTAGAAGGGCATCTGATTAAGCGCTGAATTGTAAAATAAAAATATTATTGTCTTTGCTTCGAAGACTTTGTCCTTTTTCATATTTTAGCAGTAAGCGTTTCTCACACATATATATAAACATTCCTTGTAAGGGTCCTTGAGTCTGTCTATTGGTGTGGGGAGTATTTGGGTAGATGGATATGGGGGAGAATTTTCTCCGTCTGTACTCAGCACTGGTGAGACCACTCCTTGAATACTGTGTGCAGTTCTGGGCCCCTCACCACAAGAAGAATGTTGAAGCTCTGGAGTGAGTCCAGAGAAGAGCAACAAAGCTGGTGAAGGGTCTGGAGAACAGGCCTTATGAAAACAACTGAGAGAGCTGGGGTTGTTTAGCCTGGAGAAGAGGAGTCTGAGAGGAGACCTCATTGCTCTCTACAACTACCTGAAAGGAGGTTGTGGAGAGTAGGGAGCTGGCCTCTTCTCCCAAGTGACATGGGATAGGATAAGAGGGAGTGGTCTCAAGCTCCACCAGGGGGGATTTAGGCTAGAGATTAGGAGGAAGTTTTTCACAGAAAGGGTCATTGGGCATTGGAATAGGCTGCCCAGGGAGGTGGTTGATTAACCTTCCCTGGAGGTGTTTAAGGCACAGGTGGATGAGGTGCTGAGGGGCATGATTTAGTGTTTGATAGGAACAGTTGGACTCGATGATCTGATGGGTCTCTTCCAACCTGGTTATTCTATGATTCTATGAATCAAAACTCACTGATGATATAAGGTTAAGTAGATTTCCAGTGTATTCTCTCTACTCGAAGGAAGCAAAATATATTTTATTATATTTTTACTCATTTTTCAATCAGAATCAACAGATAATCAGTACCTTACTTGGTACAATTAAGGGAGAACATATAATAACTTCTTAGATAGCACAACTTGGAGCTCCTGATGACACACTTACAAATCCCCTCAGGTTCCCACTGAGGCAGACAGCTATTGATTTCTTTGTGTTCCACCATAGCAAGTCACAGATTTCCCTGTATATCTCCAAGGAAATAATGTAGTCAAACTAATTATGTATTTAATTTGAAAAGGCAAGAGGGCAACAGGTAATGAAAAATATTTTCAGAGCGTTAGATGAGTAGAAACTAGCTTCCTTATTTTTTATTTTTATACATCTTATCAAAAGTATTGTGACAAAGAGTAAATTAACCTTCTACCCAGCCCATCCAAGCTTAAATTACAGAGGTAGGAGCATGAATACACAAATTTTGCAGTTTAACTTGTTGAACACAGAATGGGATATCAGTATTTCCAATCTTCTTCATTTAATTTTCAGAAGGAAACCAGGGATTTGGGTCTAATGAAAAGCTTAGAACAGACTCTGAGAAAAGTCTTATTTTCAGGTTCTCAGGCATGATAAAATTACCTCCTCTCAGAGTTTATAAGCACTAGGAAAGAAATCTATCTACAGATGACATTGACAAAAACACTGGTGCTTAATTCTAAAAAAAAAACCATCTTGGGAGAATAGGAGGAGGTTGAAGAGCTCTGTCTTTTGTGTGAATACTTTTACACCATGCCTAAAAAAAAATAAAAATGATGTAATGAGGGTAAATGGGAGAAAGACAAAGGATGAGAGGCAGAGAAATGTCAAATGAAAGACAACTGTTAAGTTGGAGTAGCCTACATTTACACTGGAGACTGTAATCTTTCACTGTGAGAACTGGCAAATTGAAAAAAACCACCACCTCTTGCAATGTAGCATACCCTACAAAATATTACTTAAGATGCCCTGAAAAATCAAATGAAACTTACTAAAACACAGTTTCATTATTTGATTATATTTTTGTTTTTTAATTTTTATAACCTATAGTTGGGTTTGAAAACTGGCAAAATGGAGATGTGCAATGGAACTTCTGAAAGAAGCCAATACTGGCTATAAAATAAAAAGTGTGCTTATTCTTTACAAGTAATTACAAATTTGACATACATGCTCATATTTTAATGTTTTGTGATTAAAATATATTAAAAATTATTTTTTTCTTGGTTTTGGAACTTTTCTGATTTTATTGTGTCCTTGAACTGGTCTGTATTCCTATGTAGCTCTCCTGATGTGTCTTTAAGAGTGGCAGAAGAAGAGAATAACTATTTCAGTATGTGTTAGCATAGGATCAGAGAGATAAAATGCTTCCTGTTTCTGAATTAGGTTTGCAGTCTTTCTTTCAACATCTCTTAAATATTTGAGACTTCAAATGTGATATGTGGGAGGTAAAAGGAGTAAACTGAAATACAGTGAATGCTATCATTAAAAAAATGGTTTTGATTTTACTAAGATCTGAGCAGCTGAAAATACTATCTGTGTGCAGTGGAGTTTTGTTCACTGTGTGCCATTCAAATGTAAGTATATTAGGCCTGTAAGGTTACATGAACTGTATGAAATTCTATTCTAACCAAATACATTCAAGATAGTTTTGCTGTTTGGGAAAAGATTCTCAATAGATTTTCTAGACACCTCAGTAATAATTAAGAAGAAAAAGAAAATCTGTTTTTCTCCTTTGATGCTAGGGAGAAAATCCTGATACCAACTTGTTGCTGTTTTCTGGAATTAGCTTTGTATCCTAGACGTATGCTTCTGCACGTTTTGCTGTCACCATCCAACTTGACTGTAGGTTGAAGATTTTCTCTCTATCCTAGGATGAAGTATTCCAGTTGTAATTATCTGCAGAGCTGTCCATACCGGCAATTTAAAATTGCATAAAGTGCTTATACATTTTATCTTGCAGTAATGAGACACAGTTAAGAATCACTGTAGCACATGACAGAGCAGTTCATTGAACAATAATCTCCTTCCTTTTTTTCCAAAGCAGATTGAAGATTATTCATAGCAGTGCTATGGTTAAACTTGTGTCAGCATTTCCCATATAAACCTGCTACTTTCAAGGGTTTGTAACTAGCATAAAAACAAAATCTGCTTCAAACTCGAAAATTCCTTGCAAAGCCTCTAATTTTATTATTTAATTTTTATGATTTAAAAAATTATTTTAGAAAGGGGAACAGATCTACATCTGTTCTAAATAAACATGACTTCATTGGTGTGACTGAAGCTATATTAGTTTACATTTGCTGAAGATCCTGCTTAGACACTGTATGAGCCCACATGTACCAATGTGCAGGAACCTGGTACTTAAGCTGAGGAGCAGCAAATGCTGCTTTTTGAGAAAACAACTCCTCTATGCTGCTTTTGTGGTGAGGGGAGAAAGAGGGCATTCAGTGCCTTGCAGAGATGGCCTATAGAATCAGGTTCTCTGGGGAGCTCAACTCCCATTTTAATTTTGAAGTGGCCAGTTTTTCTATATAAAAACCATTATAAGAGTTTTCTGAGTGCTCAGGTTGCTTTACTGCCTCTGTGAGATTCACCCTTCAGGTGATTCTGATGTCATAACCAGTTATCCAATGCACAAGTCAACATATTATTATCACTGACTGGATCAGGCAGGAAGGAGAAGGTTGATTGAAAAGCAGGCACTGTTTTACACATAAATATCCTCTATAATGAGCATGGATTAAAAGAGAGAGTGAGAAAAGTAAATGGTAACATAATGAGCTTCCAGGAAAATATGCTGTGCTTGACTGTTTTCCTGAGCATAAGAGCTATTTAAACTGCAAAGGTGACAGAAGCAGCACAATCTAGTGAAATCCAAATTGTGACCAGCAGGTCCAAGGAGGTTATTCTCCCTCTGTATTCGGCACTGGTGAGACTGTTCCTTGAATAC
This sequence comes from Coccyzus lansbergi, assembly GCA_033558105.1. Lineage (NCBI taxonomy): Eukaryota > Metazoa > Chordata > Aves > Cuculiformes > Coccyzidae > Coccyzus > Coccyzus lansbergi. The sequence goes on from JAUMJK010000375.1 coordinate 30,641, forward strand.
TGTGTTCAGTTCTGGGCCCCTCACCACAAGAAGGATGTTGAGGTTCTGACGTGAGTCCAGAGAAGAGCAACAAAGCTGGTGAAGGGGTTGGAGAACAGGCCTTATGAGGAACAGCTGAGAGAGCTGGGGTTGTTTAGCCTGGAGGAGTCTGAGAGGAGACCTCATTGCTCTCTTTCTTCCTGAAAGGAGGTTGTAGAGAGGAGGGAGCTGGGCTCTTCTCTCAAATGACATGGGACAGGACGAGAGGGAATGGCCTCAAGCTCCGCCAAGGGAGATTTAGGCTAGAAATTAGGAGGAATTTTTTCACAGAAAGGGTCATTGGGCACTGGAACAAGCTGCCCAGGGAGGTGGTTGATTCAGCTTGCCTAGAGGTGTTTAAGGGATGGGTGGACAGGGTGCTGAGGGGCATGGTTTAGTGTTTGATAGGAATGGTTGGACTTGATCCAGCCAGATTATTTTATGATTCGATAATTCTATATGCGTCTTCAACCCTTCCACTTTATCTACACAATGAGTTAGAAATAGGTGTTTTTTCCTTCCTATTGAATTGACTGGTTATTGGCCTTTGCTACAATCTGAAACTCATGTAAGCAGAAGTTATCTGCATTTTCTTATTTACATGCTTCAAAATTGATTATAGTTCTTGACAGAAAATAACAGGGTGGTGGGTTTTGCTTTTTTGGTATAACCAGAACAGGCGCTTCATTCATATTATTGAATAATAAACCAATTTTAGGAAAACTCCATAATTACAGGTCGTCAGTTAATGTGATGTGCAGCAACTTCTATTCACTATTCAAGTAAAATAATTGTTTTACATTACTGGCCGGATCCCAGGCCCAGTACAGCTGCTTTGATCTTTTGAAGCATAACAGTTAAAGTCAGTTAGATACCTATGTTTAACTTTTCTGTGGCAGAAGAGAATCACCTACTAACTGGTAAGACTAGAATAATTTGGTCCTGTTTTCATTCCTCTGAAACTGGATTTCAGGGTCAGAAACACCTTGGATTTTCTGCCTATTACTTAATGTCATTTCTCATCAGCTTTGGGAATAATTGCAGCCTAGTGCAGCTAAAAACGACCTGGAGTTATACAGGGCCTCTTGTACCTGTGTTGGCGCCTTCAGAGGAAGGCAGTAGTTGTGGATGAAGGACATTCAAGAGCATACATTCCTGCTGCATTGCATCATTTTATCAGTTCTAATGTGTCATAAGTAAAGCAATCAAGCAGGGCTGAATAGGGAAATTTTCACAGAGCTCAGTAGGAGAAAGAAATTTTATGGTACCTGGAAGTGACATCACAGGAAGATTGCATTGCTATGGATCACGACTACAGTTGCTGTGACTTTCCAGTTGTGGACACTGAAAGGACAGGTTGCATCATTTGGTGTTCATAAGTCTATGGGGTCTAGTGAGACTCATCACAGAGTACTGAAAGAGATAGTGGATATCACAACAGGACTACCAAAAGTCTTGGAAATCTGTAGAGGACTCTGCTGATTGGAAGTTAGCTAGTGCTAATGAAGTTTACAAAAAGGGCATGAGGGATACCCCAACCTGTTAGTCTAACCTCATGAGATGAAAAAATTATTAAGTATATCTAGCTGGGTGTTATTGTAAGGCATTTTAATGAGAAGGCAATCATCCAACACAGTCAACACACATTCATAAAGGGAAAGTCCTATCTAAATGGGAAACTTTCTATGATGAGGTTACCTGCTTAGAAGGTGAAAGGAAGGCAGTGGATGTAGTTGTTCTGGACATTGGTAAGGCTTTTGATACTGTCCCTCACAGTATCCTTCTGGACAAGTTGTGCTGTGGAATCATCAGGTACATAGTGCACTGGGTAAAGAATTGGCTGAATAGCAGGTCTCACAGGATTTGCATGAATGGGGCTGTATCAGTCTGGTGGTCAGTCACCAGTAGTGTTCCTTCAGATTCACTTCTAGGGTCAGTTCTGTTGAGTAATTTTATCAATGGTTTGGAAGTTGAATGTACCTTTAGCGAATTTGTGGATGATACCAAACTGGGAGGTGCTGATGGTTCTCTTGAGGGATGAGAGGCCTTACCGAGAGATCTAGATAGACTGGAAAACAGGGCTATGATTAATGGCATGGCATGTAACAAGTGCAAGTGTTGGATTCTGTACATAGGAGGGAGTAGCAATGGGGACAGGTATAAATTGATAGAGGAGTGGCCGGAGAGCAGCCCTGCAGAAAGACATCTGGAGGAGCTGGTTGACATCAGGCTCAGTGGGAGTCAGCAGTGTGCCCTGACAGCCAAGAGTGCAAACAGCATCCTGTGGTGTATCAAAACCGGCATAACCAGCTGGTCAAAAGAGGTGATTACCATACTGCTTTTAGCTTTAGCGCAATATAACCTTGAGTACTGTGTGCAGTTTTGGGTCCCACAACTTAGAAAGGATGTTAAATTCCTTGAAAACATACAGAGGAGGGCAGCGAAGATGGTGAAAGGACTGGGAGGCACGTCCTGTGAGGAGTGGCTGAAGACGCTGGGTTTGTCTTGCTTGGAGAGAAGGAGGCTGAGGAGTTTGTCTCCAGAGCTTCCTGAGGAGTGGATGTGGAGAAGGAGGTGCTGATCTCTTTCTTCTCCCTAGTATCCAATGACAGAATACATGGGAATCATTCAAAGCTGCAACAAGAGAGAATCTGACTAGATATTAGGATTTTTTTCATGAGAAGGTGATCAAATGATGGAACAGGCTTCACAGCTGTCAGTGTTTTAAGAGGCATTTAGATGCTACTCTTACTAACATGCTTAACTTTTGGTCAACCCTGAACTGATCAGGTATTTGGACTAGAAGATTGTTGTGGGTCCCTCTTATTGTATTCTCATTGCTAATTTCCCATGAAGTTTTTTTCACTGATTAAGAAATGTAAGGCTCAGCCGAAGATTTTTAGACACAATGGCAGTTGTAAAACTATGCAACTTGTTTGCATATCTGTACTTATGATACAGATTGTGCTTTGGAGTGTTGTTATGAGACCATGTTTGCAACGCATGAATAATTTGAATACATTTATCTTTAAATGTTGACCATGTTTTGTATAATGATAATATAATAATATAATGATATATATATAATGATATAATAATAATATATAATAATATAATGATAATATAATAATAATTATTATCACACAAGCTTATATCAAGAATTTTGTTAGAACTTAGGAGAAGTGTAAAATACTAAAGATCAGATATGAAGTCAATATGTGATTGCAGCTTTAATTCTTCTTCCAGGAACTTACATATTCTTCCCTTTTTTAAACACTTGAAAGTTCCCAGGCTTTTCCAGTGTTTAGATTATAGGAGCTATGTAAAAATTGTGATGATTATGGTCATATATGTAAAGTTTTGATCTATTCCATGATCTTCCAAGTTTCAGAAGTGAGGCTGACAGGTTTGTAGTTCCCAGGGTCATCTTTTCTACCCTTTCCAAAAATGGGCACAATGTTGCCCTTCTTCCAGTCACCAGGAACTTCATCTGATTGCCAGGACCTTTCAAATATCATGGAGAGTGGCTTGGCAATGACATCAACCAATTCCATCAGGACTCTGGGATCCATCTCATCGGGTCCCATAACACTTATAAATGTTCAGGTTCCTCAGCTGGTCATGAACCTGATCCTCCTCTACTGTGGGAGGCAGTTTATCCTCCTGTTCATCGACTTGCTGTCTCATGACCCAGGGTTGGCGAGGAGAGTGGTTATCGGTGAAGACTGAGGCAAAAAAGCTGTTAAGTACCTCAACCTTCTCCTGGAAAGTTGGTATAAGATTGCCATTCTCAACCATCACTGGGATTACATTCTCTTTAACCCTCCGCTTTTGATTGATGTACCTGTAGAAGCCCTTCTTGTAGTCTTGACTTGCCAAATTTAGCTCCAGCTGCACTTTGTCCTTCCTGATGATGTAAAGCTTTTAGTTACAAGGGGAAGGGGTATATTAAAACAAATAAATTGCATTTAGGGTTTTTTTTTTCATTTACCTTAAAATGCCACTTTTCACAAGATTTTCCTTCTTGGAACAACTTGATTTCCCTTTAAACTCTTACTAAGAACTTCCAGTCAGCAGCAACATAGAGCCTTTTTTCATTTACACTTCTAAATGTCAGCTTTTAAAACAAAGAGAAAAATCTGTCTGAATACTCCAGGAATATTAATGTTTAAATTTAGGAAGCTGTATCTTCCATGAGAACAGCATTATTGGGAAACTAATGGCAATTTTACTAGTTTTCAAAAATTAATCTGGAACATGAAGATTTGCATACTGAATAGACAATTCCATGTTAATATATAAGACAGAACTGAAGAAAATATATCTTTATTGCAGTACTTCATACTTGTAAAGAAAGACTGCTTTTGATTACTGACTTTAATGTATCGTGGAATAATTTTAACTCCCACACCACCTTGTGCCTCTGGTACTGGCTCCACTTTTGTAGGAATTCCTTCACATGGTGCAAGACCTAAAAGAGGAGGTAAAGAGGTTGAGGACTATCAGGGGATGTGAGAGGGAGATAGACCAGTGGAGTAGTGCTCTCTCAATAACTCAGTGGGCTGCTGGAGCTAGTGTGTCTGAGCACAACCCACCTGCAAACTGCAAGGTTAGGGGAACAAGAGATGGTGAATGGCAGCAAGTTTCTGCCTGGTGAAGGAAACCTGCTCTCCCCACCTAGACAGCAAAACTCCAGATCCCCCTGAAGAGCAACTATGAAGAGCTGCAGGTGGAATCCACCCCCAAGGATGAGGATGATGGCTCCCACATCCTAGAATCTTTCTCTAGGCTGCACCATCCACAGAAAAATATAAAAACATCCTCCATTAATAAAAAGAGGAGAGTGATTGTCATAGGGGATTCCCTTCTAAACGGAATGGAGGGACCCATCTACAGACTGGACCACTCCACAGAGAGCATAGGGAGGTAACTAGAAAACTTCCTTCCCTGGTCCAAGAGGCAGACTATTATCCTCTAATAGTACTCCAAATTGGCAGTGATGACACAGAGAACAGAAAGTCCAAAGCCATTAAAGAGAGATATCGGGGCTCTAGGGATAATCACAGAGGGTCTAGGTGAGATGAAGAGAGTGGTTAGCAGGAGGGTCACATTAAACTTCTAGATGGCAGACATCAGACTATTCAGAAGGCTGTATGGTAAAGTCCCATGGGAGACAATCCTTAAGGGCAAGGGAGCCCATGAGGGCTGGGAGCTCTTAAAAATATCCTAGCAGCTTAGGAGAAAGCCATCCCCATGTTCCAGAAAAAGAGCCAGTGGGGGAAGAAAACAGCTTGGTCGAATAGGGAGATCTTGAGCTGTCATAAAGAAGAGCAATATCTATGAGCTTTGGAGGAAGGAAGAGGCATCTTGGGTGGACTATAGGGAGGAAGTGAGGTTGTAGAGGCTAAGAATGTGGAGGGCTAAGGCCCATCTAGAAATCAGATTGGTGAAGTCTGTGAAAGATAACAAAAAAAAAATCTTTCTATAAATACATTAACAGTAAAAGGAGGACTAGGGACAATATACAATCCCTATTGGATGCAGAAGAAACAACTGTGACAGGGGATGAGGAGAAGTTTGATGTACTTAATGCCTTCTTTGCCTCAGTCTTTAATAGTAAAGAAAGTTGTTCCCTCTGTGTACAAATCCTGGAACTAGAGTTGCAAAATGAGGCTCCCGTGGTCCAAGAGGAGGTGGTCAGAGACTTGCTTGCCCAACAAGACACCCACAAGTCTATGGGGCCAGATGGGATTCAACCAAGGGTATTAGGGGAGCTGGCAGATGTGCAGGTCAAATCTCTTTCCATCATCTTCCAGCAGTCCTGGCTGACTGGGGAAGTTCCACTGGACTGGAGGCTGGCTGGTGTTGTACCCATCTACAAGAAGGATCACAGGGAGAATCCAGGGAACTACAGGCCTGTCAGTCTGACCACAGTGCCAGGGAAAGTCATGGAACAGGTAGTCTTGAGTGCTATTGTGAACCACATTCAAGAGAACCGGGTGATCAGGCCCAGTCAACACGGGTTCATGAAAGGCAGGTCTTGCCCAACTAACCTGATCACCTTCTATGAATAAGTGACTCGGCTACTGGACAAGGGAAAGGCTGTGAATGTGGTCTTCCTGGACTTCAGTAAAGCCTTTGACACAGTTTCTCCCAGCATTCTGCTTCAGAAACTCTCAGCCTCTGGCCTGGACAGGCGCACAGTCTCCTGGGTGGAAAACTGGTTGGATAGATGGGCCCAGAGAGTGGTGGTAAATGGTGTTAAACCCAGTTGGAGGCCAGTGACAAGTGGGGTTCCCCAAGGCTCAGTCTTGGGTCCAGCCCTGTTCAATGTCTTCATCAATGACCTGGATGAAGGCATTGAGTGCACCCTTAGCAAGTTTACAGATGACACTAAGCTGGGTGGAATTGTTGACCTGTTGGAGAGTAGGGAGGCTCTGCAAAGGGATCTGAACAGGCTGGACTGCTGGGCAGAGTCCAATGGCATAAGGTTTAACACGGCCAAATGCCGAGTCCTGCACTTGGGGTGCAACAACCCTATGCAGAGCTACAGACTAGGAGAAGTCTGTCTGAAGAATTGCCAGGAGGAGAAGGACCCAGGGGTGTTGGTTGACAGTCGACTGAAGATGAGCTAGCAGTGTGCCCAGGTGGCCAAGAAGGCTAATGGCATCTTGGCCTCTGTCAGAAACGGTGTGACCAGCAGGTTATTCTCCCTCTGTACTTAGCATTGGTGAGACCGCTCCTTGAATCCTGTGTTCAGTTCTGGGTCCCTCACCACAACAAGGATGTTGAGGCTCTGGAGTGAGTCCAGAGAAGAGCAACAAAGCTGGTGAAGGGCCTGGAGAACAGGCCTTATGAGGAACGGCTGAGAAATCTGGGGTTGTTTAGCCTGGAGAAAAGGACGCTGAGAGGAGACCTCATTACTCTCTACAACTCCCTGAAAGGAGGTTATAGAGAGGATGGAGCTGGCCTCTTCTCCCAAGTGACAGAGGACAAGACAATAGGGAATGGCCTCAAGTTCTGCCAGGGCAGATTTAGGCTAGAGATTAGGAGGAAGTTTTTCACAGAAAGGGTCATTGGGCATTGGAACAGGCTTCCCAGGGAGATGGTTCATTCATCTTGCCTGGAGGTGTTTAAGGCATGGGTGGATGGGATCCTGAGGGGCATGGTTTAATGTTTGATAGGAATGGTTGGACTCGATGATACAATGGGTCTCTTCCAACCTGGTGATTCTATGATTCTATGCAGGTGCTGCCTGCCAAGGTTTATGAGGCCACATGAGTTGTTGTAGATTGTTTGTTCTATTAATTTTGCCTGTACAGCTGCAAGGTTTGGGCAGTATCATCCAGGTATGTGTTATTTTATAATTAAGATCAACAGCGGTGTTTAACATTTTGTTGGTCAGTGATTAAAAATAACCGGCTTTTGTCACTTGATGAAGGAGTGACTAGAAGTGGATGTGATTGATGCGGTGAATTTGAAGGAGAACATGGACTGATATAATACCTCATGTCCTAGGAGAGAGGAATTGTAATATATTCTCATATATATGAGAACACCCTTTAAGACCTTGGAGCATCTAGTTAAAAACAGGTTCTAGACTTATTTTTTTTTTTCACTCTTCTACATAGCCTTATTCAGGAAAAAACTCAGAACTTCAAAGAGGCATTCATTCCTTCTCCATTTCTTACCACCAGCACATTTAGTCTCCTTAGCTGGGAGACATGTAATTGTAAAATTCTCTCTTGTTATCATAGAATCACTACCTTAGAAAGGACCCACTAGACCACAGAGTCCAAACATTCCTATCAGTCACTAAACTATGCCCCTTAGCACCTCTCCCTCCCATCTTTTAAACAACACCTGGGAAGGTGAATCAACCACCTCCTTGGGCAGCCTGTTCCAGTGCCCAATGGCCCTTTCTATGAAATATTTTTTCCTGATGTCAAGCCTGAACCTCTCCTGGTGGAGCTTGAGGACATTCCCTCTTGTCCTGTCCCATGTCACTTGGGAGAAGAGGCCAGCTCCCTCCTCTCCACAACCTCCCCTCAGGTAGTTGTACAGAACAATAAGGTCTCCCTTCAGCTTCCTCTTCTCCAGGCTAAACAACCCCAGCTCTCTCAGCCATTCCTCATAAGGCCTGTTCTCCAGGCCCTTCACCAGCTTTGTTGCTCTTCTCTGGACTCACTACAGAGCCTCAGCATCCTTCTTGTGGTGAGGTGCCCAGAACTGAACACAGTATTCAAGGAGCAGTCTCGCCAGTGCTGAGTACAGAGGGAGAATAATTTCTCTGGACCTGCTTGTCATACCACTTCTGATACAAACTAAGATGCTCTTGGCCGTCTTGGCCACCTGGGTACACTACTGGCTCATGTTCAGTTGGCTGTCAACCAACACCTCCAGGTTTTTCTCCAGGCAGCTTTCCAGCCAGACTTCTCCGCGTCTGTAGCTCTGCTTAGGGTTGTTGTGCCCCAAGTGCAGGACCTGGCATTTGGCCGTGTTAAATCTCATCCCATTGGACTCAGCCCAGTGTTCTAGCCTATTCAGATCCCTTTGTAAAGCCTCCCTACCCTCCAACAGATCCACACTTCCACCTAGTGTAGTATAGTCCACAAACTTGCTAAGGGAGCACTCAATGCTTTCATCCAGGTCATTGATGAAGACATTGAACACTGCTGGATCCAGCACTGAGTCCTGGGGAACACTACTTGTAACTGGTAACTCATAACCCATTTGTAACTTGTTATGTCTCTGAAGGCTGATCCAGAGTTGCTGCCTGTTTCTAGAGCCCATCCTCTACAGTCTAATTTTGTCTAGAATATGTACCTTAGAAAGTTGGGCTTGTGTTGGAAGGTAAAGGGAATGAGTTGCAGAGAGGGAGAGAACTGAGAGTTAAGTATGCAGTATAGCCTGAAGTTATTTAACTATCTGAATGTGAAATGTAAACTAAAACGGCAGAATATCCTCTCAAATTCCTCCTTCCTATTGAAGTAATGGTAAAAGCACAAATACTAAATTTAGAGATCTTTATCAGCTCTTCAAGTTGCTACAAATGCTTGCTGCTGACCAGAAAACTAGGTCATGTCATTGTTCTTCAATAAAGGTGATCTTTTGATTTGTCTAAGCAGCAGCCTTTCTGTAACAGGAATCATGTTGTTTGAGTTCTTCATGAATTGGATTTCATGCTACAGGTAATTCTTTCGCATTAATGAAATTCTTCCATCTGACTTAAGTTTTGTGACTAGTGTATCCTATTCTTGCCATGAGTTTATTTTGCATTGCATTTATTTAATTATTGAACTGTATTTTCAGATGGACTCTTTCTGAAGTTCAGAACTATGTTTATAATGGCTTTTGCCAAGTCAACATGAGATATATTATATATTACCACAGGGCTAAACTAAACAATAACATGACCATGAAGTAAGTGGTGACAAATAGCCATAAAATTCAGTTCACATTGATCTTCTGCGATTATCCTGAGCACTTTGGGAACCTAATGTCTCACAAAGCCTTGTTTTTTTAAACTTTGTAATGCTGAGAAGAAATAAAATGTTGTTAGTGGGGTCTGTTGACTTCGGTTGTCACACCCAACTTCTTGTATACCCCTAACCCATTGCAGGGAGAGGAGAAAGAAAAGACCCTGGTTCTGTGAAAAAACTGTTAACTGAAGCAATTCACTGAAATACTGAAATGCTTTTAACTCCAGTTGTGAGGAAAAGCACATGTAGTTATGGTAATATTGCATGCTGATAACTTAGCAGAATCTAGCAATTTCAGGTACTGTTAGGTAAAACAGAGGTACTGTTAGGTAAAACAGAGGCTAACAGCTGTATTGGGAGTTAGGCACACCAATTCACTTTGATGGGAGGGAGGATTTTTGGTGTGGGCTTCCATCTGCTTTGAAAATTAGGGCGGAAAAGAAAAGAAGGAAAAAGGAAACAGTATCAGAAGCTGAAACAAAAATATAGAGGGAAGGCCAACAACTAGCTGATTCTACATCTCAATGGCAAAATCATGAAAATCTTGTTCACTTCAAGTGACGGCAAGCATGTAAACGTGTTAATAATACTGGAGAAGTAACTTGCTCTGTATGCTGTAGCTCCTGAGTAATGCTAACAAAGTACATTAACCATTCACTCAACTCATCTGTAGCTCTTAATTAATCACTCCTTGAAATTATATTGAATAATAAATAAGAACAGACATGATTCATTAAAATTTCTAATTAATTCTATTTAATACTATTTCACAGTTCGTTGGTAAGTGCTAAGAAAAGGATTATGTTACAGGATATTTGACGCATGACTTCCAAAGAACTACATAAGGCAAACATAATTCTATAATGCCACATGAAGGTTTGAAAATATAAACACCAATTGTTTATCTCTAGTAGTGCTGGATCTATACCTTGTGTCTGTTAATGCCTTCACTGCCAATTTAGATTTTCGTTGATTTATACCTCAGCTGCAGAAATGAATCACAGGATTAATTTTTTATTTTCTTCAAAAGCAAGTATACTGCCTCCTCCCCTGCCAAATCCTCTAGGAAAATAAGTTTAAAAATAGCATTTGTACTCTGGATAGGATCAAGCTTTTGGTTGCATCATGAAAATATGAATATGATGTTTTCAACTAAATAATAAAAGATGAATTATTAATGTGCAGAGATGGTACATGCTCTGTACCTAAGAAGGTCAAAATAGTGCTAAAGACTGACTGGGAAGCACAGCTGCAGTTTTTTGTAGGCAGTCAAAAGTTCAATCCATATGCTTACTTTTCTCTTAGTTTAAGAATAGTACTAAGCTTTCTCACTGAGTTTGCTCCATCATTTTCAAGGAACATGGTACTGTTACCATCTCATAAAACCGAGCTTCTGTGATCTGTGCTGACCCTGAAGACATAGTGGCAGAATACTTTTGCTTATGAGAATTGCAATTACACTGTCATACTCTGCCTGTTGTCTGTCAAAAGCACTGAAGAGATCTATTGGATGTAAACACAGTTGCCAAGGTGTATCCAACAGATTTTCTGAGCAAATGTTAATATGTAGATGTGAGTGAGGGAAAAAAAAATAGAAGAAAATATGCTTGAGGAAAACCTTTCCATCTCAGCTCAATTGGCAGTGCCTTATTTAATCTCATTTGGTCCTTGTGCAAAACGTTTCTAGCTTTATAATGGGAATGAAGATGCATACTTTCTATGCAAAGCATCTTTGGTAAGTTTTTGCTTATCATTGTTTTATGTCCTTTGCTATCAGTTTTTGTAGACGTATTTCCATTTCTTTAAGCTTTTATCAGTCTCAGGTGACTGAAATAATTAGTAAACTCAAAACAATTGAACTAGTGATCTTGTAATAAACAGAGTATTCAGCATTTTGGCTTGAATAAAGGAATGCGGGGGAGGGCCAAGTGGGGGTGAAGATCCAAATGTATTGGTCCTGATTGCTGTACCTGAGTTTAGGACAAATGCTTAAGTCATGGAGTGGAATGTCTTCCTTCTTTGGTAGTGCCAGCTTGTCTGTGGTACCCGGTTCAGTAGAGGGGCACTGCTTTTCCTATCTTCTTCTGCCCACTGGACCGCCTAGGGCAATCCCTCTCAAAAGACATGTGGCAATGCACCCAGATGTAACCAATTTTGCACCAAAAATAAATGTATAAATGGGAAGGGAAGCTTGGACCAGGTACACCTCTGGCTAGATGCAACCCTGCCTCAGCCATGTGCCAAACACTGTATACCTTGCTTTGCTGACTTTATTCCACAATAAAAGAGATATTTTAAACTCTCATGATGCAGGGCTATGGGGTAGGGAGATGACAAGGATTAACAATCTATGATATTTAAGCTTTAACATTTAAGGCTGAATAATAATAATTATTTAGCTTTATGTTTTCAGCAACCACACAGCTCAAGGACAAACCCTATAGAGAAGCTCCTGATAATGTGGCTCCAGTCTCTCATAAGGAGGAAAACTTGCTGCCTGAAGCAATTCTAACTGGTTGAGAATGTCCTTGGGGTTGGGAGGAAAGCCAAGGACCCAGGGAGTATTTGCAAGGAATGAGATTACTACAGTCCACAACGAGGAAGGCATTGTTCCTCACCCCTGACATCCTGGCCCAAGACCACCAGGAGGCACTATGTAGGCACAAACCTGAAGAGATCCTTCTAGAACTAATTATAATAAGAAAGAAAAGGGAAAGATTATGAGAACATGTAGTATGCGTTTATGAATAGGTATGTCTTTACACTATAAGTAACTGCTTGTTAGACAATACGTTGTGCGAGTGAGGTAGATTACATATTTGCACTCACCAGTGTGAAGTGTATACATGCTTTATAACTCCTACTTGAATTGTACAGTTTGATTCTGCAAAACATTCAGAATTTTAGTTTCTGGAGTGTGTTTATAACAATCTCAGAATGTCAAAATACTTTATTTCCTAACTAAAGCTTTGTTTCACAATTGCTACGAAACTCTTTATGTGGCAAAACTTCTTGAAATGGTATTTTTCTTGTAAAACTTATTTATAGAGTATCACAAAAATGTTAAAATATTAAGAGAAAAATGATGTTAATTTGAATAAGGCATCTCTTTAGGAAAAAGCATAAAATAAATTTTATTGCATTTGAGACCATTCAAGTGTTTTCCTTTCTTTTTCTTCTCATTTTGAAAAGGTGATTTGTAAATGGTGGGATGGAACATCAACTGTAATGCATAATACAGAAAACCTATAATTATAATAATTTATAATATATAATTTTATATTTATAAATAATTATAATAAATTATAATATAAATTAAACTATTAAGTGTAATTTTCTTTGTTTCAATTAAAAAAAATTAAAAGCTCAGCCTAGTCTCCTGCCACCAGCCACCAGTTTTATATCTTGCAAGAGACTCCATCTTGAACTGATCCAGTAGCAAACTAGCTACAAATGTTTTCCATTCTTTCAGCTGAGATTTGTTTGGCTGGCACAAGTTCAAGAAATGCTTACTGAAATTAAGTTAAATGCTTGCTAGATACTTTGATGACATCAGTGAAAATTACCCAGGAAAATAACAAAGGAAATCCTAGAAATGGATTCAGTAAGATCAAATAATTTATAATTACAAAGATTTATTGCTAGGGAGTTATTCATGTGGTATATTTATGATGTAATTGACTGAGTTATAGAGAGGAGCTGCTCTGGAGCCTGCCGAGTCTGAAGTGGAGAGGCAGGTCTTGGCAGATATTGGTCCACAGGGGCTTTCCTGAGGCAGCGAAGCCCCTGATGTCTTAAAGTTAAAAGGAGGAGGCTGTTCCTATAAGCCATAAAATGAACTACTGGGGAGGATGCCTGGCCTGGCTGAACAGAGAGCTTTTGCTGGGAAAAAAAAGAGTTTACTACTTCTGGAAGAATAAACAGGCAACTCAGGAAGAACACAGGGATCTCATAGGGTCATGCTGAGAGAAAATTAGAAAGGCGAAAGTCCAATTAAAACTCATTCTGACCACTGTTGTAAGAGATAACAAAAAATGTTTTTACAAATGCATTAACAACACAAAGGAGAATCTCCATCCTTTATTGGGGATAAAGGTAGGGGGGTGATGGTGAACATTACCATCAAGGATGAGGAAAATGCTGAAGTGTTGAAGGCCTTCTTTACCTCTGTCTTTGACATCCAGATCAGTTATTCCTAGAGCACTCACCCCTTGAGTGAGAAGGCAAGGAGAGAATAAAGAACTACCCCTTGATAATTCAAGAGGAACAGCTAACAACCTGCTTCACTACCTAGATAGTCACAGGTCTATGGGACCAGATGAGATCCACCCGATAGAACTGATGGAACTGGCAGAGGAACTTGCCAAGCCACTCTCCATCATTTATCAGCATTGCTTGTTCACAGGGGATGTCTCAGATGACTGGAGGACTGCCAGTGTGAGGTCTGTCTACTTGAAGTACAGAAAGGAGGATCAAGGGGACTACAGGCCTGGCAGCATGACCTCAATACCATGGAAGATTATGAAGTGGTTCATCTTGAGTGTACTCACTGGACACATATGTGACAACTAGGGTATCAGGTCCAGCCAACATTGGTTCACAAAAGGCAGCTACCACTTAACCAACCTGATTTCCTTCTATGACCAGATGACCCTGGAGGATGAAGGAAAGACTGTGAATGTTATCCACCTTGACTTCAGTAAAGCCTTTGACACTGGCTCCCACAGCATTTTCCTAGAGAAGTTAGCTGCTCATGGCTTAGACAAGAGTACTCTTCACTGGGTTAAAACTGTCTGGATGGTTGAGCTGAGAGAGTTGTGGTGAAAAGAGCCAGCCCATTTGGCAGCTAGTCACAGGTGGTGTTCCCCAGGGTTCAGTGTTGGGGCTAGGTTTTATTTAGCCTCTTTAACAATGATCTGGATGAGAGGAATGAGTGCTCCCTCAGTAAGTTTGCAGATAACACCAAATTAGGCAGGAATATCAATCTTCTTGAGGGAAGGAAGGCTCTGCAGAGGGATCTGGATAGGATGTATCGATAGGCTGTGGTCAGCTGTATGGGATTTAACAAGGCCAAGTGCCATGTTCTGCACTTCAATCACAACAACCCCACAACATTTTACAGGCTTGGGGAAGAGGGCTGGAAAACTGGAAAAGGACTTGGTAATGAATTGTGGATGATACCAAACTGGGAGGTGCTGATGATTCTCTTGAGGGATGAAAGGCCTTACCGAGAGATCTAGATAGACTGGAAAACAGGGCTATGATTGATGGCATGGCATGTAACAAGTGCAAGTGTTGGATTCTGTACATAGGAGGGAGTAGCAATGGGGACAGGTATAAATTGATAGAGGAGTGGCCGGAGAGCAGCCCTGCAGAAAGACATCTGGAGGAGCTGGTTGACATCAGGCTCAGTGGGAGTCAGCAGTGTGCCCTGACAGCCAAGAGTGCAAACAGCATCCTGTGGTGTATCAAAACCGGCATAACCAGCTGGTCAAAAGAGGTGATTACCATACTGCTTTTAGCTTTAGCGCAATATAACCTTGAGTACTGTGTGCAGTTTTGGGTCCCACAACTTAGAAAGGATGTTAAATTCCTTGAAAACATACAGAGGAGGGCAGCGAAGATGGTGAAAGGACTGGGAGGCACGTCCTGTGAGGAGTGGCTGAAGACGCTGGGTTTGTCTTGCTTGGAGAGAAGGAGGCTGAGGAGTTTGTCTCCAGAGCTTCCTGAGGAGTGGATGTGGAGAAGGAGGTGCTGATCTCTTTCTTCTCCCTAGTATCCAATGACAGAATACATGGGAATCATTCAAAGCTGCAACAAGAGAGAATCTGACTAGATATTAGGAATTTTTTTTTTTTTCATGAGAAGGTGATCAAATGGTGGAACAGGCTTCCTAGAGATATGGTTACTGTCCCACAGCTGTCAGTGTTTTAAGAGGCATTTAGATGCTACTCTTACTAATATGCTTAACTTTTGGTCAACCCTGAACTGATCAGGTATTTGGACTAGATGATTGCTGTAGAACCCTTCCATTTGAAATATTCTGTTTTACATTCTATTCTAAATTTTTGAGTCATACATGAGCAGCAACAGAGGGAAAGTTTCAGCTCCAAGAACAGAGGTGTGCCTGTGTTTGAGGATGACAGATTTAATTCAGCCTTAGCTAGCTACTACTAGTAATCCCCATATGACAAAGAATTCAACACTCACATGAAAGTGTGTTTGCTAATCATTAGCCTTTCAGATAAATAGGGCCAGATGTAAATCTAATGGGGTAATGAATTGTTGTGAAAGAAATTACTCATGTGCAATTGCTGTAGTGTAATTTTTCCTCTTCATCCAAGATCACCAAAATACCAAAGTTATAGCAAGGCTGCTGAGATTCAAGCAAGGAAATAATACTTTTTCCCTGCTCTGAAAAGGCCATAAGTCCATTAAAATATGTCTTCTTACTTCTGCCATAATTTGAAGTGCCAGAGAAGTGGTTGATCCATTCTATGATACTAGACAATTAATCCATTTAGTATTTTAACTTAATACCATGTGTTCCAGTGATGCTAGTGTGGGGTGATTTTAAAACCATAGTGTTAATAAACAGATATCCAAGTCATTTGGGAAACAGAAGAGTGACCTCAAAAGAGATCATAATGTAGTCATGTGGTTAGGTGTTGGAGATGCACATTTTGTTTCTAAGACTGATAGTGATTACATGTATAAATCTCAAATGTTTCAGATAACGTAAATTGTGTGCTTTTTAAGACGTTCTTGGCTGCTCTACAAATATAGTTTATCTTATAAAAGTTATTTTATTTTTTTTCCTATGTGCAGAAGAAAGTTATAAAAATGGTCACTAATTCACTGAAAATAAAGATCTCTATTGAAACATCATCAAAACATTCTACATTTTCCTTTCTTCTGCATTGATAGGAGATATTATGATAATATGATGATTTCATTAAGATTTGTGTGTCTGTATTTTAGCATGATATATTGTCACAGCTTAGCCCCCCCATCCCCAGCTAAATTTTGGCAGCTTAAACAGTGCAGTTGAGCTCCCAAAGTCCTTTACTCCCCCCAGGCACTCAGGGCAAAGGTAGAGGGAAATGAGAGGAAAAAGCCTTGCAGATAGAAACTAAAATTACAGTTTTAATGAAATGATGATGATAATGATGATGATGAAAATAATTAGAAAGTAATAAAATGTAGGCAAATATATGAGAATGTGCCCCTACCCCATGAGGTCTGTACATTACCACAAATGCTGTAGCACAGATGTGGGGGAATAGGTCCAGGGCTAGGAGTGAACTGAACTCAGGAACTGTATTCAAGAACACACATATCTGTGATCAGGAACAACCAGACAGATGAGGTCCTCACTGGACACTGCCCATCGTGGAAGAGAGAGAGATCCTTGCAATCTCTCAATTTTAAGCTGAGTATGATCTATATGGGGTAGAATACTCTGATGGATAGTTTAGGCTCACCTGCCCTATTTACCCCTTCTTGCAGGTGTGGCCCCCTTCTGTTAGCTTAAGTGTGGCCTTAATTAAGTGTAAGCTTAGGCCTTTTGCATACCAATGCCCTCTGTTATCACTTTAGAGAAGAATAATACCTCAAAAAACATGCAGTTAGCTTTCAGAGAATGAAATCACTTACAGCAACTGAACTCGTCACAAAACTGACTCTAGTTCAAACGACAACATATATTCAAACCACAACATATATTCTACCTAGAAACTCAGTCCTAGTTAGAGCACATATGTGTGGCTTAGATAGTCACACAGTTGGATATGCTCACTGGTGCTGGGCATTCTTCTCATTTGTATGGCATCTCTGGCTGCTCTGGCTTGAAATAAATTATATATTCTGACAAACTGCTGAGTCCTGTCAGTCTTGGGCATAGCTTCTCTCAGAGTCTTTCCTCACAGTTATACAGGGTCTGAGGATAAAAGCAAATAGTTTGAGCAATAATAATTCTGTATTTGAATTCCTACTAATTGTTTATTGGTTTGAGTAATTGCGGAGGGAAAGCATAAAACCAGGTTGCACACAAAGTGTGTGGTAGAATGCAAATCTTACAATTCTTTTCCAAACTAAATTATTCCATGACTCTATTATCAAGAACTGAAACTGACACGCGGAATCAAGACTCCATAACTTATAAAGTTATAAAGTAGGTATGTTTATTCAGCGCTGAGACGCACGGGAGAATCGTTTCTCCAAAACAACGTGCGTACCCATCATGGCAACTCCTCTTAGCTTTATACAGTGAACTGTTACATATTCCAAAAATGCTTATACATATTAATGAGTTTAAGAAGAAACCTCTTCTTGGTTTTTTCCAGGAATAGGGGCAGTTATTTTCCTTCTCCATCCATGCTCTCAGGCCTCTCTTATCACAGGTCCAGATGACTTGTCCTGCTTATCAGAAGTCTTTTAACAATGGGCCCCCTTCCTACATAAGGCTTATAGAGATATGTTGTTTTAGCTAAACAACTGTCATCCTGGTGTATTCTGTAGGTATAAGCAGTTTCTATTCCGCTATCCTTCAAGTGTCAGTTGTTTTGTTAAAATATTTCTACATATCCTGCAGTGTTAGTTCTTTCTTTGTTTTCATCCGGGGCTGCTAAACAATGGTTATCTGTAAGTATTTCCCTAGGCCCCAAATCAGAACAGACTTATCAGAGAAGAGGTTAAATCACCATACCTGGAGATATTTAAAAGACATGTAGATGTGATGCTTATGGATGTGATTTAGTGGTAGACTCAGTAGTGTTAGTTTTACAGTTGGAGTTTTATGTTAAAGATCTTAAAATATCTTGATAAACTTCTCCAAGCTGAATGATTCTATGATTCTGCAAATCAAGAACAGTGCAGTAACATTGCATTAAGTATATTAATAGCTTTTATGAAATGGAACTTTAAATCTAATTTTCCATACCATCTCCTTGTGGTAGATAGTAGAGATGCTGTATTTATTGGGAATATTCCTGTTCTTTGGCTGTGGTATGATTTGGGTCTACCCTCCTGTGTCATTTAAGTACTATGATAAAAAGCATTGTTATTGCTCTGAACTAAATCAATAGCTATAATTTTAATGTCTTCATGCTATACATAACTCACTCTTCTGATTCAGCTGAGATATGTTCTGTCATGTACATATATTCTGCAACAAAGATGTACTAGCCCACATGTCAAGTCATCTAAACACTCATTCTCCTCTCAGAACAATAGTATGCTGAACATACAGAAGTCTCACTCAATTGAGTCCTTAACCAAACAATCTGTCACTGTGGCCTGTTAGAAAGTTCAGTTTCCAATCAAAGTTTACCGAGGACTAATTCCCAGAATGAACCATGGGAAGTACACTGTGTATATGTTCCTCCTCTTTCTGCTTCTTGGACTAAGAGAATGGCCTTGGAGGATAGGGCTTAGGTTGCTGAGAAAGCAGGGAAAATTGTATGTAATAATAGTAGGGGATCCACAAAGATTCAGCTTCTGGAAATATGTTGAAAAGTCTCAGTTCCAAGCTATATGAAAAACTACAGCCTTCACAGCTGAAGTCTTTCACAAGAAGGTCTTTTCAGAGAAATAGATTGTGGATTCTGTTTCCTCCTCTCATCAGAATGATGTACTGATGTAAATAATATCAACATGTTTTCCTCAGAAAGGTTCATACTTCTGTTTGCTTGAAAATGAATGTTGAATCAAGTAGCTCTTTTCCATGGCTACAGAAGTTAGGAGAGTTTCTTTGTAAATGAATCTCATTAGGTGCTTGTACAGTTTCTGTCCTAGCCTTACAGTTAAAGTGAACTGAAGTAGAATCACCTGTTATTAACACTTCTTTAACTGCATTAAGTTCCTGTTAAGATTTTTGTGTGGTTTGGGGATGTTATTTTTCTTTTTGGGAAGTTAGTAGAAAAGAGAGAGGACATGGGGGAGATAAAGACTTCCAGTCCCCATGCCAGTTCCTGTTTAACAGATCTGTTTCTAATCATTTGAAAAGGCTGGATAAATTCAAAACTCTTGTGCTAAGCAACAAAGCCTGATAAATGACTGAAAGTATATACGTGGGATATATGAATCCTGGGAGATCCTCTTTAGAAATGTGATCTTGTCTAAGCAAGACTGAAAGAAGTTTATGTAAGGGTCCAGGATGCTAAGAGACGAGATAGAGTTGATAGCAACTAAATGTTCAATGGAGGACAACCCCGAGTTGGTGCTCTAAGGGATATATTTATACTCACAAAGACACATGCAATTTCTATAGAGACTCCTACAAACCAGATAATAAGCAGCTAAGTTTTGCATAGTTGTCTCAGTTCAGCAAATTTCAAGATTGTAGTTTACAATGTCCTATTCTTTCTTAAGCAGTTTCTAGGCCCTCCACCTTCCTCCCTTCCTCCCTATCTCTGAGCAACTTGTTCCTTACTTGCACAGTGCCACATTCTTTGAGCTAGCTAATTATTAACTTTTGCTGGGGCCCAAGTCCTCAAGTGAGGTGATTTGTGATCCTAACACTCAGACACAGCAAAATCGTGAACAGTATTAAAAAAGTATCTTTTTAAACACATGGTGGTCAATGACAAAGCTTTGTCTTTTGCCTTGAAGGAATAATTTAAGGGTAAAATAATACAATTCCACAAGAAAACCTTGTGATTGGAATCATCCTATTCTTATTAGCTTGCAGTATGAAATATGTTGTTCCCAACCTTATGAAAATGATGTGAAGTGTAGTTTGTAAGAAATTGACCAGAACATTTCTGGTGCATGGTCTTAATTTTATTAAAATTCAGTCTTCAAAAATAATTAAGTGGTCAACAATAATGAAGCATAGGTATGATTTACAGGCAAACTTTAATCCATACTAGGACTCCTTGGAAATCTCATTGGTGAACACCCAGCCTTCTACAATAAATGCAATATTGCCATAATGAGGGAAAACCCCCCAAACCACGAAGAAAGCAAAAGCCAAGGTGTAAGAGCCATTCTTCCAATTTCATCTCTATAAAACAGGCATAAAAAGTAAAGCTTATGCTCTAAAAGTTCATAATTTAAATTTTTTTTTTAGGAAGACACTGTTATGGAGGGACAGTCTCCTCTCTCCTTTTTCATTTGCTGTGTGTGCAAAAGAGAATTACGTTTTGTGTCTTGTCATAGAAATGAATGGACTTGGAAAGATACAGCAACAAAACTAGTGAAGTTCAGGGTATCATATCTCACTGGGAGTTTACTGCAGGCAACAAGAATGAAACTGCCTTTCCAGGGGCTATGTGGAAAAATAATTAATAAGCAGTCTACAGAGAGTGACTGGAATAATAATTAAAAAGTAGTCTACAGGGAGTGACTGGAAATTAAATATAGCCTTCTATGTAAAGAGGGCTAACAGCAGCAAAGGGGCTGTTTCTCAAAGTATGTCTCACCTCTAGTATCTCTGAGACTTAAGCTTGCTAATGAGCATGATCTGATGCATGTGTATTTATTGTGCCTAGCAGTATAGTATTATAAATGGATTTAGCAAGGACTTGATTAAAGCTACCTGTCACTTTTCTTCTGCTTGCTTTCCCCCTGTAACATAGCACAGCCTAAATTCTTTACATTTTGATGGTGACTTATGAATTATTCATCAGCCATTTAATGGCAGGTGATGAGATCTTTTCAGTTACACCCAGTCAGGGGGTGTTTGCTGCTCTGTTTCACTGTGGTGCCAGAAGAACCCTACACAGAGGCATTACATACATGTGTAGAGACAGGTCTATAAAGAATCCCTTTTGCCTGGGAGGTAATCTGAAGGTTATTATAAACAAATTATTTCTTCATTTCCACTGACTATAGCCTTAATAACCTGTCACCTAGCAATAAGCTGCCTGCTGAGAAAAAGAATGGCATAGTGATGGCTTATAACTAGAATCAGTTCATTTTAGCTATTCTCTTGTCAAGCATGTTTCCAAGGTACATATAGTCTTCATGTATTCATGAGCCTTTGCAGACATAAGAATCATAGAATCATCAGGTTGGAAGAGACCCACTGGATCATTGAGACCAATCATTCCTATCAAACATTAAACCATGTCCCTCAGAATCCCATCCACCCATGCCTTAAACACCTCCAGGGAAGGTGAATCAACCACCTCCCTGGGCAGCCTATTCCAATGCCCAATGACCCTTTCTGTGAAAAACTTCCTCCTAATCTCTAGCCTAAATCCCCCCTGATGGAGCTTGAGACCACTCCCTCTTATCCTGTCCCATGTCACTTGGGAGAAGAGGCCAGCTCCCTCCTCTCTACAACCTCCTTTCAGGAAGTTGTAGAGAGCAATGAGGTTTCCTCTCAGCCTCCTCTTCTCCAGGCTAAACAACCCCAGCTCTCTCAGCCGTTCCTCATAGGGCCTGGTCTCCAGTATCTTCACCAGCTTCGTTACTCTTCTCTGGACATGCTCCAGAGCCTCAACATCCTTGTTGTGGTGAGGGGCCCAGAACTGAACACAGGATTGAAGGAGTGGTCTCACCAATGCTGAGCATAGAGGGAGAATAACCTCCATGGACCTGCTGGTAACACCGTTTTGGATACAAGCCAGGATGCTCTTGTCCTTCTTGGCCACCTGGGTTCACTGCTGGCTCATGTTCAGTTGGCTGTCAACCAACACCCCCAGATCCTTCTCCTCCAGGCAGCTTTCTAGACAGTCTGTATCTCACCACCCAGTGTAGTATTGTCCACAAACTTGCTAAGGGTCCACTCAGTGCCCTCATCCAGGTCATCAATAAACACCCCTGGGTCCTTCTCCTCCTGGCAGTTCTTCAGACAGACTTCTCCTAGTCTGTAGCTCTGCATAGGGTTGTTGTGCCCCAAGTGCAGGACTCGGCATTTGGCCGTGTTAAACCTCATGCCGTTGGACTCTGCCCAGCAGTCCAACCTGTTCAGATCCGTTTGCAGAGCCTCCCTAATCTCCAGCAGGTCGACAATTCCACCCAGCTTAGTGTCATCTGCAAACTTGCTAAGGGAGCACTCAATGCCTTCATCCAGGTCATTGATGAAGACATTGAACAGGGCTGGACCCAAGACTGAGCCTTGGGGAACCCCACTTGTCACTGGCCTCCAACTGGGTTTAACACCATTTACCACCACACTCCGGGCCCATCTATCCAACCAGTTTTCTACCCAGGAGACTGTGCGCCTGTCCAGGCCAGAGGTTGAGAGTTTCTGAAGCAGAATGCTGGGAGAAACTGTGTCAAAGGCTTTACTGAAGTCCAGGAAGACCACATTCACAGCCTTTCCCTTGTCCAGTAGCTGAGTCACTTATTCATAGAAGGTGATCAGGTTAGTTGGGCAAGAACTGCCTTTCATGAACCCGTGTTGACTGGGCCTGATCACCCGGTTCTCTTGAATGTGGTTCACAATAGCACTCAAGACTACCTGTTCCATGACTTTCCCTGGCACTGTGGTCAGACTGACAGGCCTGTAGTTCCCTGGATTCTCCCTGTGATCCTTCTTGTAGATGGGCACAACACCAGCCAGCCTCCAGTCCAGTGGAACTTCCCCAGTCAGCCAGGACTGCTGGAAGATGATGGAAAGAGATTTGACCTGCACATCTGCCAGCTCCCTTAATACCCTTGGTTGAATCCCATCTGGCCCCATAGACTTGTGGGTGTCTAGTTGGGCAAGCAAGTCTCTGACCACCTCCTCTTGGACCACGGGACCCTCATTTTGCTCCTCTAGTTCCAGGATTTGTACACAGAGGGAACAACTTTCTTTACTATTAAAGACTGAGGCAAAGAAGGCATTAAGTACCTCAGCCTTCTCCTCATCCCCTGTCACTGCTCTTCCTTCTGTGTCCAATAGGGACTCTATATTCTCCCTAGTCCTCCTTTTATTATTTATATATTTATAGAAATATTTTTTGTTATCTTTCACAGACTTTTCCAACCTGATTTCTAGTTGAGCCTTAGCCCCTCTGATTTTTTCTCTACACAACCTCACTTCCCTCCTGTAGTCAACCCAAGACTCCTGTCCTCTATTCCAGAGCCTATAAACGTTCCTCTTCTTCTTGATGTCACTCAAGATCTCTCTGTTCAACTAAGGTTTTTTGTCCCCTACCGGCTTTTTTTATGGAACTCAGGGATGGCTTTCTCCTGAGCTGCTAGGATCTCCTTTTTGAAGAGGTCCCAGCCCTCGTGGGTTCCCTTGCCCTTAAGTACTGTCTCCCATGAGACTTTGCCAACCAGCCTTCTGAACAGTTCAAAGTCTGCCCTCTGGAAATTTAATGCTACTCTCCTGCTTCACACCCTCTTCACCTAGAACACAAAACCCTATCATCTCGTGATGACTTTGTCCTAAGCATCCTCCTACTGCCACATCCCCCACCAGGCCTTCCCTGTTCACTAACAGCAGGTCCAGGAGGGCACCTTCCCTTGTTGGTTCATTCACCAGCTGTGCAAGGAAGTTGTCTTCCACATACTCCAGGAACCTCCTACACTGCTTCCTTTCTGAAACCCCAGCTGTTTCTAGAAGAGCTCATCAGCTGCTTCTCCTTGGCTGGGTGGCCTGTAATAGACTCCCATCACAAAATCTGCCTTCTTATGGGCTCCTCTGATTTTAACCCACAGACACTCAATCTCCTCATCACCACAATCCATCTCCATGGTGTCCAAGTCCTCCCTTACAAAGAGGGCTACCCCGCCTCCTCTCCTATCCTTCCTATCCCACCTGAAGTGTTTGTACCCCACCATTCCCGTACTCGAGTTATATGAGGCATCCCACCATGTTTCTGTGATGGTAACAACATCATAGCCTCCTTGCCCTACGACAGCTTCCAGCTCTTCCTTCTTATTGCTGGTGCATTGGTGTAAATGCACTTCAGCTGAGCTGCCGAGCCTTCAGCCTTCTTAGAGGGAACAGTGTTTGTTACCAATTGCCTGGTAACTGGAGTAGCTTGTATCAGAGTGCCCGTGTCTCCTTTACCACCCCCAGGTGTGTTCTCCCCTACTTTATGTGTGGTGATGTGCTGGTGGTCCAGCTCCTCTCTGTGGAGCGGGTCAGGTCTGCAAATGGGTCCTTCTGTTCCTTTGAGGAGGGAGTCCCCTACAACAATCACCCTCTGCTTCTTCTTAATGGAGGATGTTGTTACCTTTTTCTGAGGATGGTGTGGCCTAGGGAAAGATTACAGGCTATGGGAACCATCATCCTCAGGATTAGATTACACCTGCAGCACCTGGTACTTGTTCCCCAGGGGGATCTCAGCTTTTGCTGTCTGGTTGGGGGGAGCATGTTTCCTTCGTCTGGAAGGAACTGGCTGCCATTCCACATCTCTTATAACCCCAGCCTTGCAGTTTGCAGGTGGATGGTGATTGGGCATACCAGGGCTGCTGAGTTAGGAAGAGGGTACTACTCCACTGGTCTATCTCCCTCTCACACTCCCTGATGGTCCTCAGCCTCTTCACCTCCTCCCTTAACTCCTCCACCATATGATGGAGTTCCCCCACTCAAATGCAGCTTTCACAAGTGGAGCCAGTAACAGAGACAGTAACAGAGGCACGAGCTGGTGTGGGAGGGGGGTACCGCCTGCAGCTGACGGTCTGGGTAGCTGCATGCACCCACTGTGGCTCTGTCTGGGTGGGAGTATCCATCCTGCCTGCTGCAGCACTCACAGTAGCTTTAATCTTCTGCTGGGTAGCCACCATGGTCTTTGTTGTCTTCTGTCTAGTCTTTGGGTCCTCTCTGTTCCCTGCCTTCTTGCCCTGCCCACTCGAACTGCTGCTCAAACTGACCTGCACCTCTTTGTCCTGCACCTCTTTGCCAAGCTCCTCTTTGCCATACTCCAGGATGCTGCGCTTGCAGGGGGCTGTTTAAATCTCCCACAGGAGCCGCTGGGACCACGCCCTCCCATCAGGCACCGCGCAGGATTGGGTGTCTGAGTCAACTGCCAGGAGCCCCTCCCCCTCCTGCGATTTTCGGGGATATTCCTGGCTGAGGGGAAATTCCCAGTGCCTCAAAATGTCCGCCCCCACCACAGAACTCACCATCCTGCTGCTGCCGGATGCCACCCCTTATGGTGTCAATGTCTTCTTTGGTGGTCCCTAAACTCTCAGCTTTTAATCTTATAAAATGCTATGTGTCTTTTATCTAACCAGATTAAACACATAGTAAATAGAGAATTTATGTAGCCATCTTGAATACATCAGGCCTTTTCAATGAGGCTTTGATCCAGCTTTCTGATCATATGCAATACATGGAAGGCTGTTTTTTTCTAGTGGATACTTTGCTGTATATGTGTTATTGGTACATTAAGTAAACCATTGAGTGTGAGGGAATGTAGGGAGTGAAAGTCACTCCCATAAATGCAGCTTGATTAATCAGATGTTATATCAGAGAAATTTTTAGGTATTTGTCACCTCTAGCCTGAAATCAGGACATATGTGGAATCTTTCTCAGCAGCTATTTCAGATTTTAGAACTATGTGCACTAAAGTTATTTAAGACTTGCGTATGTGATGCTAAGACCCAGATCCTCACTGCACATCTAAAATCAATGTCCTTTAAGATAAGGGGCAAGTTTGAGGCTTTATGGGGGTAGAGCCATATATCAAAGCTTTCAGTGGCTAGGTAGCAAGTGAATAACAGAGCATGATTGAACTATGAGTAATATTTGGAAATAAATGGAACAACTTACCAAATATGGCTAAATTCGGGAGACAGTGAAAAGACTTATGTTTTACTACTAATGTAGTATAAATGTAATGAATTAAACTATGTTCATATTCAAAGGTACAGGCTATATAAAGAAGCAATATCTGTGTTAAACACTGATTCTATAAGATGCAATACACTCTCATTTTTTTGTTTACTGGTGAGAAAATGTAATGGGTTACTGAGGGTTAAGATATCCCAGGGTTTTACTCAGTGATTAATCTAAGAAGTCTATTCTTGTCTCCTCTTCCTGTGTTCTGTAATTTTACTTAAAGTTGTCTCACAATTGGAAAACCAAGAAAGCTTAAAAATGCAAACTTTCTTTGTCTTTTGAAAGTTGCTTTTGCTGCTTTCTTTTGCATTAAGCGATGCATTGCAATTTATTCTATTTTCCAGTGATGAGTGTTTCATTGCTATAAGGGTGTTAAATCATTATTTCTCTTTTTTGTACTATTCATTTCATTAAATGCTGTTATGCCATCCCTCTAATGCTTTATTTAATGCTTTATTTAATGCTTAGAAAACAAAAATGATCCCATGACAGCAGAAGAAAAGTTTAGCCACTGTTTTCTTTCCATAGCTGACTATAAACTAGAGAAAACAGCTTGCAAATGGTACATTTTGGGAAGCAGTCTTTGTTGTAATGAAGATTGCAAACAGCAGATGGAATTCCTAGAAAAATGCTTTGTGTTCATTGGGAGAGTTTTTATCTTTAAAATCACACGTCTTTTTCAGTTCAGTAGTGTTAAGAAGTCTCTACATTGGTCTAGTCTGGGTGTTGAGAGTAGAAGAAGCTGTATATCACTGTTATTCGGTCACATAAAAGATTGCATCTCTGACATACAAAGTAAGATTTTTAGGCAGGAGAAAACTTGACAATTCATTTTCCCTGGTAACTAGTCCTTTATGCATTCTGTGAGCTGGGTAGTGAGAGGTGAATTTCACACAACAGGTGTGCCCAAACCCACTAACACAGAGTCATAGTATCACTAGGTTGGGAAAGACCCATAGGATCATTGATTCTAAGCATTCCTACCAATAACTAAGCCATGCCCCTCAGCACCTCATCCACCTGTCTTAAGCACCTCCAGGGAAGGTGAGTCAACCACCTCCCTGGGCAGCCTATTCCAGTGCCCAATGACCCCTTATGTAAAAAATATTTTTCTGATGTCAATTTTGAAGCTCCTCTGGCAGAGCTTGAGGCCATTCCCCCTTATCCTGTAACCTGTCACTTGGAAGAACAGACCAGCTCCCTCCTCTCTGCAACCTCCTTTCAGGTAGTTGTAGAGAACAAGTAGGTCTCCCCTCAGCCTTCTCCAGGCTAAACAACCCCAGCTCCCTCAGCTGTTCCTTGTAAGACTCCTTATAACACTAAAGCAGGTAAAGCAGGATGATGGGGGAAATGATGCTCAAATAGAGGATCTTGTACCTGTATTGAACAGTTCATGGAGTAGAGGTTCTGTGGTAGATGTGTGAAGCCCAGAATAAGAGGAAGCAAGGGTTTCTGCTGCTCCCCAAGTTGCAGGGAAAGGAAGTGGTAAAGACATCCAGTTTCAGGATTTTCTTTTGTTTGCCTCTTGTTGAGAGAAGGCACAAATTAGAAGTTGAGATAAAAAAACTGCATTAGGTACATAGAAGCAGGGTGTTTGCAGTGAAACTGGCCTTTCTTAGCAGTAATTGATAATCAATAACATGCATTATTAGTAATTCTCAGATATCTGCTAAACTTGAACTTAAAACTTTACAGAGGAAAATTTTAAGTGATACTCATATGACAAACTATGAATGGTAGATTAGTGTTAATGAGACTGAGAAATGGATGCTTTCTAAAAGTAACGTGTTTAGCAGGGGAACTGAAAAAAAAAAATCTCTGCAAAGGCAGCCTATGTTCTCAGCCCCAAAATGGAAACTTTTGCTCTTCAGCATACGTGTGTTATGATGAATTGAAAAGCCCTTTCCTGTCTCACTTTCCTCAACCGACTGCTGTGTTACCACTGTGCACCTCATGTCCCCACATTGAACATGTACAAGAATGACTGGATGGCCATATGGTTATACACATGGGAAATTTACCGGGCAAATTATTTGTCTGAAAAGTGCCCACTTCTTCCCCTTTTCACCCTTTACCCAGACAACAGTAAAGTGTACAGAATTTTGGAAATAATTGAACATGAGTCTCAGGGACAGCTGATTTTTGTGTCAGTAATGTTTTATCTGTAGGTAGTGCTACCATCAGTGGCAAGCTCATTTTAACTGTACAAAGATAAAAGCATACATTTTTCTGCTGTGCTTTTAAGTTGTTACCCTTGGGGAAGTGGGGGGATTGATCACACAGACTTCAATCTGATGGATCAAAGACATTTTATTGAGCTTAGCTGTTTCTTTATAAACCCTTTTCAGTTACATAACTGGGTGCCCACGAGGGTACCTACCGTGTATTATTGGCTAAAGGTCACTGTCCATAAAGCTGTTACTAACATATTATTGGCTAAACTGCTGCATATACTAAGAAACCAAGTTACACTAAAACTATGTTGATAGTTCTCTTTAATTGTTTTTTTCTTTCAGCTAGCACTCCTTCCCACTGAACTAGGTGTTGTATTCCTTTCAGCTGCCATTTGTTTATCTTTCGGTTCTCTTTTCAATGCCTGGAATAGAGTTGTTCAGTATCACAGCATCCAGGCCTTATTCTCTGTAAAATGTTCCCACAGGGAAGAAGTTTGTGAAATCCAAGATCAAGAGAGCTGAGGCATAGAACGTCAGTGGTTTTAAAATAAACTGTAATGAGACCAGGCTCTGTCTGAGCCTTAGTAAGAAATATAAATATATCCTATTGCAAACCCTCATCATTTATAGCTTGATAACAAAAATAGGTCTGATGCACATTATTTTGTTAACTCTGTCTGGAAACACTATCTTAAAAATGTATAAGAAATATTAGTTATCTAGTCAAATAATGTTATACAAACTTCTTTTGGCAGGATATCATCTTTATGATTTGTTTAATTTGATTTTGCCTCAATTTTTCTCATACACACCAAACCTTAAATAACTCTTTAGTGCCACTATTAAAGCTCAGTTCACAGTGCACTTAACTTTTCTTTTTGCTTTTTACTTCCTCAATGAAAAATCCTTTCAGGATGTATTTTCTATACACTTTCTGTTACTATCCTGGTGCTTTTTTATAGACCTACTTGGAACTGAGAATTCGTAACTTAAGAGAATTCCTCCAAATTTTCATCTTTAACTGTCTGGCAATAGCAGCCTTGATTTCATCAAGCCAGGGTATTTTTAATGAAGCTGACAAGCATACTGCGTAACTTGAATTGGATCCTGATAACTGAAAAAAGGAAACAAGAGGGATATTCTTGAGATCTAGACTATGTTCATTGTGTCTCTTTTGATAATGGCATTACTTGCCCTACACACAGGAGTCACTTGACTTTTGCCTTGCCCTAAGAATTTTTATGAAGGTAGTTATTTGCTTACACAAATGAGTTACAGACGAAATAACATTTCACTGTGAGGACTGACTCAACTTTTGAATGTATCAAGAAGGAGACAGCAGCTTTTGTCCATAGCCAAAAGTATGGAAAGCTTCTTTCTTGGAAAAGTCTGTGGAGAACTTTATTCTGTGCTTGCTGTTAAGAAATTACAGGTATTTCTGGGCATTTAAATCTTATAGTGCTATAGTACATCTGTTATCTTTATGTTGTTCTACACATTTTTCATTTACTGTCCTGGTCTGACATTGTCTACTGCTCATCATTGAAGAAGTCAACCAAGCCCTTTGACTGGGGAGCGCCTTTTTGAAACTGCTAGGTAGGTCTAATATTCCTTCATATTGACAGTGTCCTAGAGCTATCCATTCCTTGGGCAATTTTTCTAGGCTGAGTAATCTCTGTTACTTGAACAGTATTATTTCTAAAACTTCCTGTCATATTTCTGATTTTTTCTTTCAAGGAACTTAAAATGTGATTCCTTTCACCAACCTTAGTTAACTGTCCCAAAATAGAGGACTGACTTTTAAAGTTGTTATTTGTTGCTTGTATAAACAGAGGAAACTATGATTTAAGTTTTCTTATAGTTTGGTTTTTTTCCTAGAAAGCTCTAACTTCTATGGTATTTTCAGCTTTTTTTTTAAAGAGCTTTTGCTCATGTTATTCTTACTTACTTCTGATATTGTGTTGTGTTTATCCCTGTAGGCCCCAAAACCTCCGTGAAAGGGAATCTATTTATTTTGATCTCTTCTTGTTGGACCTACTCAGGACAGAATTTCTGTTCTACAATGTGTTTACTGGAACTAAATTATTTTGCATCTGGATTCTTCTGGCTAAGAATTTGCTCTAGATTGGCTAAAGGCAGCTTTCAGGACAGTTGAAAACTACTAGTTTCATATGAGACCATTCTTGCACTATTAGAAATAAGGGAGAAAATATTAAAGACTTGAACTTCTAAGAAGTACTTGCTCAGCTGGACTGAAAACTTGCCATTTTTTGCTTTGAGAGTTTAACCTTTCCTATTCTATGAAAGATTCTTCAGTATGCAAGCACTACATGTTTCCACCATTCAGAAGGTGAATTAGCTTTCAGTCAGTCATCCCCTTCAGACACCTATGGCAAGACTATTCAAAGGCAGAGTTAGGTTTTGAGTCAGGTGGATGTGTGGATACAATTGAGTTGTGTGGAAATGACAGTGGCAATTGTCCACTGCAACAGAAGAGTACATGTGTTTTATAGCACGTGTTTTATTCTCCTTTATAGCTTTCAAAAACCAGGGAGACTTTTTGGCATTAGATCAAGAACTGTCATAAAAAAAGTTTTAGACTTAATGATTTTATATATTTTGTTTTTACTTCTTTTCCTCCCTGGAAAAATTTGGCAGTACATATAAAACTTTCATCCACAAGCAGCTGCAAAGGAAGAAAAGTGCCAATTATTAGGAATTATTTACCCTGGCCAAATTTGTATTAGTCTTATGTGCTTAAGATCTCATACAGGTGCTTTCTATTATACCTAAGACAAAGATTGGGAACAAAATCTCTTTTATTCTGTCAAAATGCTAGTATAATGTGTACCAGTTTATTTAGTGATAATGACTTAGACCATCTGGTCTTGCAGAACTTGTTTGAAAATGTAGGTAGATATTAATCACAAATTGTTATCCCTTATTTTAATATTTATTTTATTTTAGAATGTTCTGTAAGTGTGGATATTATTTGAGTTGACTAATGAATTGTACAGCTCATCCTTACTGCTTCACTGAAATAAATTATACCATTCACAGGACAGGTAATTGTAAGAATATTTGGTATCTTAAATGTTAGGTTTAAATATCTAAATAAATCTAATGAAATGTGCTTTCTCAGAACACTTATTGTGTTGTATTTTTGATTTTTTTCTTACTTGTTAGATATTACATAGCACAGTAGAATCATAAAGCATAAGTGGTGTATTAATGAGCATGATTTACAATTTAAGTAAATGATTTTGGTATATGGAATATAAATATATACTATATGTACTATAATATGTATGCACGATGTCTGCTATACAAATGGTTCTTAACAATCAGAATATTTTTGCTAAATTAATATAAGATATATATATAATACTTAATACATATATATAAAGTATTAATATTATTGTTTTAAATTTTTAATGAAAATTGATCTTTAATGTGATACCTTAGATAAAATGTAACAAGATTAACAGTGAATGTGTACAAATCATAGTATCATATATTAGAATCACAGAATCACCAGGTTGGAAAAGACCCATTGGATCATCGAGTCCAACCATTCCTATCAAACAATAAACCATGCCCCTCAGCACCTTGTCCACCTGTCCCTTAAACAACTCCAGGGAAGGGGAATCAACCACCTCCCTGGGCAGACTGTTCCAGTGCTCAATGACCCTTTCTGTGAAAAAATTCCTGCTAATGTCCAGCCTAAATTTCCCTTGGTGGAGCTTGAGGTCATTCCCTCTTGTCCTGTCCCATGTCACGTGGGAGAAGAGGCCAGCTCCATCCTCTCCACAACCTCCTTTCAGGAAGCTGTAGAGAGCAATGAGGTCTCCTCTCAGCCTTCTCTTCTCCAGGCTAAAAAACCCCAGCTCTCTCTACCATTCATAAGACCTGCTCTCCAGCCCCTTTATCAGCTTTGTTGCACTTCTCTGGACATGCTCCAGAGCCTTAACATCCTTCTTGTGGTGAGGGGCCCAGAACTGAACACGGTATTTAAGATGTGGTCTCACCAGTGTGAAGTATAGAGGGAAAGTAATCTCCCTGGACTTGCTGGTCACACCGTTTCTGATACAAGCCAGGATGCCATTGGCCTTCTTGGCCACCTGGGCACACTGTTGGCTCATGTTCAGTCAGCTGTCAACCAACAGCCCCAGGTCCCTCTCCTCCAGGCAGTTTTCTAGACAGACTTCTCCTAGTCTGTAACTCTGCATAGGGTTGTTGTGCCTCAAGTGCAGGACCCAGCATTTGGCTGTGTTAAACCTCATGCCACTGGACTCAGCCAAGTTGGTCCAGCCTGTTCAGATCCCTTTGCAGAGCCACCAGCATATCCACATTTCCACTCAGCTTTGTGTCATCTGCAAACTTGCTAAGGGAGCACTCAATGCCTTCATCCAGGTCATTGATGAAGACATTCAACAGGGTTGGACCCAGCACTGAGCCCTGGGGAACACCACTTGTGATTGGCCTCCAGCTGGAGTAAACTCCATTTACCACCAGCCATCCAACCAGTTCCCACACAGGAGACTGTGTGCACCTGTCCAATCCAGAGGCTGACTGTTTCTGAAAGCAGAATGCTGTCAGAGGCTTTGCTGAAGTCCAAGAAGACCACATCCACAGCCTTTCTCTCATCCAGCAGCCAAGTCACTTTGTCATAGAAGGTGATTTGGTTAGTTTGGCAAGACCTGCCTTTCGTGAACCTGTGTTGACTTGACCTGACCACCCTGTTCTCTTGCATGTGCTTCACAATAGCACTCCAGACGACCTGTTCCATGACTTTCCCTGGCACTGTGGTCAGACTGACAGGCCTGTAGTTCCTTGGATCCTCTCTGCTACCCTTCTTGTAGATGGGCACAACATCAGCCAGCCTCCAGTCCAGTGGAACTTCCCCAGTCTTCCCCTGTAGTACTGCTGAGCTTATTGATATTTATAAAGTAAGTTCAGGTGCTTCTGTGCCAGTGAATGTTGGGGCTCTGTCTATACCTTTTCCAAGCTGCTTATCCCACCCCATTTCCTATTTACAAGTATCTGTAATGCTTATAAGGTGTTTAAATGAGGATTTTTTGAATCATAATTATATAAGAATGTGGAATGGAAAGACTATAGAAATAAAACTCATTACTTGGTATCAGTCCTGTGTAGATGCTGAAGAACACTACTACTACTACTCAAACAAGCAAATGCAGGAAAACAGACTTGTATTTATACTTGTGTGGGTTTGCTATGTGGTATGGTTAATTTAGAAAGGCATAGCCTGTATGTGTATGCTGCAGGCACATCATGCTAGCAATGGCTGCCCCACCTTTTCCTCTTCTGCCTCCTACTGACTGTCTTGTTTCTAAATACAGCTGCTCTAGTCAGCCACCACAAATATTTCAAGCTGTTTTACTGTTTCTCCAGAGCATTGCTGTCTTAGATTGGGATGAGACTGAAATAAAATTTCCAATTATTTTTTCAGTGGAAGAAGTTACTTAATACATTGACACTGATATTCTTAGATTGTATTTTCCCTCTTCATCACTATAACTAGCTGCCAACAAATCTGAATGGATCTCTGAATTCCATGATCCATTGCAAAATGGATAGTGTGTTGTCAGATGCAGAGATTTTAATTTTCATTTTAATGTTACAGCATCTCTTTGTTCTTGGAATACATAACATTTTCCCAGACTGTCCGGATACTCTTAACAGAGAACAATAATGAAACTTGGACACTTTCAGTGACATAAGTCCATGCTGATTACCTGTTTCTTCTTGCTTACCCATTTCTTACTGCTTAATTAAAGAAAATAAAATAAATATCAGCAGTAATGAAAATTCAGAGTAGGTCAGCCTACAGAATATCAGCATCAAAGCCAGAACAGAATGTATGTTCTCTAGTAGAAACAAATGAGAAATAAACCTGTAGATGAAAGCCTGTTAAGAGTTTCATAGTACTCATATTCAGGACAATTAGCAGAGGATAACCAAATTATCTCTTCCTTCAGAACTACTTGATTTACACTCTGGGAAACAAGAAACACTACAAATAAATGATTTTTATTTTGCCAGAAAGAATTTGAACAAGGTATTATAATATGTTCAGCTGATTTCTAAATCCTCCTTTCTTTTCAGTGGGCTTGACATGTATTTGTGAGCAATCAAGACTTGAACTGTAAACTTTCCAGAAAACTCTGGGAGAACTTTCACACCTAGTATTTTATATTCTATGTGGATATTTTAAACCTAGCTCGAAGAGGGATGTATTTATGTAATGCCATCCTATCCTAATTGGATGTTTGCTGTAATTTATACAAATAAAATTTCCACTGATATGTAGTTCTGTGGGAATAGATTCTGATAGCAGAACATGTACTTTGTACACTTATGTTCCCAGTTTTAACTCCACTTAGCAGCTTCCTTTTTTGTGGTTGTGATCTGTGAATGTATGAAGTCTTTGGATTCAAATAAGTGAGTTAAAATTGTAAAGTAGATGTCTTAATATCACTTTAATCTTGAACCTCACAGAAGCTATACAAAATGGTGGCTTCTCAGTGAACAGATTTATGTTTGAATCCACACCTACTGGTTTGTCCATCTGCATCAATATGTGTTGGTTTCTTTATCTCCCTATGGACTAGTCATCTGAACTTCTGTACCCAGGGAATCTGCTGTAAATTGTGCTTGTGCAAATTCTGTTTTTTTCCAGCTCTGTTTTTCCAGAGCTTCATGCTCAATCACAAGCTTCCTGTATCTGAACTGAAATTCAAACCCTTGCAGAAAAAAAATGCTTTCTCTGGGCAAAGAAGTGAATTAGAGATACGTGAACAGGCTATCTTGCCTCTAGAACTGGGTCTGGCTCTGATGAAGTTTACTGTCCTCACAGGACTTTGTCTGGAGCTATGCTTTGCATTCGTGGCTAAAACAGTTCTGATTACACTCCAGTCTTTTGGCTACTGCTGAAGAGTACTTCCACAGAATCAGGCTTTCTCTCTTTGCCCCCTCATGCTCAAAAGCTAGTAAGCTGGACGTGGCCAAGGGTTTAGGAGGGGACACAGCTGGGACAGCCGACTTCAAATGATCAAAAAGATATCCCACCACACTTGGAACAGACTGCTCATGGAAGTAGTTGGAGGTATTTAAAAAATGTGCAGATGCAATACTTAGGGATATGGTTTAGTGGTCATTTTATGGTTTATAGACAGTGTTAGGTTAAAGGTTAAACTCTATAATCTTAAGGGTCTTTTACAACTTAAATGATTCTATGAGAATTGGTTGACGGGTTTTGCTGCAGCTGGTTTGTATGCTTTTGTGATGTGGATCTGTCTCATGTTGGGAGATGGTGTGCAGACAATCTTCAGACATAATTGGATAACCTAAATAAATATTCTTTGAGAACTTACACCATTCTTTGTCTAAAACTAGTATGTATACTGAAGGCAAATCCTGGCCAGCTTGCAGTAACGAAGGATGTGATTGTGACTTGGAGCTTGGCTTGTTTGCTAGTCAAAACAAGGACAGTTCCCCAGCAGGAACAAAGAGTAACCTGAGCTCATCAAGAGGAGACAATGAGGAAGGAGATAAGATCTGTATGAATGTGCATGTTTAACCAGTATAAAACTCCTGTAACCAGCCTTTGCAGTATGCCTTTTTAGAAGGGCATCCAATTCAGCTCTGAATTGTAAAATAAAAATATTATTATCTTTACTTTGAAGACTTTGTCCTTTTTAATATTTTAGCAGTGAATGAGTGTTTCTCACAACTTCATGACTCTGTGGGGTCATGCCTGTCAACAGAAGATCAAAGAAAGGAGGAAGAAGGAGATACATTCATGGCTATAGCATTCATCTTCCCAGATAACCTTTGCTGGGCCCTTCCTCATCCAAGGAGGACATATGTATTTCACAGAGGTAGGGGCTGGAAAGTATGGAGTTCATGTATTAAGACGCTGGTAGCGGAGTCTGTGGGTGGTCCCTGTGAGGAGCAGCCAGGGCTGCCGTCTAGTGGGCATGGGTGGTTCCAGCTGGCTCCCACTGATACTGGTGGAACACTACTTGACCCAGCAACGAAGATGGTGGAGATTTGAGTAAAGGCTATTTAAGAAACGGCAAACCACAAATCAACAGGAAAGACTGAGGCAAAATGTGACAGAAACAGGCGTGCAGGTCAGAGGAAAAAATTAAGGAAGAAGTGCTTCAAGAACTGGAGCAGAGATTGTTGTCCCCCTGCTGCCCATAGAGCTGCAGATATCCACAGTGTAGCCTGTTAAGGACAGCAGCTGCAGAGAGTGGACATGTCCTGAAGGAAGCTGCAGCTGATGGAAAGCCCATGCAGGATCTGGGTCCTGGCAGGAGAGATGAGCTTTGCCAAAGAAGTATCATAAGTAAAACGAGGACAGAAAATACATTTAAAAACATTTAGACAAAAATGTAAGTCCTTTAAATCTTAACATGTCATTGACAGAAAAAAGATTAAACCAGATACTCTAAATCTGAAACTGCCATTGTCATCAAAAGAAAAAAAACAATGGAGTACAGTCCTGTGTAATATAAAATAGAAAAATTAATAAAATTACATTAATAGTTAGAATATTTTTCTTTGCAGCAAATGCCATGAGTAGTTTTTTTGTTGCTTTATGGTGAGCTTGTACCAGTATAAATAGTTATTGAATTAAGGCATGAATTCATGTGTTATTACAGATTATAATTGCTGACACACACAAAGCACACATAAATATTTAACAGATTCTGGAGGACATGGGTTCTGCTGACTGTGTTTTTTGAAAACTTATACAGAAAGTGGTTGCATCGTAAACTATCCTTTCCCCATTCACTATTATTATTTAGGACCTTGATTGTTCCAACATCATAAGTACTTTTTAGGAATAAGCCCTCTCCATTTCTTATACACAGAAAATAAAGGTTTAGGTTGCTTATTGTGAATCTTAAAAAGGGAGTCTCTATTGATAAGACTCTGTGGGATATAAGGCCGAATGATGGAATAAAGGCTAAGTATGGGAATGGGTCTGAATGTAGGGGAAAATGGGACTAGGTGCTTCCACCTTTCTTTTCTCCCACCTTCCTCCCCGCTCCTCCTTGCCATGGGCTGAGTAAAAGTCCTTCAATAGAAGGGAATGTATCAGGGGCATATTAGCATCCGAACAGGCACAGTCAGCTCCTGCTACCATAGCAAGGCCCTTCCAAGGACAAGAGCCAAATTATTTTCTATGAAGTTGGATTGCAGCTGCAGTACTGACCACTTGACACACAGATGACCTCTCTCATCATTGCAATGTCATTATAATACTAAGAGACACCTCCATACCTAAGGATACCTGCATCCTCCCCACCTCTGAGTCAAACCACTCCCATGACCACACCTACTGGGCTCACCCAGTTAAGCTTTGGCATTTAAAGTGAGAATTTTCTCCACCAATCAACATTCTACCTAGTGACCACATTCACTTAAGGTTCTCTGTCCCTAGGTGTAAGCTTGCTATAAATGGTGTAAACAAAGGAAAAGTTTTTGGTGGGTGGGCAGGCACAAAGAAAAGAAAAATGTCACCAAAACTCTAGAGATCAGCTGATGGGCTGAATTCCCTCTCACCTCACACCCAGCTTCTCCTGAGGAATTCAGGGTCAGCAAGAGAGTAGAGGAGAAAATGCAATTGAAACTTTTGGGATCAGTTGGTAGGCTGGATTCCTTAACCCTTCATCCCCCCTCCTCAGATTCAATTGGGATAAGCACTTCATGCATGCACACTAAATATACATCTTAACATGAAACTAATTAACATCAAGCTAATCAATAGCATCTCCCTCTGTACTCTAACTCTATCTACATGTTATCTTTACTTGCATCTGATGCTACTGCTCTTTGTATATCATTGCTTGTCACATGCTTGTATGCTTTGGATGTAGTATCATAAACTGGGTTGTTCAGTGTATTTTTGTAAACATTATCTTCTCCACAGTTATTAATGAACCTTATTAAGCCATGAGATGTTCCTCTTAATAAAGTCAACATTTTTGTACAAGTTTCTTCAATTTGCTGTAAGTATTTACATAGACCACAAGGGGAGTCTCTACTTCAACCAGCTAGACTAAACTTATTGCTTTTGTGACATGGTTGAATTTAAAGTGATTTGGAATGTGACAATCTGCATGATTATAAATTACATTTGCATTATCGTTACATTATCTATTGCATGTGTAGCAAACGGGGTGATTGTCAATTGCCCTTCTGTCATTGCTACAGTTCTGACAGGCTGGGCATCATATCCTTGCACCACTGTCAATTTGAAAGACTCTGCCTAGGAGGCTGAATGATATTATTTTCCACTCTTGCAATACTTTTAGGCAAGAAGAGTCAAACAGATTGATAAACCATCTTCTTGAGGTCTCTTGTATATATTTTTTTACTTTACCCACTCGTGACTTTAACCACGTTGTCCCTCTTGACATGCGAGAGACTGCTTGTTAAGTTTGCTGTAGAGGTTACTATTTTCTTTAGGATCCTGTTTTCAGTTTTAGAGCGGCTTCTGTGTTTCCAGAATAAAGCTCCTTTCTGGTTTGTTTTCTTTTGAACAAGGAATGAAGGCTAGAAGACCAGTGTTGAATCTATGAACAATTTAAAATAACTCCCTTCAATGCAATAAGTTGACTGGTAAAATAGTGTCAAATACAGCCTACAATAACTAGATTATTTTAGAAGTATCTTACCAACATTGAGGAAGAAAGAACAAGACAAATACTACAAACCTAATGAAGGAGTGATCTTTCCCTTCTAATAAAAGTATTTTAAATAAACTCTGCTTGTTGTTGTTTATAATCATATATTTCTGAAGGAGGTGAATGCCATGCATAAGCAATTAAACTGTTGAGTTAGAAAAAAACAAAATTAAACCAATCTTTTGACAGAATGTGGAAGGGGTTATGAATGGTTTGCTACTGTAACAAGAACTTTGCATTTATCCCTTTTATGACATCAATAACCAAACTCTACCTGCCATTATTAAGACTGGACCTAGACAGAGTATTTTAGCTTTCTGAAGCAAAGAGTTCATTCGATTTGTGTTTCAGTTTATAAGTCAATGTACAGAGACAGATGAGTTTTATTTCTCATAAATAATACATATAAAAATAATACATGGTTGGAAAGCCACACTGAGTAATGAGTCAAATTCAACATATAAGTTGTTGTTGTGGGAGAGAGCAAGAGAGATTCATAGAATCATAGAATCATAGAACAACCAGGTTGGAAGGGACCCATTGGATCTTCTAGTCCAACCATAATTCCTTATGTAGCTGTTGAAGGAGTAGAGCAGGTAGACCTTTTGTTAATGCTTATTATATTATTCTTTTTTCCAGTTAATGAATGAGTAGCTAATCCACAATATTTAGGGAAGGTGTATTAACTACAAGTGGTAGGTAGTGCAGTCTTTCTGCTCTAAACACAAGCAAAAAGCATATATTTAAAGATAAAAGCATTGAGAGTAGCATCAAATGGAAACGTAACCCCTATGCTATAGGAATAAGTAAAAGGAACTAGAATTTTATGATGGACATAGAATATGCAGGTAATGCTGGAAAGTCCCATGTTGTTGACTAAGCCTAATAAAACTGCTTTGCAATGAAGTGGAGTATCATGATAGAACGAATAGTTAATTTGTTAGTGAAACATGAAAGCATTGTATCATTGGAAAAATTGTGAGTGATGGTGAATTGTTTTGATAAAATCCCTCATAATATGAAGAAAAGTTGGATGCACCTAGGCTTTTAAGACTGACAGTAACTAGATGCTTTTCAGGAGGTAAAGTTTAATTCAGCTTCATACCTGACTATTCATT
Source organism: Coccyzus lansbergi (assembly GCA_033558105.1). Taxonomy (NCBI): domain Eukaryota; kingdom Metazoa; phylum Chordata; class Aves; order Cuculiformes; family Coccyzidae; genus Coccyzus; species Coccyzus lansbergi. The sequence continues at coordinate 70,889 of JAUMJK010000375.1, forward strand.
TGTTATGCTGGCTCATATAAATTGGTGTAAATGAATTCTAATAAGAACCTTTTTGTTCAGACCACAGCATCTATTGTGGGCCTTTCTGATTGGTAGGATTTCTAAGATGATAATCAGGTCCACCTCATGAAGACACCGTAGAAACGAAAGTTTAGGAATGAAAGTCAGAACTCTTTTCATTTGAATATCTGCGGATCATTCACTTCTTAAAAGTCTGTATAAACAGGATACACATAAGATTTTAAACTTTTTGCTTGAAGGTCTATATTTCTGCAGCTGGCTCTGAACCATTGGATGTGAGCAGTCATGGGCACAGTTTCTCCTACTGCTAAACCTGTGTTACTGATACACTTGACAGTCTGTTCATGAAGAAGCTTTCTGCCTTATGAAAGTTTTAAATTGCTGAGTCTGAGAAAAATATCTGAATTGGGTTTTCTTTTAATGTCTGTAAGTGATTTTAGTAGTGGTTTATTGTTACAAACTTGTTTGGATTGGATTGTCTGCAGCCATGTAAGTATATATTTCTTCCAATCCTGTACCCTATGGCTTTCCAGCTGTAATATAATAAAAGATTTAAAAATTACTTTAAATTGATTAACCTTTGAGGCCTTGCCTTTCCCATTCTCTCTTTCTTGTTTCCTTTTTTTTCCATTTTTTATTTCTTTTAATCAGATAGCTAAGAAAAAATACTTTTCTACAAGCCTTTAACTATAAGGCTTTCCTTCTTTTGGTAAACTTATTTATATCAAATAAAGTATTTTCTTAAAGGCAATTTTGATACATTCTTCAGAAAATGAATTTATGTATGAACACTATGATTATAGTATTCCTTCCTTTCTGGGTACAAAAGCATATAATAATATAGAAGTCAGAAAAAATGATGGGGACTGCATAGATATACAGGTGCATTCCAGGGAAGTAACTGCCATATTCACAAATGGAATCCAAGTTACAGTTTGCTGTACTGAATAAATGATCTAACCTGTTCTCTGGCTGTGAGGATCAGCAAGGGAAGAGGAAGAAACTAAGACTTTATACAATGTTGCATCCTGCCCTTATTGATGGAATGTGACAAATGCTTTTGCAGTGCCTGTCTTTTACCAAGATCTACAGTTCACAAGCTTGCAGAGTCAGAGCAACAATAAAGGCTGAACAAAACAGGACAATATTAGTCTTGGCCCAGTTGTTCTTGTGTGCACTCAAAAAGCATTGAACACATGTTCCCCAAATGTACTTTTTCTTTTGTTTTAGTGATTGCTGCATTTTGGAGTCTGTAAGTAAGTATTGAAAACCTTGTGGTACCTTGAATTTTGTGAATCTTTCTGCTTTTAAACAGATTATATGTGATTGCTCTTTCTTTATTTTAGCTCTCTAAAAAATCCACCTTTTTATGTACTTGGAAGTGTCTGTACAAAGAATCTTTTTGCGTATATATTGGCACTTTTCATCATCAAGTACTTCATGGTGCATTTCACTTCCCTCTTTCAGATTGTTATTTCCTTATACATGTGCTCTGTGTTTGGTTTCCACATTTTTTTCCATTAGATTTTTTTTGTACCCATTCTTTGTTCTTTTCTTGACAATTCTAATTTTAACGGAAACCAAGTAATATTTTGGTACTATGGAAACTTCAGACTTCTAGAGTTGCAGAGGGTCAACTTGCTCCAGCACCTGAATCAGGATATTATAGATTAAAGACTAACACAGGTGACATAATAGGGATTTAGAAAACATAGGACCAGAAGTCAATACTGGTTGGGCTGCTTTGTGAAGACAGGAAGAGTTAAAATATTTAACATGTTCTTCTCTCTATCAAGAAAAAAAGCTCAGCAGGTATTTGGTTGAGAGTCAGTCACAAGCAGTTTTCCCTGGTGTTCAGTGTTGAGGACAGTCTTGTTTAATATCTTGATCAATGATTTGGAGAATGGAAGTGAGTGATCCCTTGATAAGTTTGCAGGTGGCACCAAATCAGGTGGGAGTGTCAATCTGTTGAGGACAAGAAGGCTCTGCAGTGGTACCTGGACAGGTTGAATTGATGCACTAAGGCCAACTGTATAAGATTCAATAAGTACAAGTGCTGAGTTTAGCACTTTGGTTACAAGAACTCCATGCAACACTACAGGGTTGGGTGGAAGTGTGGTTGGAAGGCTGCCCAGTGGAAAAGGACCTGGGGGTGCTGGTTGACATCTGGCTGAACACGGACCAACAGTGTGCCCAGGTGGTCAAGAAGGCCAATGGCATGCTGGCTTTTATCAGAAATAGTGTGTCCAGCAGGGGCAGGGAAGTCATCATGTCCCTATATTTAGGGCTAGTGAGGCTGCATCTTAAATACTGTGTTCAGCTTTGAGCCACTCAGTACAAAAATGGTATTGAGTTTCTGGTGTGTGTCTAGAGGGGGGGCAACAAGACTGGTGAAGGATCTTATAAGGAGTGGCTGAAGGAGCTGCAGTTGGTTTAGCTTGAAGAATGTGAGGCTGGGGGAGACTTACAGATCTCTGCAACTACATAAAAGGGGATTATAATCAATGTGGATGCTGGTCTCTTCTCCTAAGTAATAACTGATAGGATGCGAGGAAGTTGGGCCAAAGGTTGTTTAGGTTGGGTATTGGGAAAAAATTCTTTACTGAAATGGTGGTGAAGCATTGGAACAGGCTTCCCAGGGAAGTGATAGAGTCAGCATTCCTGGAAAATGTGTAGATGCTGTGTTTTAGGACATGATTTAATAGGCATGGTGGTGTTGTGTTGATAGTTAAACTCAATGATCTCAGAGGTCTTTTCCAAACTTAACAATTCTGTAATTCTGTATGTTTTGTTGAAGGTAAGGTCAGGAAGTATGATGAAAAACTAAACAAGGGGAAAACAATACAATAGCCATCAGTCATTCACCACATCTATTTCCTAAACCCATTTAAAAATAGAGATTAAGTCAGAAAAATCTTCTATATCAGGGCTTGGTCTCTGGCTGCATAAGATTACTCTTCAACAATACAAGGTCCATAAGTGCCTTTTGATTGCATGAAGAAAGCATGCCTGCTGGCAAATGAATCATATTATAAAAATTGATTATATCCCAAAAGAGAAAAATATTATTGAAGGCCCAATGGTCTGGGATTACACACCGTTGATCATTGCAAGAAATACTTCCAGAAACTGGTTTTGATCTTTCCACCAGAGCATTAGCAATCATTCTTTAGCCCATGGTGAGTAATGACTTGAGTTTCCCAGTATCCCAATCGATAAAAGTTTTACTATATTACTACAAATATGCTCTTTGCTCAGACAAGCAGAATTTTTCTTCCAATTACTCTTTTCTTTACTATAACCCCATAAAATGTTTTTGAACATATTTAAAAGTTTCTTTAAAGAAAAGGAACAGTACTTTTCCTCCCATGTACTTTTCTTCCCTTTCTTCACTCTTTTTTTGAGAAATAAGTCATTAAGCTTACATAGGACTCACAATCCTGTTGGTTTGCATATTGGATGTTCTGCACTATTTACTCAAAATTTGAAGTAATGGATGCATCTAAACTGCTACTTATGTTTTTAACTTAGAAAAGAAAAATTATACAAAAAGTACTTCTTTTCAGAAGTATTTTATATTTCTTAAACAATGTTAATGCTGCCTTTGCTCCACCCTAATCATATATAGGCACAAAATAAAAAATGCTTAAATATGTCTATGCTGTAAAACTGTGGCTAATGAAAAACAATCACAAAGCACAATGTTTACAGGATAATGAATAACTTGCAGCAATCAAATATGTTGAGATACCAAGACTAATGCTCATAACTGCTCTTTAATGACTGGTAAGTTAATATACAATCAAGTTCCTCTTCACCAGAGAAAATCTGTAAGAAGTAGGCATGCACATTTAGTGTAAAATGTTCATAGCCACTATTTCATATTCTATGCACTCTGCTTGGAATAAGGTGCCTTTTACTGCATTTATTAGAGGCTCCCTTCTCTCACATATTCTCAATGAAGTCTGAGATCTTAAAAGGGCTATTTACTTACGTGCTTCAGTGGATTTAATGGAGATACAGGATTTCATGACATAAATGTGACTGTGAACAGGGAGGTAAATAAAAAATAAGTACTTATAATCGAGACTGTACATACTCTATGAGTTGTGTTAGTTCTTGACCAGTGCAAGCACCAAAAGGAAACTTAGGGAAGAGGTAGAGGTTAAAAGATGATTAGGTTGTAAAGGCATACTGGCAATTCAAAATAGTAAGTCAAATGCTTAGCTAATGTGAGATAGAGTAGACATTATAGAATGCCTAGATTTAAATCATCTGGAGTTTCACCTCAAGAAATTATGATCATTTATATAGTTACTTGCAGAAAAAGAAGAGTACTATTTCATGGGGTGTGGGGGGAAGAGAAAGTATAACAAACACTTAACAAAAATATTGTTCAGAATGAAAATGTGGGATAGAATGACCTTTGAGAGCTGGAAAGATGAACTACAGCTCCAGATGCCGCTCTGTCTAACCGCTCTTAAGTTTTCCTATGGTAAACCAGGACAGGGGGACATAAAAAGAGTGTAGAAAACATACTTGGTTGCTGAAAATCTGTCAACCAACCACTCCAGAAATGTCACTTTTGCAAATGATCTGCAGCATATTAAGGATTTTATGATGATAAAGTACATGAGGAATCAGGAACTACATACATTTAGTCCAAATAGGGCAATATGTAGTGTTTTTGTCAGCCTATCAGATAATGTTTCTTAACACTGAACGTGAAGAATTTTACACTATGGAATTAATTTATTTTGTTAGAATAAGTAATAAATTGTTTGACTAAACCCCAAACATTTTAAACCACGTTGTTATCCCAAATATCTTATGGAAAGATGAACACCTAATAAATCCTTTCCTATGCCAACCATGGGACTGTTTCACTCTATGTGTGTTATGCTAATCTAATAAGGAGTAATCTCACTGAAATTCACAACAGCACAGTACCTTAAATTAAAGACAATATGAAGTTAGGGTTTTTTATAGCTTGTGTTGAGGCATTGGGTGGCTTATTGGATTTATTCTAGAGATTACTATGGTTCAGTGAGGTTCCTGTGAAACGTACTCTTTAAATCTTCTGTGCTGTTCTTCTGTTCCTCTCAATTGCTATGCAGGTAGCAATGAGACTGAAGGTTTTAGGTTCCAGTTACTTTTTTACTGAAATGATGAGTCAAAACAATATTCGCCCCCATAAACAAGAAGCTGCTTCCTATTAAAGCAAAGTATAGGCAGTTCTATAGATAAAAGAATCTTAATTTCTATTTCCTTTGTGTTTTGAGCTGTACCAATATAATTATCTGTATTAATATTAAGTGGGGACATTTAGCTCAAGCTGGAGGATGTGGTGCTGCTTAAAGTCTGATAATCTAGAGAAATTTTATTTTTAACAGTGATAACTTCCCTTGCCAAATCATACCAGTGGAAAGTGTCACCTGGTAGGTTATTTATACAACAAGTGTTGCTTTGTAAATACCCTTTGGTTTGGCTTGTATTGACTCATAATACATATAGCAAAGAGGAGGTACCAGGGCTGTTTTCATACTTGATCATTATGAGAAATGAATATACATTTGGTAACTCGCATAGGATCTTTACGATGATAAGAATGTACTAACCCCATTGTTACACAGGGAATGAAGAGAGAATATTTGGAGTCGTTGGATGTTTCTGTTCACCCAGAAGATTATCTGTGTGACATTCTTCTGCTTCTTCAAAAGAGAGATATTGCTAGGCTTTCTCCTTGGTTTTTTGATGAAGATGAGTGTGAAGACATGTGATATACTATTTTCACAGAGGCATGACAGCTAAAACTAGAGATCCCAAGAACAATATACCAAATCTAAATTATTTTATTCCTTTAATGACAATTTATAAAGGAAACTATCAGCTTAGACAGGCAAAACAATCTGTTTTCAAGACTATCTTGCTATTATCAGTAAGTGATATGTAAAGTTGTAACATTTTATTCTGTTTTGTGAAATGCAGTTCTGGTCTCCATTTAGCATTTGGTGCATAGTAAAAGTCAGACTAAAGTCTGACTCTTATGTTTCAGCAACGTTGCAATTACATAACAGACAAGGAAAGTTCTGTGGAAATCTGTGTCCATTGGGTGTAGCAAGATACAGCTGCTAGTCATATCAAGCCTCTCAACAGTCAGAAGCATAGCTGTCATTGTCAGGTCTGCAGGGCGTCACTCGATATTATCTTTGCATTTAATTCCAGCTATCAGACCTTTCCCTGTATTTTCTTCCAAAATTTCAGCTCTCTGCTTTTTCAGATTTAGTATTTTGACACAGCAAGAAGTACCAGTAGATATTTTAGTCCAAATGATCCAGAAAAGTCCAAGCACTGGCCTTTAGATGGCAGTGTGTACCTGTTGAATAGGAATTCTTATGCCTCAGGGTAAATGTGTGCAGCAGAAACAATTTTCTGAGGTGGAACTGAGATGAGGTTATATTATTGAACTAAAATGAAGTGACGATCCCCCTTGAGATCCTAATTTATCAGAATTTTATTGTTGGTTGGCTGTATCTGACAAAAATTTGGTAAATGTAACAAGTGGAAATGATGAAATTGGTATGCTTATTTTTAGTATTAAGTTTGAAGAACACAAATTGAAACTTTTGGATTTACCAGAACTAACCTAGATTTATACTTACCAGTAGTACATTTCAGCCTCTTCCTACTCCTTCATGACATTACAAGAAGTTCAAGGAAGCTGCCATACTTACATGTGATGTGTTAACTGTATCTCATACATCAAATTCTAATCTTGGACGGACAGACAAAGCCATCAACGAGGGAGTTCTGTGCATGTGCACATATATACCCAGAGATTATCACGTGCACTTAGAAGCAAAAATGTAATAGTGTAATGACACAATCTCTTTATAATTTTGGAGAAGAAGAGCTAATTTTTTTAAGCGTTTTCAAAGAGTGATTGTGCCTGCCACTTTTAATGTGCACTGTATTTCTACCATACATAAATATATATCATATTTTATTTATTTTGCAATTATATTACATTAATATTGCAAAGACCTTTCTGTTTTCCAGAAAGCTGAGGTTTTTTAAAATGTCATTTCTAAGGGGTAGAATGGAGGTTAATTTGCACAGAAATAAAATTATTCAGTAAATTTTACTTCACATTTCATGTGAGTCAAGTCCATTTTTCTTAGAGATACTCTGTTAAAGATTTGAGGTAATAGTCCTGTGTTTAGGAAGAGAATTTTCTTGTCTGTCTGTAAAAGAAAAATGACCAGGTATTTAGAATTCTATTTGAAATATACCCATTTTTACAAGTGAAAGTTTAAGAATGTATTCACATATATGCATTTTCAAATCTAAAAAACATTAGATTCCTTGGATTAAAGGATGTAATTTGTGTCTAGAAAATGTCCAGAATACACATAACCCAGACAGGAATTTCTAGTCCTGCCTGTAAAAGAATACTCCAAGGAATACAGATGTTTCAAAAAGAATAATTTACTTCAAATTAATGACAGATAAATGAGTATCTATGATTGTACAAATGTTTATCAAAGATGCTTGTCGGTGATCTTAAACTCATCAACTTCAGCAGCTCAGATAGTCCTTTTTTTTTCTCCATGAATTTTATTTTTGTTTAAATAAAAGTCATTAACATTCCCTAAAAATATTTCATTCTTTGTGTCCTGTCACTGGACATAATCTAAAGATTATGTATAACAGCTATGCACGGATTAGTCAATGCTAGTTTTTATGCAATTGCATTCCAACTCAAGAAAATCTATTGACAAATACATTTACTTTAAAATCAATGTGCCTTTCTCAGACACAAAAAGCTTTACATTCCTACTTTTATTTAATTGAATAGCAAATTTCTTATTTTTCTCAGCGGTGAAGCATTAATCATTACACTACTTTATGGATTTATTTTGCTCCTACAGATAAAAAATCCTTCATTGAATGTAGGAATGTCTAACATGTCCTTAGAACTTTTTTTAATTAGTCCATTTATTTAGTCATAATTTATTTAGTCATAATAATAAGTTTAAATTTAAAAATGAAACATTAGAAAATGTCTATCTGAAACTTCAGGAGCCTGCAATGTGATCTAATGCAGATCAGAATTTCCAGACTTTTAACTTTTCAGGTATATTACTTTATCTCTCCCTAGACTTCTCTTTGCTGCAGAAAGTCTACCTGAAGTATTTATTTATTATGTGGATTCTCTTTATATGCATTTATAGGACCTACCATCATAGCTTTCTTCACTTTGATTGCAAAGAAGAAGTGGTAATTATAATGCACCTCTCCATATATCAAGATAAGAAAATGCTAAGAGTCTTGGAAGTTGCATATCTGTATTAAAAGGAGCAGAGAAGTAATGATCGTAGATATGTTTGTTTTTCTAACATCACGTCTCAGTTCAGGAATCTTTAATGTCAACACTTTTCCTGCTGTACTACAAGTAAAATTAAAATATTATAAGTGTATCTGGTTCAGGAGACATACCTCTACATTTATTTACAACTGTTTAACAGGATTGCATCTACACAGTGACAAAAAAAATGCAGGGTAGTCTACACTTACTTTAATCCAGTCTTTAAATGTGAGAACTGCTTCTTTTGAAAAGCTGTATTAGGCTCTTGTCAACATCTTTCTTCAAAAGTTGTAGTTTGTGGAATGCAGGTTTACAGTTTGGGTTTTCTTTTTTTCTTTTTTTTAATTTTATTTGTTTATATGTTTATTTGTTTATTTGTTTGTTTTTTGATTAATGGTTAAGTGGTATTGTAGAAACAGTACATGCTTCCTTTTGGTCAAATCTGTGACAGAGCCTTTCAGCAGCTTTCTCCTATCAGAGAAAGTACAAAATTATGAACTTAATTAATTTGGAGAATAGTTTTGTTTTTCTGTATTGTATTGATACAGTGTAGATTATTTCATCACTGAAACATTTAAAAACCCCAAACCTCCTAACATCCAAACACTATCATGTTATTGACTCATCTTGAACTGTACTTGTGGGCATACTGTAATTTTGTGTAAGACTTCCCAACATCATCTTATAGAAACCAGAACTGCTGTCAGTCTGGTTGATTTTTGGCTGAGAAGAAAGAAAAGTAGGAAAAGGTTCTGGAGAGTTGTCTGAAATCTAGAATGAGATCTGATTTACTAAACCTAGGAAGAGCTAAACAATAACTAATTATAAGATTTTGTGGCCCTTTGTCTTTTCTTGTTCCTGTTACACTGTTCACATGTGTAACATAATCAAATACCTGTCTTTGCTCATTGCTCTCCAAACATATCCTACTTGGCTTAGAGACAATGTTTGAACAGGCTCTGTATTAAAAAAAAAAAAAGCGAAAAGCAGTCATTTGAATACAACTACTCTGCTACCTTTAATTTATCAGTTTACTCTTCCTGAAATGCCTCCTGTTTTGAGTAAGAATCCAGATGGAAGCAAGCACAACAAAGGGAGCTAGGGTAGGAAGGCAATTATCTCCTAATCTTTGGGGGTTTTTTTTAGTGTGTGGTAGCTAAAAAGCCACATTTAGTCCCCAGGTGCTTCCACCTGGCTGTCTGTCTTTCCAGACACTTTAAAACTTCTTGCCACGGCTATGAGCCATATTGCAGAGTGCTGTTGCTACCACTGCATGAGAGAGGCAGAAGGAAATGAGAGGAGTTCTGTACTGGCAGGAGAAACTTTTCCTTCAGTATGTCCATACACTTTGGCACAGAAGAGCTCCACAAAAATAGATGCCAAGAGTGAAAATATACAAAATGCTGTTGTGGAATATCTTAGATCTCCCTTGTTTTTAGGTACATTCAGATCAGGTGTGTATGGGATGGGCAAATTCTTTGTTTCTGTAAGAAGAAATATTCCTAGATCCATATTTTATCCAGAATTTTTATGTTAATACTGATGCATCAGAGAAATTAGATTAAAAATAGACCTGTGTTGTAAGAGTGAATCTCATATAGTAAGTATGTTAAATGATGCCACAATTATGTCATGTAATATTTAACTCAAGATTTATATAATGCAGTCTTTGAGGGAGTCACAAGCAGTTAAAGGTATAGTTAAAATACATCTGTGGGTTTCTTGTCAAGCATAGTCCCTCCCTCTTGACATAAGTACTTGCAGTTTTGACTCCTACCCCAACAATCACAGATAAACAGAAAATTGCTTTGGACCGAAGAATTTAGGCACCAGTAGTTTAGAATCAATCAAAACAGATCAATCTTTCTTGAAAGGCCCTTCAGGTGGATTTCACCTCATGCTTTTAGGACAAGAAGTAACCTAAACTATGCAACTGTCTGTGCATTTATATCTAGACATTTATATCTAGACTTTTATTGAAATCCTACTGAGTTGCAGGATTCTCTTGCTTTTGATGATTACAGTCTTCTGGTCCTTACCTGAAGTAACCAGAACCTTAAGGTAGTGGTATTTTGGAAAACAGAGATCTGAGTGATCTTAACGTGCTCACTTGTGCTCTAGTGGCAAAATAATTTGTGTTGAGTGCTTTACACAAGGGCAGAGTGAGTGTAATTCATGTATAATTGAAACAGGTATTTTTCTACCTGTTTGTTTCTTGCTCTTCTAGATGTTTAAATTTAGGTTTATTGAACTTGTGTCAAATGCGAACACTGACATGTGCTCTTTAAAATTAATATAAATATATTCTGTCTTATTCTACATTTGTATCTGAAACAAAAAATTATATTCAATAACCACTGTGGTTATTAAGTAGTTATTTTTCTTCAGTGCTGGAAGAGCACTAGGATTTGTCCTCAAAGTGGTTCTGCCCAACAGTGATTTCAGAGAACTTTATATACACAGAGTTGTCTTCTTTTCCACAGCTGCCTTATTCCTGGAACCTGGAACCCCATATCCAGGGCTTTAAAATTAATCCCATCCTGAGTCCTTAAAGCTTGTCTATATCTGCGTCATTAGTCTTAACAACTCTGGGTACAAGAAGGTAAGGATTGTTATTGTTGGTCTTAGTCATTAATCTTGTTTTAACACATTGCAGTTGACATTCCATTTTTACCATTTACAAACTACTTTTGTAGTTTTGTAGACTACTCTTGTCATTTAGGGGAAAATATGTATATGGAAACAATTCCTTGTATATAAATTTCTCTGAAATCACTAATCAGCAGATGCATTTATCTTCAGTGCTGGAGGAGCACTAGGATTTGTCCTCAGAGTGCTTCTACCCAACAGTGATTTAAGAGAACCTTATATACACAGAGTTGTCTTTGTATTCACAGCTTCTCCACGAAACGACAAGCAACCCCTGGAACCTCATTCCATATCCGGGGGTTTAAAATCAATCCCATCTAGAGTCTTATAGCTTGTCTATATCTGAGTTGTTAGTCTTTACAACTATGGAGATAAGAAGGCAAGGCTCATTATTGTTAGTCATTAATCTTGTTTTAACACTTTGCAGTTGATACTCCATTTTACCATTTTCAAATTACCATTTCAGGCTCTGTACAAGGAAGTCAACATGTGATGAGAGTATTTGCAACAGTTTCTAATGCTTTTTGTTCACAGAATTCACATGAGTGTAGGATAGAAGTACTAAGCCTGTGAAATGTTCTGAGCTGCGAGGTCAATGGGAGCAAAAAACTCTTTGTCACTATATAACCACTTGAAAATTTTCCTGCTGACACGCATTTACTCAAAGAAAAGACAAGAAACAGCTACAAATTGTATAAAAATTGATGGAGCCAAAGTGAAGCATATGTGTGCTTTTAAGACATTATCTAAAAAAAAAAATTGCTTTCTGCTGGCATTGTAGTGTATTTACACAGAAAATATTCAGGCACATATGTTTTCAAAGAAACTGGAATTTCCTATCAGATTTTTTATAAATCCTTTTTAACAGCTGTAGATGAAATCCAGCTACTCCTGTAATAAATGACCTTCAGTGGGTTGGATCCTACAGAGTAAACAAATATTTACTCTAGACAAGAAGCCCTACTCTGAATATAACATTAATATTACTGTGCATTATACTCCTCAGTGGGTTTATTAGAAACTAATCCTAATTCTGCATAGCAATTGTAACTTCTTGAAAATTAAACCATTTTTCACAGTAGGTCAATTCTGCTAATATGTCAGTGTTAAAGACTGATAGTGTCAATAATGAAAATTACATTAGGTACAGGTTGACAAGGTTTGATTTTATGGGTTTTTTGTGTGCAAATTTTGTTCAGACTGTGCTTTTTTATGTTTCAGAGCATTGACTATTATAAATCTTAGGTACCTAAGTGATATTTTTAAATATAGCTCTTACACCAGAGTGCACATTAAATATTTGTTCAGCTGATTAAAACAGTTCTACCTTTATTTAATGTTTGAACAGTAAATAGTGTTGAGGACTGAAATGTCTTATTACACTTAGACATACACACACACACTCAGGTCTCGTACGAAAGGCTTCTATTGTGAGGATATTTTCCTAGGTAATACTAGGCATTACAGACTCTCATGTAAATGTTCATTTTCTAAGTGTTTCAGCCCCAAATCTTACTGTTGGTTGATGGCATTGGCAGTAGCAGGCAGCAGATACAGTAGGAGGGCCTTTGGGAAGGATAACACAGAACTTGTTTTTCATCAGTATAAACACTCAGCATGTAAAGGGAGACTTGTGTCTGTAACATTGAAGATGCAGTTCATATCTAACAGCCATGTCCTTATCATGGTACCCTTAGCACAGGCTGTTTAAACAAGTAAGAAACTGAAAAAAAACAAGTATTTGGAGGAATTCTAGCTCTGGGCTTGGTGCTGGTTGTAAACAGCTATTAACAGTTTTTGAGCAAAATATTTCATCCTGCAGACTTTTGCTAAAGTGATGACGGAAAACAGAAGAGAAACAGTCTATATTGTATATTTTGTAGAGAAAAGTTTCATCTGCAATGCTACTCTGAAAATATAACATTATAAAAATATATTCATGAGGTACAGCATTTACATTGAAATGCTTTCTGAACCAAGTATATGCATCAAGCAAATACATAATAGATTATTTTTTCCCCTGTTTCTTGTAGCTTGTACAACCACATCAGACTTTATGAGCAAGAAAGATTCTTTCTTGTTAGTTGCTAGAAGTAAAAAATTTCTGCAGGTCATGTTGTATCCAGTGTTTATTATCCTATCATTAGCACTCATCCAACTCCACAGCTTTTGGTGGGTTTCAGAGTTGCAAGTAACTGGAATGAAGTTGATAATTTCCTAGTGTCACACTAAGATTCTGGCACTTCATATGATTTAATACAAACTATCTTCCTCAGCTCTGGCTGTATTTGCTTTCTGTTGGTTGATCTAACCGGAGAGTTAGTAGCAAAATTTCATTATATCACTTAAATTAGCAAGTTATGACTTCAACAGGGTGAGGAATACCTTACACCTGTAAATATATATCCTAGTTCAGAGAAAAAAATATAACTGACTTTGCAAATAAAGGTCTTTAACCTTACAGTGCAGGTTTCATTTAGGAAGTTTAGAACACTTTCGTTTGTATATGCTTGAGAATAAGGCAACAATTTTTACCCGTTAATTTTTGAAAGTAAGAAACACAGAATAAGAGGAGAAAACATAATGTGGACAGTATCTCCAGGTAGTTTGATGTTAGTCACATGTAGATGAATGAAAAACCTAAGACTAGAACTACCTGTAGAGGGAAGAATATGACCTTAACTGTTGAAACCAGAAAAATAGATTGCTTCTGTTTTCCCGTGCACTGGAAAAGCAAAAAGTACTCCCTCATTCTCTACCCCAAAATTAAGATAAAAGCTAAACATAACTCCCTTTAAAATTCTTTCTTATTGATTTGTTTCAAAATAGTGCCACATGTTACTCTGGCATTGACATGAGTATTAACAATTCCGTAGTTCTAAAATTATACAATGCACAAGATTTTATTTCAGATGTATGCATGCTAGCTGACACATTACTAGTGTATTTCATCATAGGAATTTTAGGGAGCTTACTGAACTATTATTTAAATTCTCTTAAAACTTAAGTTGTGAGAATTGAATGAAAAAAGGGAAAAGTTAGTAGTATTCATAAGTCATTCTGTAACAGTAAGTTGTATCAAATAATAAAACAAGGTTATTTGGGAGATAAACTATGGAAGGAGAGGTGAGCCATGCTCTTTAATGCACAACATAAATAATGCTTAGGAACTGTGAATAAAAACAAGGTGATCAAAGGGATACCTTCTGAAATAGACCCAGCTGCCTAAATCATACTGACCACGTGCCAATCTACTGCACTATAGAACTGGTATAATGAAACAGTTGATAGCAATTTCAGCTTTTTAGCAATGTTGAATTTAAGTTATAAGCAAACAGGTGAACTGGTTCAAAGTTTTCTCTTTTGCAATCAGTTGGCACTATCACAGAATAATTTAGGTTGGATAGGACCTCTAGGCATCATCTAGTACAATTTCTTCCTTGAAGCAGGTTATGTTAGTTTAGCTGGTCAAGTTTATGCTCTGATAAGCTTTGGTTATCTTCAAAGGTGGAGATTCTACAACTTCTTTGGACACATGGTGGATTGTTTGATTGTTACCATGCTGCAAAAATTCTACTTATGTGAAAACTTCCTATCTTCCTGCTTCTGGCTTTTACTATGCACTTTATGTTAACATCTCATTGTGCTCTGATTACATGGTTGCAGTCAACAATTAGATGCCTTTTAAGCCTTCTTTTCCCAAGCCTGCACAAAACCCCACTTTTTGAGGCTCTCTCCTTGTTTCAGCCACCTAATCCCCTTGGTAACTGGATGTGATTCTGAATGTTCACACTTGTCTTACTCTGTGGAGCTCAAAATTCAGCCCAGTGCTCATATGTAGTCTCACAAGTACTGAGGAGAGTGCACTATTCACCTTCACTGACATGCTGGCTATAAAATTGCTAACACTACCCACTTCACTTTAACTGGGCTGCAATTTGCTTTGTCTGAATTACTGTGCACTGCTGTAGAAAAAAATCCTAGGAGCTTCTTCAACACATACCGGAAGGAGGGCAGTTCTGAAATCTGCTTGAAGCAAGGCAATGGCTGATACTTTAGCATAAGTATAATGGCATTATGAAGCTCTGTTTCTACTGCTGTTTTTGATATAATGTTGAAAAAAAGTTTTGTTTTTCATGAAGTTAATATTTGCTTTCTCCAAGAGCTCTCAAAGATAGAAGCAGGACCTGTAGATCATGGCTAGCATGCCATGGTTATACATTAGTAGATGCTATTTGATTTTTGTTTAAGTATGATAAACAGAAAAGACTGTAGAAGAGTTTATAATTGATAGTTTCCACCTGAAAGATTTTTCTGATTTAAATAGATTAATTAGTTTGATTTAATGTAATGTATTATGTTTCATTATAGCAGGTCTCAATGTCTATGGTAATTTCCCTGGGTGGTTCTTGCCATTAGCATTGGAATAGTCTATGTTCTACTTAACTGTCAATGTAAACCAAGCATAACCTGTATTTATAAACTAATGAAGGACTAATTACTTTATACTGTGCCGTGTATATGCTGGGTCCAGCCGTGTTCAATGTCTTCATCAATGACCTGGATGAAGGCATTGAGTGCTCCCTTAGCAAGTTTGCAGATGACACTAAGCTGGGTGGAAGTGTGGATCTGCTGGAGAGTAGGGAGGCTCTGCAAAAGGGATCTAAACAGTCTGGACCGATGTGCTAAGTCCAACGGCATGAGGTTTAACACAGCCAAATGCTGGGTCCTGCACTTGAGGCACAACAACCCTATGCAGAGCTACAGACTAGGAGAAGTCTGTCTAGAAAGCTGCCTGGAGGAGAAGGACCTGGGGGTGTTGGTTGACAGCCAACTGAACATGAGCCAGCAGTGTGCCCAGGTGGCCAAGAAGGCCAAGGGCATCTTAACTTGTGTCAGAAATGGCATGACCAGCAGGTCCAGAGAGGATTTTTCCCCCTATACTCAGCACTGGTGAGACTGCTCTTTCAATCCTGTGTTCAGTTCTGGGCCTCTCACCACAAGAAGGATGTTAAGTCTCTGGAGCGAGTCCAGAGAAGAGTAATGAAGCTGGTGAAGGTACTGACGATATAAGCATAGCCTAGCAAATATACATCTAGGCTAAACATAACTAAATAATATTAGTTTTGTGCACATGTATATAGGTATTATATGCGATTTTTAAAGCAGAAATTCACACATACAGAGAACACATTGTGATGGAAGGGACTGACAATGAATATTAGCAATACCTCCAGCGAATGTCCACTACTGTCATGAACCCGTTCCTGATGGAGGGATTCTGAGGAAGAAACAAAAGAATTTCAACAGGTCCTGTGTGGAAGGCAGAATGAGTGTGTTTACAGGCAATCTTTGTTTGAAGTTCTCTCTGGCAAGAACAGAATAGGAGCTAATGCCCTGCCAAGAGCAGTGGAGACATTTACAAGTGCAGCAAAGCAAGTGGAAGTTCAGGTGCTTATTGTTCCTTTCACTGGATAGTGGGGCTTTGGTAGATAAGAAGTAGTCTTTGAAGCAAGGGGACATTTTACATGGGGAGGTCAGTATGAAGATAGACAGGTTGACATAAGCTATATGAATGAACATGCAGTTGATCTATTGGAATTCAATTAACAATTTAAAATAAAATCAGATGGTTTTCTCATTGACTAACTACATGATTTCATAGCTAAATCTACCATGGATGATTTTTAACTAATATATATTCACGTTAAAAATGCAGAGAGTTTCATATTCAGTCACACAATAGATGTAAACACTGCAAATGTCAGAATCTCCAGAGGAAATGAATGCTAAAATTACAAAAAATAGGAAATTAATTTTAGGATCCTTAAATGTGCGTGATGGTTACTTCACTGCTTAATTATTACTGCTTTCTGCCACTTTATGGCTTGATCCATGAATGTTTTATGAATGAGACATCTTTCCCTCTTCTTCTGCATTTTTTCTAAATTTTTTAAAAGACAAAAGAATAAATGATTTTGTTCAAAGTTAGAAATAAGAGTTTCCTGAAATCACAGTGTAATCTGTGAAAAGATCACCTATTGCCTATATATTTGGATCTGTTTCAAATTTTGATTATTTCACATTCCTGTTTTAAATAGGAACCTATCTTGTGTTTTTCACGAAGAGCTTGTTTGAGAAATCATGAGTTTACTGTATTATACAGACTGACCTAGTTAGATCCTGCACATTTCCAAAGCCAAAACTTTGGTATTTTATAGAAACAATATATTATCTGATGGCTTATCTTTGTTATGACTTTTGTCTTCACATACTGGGTCAAAAGTGGATAACTCATGGACAACATTTGCTCCTGAGGTACTCCATTTCTCTGAGCTCACTTATCAGTAATATATAATGTATGCATTCTTTTCTGCACACCACTTGTCAGGACTATGGCTTGGGATGATGGACAGGGAAAACTAAGAGCTTTTTGGAAGTAGGAGGAGTAATGGGTTTTGAAGAGAGTTAAAATTTTAATGAGTTAACATTTTTGTACTAGTGAAATAAATGTAATTTAACATAGTCAAAGGAGGTCTATTTACCTGTCCTATGGTGTAAAATATACACATGTTCTACATATAAAGAGTCTGGTCTATGCTGATGGCTTTGGAGACAGTCATACTTAGTTCAAGAGCAATGTTTGTCCAGTATGTAGCACAATAATAGCATGCATTCTCAGTACGACAGTGGTATTTTCTATCTGAAACCTCAAGACTTTAAGGTATTTGCTTAATTTTATATTAAATACATATTAATATATAAATATTAATTATTAATTGTATTAAACGATACTTTAAAAAGTGCCCATAAATCTTTGCTTGGCTAAGGCCTTTTCTCAGTGTCTGTCCTGATAATGGTTACACACTCATAACTTTTAAATGTAAACGAAGAATATAAAAAACCTGTAAAACCCAAATTTGACTATATTCAGAAGTTTTCAAAGAATAATAAATAGCTTGTTTCCATCAAACAGATAGGCTTCAATAATATAACTTTCAAGTTTATTATTGCAATATGTGCAACACTTAAAATATCATCAACATCTCAGATTACAGTGAGTCCTTATGAACACAAATCCATATTGCAATTTTTAAAGAGAGTAATTCTATATTTGTGTTTTAGATACTTATGCATAAATAAACTTTTTTTTACTATATAATATATATTTAAGTGTTGCTTTGGAAGACCAAGAGATCTCTTGGTCTATGTTTTTATCTCACTTAAAGGTATAAACTTGTAGAAGTGACTTAGATATCTTTATGTAGGCCTTCCCAGTGCTTGGTTTCTAGTCTAGTAATCATAAAATAATAGATGTCTGCTCCTAATTTCTTTCACTGTAGAAATAATAATTTAATTGGATTAACCCATTGCAAAGCAGTTTAAAAAATCCCAGTGCAAGTACACTTGTACAGATGAAGAAATTGAGTCTGACTTTTCAGCTGCGGCAAACTGCAGCCTGGACAGCATGCCTATACTGGCAGCGAAGTGTGTGGGCATCTCTCTATTCACAGGAGTGTGCTTATTTCTGTGCATCTTCTGTCACAAATAGCTACTAAACTAGAACAGACCATGTTTCAATTTAATATGCCTCTGGAATGTTCAAGTGAACCAACCATCTGTAAGATAAAACGTAGTCTTCACATTATCTATGCTCAGTGAAACCGTAGGGATTGACTGTTCTTGGTAGCACAGGATCAACCTTTTGTGAACCTGTACATTAAGCTTGAAAGCTGAGTTTTGTATACAGCACTTTGAGGCAGTATTTCCATACTAACTGAACAACCAAAACCCTGCGTTTTTAATCCACATGGTATATGAAATATATTGATAATACCATACAATTTTTAAAACTCTTTTTTGCCTGTATTATACATGAGGACCATAAAATCCACCAGTTTTGAAAAACTTATAATCTTTGTTGTAAGACTACTAATACTACATTACCCTTAAGATAACCACGTGTACCCTTACACTGTTCTTGTCTCTGCATATTGTGCTGTATATTAGAGGCACATCACATGATACTGGAAGATTCTCCTTTTTTTAAACCCATCTTTATCCTATATTTGACCATATTCCTTGTTTGTACTTGGTCCTGAAGAAGAATATTTGGATTTTCAAGCAAACTGAGAGGGGAATGTTCCTATTCTGGACATTGATCTTCATGCATGAAGCATGGCCTCTAACACAAGTCAATGGATTTAGTAGTAACCTTGTCCTCCTGGATACAAGTGAGAATGAATTGTTAGTTCAGTAGTCTCAGCACATAGTTCTTTGTGTTGCAGACAAAATCCCCCAACTTGGTCCTCAAACTTAGAGTCTTTGTGCCCTCATCCCCCAATTATTTTCTTAGATTCTGATGAATTTGGGAAGCTGCTAACATGTGAAATATGTTCATGGAGGAGGACCATAACTTTCTCCAAACTGAGAGACTTTTTTTTTTTTTTTTTTGCATCAGCACTTTTGTAAGGTGTGCTGCTTTTTAACTCAAATATTTGTCTTAATAAACAGAAAGGAATGAGATTTTTTCTTGATACAGAAAAAATGTTTTTCATAGTCCTACATAATGGCAGCACAGCACAAAACTCTGGTCTCTATCATAATAATAGAATGCATTTATTGAGCTTAATAAAGATTGGATTAAGACATTACTTCATTTGCCAGCACTTCCATGGGCAAAAGGGACATTTTCTTGTATAGATTTTCAGATCCCATTCACCACAATTTGGTTCCTGTAGTAAGTGGTTTGAAATCAATATTTCTCTATGTATGTTTCAGCAGGCATCCAAGGCAAACTCTATAGAATAAAGAATATCTGAATGTTTGGACAGGTTTTATATCAGCAGGAATCAGTAATGTTTCATTCCCCAAAATTCAATCTAGAGTGATCCATCTCAAACTAAGATTGAGGAAAAAAGCAAATTTAGTATAAAATTATTCTGGTTTGCATTTTATAGTGGATTTTGATGGAAAACTGAATGGATCATCTCGTATTTGTGGGAGAAGCTTGAAGAAACCACTGAACATTCTGTAGATGCAATGTATGCAAAGAATGGTTGGACAATTCTGGTCATTGTAGGCTGTCCTGAAGTTGTTATGCTGTCAATGAGATATGTTTGCTCAAGGGGTCCAGTCACTAAGCTACATATAATCGTTCACTTTGACTGGCAAATATTGACTCAAGTTGTTTGAAAGCTCAGCAAGCAAACAAGAACAGGTACAGGAAGTTATTGTGATGTTTTGTTTTTCTGCTGCTGATGTAAGTCCTCCATTTTATGTGGTTTGTTACATACTGCATTGCGGCTGATATGGCCAAAGGACTTAACAGAACACAAATATATTGCCTATGTCTACCTGAAGAGTTTACTTTAACATTTTGGAAATTAAGTTTCAAATGAAATTAAAAACTGAGATTTGAAATATACTGTGCTCTAAAGGCAGTCTCTCCTCCAGAATGTACTTTCTAGAAATAAAATCCTGTAAAGAATGGAAGGTATAATGGAGTGAGGTGTAATGGATGATATTATATTCAATTTGAGCTGTATATGCTAGTACTATTCAGCCCAAATCTAAACAATCCTGAACTATGGAAGAAAATTAATCAAGGGGTCAGAAGTAATGGCTTATCTGAATGTCTAGTATATTAATTTCTTTGAGGAAGAGAAACAAAGCAAATACTGAAAAACTTCCTAAAAGTTCTGAGTTTTTCTGTTGGTTGCTTTTTCTTCTTCTTCTTTTTTTTTTTTTTCATTTTTTCTCCTTGTGTACTACAGCAGAATCATAAGGATGCAATATTTGGGGCTTTTTAACTGAAGAATGTCTTTTACCAAATGACTGCCTTACAGAGTATTTTGTTAATCAGTTACATCACCCAGAGGTAACATGACTGTGATCCAAGCTGAGATTTATCTTCTGAACTCAGCACTGGAGTTAGCATTGTGCAATAATGTTGTACAAGAACTGTTGCTAAAACAACACTGTTACAAAAGAATTGAGGAAGAAATCTGTCAAGGAGCTTATAAAATGCTGGATATTATTGTATGGTGGATACTAACAAAAGTTGAACCATGATTTCACTTATTTATTGTTTCTTCACAAGTGAATGAAAATTGAAGCGCTGACCCTAGGAGAGCTAGACCAAGATGGCAGGAGATGGAAGAGACAGGATATTTTGCAAAAATTTTGGCAAGTCCTGAGTCTCAGTTCCTGGTTTTGAAATAAAATAATCTCACAGAGGGTTTTTTTGGTGTGCTAGGTTTTAATTTTAGTAAATAATGGTGTGAAAATAGGTTAAGGTTAAAATTTCATCTTTTTTGAACATCTAAGTTGACATTTAGATACAAGTGAAGGAGTTTACATGCTTTCAATGGGAGGGTGGGAAGCACTTGAACAAGAGATCCCTGGGGTTATACAAAATGCATGGCTCACATAAATTCAGGAAATTCCCAATCCTGAAAATAATTGGAGACTAGGGAAAAAATAATGTGTATGCTTCCCTTGTTCTTACTCTTCCCTGATGCTTTATTTCATGTGCTGTTCAAGGCAGAATGCGGTCCTGTGTGACCCCTTGTTTAGAAACAGGGAACTGACTCATGTTGTCTTCAAAATGCACACGATGCAATTACTAGAGCAATTGTTTCTTACCTTTCCGTTTGCAAAGCTGAAAACTTCTCATTCTCTCTGAAACAAAACAGAAGGACATAAGACAATTGAAAATTACATGACTTTCTGAGGTAAAATATGTATGACTTTATGTGCCAAATTGTAAAAATTTCTAGCATAGGGCAATTGAAAATGTCATGACTTTCTGAGATGAAATATGTACCATACAAAGGAGAAAGTATTCTTTGATTAAAAAAAACACACATCTCAATATAGAATGTAATTACAGACAAACAGTGGCATGTTACATAGTGAAAAAACATCTGCAACAATGCAGAACAGTTATTTGTTGCTTATTGTATCTTTAAACGGAGTTCAAGTTCTCATATATTTAAGGAGCAGTTGGTGTTGTTCAGAAAAAGTTCATTCAGACCTGAGATTGCTAGGTAAGGGAGGTACAGAATTCAGTACTGTGTTGCAAAACCACAGCTTTTTTTTCTCCTCTTACAGAGCTGAGATCTGCATTGTTTCATGAAGATGTCAGTTGTGAATTGTGATTCATAATTCTCCCACAGGACTTAGAGATATAAGTGATGGTTGCAAACTTTTAAAAGAGTAATCTTGCAAAATGTTGAAAACCTTGAGACCGAATTATAATTCCAGAACTCACTCAGTATAAGTCTCTATGGAGAATACATTACTGAATTTAGCTATTCAATAAGCCCAATGTTAACCTGGACAGTATTCTCAGTCCTTGGTATGCAACACTTGATGTCAAGCCTGAACCTCCCTTGGTAGAACTTGAGGCCATTCCCTCTTGTCCTGTTCCCTGTCACTTGGGAGAAGAGGCCAGCTCCCTCCTATCCACAACCTCCCCTCAGATAGTTACAGAGAGCAATGAGGTCTCCTCTCAGCCTCCTCTTCTCCAGGCTAAACATCTCCAGCTCTCTCAGCCGTTCCTCATAAAGCCTGTTCTCCAACCCCTTCAACAGCTTTGTTGCTCTTCTCTGGACTCGCTCCAGAGCCTCAACATCCTTCTTGTGGGGAGGGACCCAGAACTGAAGACAGGATTCAAGGGAGCGGCCTCACCAGTGCTGAGTACAGAGGGAGAATAATCTCCCTGGACCTGCTGGTCACACCATTTCTGATACAAGCCAGGATGTGATTGGCCTTCTTGGCCACCTGGGCACACTGCTGGCTCATGTTCAGTCAGGTGTCAACCAACACTCCCAGGTCTCTGTCCTCCAGGCAGCTTTCTAGACAGACTTCTCCTAGTCTGTAGCAGAGGGTTGTTGTTACCCAAGTGGGGCAACATCATTTGGCTGTGTTAAACCTCATCCCATTGGTCTCAGCCAAGTTGGTCCAGCCTGTTCAGATCCCTTTGCAAAGCCTGCCTACCCTCCAGCAGATCAACACGTCCACCCAGCTTAATATCATCTGCAAACTTGCTAAGGGAGCACTCAATGCCTTCATCCAGGTCATTGATGAAGACATTGAACAGGGCTGGACCCAGCACTGAGCCTTGGGGAACCCCACTTGTCACTGGCCTCCAGCTGGACTTAACACCATTTACCGTCACTCTCAGGCCTGGCCATCCAACCAGTTTTCTATCCAGGAGAGTCCAGTCCAGAGGCTGAGAGTTTCTGAAGCAGAATGCTGTGATAATCTGTGTCAAAAGCTTTGCTGAAGTCCAGGAAGACCACATCCACAGCCTTTCCCTCATCCAGCAGCCGAGTGACTTTGTCATAGAAGGCGATCAGGTTAGTTAGGCAAGACCTGCCTTTTGTAAACCCATGTTTTCTGGGCCTGATCACCCTGTTCTCTTGCATGTGCTTCCTAATAACACTTATGATCACCTGTTCCATGACTTCCCTGGCATTGAGGTCAGACTATCACGTCTGTAGTTCCCTGGATCCTCCCTGTGACCCTTCTTGTAGATGAGCCCAACATCAGCCAACCTCCAGTCCAGTGGAACTTCCCCAGTCAGCCAGGATTGTTGGAAGATAATGGAAAGGGATTTGGCAAGTACATCCACCAGTTCCTTCAATACCCTTGGGTGGATTCCATCTGGCCCCATAGACTTGTGGGTGTCTAGTTGGGCAAGCAAGTTTCTGACCACCTCCTCTTGGATCACAGGAGCCTCATTCTGCTCCTCTAGCTCCTGGGTTTGCACATGAGGGAACAACCTTCCTTACTATTAAAGATTGAGGTAAAGAAGGCATTAAGTAGCTCAGCCTTTTCCTCATCCCCTATCACTGTTATTCCTTTTACATCCAATAGGGATTGAATATTCCCCCAGTCCTTCTTTTATTGTTAATGTATTTATAGAAAGATTTTTTATTATCTTTCACAGGCTTTGCCAATCTGATTTCTACTTAGGCCTTTGCCCTCCTGATTTTTTTCTCTGCACGATATCACTTCCTCCTTGCAGTCCGGCCAAGACGTCTGTCCCTTCTTCCAAATCTCATAGACCCTCCTCTTCTTTTTGATGTCTCTCCAGAGCTCCCTACTCAACCAAGCTGTTTTTTAACCCTGACAACTCCTTTTCCAGTACATGGGGACGGCTTTCTCCTGAGTTGCTAGAATTTCTTTTTTGATGAGCGTCCAGCCCTCATGAGCTCCCTTGCCCTTAAGGACTGTCTCCCATGGAACTTAGCCAACCAGACTTCTGAACGGTCCAAAGCCTCTGGAAGTTTAATGTGACTGTTCTGTTAATCCCCTTCCCCACCTCACCTAGAATTAAAAACTCTACCATTTCATGATCTCTTTGCCCCAGGCATTCTCCAACTGTCACATTCCCCACACAAGGCTTTCTCCGTTGACAAACAACAGGTCTAGGAGAGCACCTTCCTTTGTCGGCTTGTTCACCAGTTGTGTGAGGAAGTTGTCTTCCACACACTGCAGGAACCTCCTAGACTGCTTCCTTTCTGCTGTATTGTACTTCCAGCAGATAACCAGGAGATTGAAGTCTCCCACTAGGACAATAGGTAGGAATCTTGAAACTATTCCCAGTTGTTTACAGAATAGCTCATCAGTTTCTTCTTGGCTGTGTGGTCTATAACAGACTCCTATCACACTATCTGTCTTATGGTCTCCTCTGATCTTAACCCACAGGCACTCAGCCCCATCAGCTTCCAGCAACTCCTGCTTATTGCCCATGCTGCATGCATTGATGTAAATGCACTTCATCTGGGCTAGCAAACCTTCAGTCCTTATAAAGGGAATAGAATTCATTCCCATTGAAAGGTACTTGGAATAACTGACACCTTGGTGTCAATTTCATCCTTACTGTCACCAGATGTGCTCACCCCCACCTCTGTGGTGACATACTGGCAGTCCTTGCCAGCACACCATCTCTTAGTCACTGGAGTTCCATTTCCAGCTCACACCCACCTAGCCTGGTCTCGAACCCCTCCCTCTTTACAGTTAGTTTAAAGCTCTCTTTATAAGCCTATGTAGATTTTTAGTAAGGAAATTGAACAATTTTATATTAACTGAAGTGAGGGGTTTTTTTTTGTTGCTTACCATATTGATTGCTTACTGACAACCTGAATATATTTTTAAGGCATATTTGTAAACTTAATCGACCCATCCCCTAATTGTAATTAACCACTCCATCTCTTTAATTACTGCTATATTCCCATGTGCCTAAAGCTAATATAGGTATGACTGTTACGGTTCAACTTGGAGTGAAAATACATATATATGTTTACAAGTGAGACTTCCCTAAAGTAGAAGCAATTCTATAGGCATGAAAATGGCTGACACCTGTACATTTGTGCATTTGTAGGTGTACTATTCTACTGTAAAAACAGTCATTACTGGAGGTAGGAGAATGATGGTGGTGGTGTTAATGCAGCATTTTAAGTTTCCTGGTGTGAGTACAGCAATACAATTCATACAAATATTTAAGCATACAAATCATTCAGACTCTAAATTCAGGTTATGTAATTCAGGTTATTCAGGTTATCATCCTGCTTTGGCTTAACATCACTGCTAACCACAACGATCATCTAAGAGACCATTATTGCAATGAGAGCTGATCTTGTAAGAGCCGCCAACCACAGAAACGAACTGTCCCCAATGGAAAAACCACAACATCCACCCAAAGTGGTGCCTACCAAGCTGATCACCATGAATACCTAGGCATGTGCGCATGGAGGCAATGTCTTCCTGGAAATGGGTGGACTGTTTGCGGAAATCATGGCGACTGGGATGATAAATACAGTGACTTCTTGCTTCTTCATTGCTTGGTAAGCTTGGGGTGCTCAGTTGCTTCATTGTTTGGTGGACTTGACCTAGTGTGTGTTGCTGCATGTGCCCCCCTCCCGGTCTTCCTGGAGCCTGGAGCATCATCATCGCTCCACGGCCATGTCTTCATCACCACCTGCACCAAGACTGATCTGACAGGACATTGCTGGATTCGTGGTGGTGATACCTAGCTGCATCTCTACCATTTTCTTACTTGGGGATTCTAACTTTTCCTTTCTTCTCCTCTCTGTCCTATCACTGTTATCAGTTGTTCCAGAAAGTAAAGTTCACAAGATTGTACGGCATCTGGCCTTGTTTGTGCCTTAATCTCAGACTCTTGGGATTGTTTAAGAACCTTCCCCAATATTGGATTGGGACAGATTATTTTAAGGGAAGATACGGCTGAGGAAAAAGAGATGAACCTTAGAGATCATGCCGATCATACTTCTCTCCTTGTTCTTGCCAATCATGTCCTTTTCTGTTCTGTCATGAGATATCTACTGATATAACTAGAATTGTAGGATTAACATGTAACTTACATATGAAAGCTTGAGACCTGTTCAGCAAAGTATTAAATGTAACCATTAGAAGTCTTTTACATGGTAGCAATACCTAACAGTGAATATTCATTAAATTTTCCTTACTTGCTGAAGGCTGGAGGATGCTACAAAGAGAAAGCTTATATTAGGAAAAATGGCTGAATCCTTACTGGTACTCTAATCCTTCCCAGTCCTTAATGGTACTCTGTGTGACTGGAAAAGCAATGATATTAGAGCCATGAATAAATGAATCACAGAATAAATCATAGAATCATAGAATCATAGTTAGAGTTGGAAGGGAACTTAAGGGTCATCTGGTTCTATCACCCCTACCATGGGCATGGACATGTCCCACTAGATCAGGCTGGCCAAGGCCCCATCCAGCCAGTCCTTGTACATCTCCAGAGATGGGGCATCCACAGCTTCCCTGGGCAACATGTTCCAGTGCTTCACCACTCTCATGGTGAAGAAATTCTTCATAATGTCTAGTCTAAGTTTGCCCCTCTTTAGTTTATAGCCATTCCTTCTAGTCCTATCACTACAAGCCTTTATGAACAGCCCCTGCCCAGCTTTCTTCTAGGCCCTTCCAGGTACTAGAAGGCTGCATATGAAGGCATAATTTTCCATCAGAAAACAAGCAATTTTTTCCCACATTCTTCTGTATCAAAGCACAACCCAGAAAGGAGATCATTTGAAGGGGAAGACCCCTCCTCTGCGACATACCTTCCCATCCATGGGTTTTCTGCCAATTGTCTGCATATGGGCGTAGGATATTTTTGTTATGTTAGGGCAATAACAATCCTTGAACCTGACACTGATGCTTTAACATTTTACATGCAGTTTGTGTTTGTAAATAATATAAGTTCTCAAAGAAATAGACTGTATAGAAGCCTGGAAAATGAAATCTCCACCAGCCTCAGTCTTGCTCCAGCTAAAGAGTTAAATCCAGGAAGCAGCAGTATTTAGAGAAAACATTAGATGCTTTTATGGGACCCTTTTACAGATGAAGGAGCACTCTTTCCTTCTTGCACAAAATCTGAAAGATTTACTTCGAAGGGAATAGATGGACTTCTGCTTAGCAGGATGCAAAGTCAAGATGGCTAGTGATCTGAGATCGTGAAGGTAATTATTGGTTTGATTGACTAAGCTGAGAGAGAAGAAAATTATGGTACTGCAAAACCAAAGTAAAATACTTGAACTGATGGGGCAAAAGTGTACTGAAAAAGTGGAAAAAGGGTTAATGTAATCTGTGTAACATGTCATAGCTCGTGATCATTCCATTTCTGATTGCAATGAAGCTAATGTTGATAAGGCAAAAAGGGCCTCAGTTGTATGAGCATTTCTTCTATCTCCATTAGGAATTTGATCCAGAATTCATCATATGATTTTATTGCTGAATTAGTTTAATCGGTTTTAGCTAAAGGCTGTAAACCAATGCTGAAGATAAGCCTTCTTCCTCTTTACAAGGAATGGTACGGATGGGGTCCTGATGTTGAGACTGTGCTTGTATAGTGGCCCTCCAGGCAGAGCAAATCTGATATTTCATAACACTCTTATGTTATGCCTCCACAAAGATTACTTGGAAGTTTAGCATCTTTGTTTTGTGACAGAGGAAATAACATCAGTAATTTGGTATATATCTGATTGAATGCACTTAACTTGTATATTAAGAGTGAGAAGGTGGGAAAAAGCCTATATAGAGATTTTTGAAAGAGAATATATTAGAATTCTGGATTATACATGTTTGAAATAACTGTATGGAAAGAAAAAATGCTTTCCAGTAATACAGAACACAGAGAAAGCATCAGAACGAACTGACATTCAGTGTACCATAGAACAGCTAGAAGACTGGTAATTTTATATCTGCCCACAAGTTGAGGAGTTTATAGTGTGGAGTTGTCAGGGCATTGCTTGCCCTTTTTTTAAGTCTAATCATTCTTTGTGCTTGGTTAACCTTCTCATTTAAAATAACAAGATATGAGATTGCATGGCTTTCAAAGAGGAAACCAAAGAAAGATTTTTAGGGACTATGAATTTTACCTTTTTTCCAACATCTGCATTGTTTGCTGTAGAAAAGCACATCTGTTCTGATTTCAGCCATGATGACAATGAGGACAGGGTTCTTCAGCTGAGCTGATCACTGGACTTGTTTAATCATTTGGATGACTGTGAGTAATAGATCATGCACTTCTGCTGAAATGGTGATTACTTTATGCAATGTGCACCCCTCCTAGAAGTAACAAAGTTCTCCACAGTAAAAAGTAAGAAATCAGTCAAGTCAGGAATAGATGTAAGCATTGAAGACCATGTAAACTATGTTTTCTTATTGACAAAGTACTCAAAGGTTTTTGTTTGTGGGATTTTTCCTTTTCTAAACAAAGCTTCCTAGACATAAATGAATATAGTAGCATTTGTATCTCAAGAACTAAGAAGAAGTCAAACACCAAGTATAGTTTTAAGCACTTCATAACTACTCATGTTTATTTCTTGGTTTTCTTTGTTATTTGTTTCCTGTCTCTGTTCAGAGCTAACATATTTTTGGCTTTCAATTTGAAGCCTGACCCACTGCCAATCAGCAGGAAATATAGTACAAATAAGAGTCATATAAAGTCTTTTTGAACTGTTGAACATTTGGATGGGAAATTGATGTTAAATTGTTTACATTTGGCACAAGAAGAAAAAGTTCCATTTTTATTTTCAAAGCCTCTCCACCTTTGCAAATTAAAACAAATCACATGGGTCATATAGTGTCGCTTCTGTAAAATCCATCATTAGTCTGATTAAAGCTTTTGTAAGTCAACAGCTTTATCTGTAGCTTGTTTGAAAGTTATTCTGCAACTGAAAATCAAGTGTCCCTTTACCTTGTGTCCTTTAGAAAAGTGCTGTATCAGTAACATTTATGACTCAGTAAAGTCACTGAAATGTTAAGAATTGCTTATTAGCATTTTAATCTTTTTAAATAGAATCATAGAATCATAGAATAACCAGGTTGGAAGAGACCCACTCGATCATCGAGTCCAATCATTCCTATCAAACACTAAACCATGCCCCGTCCACCCATGCTTTAAGCACCTCCAGGGAAAGTGAGTCAACCACCTTCCTGGGCAGCCTGTTCCAGTGCTCAATGACCTTTTCTGTGAAAAATTGTTTCCTAATATCCAGCCTAAATCTCCCCTGGTGAGCTTGAGGCCATTTCCTCTAGTCCTGTCAAATAGATGTACAATGTGTCTGTATAATTTTAAATTTTCCATATTAGTCTCACACTTTATATTTATTGAGGATTTAAACCCAGAGTTTATCATTCCAGGATATCTTTTTAGTTTGCTTTATTTGATTTACAAATAAGAAACTTCAGAGATGACAACCTCTCCCCCAGATTTTGTGGTTCTACAGATTTACAGGGTGCAGAAAATAACTCTATGATACAGTTCTCTGAACATTAGGAGTATTGGAACTCAAAGTTAATATGCAAACTAGTGAGACATTTTTATATCAAGTCTTATACATGTAGTTCAGACAGATTCTGGATGGCATTAAATCAAAGATGAAGTTGGGAACGGCATTACCTCTGGAACAGTTAAGCATTGCTAATGAGTGAAAAGTGTTCTCTGACATATCTGCAGGCTGCTATATGTAGCATCTTATGTTTCAAAGCCAGCAGAAGCAGCAGTAGCTAAAAAAGATGTTCAGGTCATGCTAGCCAAGAGAAAAGCACGTCAGCAACTGAAAATATTCTTCAGAATCTGAAGGAATGGAAACCCATTTGGAGAAGATGATCAAACTTGAGACCTTGTAATATTTTGGGGTTGAATGAAATGCCCTATTCAATGTGGACATAACATAATTTAGGGAGAAAAATCTCTTGAAATTATAATTAAGGGGTATGCAATGCTAGCAGAAGCATGATTCCAGTGGTTGGATTTGAGCAACTGTTTCTGTTTTGATCTTCGTTGAATCACTTAATACAGGAATTTTTATGTGAAACTTAATTCTTCTGTCTCCAGAGCAGAAGTCATTGAGGTACAAACATTGATCAATACTGAGGAATCCTAAATGAACCTGGTTTCATGTCCTCAAGGATGTTGTAAACCAAATGACTGAGCATACAGAGTTTTTTTTCTCGTTCAAGGGATTTTTAGACCAACCAATTGAGTATTGTGAAAATTATTGGATGTAGATACTGTGCAAATGCATTTTTCCATGGAAGATCAGAGAGAAAAAAAATCAAAACTCTGATTATCTTTGAAAGGTTACAGCAATGGCCAGACATTTCTGAAACCTAAGAGAATAAGTGTCCCTTCTACCTTAAAAAAGGAATATCTGGGGAACTACAGACCATTTGGCATCACCTCAGCACCTGGGATGGTGATAGAGAATAACTTTTTGAAAATGTTCCTAAACACACAAAATAAAAAAAAGTAATCAAGAGTTCTCAACATATGTTTGTGAAGGGGGAAGTAGTGCTTGACATTAGTAAGACTTTTCACACTGTCTTCCATAAGACTCTCTTAGACAAATTAACAAGGTGCAGGTTATATAAATGGATAGGCAGGTATATTGAAAACCAGTGCATTGTCTGGTCTGGGAGGGTTGTTAACAGAGGCATAAAGTCCATTTACAGGCTAGACTGGTGAGTGATTTACCTCAAGAGACAACAGCAAAGACATTTCTCTTTAAGATCTTCATTAAGAAATTCTGTACACTTGGCAAGTTTGGAGACAATATAAAAAGAGAGGAGTGGTTGATATGCCAGGGGACTGTGCTGCCATTCAGTGGCACCTTGTTGGGCTGGAGAACTGAGCAGAGAGGAATACCACACAGTTCAACAAAGGAAAATGCAAACTACTGGCTCTGAGGAGGAACAGCCCCAGGCACATGTATTCATTGGGGGATGACCTTTGGAGATCAGCTCTGCGCAGAAGCTTCCGGAGTCCTATTGAACAACAGGCTCACAATTTGCTGGCAATGCAAAGAGAATCTCCTAACAAAAAGGGCCCACAGGCTTCTGGATCATTCCCTTCTACTCAGAACTGGACTAGGCCACATCAGGAGTACTGGATCTTGGAGAAGAGAAGGCTCAGTATCATCTGCTTAGTGTGCATGAATGGATGATAGAAAATGAATGAGTGAGCCAGACTTTTCTCTGTGTTGCCCACAGAAAAAAAACAAGAGGCACTGGGTAGAAACTGAAGCACACAAAGTTGTATCTGAACACAAGAAAACACTTACATTTTTAACTATGAGGATGATCGCAAATTGGCACAGGTTGCCAGAGGCATCATGGAGCTTCTTTACATAGAGATATTCAAAACCAGACTAGACACAATCTTGCTCTATGTGATACTGCTTGAGCAAGGGTGTTTATGTGTGATGTCAAAAAGTCCCTTTCAACATCAGTCAGTCTGTGATTCTGTGAATGTAATGACTCCAGGCTCAGTATGAAGAAGCTCAGTGGAAGAAATTTACTTCCCATTTCCCCTAACAAGTAAATGAACCAAAGTCCCTCAGCAAAATAACTATGGGAAAGGTGAGGAAGAGCTGTGGTCAAAAAGAACTAGGGGCATTTAAGCAATTTTATAGCTGGTGACTTACTGATATTTGCTACGTGTAATAGATTTAAAAATGTATTTATTAAGTTCTCTTGGGTTGGTGATTTTGTCTGATTTAAATGGGAGTGGCTGAGAGATGCTACCAAGACTCAGGTCTTTGTCACAGTCTCATGTCAACATTAAAACAAAAGGCAAAGGAGCTCTAATACTAAAAGCAGTATTAGTTGAAAAGACATTCATATTGCTATTTCTCAGTCCAGCCGGGAACTGTTCTCTTAGTGGCCATTATGTGCTCCCAGGAAAGCCTGGTGTTGTGGAAGGGCACCAAATTAAACTCTGTTTTTAGATATCTATAATGTTGTGGTTTGGGATTAGTTTAATTTCATAACTAGAAAAGTAAAAAAAAAAAAATTCAAAGTATCATGTAATTAGTTCAGGAATTAATGATGTGTAATAATTTAACATGCCTGGAGGTATCTGCTCTTAACCATACAGTAGCATGTATTTGCCTTCAAATACTTTTTCAAGTGTATTACTCAAAAAACAACCACAGTGAAAAATGACAGGCTTCAACGCTATTTTGCTAGATTCAACCTTTAAGAAAGTGGATCTTTCCCAGATAACACCTCTGCAACACACACCTTTCTTCTCACCAACACTGTAGGATAGAAAGATGAGACAATGGAAGCAGTCCCCAGCACCATCCAGCAAGCTTTTCCAGTATAGCTGTCTGCAGAATGCAGTGGTTTGAGGATGAGGCAATACTGTGTGCTAGGAAGGGATGCAAGGTTTTCTTCTGTTATATTCAGAGGATTAATACCCTGCCTATTGTATTTCATTAGTGATACTGAAATCAGAAAGTATAATCCATTTAAAGCCACAGTATTATATTTGTGGTGTTATAACATTAAGACATGAAATTATGATATTTTGCCTTTACAGATAGTAGACACAGTTGTCTTGTTATATCTTGTCCATTCTTAAAGTGCATATAGCATTGAGTTGAGAGGTGTTTGTGTGTTTATCGAATGTTTGAAATATTTATGACCTTGTTATTGCACCTAAAAGACCTCGTTTTAATCTGTTGTGAGTATACTTGAGTCCTAGGGTAATTTAAATAATGTCAGAGTTTTGGAAAAAGAATCAAGTTTCATGAGATTTTCTTTATCTGTGTTTCTCATCTGACTTGCTGTTATAGGCATTTAATCCTGTGTTTGCTGCCAGTGCTTCCCAGAAAGCCTTATAACTGCTCAAATTTGTATGAACATTTCCAGTCTAGTGCACAATTAGGGATGCACTATAAAATTTTCATTACTCGATTTAGTTGAAATTACAAGATAGATGGGTAATAATAACGTTATATTTACCATAAAAAATTGACTACTGGAAATTTACAAGAGGGAAAATTTAATGAAAACTATTTCTTTTTCTCTAGAGGGGGAAAGGAAATACAACATTAGAATATAAAATTAGCGCTTGATGTTCTATGATGCTTTCTTTCTTTCGCCAGTAGCTGCATATTTCAAATGAGAAATGTACAATATAAAACATGTTTATGTGTCCCTGGTGTGGAGTTTTGAATGATATAGAAACATGGCATGTGCCTTCTCTTCACTAGAAAAATAAATGCAAGCATGATTTTGACTAAGGTTCTTGTTGATGATGCAGAGAAGCATATGTCCAGTAATGACTGGCAGCTGGTTATCAATTTGCCATAGAAAGAAGCCCTGGCAGACTGGAAATCCTTTATGCTAAGTGTCACTGATTGGAGGAGCTTTTGAGGCTGCAGATGTAGTCTTCTTGGAATTCAGTAAAGCCTTTAACACAATTTCTCACAGCATTGTGCTTCAGAAACTGTCAGCCTCTGGACGGGACAGGCGCACAGTCTCCTGAGTGGAAAACTGGTTGGATGGCTGGGCCCAGTGAGTGGTCATAAATGGAGTTAACTCCAGCTGGAGGCCAGATACTAGTGGTGTCTCCATGGCTTATTGCTGGGCCCAGTCCTGTTCAATGTCTTCATCAATGTCCTGGATGAAGGCACTGAGTGCACTCTTAGCAAGTTTACAGATAACACTAAGCTGTGTGGAAGTGTTGATCTGCTGGGGGATAGGGATGTTTTTCAAAGGCATCTGAACAGGCTGGACCTGAGCGGAGCAGAGACCAACAGTATGAGGTTTAAGACAGCCAAATACAGTCCTGTGCTTGGGACACAACAATCCTGTGTATTACTACAGATGATTCATGGCAATCTGAACATAAGCCAGCAGTGTGCCTGGGTGGCCAAGAAGGCCAATGGCATCTTGGTTTGTATCAGAAACAGCATGACCATTAGGTCCAGGGAGGTTGTTCTCCCTCTGTATCTGGCACTGGTGAGACTGCACCTTGAGTACTGTGCCCAGTTCTGGACCCCTCACCACAAGAAGGATGTTGAGGCTCTGGAGTGTGTCCAGAGAAGAGCAATGAAGGTGATGAAGGGGCTGGAGAACGAGTCTTACGAGGAGTGGTTGAGGGAGCTTGGGTTGTTTAGCCTTCAGAAGAGGAGGCTGAGGGGAGACATTATAGTTCTCTATAACTACGTGAAAGGAAGTTGTGGAGAGGAGGGGGCTGGCCTCTTCTTCTAAGAGACAGGTTACAAGACAAGAGGGAATGGCTTCAAGCTCCACCAAGGGAGATTCAGACTAGATATTAGAAAGAAATTTTTCACAGAATGGTTCACTGGGCACTGGAACAGGCTGCCCAGGAGGTGGTTGAGTTACCTTCCTTGGAGGTATTTAAAAGACAGGTGGATAAGGTGCTGAGGGACATAGAATCATAGAATCACCAGGTTGGAAGAGATCCATTGGATCATCGAGTCCAATCATTCCTATCAAACACTAAACCATGCCCCTCAGGACCCCGTCCACCCATGCCTTAAACACCTCCAGGGAAGGTGAGTCAACCACCAAGCTGGGCAACCTGTTCCAATTCCCAATGACCCTTTCTGTGAAAAAATTCCTCCTAGTGTCTAGCCTAAATCTCCCCTGGCGGAGCTTGAGGCCATTTCCTCTTGTCCTGTCCCCTGTCACTTGGGAGAAGAGGCCAGCTCCCTCCTCTCCACAACCTGTTTTCAGGTAGTTGTAGAGAGTAATGAGGCCTCCTCTCAGCTTCCTCTTCTCTAGGTTAAACAACCCAAGCTCTCCCAGCTTTTCCTCATAAGGCCTGTTCTCCAGACCCTTCAACAGCTTTGTTGCTCTTCTCTGGACTTGCTCCAGAGCCTCAACATCCTTCTTATGGTGAGGGGCCCAGAACTGGACACAGGATTCAAGGAGCAGCCTTAACAGTGCTGAGTACAGAGAGAGAAAAACCTCCCTGGACCTACTAGTCATACCGTTTCTGACACAAACCAGGATGCGATTGGCCTTCTTGGCCACCTGGGCACTCTGCTGGCTCATGTTCAGTCGGCTGTCAACCAGCACTCCGAGGTCATTCTCCTGGCGGCTCTCTAGACAGACTTCTACTCTGTAGCTCTGCATAGTGTTGTTGTGCCCCAAGTGCAGGACCCAGCATTTGGCTGTGTTAAATCTCATCCCATTGGTCTCAGCCAAGTGATTCAGCGTCCCAACCCTCCAGCAGATCCACACTTCCACCCAGCTTAGTGTCATCTGCAAACTTGCTAAGGGTCCACTCAATGCCTTCATCCAGGTCATTGATGAAGACATTGAACAGGGCTGGACCCAGCACTGAGCCCTGGGGAACACCACTTGTAAGTGGCCTCCAGTTGGATTTAACGACATTTACCACCACTCTCTGGGCCTGGTCATCCAACCTGTTTTCCACAAAGGAGACCCAGGAACCTCCTAGACTGCTTCCGTTCTGCTCTATTGTACTTCCAGCAGATATCACGGAGATTGAATTCTCCCACACAAACAAGTGGCATTGATCTAGAGATTAACCCCAGCTGTTCCTAGAAGAGCTCATCAGCTGCTTCTCCTTGTCTGGGTGGCCTGTAACAGACTCCCATCACAAAATCTGCCTTCTTATGGGCTCCTCTGATTTTAACCCACAGACACTCAATCTCCTCATCACCACAATCCATCTCCATGGTGTCCAAGTCCTCCCTTACAAAGAGGGCTACCCCGCCTCCTCTCCTATCCTTCCTATCCCACCTGAAGTGTTTGTACCCCACCATTCCCATACTTGAGTTATATGAGGCACCCCACCATGTTTCTGTGATGGTAACAACATCATAGCCTCCTTGCCCTACGACAGCTTCCAGCTCTTCCTTCTTATTGCTGGTGCATTGGTATAAATGCACTTCAGCTGAGCTGCCGAGCCTTCAGCCTTCTTAGAGGGAACAGTGTTTGTTACCAATTGCCTGGTAACTGGAGTAGCTTGTATCAGAGTGCCCGTGTCTCCTTTACCACCTCCAGGTGCGTTCTCCCCTACTTTATGTGCGGTGATGTGCTGGTGGTCCAGCTCCTCTCTGTGGAGTGGGTCAGGTCTGCAAATGGGTCCTTCTGTTCCTTTGAGGAGGGAGTCCCCTACAACAATCACCCTCTGCTTCTTCTTAATGGAGGATGTTGTTACCTTTTTCTGAGGATGGTGTGGCCTAGGGAAAGATTACAGGCTATGGGAACCATCATCCTCAGGATTAGATTACACCTGCAGCACCTGGTACTTGTTCACCAGGGGGATCTCAGCTTTTGCTGTCTGGCTGGGGGGGAGCATGTTTCCCTCGTCTGGAAGGAACTGGCTGCCATTCCACATCTCTTATAACCCCAGC
Organism: Coccyzus lansbergi; assembly: GCA_033558105.1. NCBI lineage: Eukaryota > Metazoa > Chordata > Aves > Cuculiformes > Coccyzidae > Coccyzus > Coccyzus lansbergi. The sequence goes on from JAUMJK010000375.1 coordinate 107,633, forward strand.
CTTGCAGTTTGCAGGTGGATGGTGATTGGGCATACCAGGTGCAGCAGGCTGCTGAGTTTGCAAGAGGGTACTACTCCACTGGTCTATCTCCCTCTCACACTCCCTGATGGTCCTCAGCCTCTTCACCTCCTCCCTTAACTCCTCCACCATATGATGGAGTTCCCCCACTCAAATGCAGCTTTCACAAGTGGAGCCAGTAACAGAGACAGTAACAGAGGCACGAGCTGGTGTGGGAGGGGGGTACCGCCTGCAGCTGACGGTCTGGGTAGCTGCATGCACCCACTGTGGCTCTGTCTGGGTGGGAGCATCCATCCTGCCTGCTGCAGCACTCACAGTAGCTTTAATCTTCTGCTGGGTAGCCACCATGGTCTTTGTTGTCTTCTGTCTAGTCTTTGGGTCCTCTCTGTTCCCTGCCTTCTTGCCCTGCCCACTCGAACTGCTGCTCAAACTGACCTGCACCTCTTTGCCCTGCACCTCTTTGCCAAGCTCCTCTTTGCCATACTCCAGGATGCTGCGCTTGCAGGGGGCTGTTTAAATCTCCCACAGGAGCCGCTGGGACCACGCCCTCCCATCAGGCACCGCGCAGGATTGGGTGTCTGAGCCAACTGCCAGGAGCCCCTCCCCCTCCCGCGATTTTCGGGGATATTCCTGGCTGAGGGGAAATTCCCAGTGCCTCAAAATGTCCGCCCCCACCACAGAACTCACCATCCTGCTACTGGGTGCTGCTGAAGAAGTGGCCAAAGCATCTTCTTATATGAACTTATATCAAAATTAGACTAAGTTTCTCTCTTTTTATCATGGAGTAGTCTTTCATGACTTCTCAGATTAGTAATTTACTGTAAGGCTTAAGAGAGGAAATGAAAATTAGGAAATACTGGCAAGGTTAAATGAATAATTATCTCTAATTTCCTTTGCATTTAAGGACACGGTAATTTACTCTTACCCAAGATTTAGCAAAAATCAGTTCCTATTTAATCCATGTAATCCTGCCTTTGAAACTGCTGCTGCCTTTTAATTTTCTGTACAAGTAGCAACCACAGTAGTGATTTTGATTAAATGATTACCCATAGGCCTACTTTTGAATGAAATGACAGATACAAGTAAATGCTGTGAAATGTTAACTTTCTCCAGAGTGAGTGATTTCCAAATATCATTATGTACTATTATTATGAATTACTTATGACACAAAACAGAATATAATACTTTCACTGACTAGCTTTCTTTGAGTTGAGGGAGGGGAGAGGAAAAGCCTAAGGTCAAATTACTCTTTAGAGCTTGTTGCAAGTGTGTGTATCTAAGTGTGTGGAAAGTGAATACCTGAGTCAGCAAGTGCTACCTTAGAAAGGGTGTGAAGAATCTGGAGATTTTTCTGCCTTTCATAGAATCCTAGAATCCTAGAATCCTAGAATCATAGAACAACCAGGTAGGAAGGGACCCATCGGATCTTCTAGTCCAACCATTCCTATCTAACACTAAACCAAGTTGCTCAAGATCTCATCCACCCGTGCCTTAAACACCTCCAGGGAAGGTGTATCAACCACCTCCCTGGGCAGCCTATTCCAATGCCCAATGACCCTTTCTGTGAAAAACTTCCTCCTAATCTCTAGCCTAAATCTCCCCTGGCAGAGCTTGAGGCCATTCCCTCTTGTCCTGGCCCCTGGCACTTGGGAGAAGAGGCCTGCTCCCTCCTCTCTACAACCTCCTTTCAGGTAGTTGTAGAGAGTAATGAGGTCTCCTCTCAGCCTCCTCTTCTCCAGGCTAAACAACCCCAGCTCTCTCAACCGCTCCTCATAGGTTCTGTTCTCCAGCCCCTTCACCAGCCTCGTCGCTCTTCTCTGGACTTGCTCCAGAGCCTGAACATCCTTGTTGTGGTGAGAGGCCCAGAACTGGACACAGGATTCAAGGAGCAACCTCACTAGTGCTGAGTACAAAGGGAGAATAACCTCCCTGGACCTGCTGGTCACACCATTTCTGATCCAAGCCAGGATGCATTGGCCTTCTTGGCCACCTGGGCACACTACTGGCTCATGTTCAGTTGGCTGTCTACCAACACCCCCAGGTCCCTCTCCTCCTGGCAGTTTTCCAGCCAGGTTTCTCCCAGTCTGTAGCTCTGCATAGGGTTGTTGTGCCCCAAGTGCAGGACCCGGCATTTGGCAGTGTTAAACCTCATGCCGTTGGACACTGCCCAGCGGTCCAGCCTGTTTAGGTCCCTTTGCAGAGCCTCCCTACCCTCCAGCCGATCGACACTTGCACACAGTTTTGTGTCATCTGCAAACTTGCTACGGGTACCCTCAATGCCTTCATCCAGGTCATTGATGAAGACATTGAATAGGGCTGGACCCAGCACTGAGCCCTGGGGAACCCCACTTGTCACTGGCCTCCAGCTGGATTTAACACCATTTACCACCACTCTCTGGGCCCTGCCATCCAGCCAGTTTTCTACCCAGAAGAGTGTATCCTTGTCCAGGCCAGAGGCTGACAGTTTCCGTAGCAGAATTCTGTGAGAAACTGTGTCAAAGGCTTTACTGAAGTCCAGAAAGACCACATCCACAGCCTTTCCTTCATCCAACAGCCGAGTGACTTTGTCATAGAAGGCGATCAGGTTGGTTTGGCAGGACCTGCCTTTGGTAAACCCATGTTGACTGGGCCTGATCACCCAGTTCTCTTGTAAGTGCTTCATGATAGCACTCAAGATCACCTGTTCCATGACTTTCCCTGTCACTGAGGTCAGACTGACCTCAGTTTTGCTTTCTCAGTTGTGTTTTAAAGTGCCCATTTCCTCTTTGTCAGGTTTTCCAACCATTGTGTGAATCACATGAAAGCTTCTATTAAGAGGTTGACAGCCTGTTGTCTGAAAGAATATTCTACAAGATACCAGTATGAGGATATCCAGCACAGTGATTACTCTTAGGTTTTCTCCATTTGCTTGAAACACTTTTGTGGACTGAGGTTTAACTTTCAGTGGCACCCACAAAAATAGCAGCATAAAGTGAAAGATGAGTGGCTTCAGGAAAGCTACTGTGAAAATCTAACAGACTCACTGACTTTATGTCCTAAATAATTTTTTGCAAGTTCATTTGGAAATATTCTCTATTTTCCTTGATTTAGCAAAGCACATCCTTTTTATGTTAAAAAACAAACTCAGACTTGATCATGATAATTGTTGTTTATGGATTACACTTTGTGGAAAGAAACAAAGGTAAACAGTTTCCCACAGCAGTAGCTAATACCCAGTGTACTGACACAATTGTGCTATATAAAAATTTCTTTATTTCATTAAAAATTTTAATTAACTAGACAGCCCAGAGCTTGCATTAGGGTTTATGGGAATACTGGTTGTGCAAAGAGAAAAAACCAAACCCAACTCCCTCAATACTCTTTAGAAGCCTACCTTTCTTTCTCCAAAGAAAACAACACTATGTTTTCATGAATTACATGGAAAATGTATTTCCTCATCTGGTGATGTCATATAAAGATAGAACTGTGCATTCTTCACACTTCCTTGTGACTTTTGCTACTGTGCTCTTGCCTGTTGTCTTCTTGCAGACACTCGCTTTTAGTATGAACTGTAACTTTTGGAAATGGGGGAAAGCAAAACAGCAGTTTGAGAGAAAGGGAAAGGTCAAAGGGGGAAAGATAACAAGAAAATGAGAGAGAACTTTCTGCCCTGAAGAACAAGCTAAAAATAAAAAAATATCAATGCAAAGATTAGTGAAAAAAGAGAGGATACTAAAAAGAAGCTAAGATTTCATCATTGCAACCATTCTTAAAAGCAGGGTAATTGCTTACATTATGGTTCCATATGTGCCATGTGCTTTCCACAGAGACGATACCCAATTGTTTCTGCAGACTGATCTCACACTTATCCGTTTGACACCGAAAGCGCTGGCAGATCAGCTCTCTAAAAGTCGCTTTGGTGTTTTAGGAAGGCAGTGTCTTTTATCAAGCCTGGGAAACGTGATTTCTAGCAGCCTCGTGCAGCGAGACCAGACCTGTTACAGGATGTATTTCCCACTCGTGTATAACTTTTCCAGGAACCTTATATATATTCCATTACTTTCCAAAGTCTAATTTTAAAGTCATGAGTTAAAAACTCCTGCTAGCTTGGACCTTTCGAGTCGGCTCTGCCTGACCTTGCATTTGAGATAAATACGGAAAATAGAGGTGAACATTTCAAGAAAATTATTCCTGGAAAGGGTCATTGAGCACTGGCAGAGGCTGCCCAGGGAGGAGGTTGATTCACCTTCCCTGGAGGTGTTTAAGGCATGGGTGGACAAGGGGCTGAGGGACATGGTTTAGTGATTGATGGGAATGGTTGGACTCGATGATCCAGTGGGTCTCTTCCAACCTGGTGATTCTATGATTCTATGATTCTATGATTCATTGCCTCCTCCAGTCTTCCACTTATCCTTCTCTCTTTCTGTCCCTTTCTTCTCTGATGAAACAGTCAGCAAGCATTCCTCATTTTATCCATGGCTTGTAGCAGCAATGCTGTATTTCTTCTGGAAGGCTGGCAGGTATCGTTTTTGGGAAGGGTAGAACATGTGGTGAATGGAAGAAAAAGGATATGAGGTCATGTAACAAAGAAGTGTGAAAGGTTAAGAGGTTATTCCCCATGAACATCATTACTGGACCCACTGGCATAACTATCTGTGAAGTCATTCCTTCTGCTTATGGTATCAGCATGGTCCAGATTAGTCTAAACACTTAAAATAATTGTGTTTTTAAAATCTGGGTCATTTTGAAAGAATCAGTCTAGAGAAAAAAATTTATATGTGGTTATCCAACTAGGCTATCTCAGGAGACAGCATTATTCACACATGGTTATGGACAGTGACCTCTAATAAAGCTTCGCTGCAATGAAACCAACATTTTATGCATTGATTAGCTTTTAGTGTGTTTAGTATTTTCCTGGAAAGTTAAAGCCTAGTGTAGAATAATCGTAATGTGTACTTTTGTATACATTTGAAAATAGCTTTAGACTAGTGCTCTAGACTAATCTGGTACATAGAGCACAGCGTGGTTTTACTAAAAATGCACACATCAGTCTTGAGATCCTTGTTGATTTATCACTTTAGAAACTGATAGAAAGATTATATTCTTTAGTGCATTTGTCAAGGTCAATTGGCAAACTGTTCTGTTTGATAGTCTGGTATCTAACAGGAGTATGGGAGCTCATCTTATACTGTATATGACCAAAGGTCTCTGATGTTTATGAAAACTCATCGTACCTCTGTGGACTGGGACACCTTTTATCTTGGTTACCACATTCTTGTCTTTTCACAATATCTGTGCATTGCTCTTATCTGCTGAGGAATACTCATCTGCTAAATGCCTCTTATAATCTCTCTTCGCTTCAGAAATATTTCATAGGGAGCTGCTCTTTAACAAATGTCTCAACTAGATTATGACACTGTTAAATGAATATACTATTCTTATACAAGAGAAAGAAAAAATAAATGCATGAATCTTTCTTAAAATTTGGCACACATGACACTTGAATCTGTGCGGATCTCATGTATAGCTTGGCTATAGTAATTATATATTACCTGCAGAGCTGCCTGTTTGCCTTAGTAGGTTGGTCCCACTGTGGGACAAAAAGATGACCAAAAACTGACAAGGTCTGTGTTGAAACTAGTGCTGATCCTGGTAGTTCTTTAAGGGAATCAGGAATGTTGGTCATACTGGAGGGCATTGTGGTTGTGATTGAGAATATTCAGAAAAGCAATTGTCACTGTTTATCTCTGCTAGTTTCCCACTAGGTGATGGAAGAAAAATTAAATATTAAACCAAAAAAAATTAAACATGGCTTTTCAGTTTAACTTAAAATAAAATATGCTTGTAGGCAATAGGAAGTCTTAGGTTTGGAAGATCTCCTATATGAAAATTGTTAATGTAAGTCCTTTGTAAAATACAAGAGTAAAAACATTTGAACAAATAGACCTATGTTTCTGGAATTGCAGGTTATACAAAGTGTGGTTATTCCTGATGGAAACTCTGACATGTATTTTTGTTTATGTTCCTTGATCGAGCCATAGAACTACAAAAAAATATCTATTGACTTATCAAGTTTCTGTTTGTATAACAAATGCCTATTTGTGATTTTTAGATGCACTACCAGGAAGAAAGAAACCAGTCCTGACTGAAAGCGAGGAAATAATCTAGGAAGTCTTGGTGGGGGGAGGAACTGTTGTATTTTGGTTTACATTTGAAGTAGTAAACTTGAAAATCAATACCAAAGTAACTCACAATAGAATTATCCACATGCTACTCCTGAGTCTTCTTTCACTTCATTTCAGTGAAAAGATGGGTTTTTTTTATGTATTAGACCAACATACACAATATCACATTGTCACCTGCAAATGAAACAAATTACCTTGTAAGAATAAGATGCACTTTATGACAAAAAAAGGAACCTCTTTAGTCATGTTTTTCTTTTGATGGAAAATTCCAAACACAAAGCATCAAATAGCTTACCTTCACGGTGTTTGGTTTTGTCTGACTGATTTAAAGGCAGTTGCAGAATTACATTCTTTTAACTTTACCACTAGACAAGCAGATTCTTTATGCCACTGTTTCAGTCCAGGGAACCAAATAGTACCTTTTAATTGCAGTATTTTTAGACATTGGATACATCTGGAAAAATATTCAAGCAAATAATTAGATTGCATTTGCAATGTGTCTGTTGTGGTTTCTCTGATCCCAAAGAAGACAGATGAAGTACTTGGCCATAGTCTCTGCAAAATCTGCTGTGTAAATTGGCCTACACTAAAGCATGTGGAAAACATTTTTTGGCTGAAGCTTGGAACCATTCTTGTGGCTTTGAGACAGGGAAGCAAAGCTTGCCAACATCAATAGAACTTTGTATTACAAACCAAAATGGTCATTTAGACATGTGTACTTTCATGCTTACAAATGCACTGAGGTCAAATGTTTTTTAATCTTGGGAATTTTTCCTCTTTATACAGCCTTCTATTTCAGGCAGGAAATGAGGTTGACTAAAACAAACACAAATTATTGAGACTGACAGCGTATATTGGGTTCAAAACTCAGACTTTGACTCTATTTGCTCTCCAGAGGCCTCTAGTTCAAGGTAACTGTTGATTTAGTTCAGCTGTTTTAAATCAGCACTGTAAGGTCTGGCTAGGGCACACTGGTTTAGGCTACACTACATTTGTACCATTGGATTCCTGGGGTACTTGTATAACACAGTCAGCATTTTAAAAGATTGCATCTGTCTGGGCACTGTAAGCGGTGATTAAGAGCAGGAAAATCTTTTATGAAAGATGGTGTGACCTTTCTTTTGATGAAAAAGTGATGATGGCTTCTTGTGGTGGAAAAGATAATGTTTGTGTTCAAAGTTCAGAGAAGGAATCAATTTTTTTCATACACAAGACAGTCTTGTCAGCAATTTGTTGTTGTCATTTTTGTTTTGCTATAATAGTGCTTGCTTAGCTAGAAAATGTGTATCTATACAACATAAAATTTCTGTTTCTTCCTTGCTGGAAGAACATTACACTAACTTCTCAGGGAGAAGATGTTGCTAAAGAAAAGCTACCTTCCCACTGCATGAACTGAGCAGGTGACACTCACTCAATTCCATGTATTAGTGTTCTGTATTATTGGCTGCTTCTGGTATAAACTAGGTCTGACTTTTCAACAAGGGTAAGCCTGGAGGATTACCAAAGAGAATATAAATCTACTTGGTGTATTACATTCTCTTACTGTTTTCAGCAATGTAAGTGCTTAAGTGAGACTTATACCAAGATATCCATTTGCCTCTCTACCAAAAGAATTTGCATAGCAAAGATCTAATAGTCTGGAAGGCACGTGCAATGATCTTATGCCAGGTTTAATTAATAACAATGGATAGTCTATGGGTTAACTCTTACTAGTCCAGAGTTCATTTCAGAAAGTTACACTGGGGCTTAAAAAGCCAAATCAACTTGCCAGATCAAACTGCTTTTAACACAGTAATGGACTGTAGAAGCAGTAAGTCTCTAAGCCACCGCCCACTCTCCTGCATAATCAGCCCCCATTGAGGTCCTGCTAACAGAACTGTTGATCAAGGATTGCAGTTCACAAGATATGGAAGGTCTGGCATGTCCACTGTGCTTGCCAAGTGAGCTGGAAAAGGATCACATAGGGCTGAATGTACTGGCTTTCTGCCATCTCAGTAGCACAGATGAACAGGTGATCTCAGACCAAGTCCAATTAATTTATATGGTACTAAATGTTGTGTGTATGTTTGTGTGTAGGTGGTAGTATTCACATTTACCATTATTAGTGTGTGTATTTTATGTTTTGTGTGACTTTTTTCTAATAAAAAACATTGCCACGTCTCCTTTTGTTCTTATTTTCAAGCACATCACATACATAGCTCTGGATTTAGTCTTAAATGGCAAGAACCTTGGCTATACTACCTAAACAGTCTCTAGTTTCCTTTCCAAGAGCTGAAATGTTCAGCAAGGTGATGGTAGGGATAGATTATGTCTCTATGATTAACTATATTCTCACACTTGGGCATTGTGAACAGGCAGAATGACATCTGAGGACACAGAGATGGCTTAAATTCTTGAAATCATTATAGTAATACAGATAATGTGATAGTCATTGTGATCCATGCCAGATTAACAAGTTACCAGACTGTTGCTTTTAGCTCCTATATTGACCTTTATTGGTCAATTTATTGCAAATCCATCATTGTAGTTGTCTGTGCTACCAATGAGGCATAAGTAGTTCTTCAGCACAAGTGGTCCCATTTCTGGTTACCTTTGTACTAATAGGTTACAATCAACTAGTCATTCTTGGGCAGATGTGATCTTGTTCTGCATATACCCCAAACTGGCGAGAAACAGTGTTAATTGTTTGTTGTCTCGGTCCACTGGATGAGCAGAAAATTTTTCTTCCATGAAGTGCATTTCTTTTTCTTTTTACATTAAATTTAATTCTGTAAAATGTTCTTTACCCACTTGCTATGCTTGTAATTCCATTCTCAGAAACCCCAAATCTCCCTGAGCTGGGGTCACCTCTCTCTAGTTCAATAACCTTTTTAAAGAGAAAAATGGGCTAGAAATAAAATGTTAACTAAATACAGATCTATATTCCAACAGAGTAGTTGGAATAGATTATAATTTTCATAGCTACTCTGTGTATACGTGTAATGCCTGTTGTTAAGGACTTTAATGTATTTTCCAAACATTTAAGAAAATTCATCCCTTCTCTCCATGAGGTGCCTTGGAGAGGTTGTCAATACAATGTCATTAGTTTACAGCCAGATAGGCGCTACTTGAAATTTTGTTTCTTTTCCTATTCTTATAAATGTTGAAGTTGACATGTCTGCTGGCAAAAGGTGACTTTTAATAGAAGTAACTAGAGCGTTTTTAACACAGTTCAACCAAAAAGCCAACCCAAAACTAGGGATCACAGTGAGTCACAGTAGGCCTTTTGAGAGAATGGAGAGGCCAATGACATGTACTGTAAGACAATTATGATAATGTATCACAGAATCATAGAATGGTTTGGGTTGGAAGGAATTTTAAGGATCATCTAATTCCAGGTGCCCTGCCATGGGCAGGGACACCTACCACTAGATCAGACTGCTCAAGGCCCCATCCAACCTTGGCTTTGAACACTCTGAAGGAGGGGGCATCCACAACTTCCTTGGGAAACCTGTGCCAGTGCCTCATCACTCTCATTTGTAAAGAGATTCTTCCTAATGTCTTGTTTAAACCTTCCCCTCTCCAATTTATAGCCGTTCCCCTTAGTCCTATCACTATATACCTTTGTGAAATGTTTCTTTCCAGCTTTCTTGTACAACAACTTCAGGTACTGGAAGTTCACTAGAAGGTCTCCTCAGAGACTTCTCTTCTCCAGGTTGAACAACCCCAGCTCTTTCAGACTGTCTGGCCTGAAGGAAAACCTTGCAGTAAGCATATGCAGTATTGTACACAAAATCATTTTGACAACCTGCTTAAATTTAGTTTTGTGCCTCTCTCTTCATGTTGTCCTCCAGCTTAGAGAAGAATAGATTTGCATTCCATTTATGGAATGGAATTACACTGATTCGATTTTTAAAACAAAATATTTATGAAGTGAATACATTACAATGCTATTAAATATTGAGCAGTTTCCAGTCACATTGAGAAACAGATACCTGGGTAATCTGCAAATGTTGATGTACCTTCTTTTGCTCTCTGTGTGCCTTTCAAAACTAATCTATTCATCCTTAGTTAAATGTACAAGATCCTCAGTATCAGCCATATTCCTACTATGGTCTATAAGTCCACTAATTTAAAAATAAAAATATTGACACTGACAAACTCTTAACCTTTCTGTAACAAAATTGGCACATGTAAGTATGCAGCAGGCTAGAACAAATAAGCAGTTTTATAACTGAAATTTTATTTTTCCCTAACAGGATTGAATAGCTATAGCTTGTTTTCAATTATGGAGCCTAAATATTGTGCTGAAATCGGTGTTGAACAATGGGCAAAATGCGTTTGTCACCAAAAAATTTTCTGTGTTAACCTAAGTAATGTGTTGATCTTGTTTTAAGTGTATGATATTTAGTGGCCAAGTCTGGTGTGATAAGCACTGTTCTTACTTTTTTATCCTCTACAGTTATGGCAGGAAAAGCCAGTTCAGGCCTGAGCTGTTCAACCTAGGCCACTTGGTGGTAAATGCTGTATTTGCAGTTTGTTTTCTTCAATACCTTTGAGAGAGGATAATGCAGTGCAACTACTGCTAGAAACAAACTGATTCACCATAGTTCCCCTGCAAACGATATTTTGTAAATCTGAAGTGCATGCCCTTGAACATCATAACTTCGAATGAAGATCTTTCTTCTTTTTATGCTTGTTAGATTATCTTCTGCCTTTACCAGTTGGTGTTAGCAATCTATCTCTAGCTTGCAAAACAAGAAATGAAAAAATTCACTGCCGTCTTTTGAAAAGTTATTAATACTTCCGGTTTAAGATAAAGATTTTCACTACCTTCCATTTTATCTTTCAGTGGTTTCTCCTTCCCTATAGCTGTGAGGTGTCTTTTCATTTAAATGTCTTCCCTTTTCATCTTTGCATGAAAAGGCTCCATATGAAGCACAGGGCTCCAATTTACCTACTGATGGTGAACTGATGAGAGACATCAAAATAGAGGGAAACATTTGGAAGCTGGAGGAGGGGAAGAAAAGGAGTATCCCTCCAAAGGGAAAAAAAGACAATGTCTCTAGCTAGCCCAGAGTATACTAGTCTACAAGCCTGGAGAAATCCAATCATTTTCCACAGTTATAGCTTTCCTGTATAACATTAGGGCTGTTAAACTTACCTTAAGTTCTACTTTTTGGAAAACTTCTTTCATTCTGAGTTTTCTTCTCAAACTGAACCAATCTAATTTTCATACACCTCCATGGGAATAAAATACTTTTCTTTTCTCAGAAAGAAAATGAATGGAAAAAATAACAGAAGAATTACTGATCTTCTTTTAGTTATTTTGAAGACTTCACATATCCACATCTTGGTCACACTGCAAGCATCTTCTCTATGATAAGTCAAATCTACTGTACTAATTGAAAAGGGTGACCCACAACTGACAATAAATTGCATTATAATGCACATTTCATATTTATAACTGTCTGCAGAACGTAATATGAAAGGCACTGAAGTAAAGGCTTTATGCATTCACACCTGTACATGGCTAAGTATATTCTCAGTAATGTGGGTTGTGTTCACGGGTCTTTGGAAAAGCAATTCTGAATTATAAAGTCTGCTTTATTTCACAAGAGAGGTATTTCACTTGAACTTGGCTTTTGATGACTATAAAAATCAGATCTTCAAGGGACAGCAATACAAGTAAAATATCTGATGCCTAAAACAGTTTAAAAATCTACTGACAATCAAGGCATCTCTATTCGTCTCCCTTCTTCTTATTTTTTCTGTTGTATAATTTAGGATTATCTGAGAACCCCAGTTGTGATATTATGACCTTTTTAGCCACTACTTAGGTCAGTGTAGGTTTTATGTTACAATTTTTAAGATGCCGAACATTTGCTGAGAGATCAAAGTAGTTATATAATGAGAAAAATGTATGTAACAACATCGTTGTATAGCAAGGATCACCTGAAGCAGAATAAATTTCTACAGGATGCCTGACAATGTAAGAATAATACAGCAATGTGATAATGAGAAAGCTATTACTTAATACTTCACTGCTTTTATATGTCTTATAGTGAAATTTACCATTTTGGAGACTACTAAACTAATTTTCTGCTTGACTAGCTATTTTATGTCCAGAAAACCTACAATAAAATCCTCTTTCTTGAAACCTGTTCAAAATATAGATCTTCCTTTTATTTTAATACTGAAGATCAATAGAGTGGTAGTGGCAGATTAATAACGTGACTATTAGTTTGGTTAGCAATAATGTGTATCCTTTAGCTCAACTTTCTGCCTAATGGGCACAGGGAAGTGTGTGCCTTTGGGAATGCACACTGTGGGCTTGTGCCTTACTATGCTATTGAAAAAGGACTTGTGAGACATTAGTTTTATAATTGTAGTAGGTAAGGAATAATATCATAAGACACTCACTGACCCCTTGAATCTTCTAAAGTTTACTAGGAGTTGCACTCACACCCTTACCACCAATTCTCTGGCCATGTGGATTTTTGGAAGAATAATAGGAATAATTCGCTAAAACTGAGACTCTTCCTCCCCAAGTTCTTTCCTTGTCTTACTCCCTTTTGCTCCGCATCTCCCCATGGCATTCAGAAAATGAAATAAACTCTTGACTTTTCAAGGAAAAAGTAAAGAAGGCTAAGATTGTCAAATCCCGTAGCCTTTACTTAGGTGTTGTTCACTTCAACTCTGCTTGTGATTTGTCTGGGTGAGAACCACGAGATTTGCCTGTGAGTTAGTAAGGATTTGTTGATATAATGTGTTAGCATTTATAGAATCCTAAATCCGAGTTCATGCTTTGTACACCATCACACAATAGGTGTCAGGTTAAGCTTACATCACAACCAGAAATTGTTTCCTTTTGAAAGAACTAACATGTGGAGATTTCATAGCCTAGAAAAACAGAACAACTTTCTTTCCCAGCTTTATGACTTCAACCTTTTAAGGAGGCTGAGAAGGGAAGTGGGGGTTCCTTGTGCTTGAAAAATATTTGACATTTGGCTTGCATCCTCATTCAACATTGTTTTAACTATGTTTTCTTAGGACAGAATTTTCTTATACTCTGTAGTAGAAGTGTAAATGTATCAGATCTGTCATTTAAAAAAAAAGGCCCTGGGTATGTGCCTGCATATAGCTGTTATTCATAGCTGCAACTAATCCTTCGATGGCTTGATGATCGAGCAGATAAGCTAAGAGAATCTGTAATACCTTGTAGTTTGATTATAGTCCATCAACTTCAAAGAACTGTGCAGTTCCAGAGTCTTACAGTGTTTTAGTTGTCTTCCTCTTCCTCCTCGTGCTAGTGGTATAGTTGAAATAGCCAAGAGAAAAGTACTGTGAAATGCTTTAATTTAAAAAAAAATATTAAAAGCCTGCAATATTTATTTGTTTAAGTTTATAGCAAAAATGCATCACGTTCATTCTACTCAGCAGGGGCTGAACCATTAAAAATTATAGAGATTTTAGGAAAACCCTAAGAAATTGACACAGTTTCTCACAGCATTCTGCTACGGAAACTGTCAGCCTCTGGCCTGGACAGGGGCACACTCTTCTGGGTAGAAAACTGGCTGGATGGCCGGGCCCAGAGAGTGGTGGTAAATGGTGTTAAGTCCAGCTGGATGCCAGTGACAAGTGGTGTTCCCCAGGGCTCAGTGCTGGGTCCAGCCCTGTTCAATGTTTTCATCAATGACTTGGATGAAGGTATTGAGGGTACCCTTAGCAAGTTTGCAGATGACACAAAGCTGTGTGCAAGTGTGGATCTGCTGGAGGGTAGGGAGGCTCTGCAAAGGGACCTAAACAGGCTGGACCGCTGGGCAGTGTCCAAAGGCATGAGGTTTAACACGGTCAAATGCTGGGTCCTGCACTTGGGGCAAAACAACCCTATGCAGAGCTACAGACTAGGAGAAGTCTGTCTAGAAAGCTGCCTGGAGGAGAGGGACCTGGGGGTGTTGGTCGACAGCCAACTGAACATGAGCCAGCAGTGTGCCCAGGTGGCCAAGAAGGCCAATCGCATCCTGGCTTGGATCAGAAATGGTGTGACCAGCAGGTCCAGGGAGGTTATTCTCCCTCTGTACTCAGCACTGGTGAGGCTGCTCCTTGAATCCTGTGTCCAGTTCTGGGCCTCTCACCACAAGAAGGATGTTGAGGCTCTGGAGCAAGTCCAGAGAAGAGTGACGAGGTTGGTGAAGGGGCTGGAGAACAGACCCTATGAGGAGCGTCTGAGAGAGCTGGGGTTGTTTAGCCTGGAGAAGAGGAGGTTGAGAGGAGACCTCATTACTCTCTACAACTACCTGAAAGGAGGTTGTAGAGAGGAGGGAGCAGGCCTCTTCTCCCAAGTGCCAGGGGACAGGACGAGAGGGAATGGCCTCAAGCTCTGCCAGGGCAGATTTAGGCTAGAGGTTAGGAGGAGGTTTTTCACAGAAAGGGTCATTGGGCATTGGAATAGGCTGCCCAGGGAGGTGGTTGAGTCACCTTCCCTGGAGGTGTTTAAGGCACGGGTGGATGAGATCTTGAGGGACTTGGTTTAGTGTTAGATAGGAATGGTTGGACTAGAAGATCCGATGGGTCCCTTCCAACCTGGTTGTTCTATGATTTTATGATTCTATGAAATGACTGAACAGAATTCAGTTGAGTGTATAATAGATGTTTGTGCTGCAAAACAAGGACACAGTGGACTAGAGTTGAAGTCATGTACTACCGCAGACATAAACCAATGTTCTTCCTCCACGTTCTCCCCTTACCAGTTAGCTTTTACCTCTTATTTAAAATGTATTTTGGGCATGGGATTAGTTGGCAAAACAACCTGTGAGAAAGAGCCAATTTAATAATGCGTTTGAGTAGGCTTGAATAGCAGGTGCTCTCATGCACCCATGGTCTCCAATAAAAAAGTCACGTTCCACTATGTGTGTGAGACTGGAGAGGCTGTTTAGAGTTTTTATTTCTCAGTACTATAAGGTCCTGTGAGATTATGAATGGTATTTTAAACTGTCACTGCTGTTAATACGCCAAGAGCTACTTTCTGGTGGGCTCACTGCATTGATGAGTGGACAACTCTGCACACTCTGTCAAGGAAGCACTGAATTTGAGATGACTGTGACCTGGTGTGAGTTGAACTGCCCAGGGCTGCAGATAGAAGAGGACACCAGAGGCACAAAGAGAAGAGAAGGTGGTTGCATAGTCACTCAAAACTAACACTAGAATCCAGTAGTGCGCCAATATGATAGTGACATTCTACCAGTATATGTTCTCCTATTACTAGGCACATACTGGTTAACCAGGTGATCAGATTCAGTCAGCATGGGTTTAGGAAAGGCAGGTCTTGCTTAACTAACCTGATCTCCTTCTATGATAAGGCAACCAGTTGAGTAGATGAGAAAAGTCTATGGATATTGTCTGCCTAGACCTTAGTAAAGACTTAGTATAGACACCATTTAGTAGAGACACCATTTCTCACAGCATTCTCCTGGAAAAGCTGGCTACTCCTAGCTTGGACAGGCAAAATCGTCTTCACTGGGTAAAACATTGACTGGATGGCCAGGCCCAAAGAGATGTGATGAACGGAGTTAAATCTAGTTGGTGTCTGGTCACAAGTGGTGTTCCCTAGGGGTCAGTGTTGGGTCCAGCCCTGTTTAGTATTTTTATCAACACTCTGGATGAGGGAATTAAGAGCACCCTTAATAAGTTTACAGACAACATGAAGTTCCATGGAAATATTGTTAAATTTGAGAATAGGAAGGTTCTGCAAAGTTGTCTGGACAGAATCGATCAACAGGTCAAGGCCATCCATGTAGGTTCAGCAAGACTGAGAGTTGCTTCCTATGCTTGGGCTCAAACAACTCCATGCAGACCTAGGGATGAATGGCTGGAAAACTGCCTGTAGGAAAAGGAGGTAGGGTTGTTGATTTTTAATTACCTGAATATGAGCCAGTAGCATGCCCGGGTGGCCAAGAAAGTCAGTAGCAATGTGGCTTGTGTAAGAGACTGTTTGACCAGCAGTAGTAGAGAAGTGACTGTGCCCCTTTACTAAGCTCTAGTGAGGACACGCCTTGAGTCTTGTGCTCAGTTTTGGGCCCCTCAGTACATTAAGTTACTGGAGCATGTGGAGGGTAACAAAACTGATGAGGGGCTGTAGTCTTATGAGGAGCAGCTGAGGGAACTGTGGTTGTTTAGTCAAAGAAAAGGAGGCTCATGGGGGAGACCTTATTGCCCTTTACAACCACCTGAAAGGAGATTATAGTGAGGTGGATGTTGGTCTCTTCTCTAAAGTAACAAGTGAGAAGACAAGGGCAAATGGCCTCTAGTTGCACAAGGGGAAGTTTAGATTAGATGTAAGGAAAAATTTCTTTACAGAAAGAGTGCTGAAACATAGGAATAGGCTTCCCATGGAAGTGGTGGAGTCACCTTCCCAGGAGGTATTTATAAGATGTGTAGATAGGGTGCTTGGGGACAGGGGTTAGTGGTGGGCAGTGTTTTACAAAAGGACTTGATAATTTTAAAGGTCTTTTCCAGCCTAAATGACATTTTGATTCTGTGCATGGGTTGAAAACAAGTAATGATGTTAGTATATTAGTTACTGAGTTTTAGAAAACATTCACTATATTTGTAATGTTCCTACATTTTTAGCTTTTCATTGTCCTGCAGTAGTATCAAATGGCAACATGGAAATTAACTTCAAATGTTTTATCAGGAAGCCTGACTAGATTGGGACTTTAGGCCTGAGCTGTGGATTTGAAGTATTTTTGTGACCATGATGTCTGGAGTAGTGGATAACTTTTGGGTCTCACAACTGAAACATTTCACATCACTAAGAACCATGTCCCAGGCTGCCCACAGACTGGTGAAGACAAACCCTGAAGTTAAGGTTTGATATAATTTCCAGGTTGGTGTTTTTTGCTGAGTGCAATTTAATTATCATTGAAGTCAATGTGACTTTGCAGTCAAATACCACACAGAGAGACTAGTTTAAAGCTGATTAACTGAAAGTGAGTGAGTAAATTAAGTACTTGAGCTGATTTATTAACTTCTAAGAGGTATTTTCTATTATTTTTCTGCTGATTCTGATTGTGTAAGGATTTTTCCATACCAAAGGGAAGGACTGGCAGTACTGAGAGCATTTTCACTCCATGAATATGATTCTTTTTTTTTTCAATTTCAGCAAAATCAGTGGAAATGATGGCTAAATTTGCCTCTACAATTTTAAAATTTTTTATTTGGTGTGATTTTTTTGGCAAGGATATGTTTAATTTTTTTGCCAGGAGAACTCACTGTAATGTCTTGATGGGACAGAAGACTTAAACCCAGAAGTGACAGGGACAGTGGAAGAAAGGGAACTAATTTTGCCAGGTTGCATAGATGATTTACTTCAAAGGATGCTTTTTCATGCTAGGAAGCTTGTAAAATGCAGTAAATTGAATGAAGTTTGACTAAATCAGTAATTAAGAATGGTTATCTAGCTTCAGTAACAAACACATGCATAATGCTCTGTTTTAAAACAGCATATATATTGAAAGAGAAATTCCAAATTGACAAGTCTACAGAAGCAAAAGGAAAAGAACTTAGAATCCTTTAGTATATACGGAAATTAATACTATTCATATCTAATTAGAAGAGAAAATTTTATTCCATGTAAGTTACCAGGATTTTATTCTGCTGGATTTGCATGTTAATTTTATTCTTCTTTCTGTTCCTGTGGTTTAACCCCATTTTTCACTCTCTAGTTTCTATAAATTCACTATTTTGATATTTGCAGGTTTGAGAAAAAGCTGTCTTAAATCTGAGCACACCAACTTTGTCTTTTGCTGCCTTATGTGCAAATATGACTATCAAAATAACATTATTCCTATATTAAAGCAATGCTAATGAACATGTCTTAGAATGAATGAAAGTTGTTTTCAAAGAAGCTAACCTTCAGGACTTGTCTATTTAACAGAGTAAGCTTTCATAAGTTTGCTTTTTTATAAAATAAAGATTTATTACTACCATCATTAATTTTAAGAAAATAGGGCACATTTTGATCTCTCATTTCTTGATTTGTTATGGACACAAAAAAGATGAATTTACATCAGTGGAGTAATTGTGATGCTAATCTGATTAAGTCTGTTTCCCCAACTATAATATTTGCATTTTAAAATCAGGAAAAATCTTAAGTAGAATGAAGGCTGTGTCTTACTCTTGGAGTAGCTAGGTAGCTTTTTATTCAGGAAGACTCTAGCTAAAATTGTCAGAGGAAGAGTTGCAATGAAAGAAATTGAACATAGATGTCATATGTCACTTAAATTTATGAACTGTCTTGGCACTAGGCAGCAATAGGATCACAATAAATACCCGTGTATTGCAAATTCCTACAGAGAGCCTCTCCTACAACCACTAAAGCCTTTTAGGGCTGGGTGGACAGGAATACTATACTAATGCTAAATAATTTCATTTCGTCTAAGAGAAATATTCTAAACTTTTAAAATACATTGTCTCTAACTAAAACTTGATTATTAACTATATACAAATCTTGCCATATACTCTCTGTAGACTTGCTTTCATGTGCCAATAATGAGAATCAGTTCTTTATGTGCCCAATAGCAAGTAATGTTCATTTTAAAAAAGAATGAAAAACCCCCAAGTACTAAGGCAGCATTAAGAGAACCATACAGTTTCAAATAGGCATACTGGCTGAAATTCAGAAAGGACCTGGTTTTGAAAGTGCCTTTTAACTTTAGTCTTTCTAGTGCAGCTGATCATTCCCTAACATCTTACTGTAAGTTAGAACGGATGCTGAGGTAATGTGAAATAACATCCATCAAGGAGTTCACTGAGTGTCACTGAGGCACCACAAAACCCTGCTATTTTTATTTTCTTTACAGAGGGTTGTCCTAGAATGTCATGGGTTTTGTAGATTTTGGTGATTTATTTCCTTTCTATTGTACCTGGCAAAGTGGCCTTTCCAGAGCAAATACATTACCCAGAAACCTATTCTGGAGAACCTGCTAAATCTAATTGTAAAGATGCCTTGCACTCCGACAAAATGTTGGCTTCTCCTTACCTACAACCTGAAAGAGGGCTGTATAATGTAATGAAAATTAGAGATATTTTCATTTTTTTTGAGATAAGTTGATAACCCCAGTTCTTTGCAGCAGTGCTTTCCTTCTCAGAGGATATATCATACACTTACAGAGATATTGATATATAAATACATGTGAAGAGAAATACTGGAGAAATTAGGTAACTTTGCATTTCCATATTTTATTTCTAAAACAAGTAGGTGCCTTGGGGTAATTCTTTGAGAGCTCTATTGGGGAAAATTATAACTGTACACTGACTCCTGTATTCTCTCCATATACCTGTGCAGTTTTGTTGTGTCATGAATATGAAGTGCACACTGGGAAGTTTCTGAAATAAACTTGTGAGAGAGAATATGCTGGACTTGGGGTCAAATATAAATAACATGAAAAAACTGACCCTATTTAAACATGTTGGTAAGTCTGATCAAAATTTCAGATGCCTAGGATCAGCTTTCTTATTATTTTGTTTGGGCTTTTTGCAGTCCAGTTTGCTGATGAACACCAGGTTGTTGCTGATGATTGGAGGAAAGAAATGGAACATCAGGATCACCTCTCCCTCTCTCTTGCCACCTCTTTTGCAGAAAATCACCGTTGTTGGTAGATTTCAGATGTATCGCAGAACAACAAATACATGTATACATAAGAGTGATAGATAACAGGAGTGATCATTGAATCATAAAATAACCAGGTTGGAAGAGACCCACTGGATCATCGAGTCCAACCATCCCTATCAAACACTAAACCATGCCCCTCATCACCTCGTCCACCCGCCCCTTAATCACCTCCAGGGAAGGTGAATCAACCACCCATCAATCCACCATCAATCAGCCTGTTCCAGTGCTCAATGAAACTTTCTGTGAAAAAATCTTTCCTAATGTCCAGTCTAAATCTCCCCTGGCAGAGCTTGAGGCCGTTCCCTCTTGTCCTGTCCTCTGTCATTTGGGAGATGAGGCCAGGTCCCTCCTCTCCACAACCTCTCCTCAGGTAGTTATAGAGAGCAATGAAGTCTCCTCTCAGCCTCCTCTTCTCCAGGCTAAACAATCCCAGCTCTCTCAGCCGTTCCTCATAAGGCCTGTTCTCCAGCTCCTTTACCAGCTTCTTCACTCTTCTCTGGACTCACTCCAGAGCCTCAACATCCTTCTTGTGGTGAGAGGCCCAGAACTGGACACAGTATTCAAGCAGCAGTCTCACCAGTGCTGAGCACAGAGAGAGAATCACCTCTCTGGACCTGCTGGTCACACCGTTTCTGACACAAGCCAGGATGCCATTGGCCTTCTTGGCCACCTGGGCACACTGCCAGCCAGCTTAGTGTCATCCGCAAACTTGCTAAGCATACACTCGATGCCTTCATCCAGGTCATTCATGAAGACATTGAACAGGGCTGGACCCAGCACTCAGCCCTGGGGAACACCACATGTTAGTGGCCTCCAGCTGGATTTAACACCTTTTACCACCACTCCCTGGGCCCAGCCATCCAACTGGTCTTCCACCAAGAAGAGCGTGGCCCTGTCCAGGACAGAGGTTGACAGGTTCCAAAGCAGAATACTTACGTTAGTTAGGCAAGACCTGCCTTTCATGAACCTGTGTTGACTTGGCCTGATCACCCAGTTCTCTTGAATGTGCTTCCTGATAACATTCAAGATCACCTGTTCCATGACTTTCCCTGGCACTGACACCAGACTGACAGGCCTGTAGTTCCCTGGATTCTCACTGTGACCCTTTTTTGTAGATGGGCACAACATCAGCCAGCCTCCAGTCCAGTGGAACTTCCACAGTCTTCCAGGACAGTTGGAAGATGATGGAATAGGGTTTGGCCACCACATCCGCCAGTTCCTTCAATACCCTTAGGTGAATCCTATCTGTTTTAAAGTCCCCTTGACACATATTGATTAAAGCCAAGGATCCATATGAACTTATGGAAAAATTATGATTTTTTGAAAAAGCTTTAACATATACCATTTGAGAACTAATATTTTCTTTTCTGTCTCTATTTTCTTTCACTTTCTTTACATCACAAAATATCTCTTATGTTGGGATTATATTCTTAAAAATAAAAACGAAGTGCTGTGGATTGAAGAATAAAGATATCATTAGATAAAATGAAACAAAAATAAAAGTAAATAAATCGGATTTGTTTGATTTTAACTATTCTTTATTCTGCTTCTGGGCAGCAATATTGGTTTGTCTCAGACGTTATTGCTTAAACTTTAATTTTCTTTCACAAGAACAGGATTATATAAAGGAGTATTGCATTGCACTCAGCATGGATTAACTGAGTGATGTCTTTGCTGCCAAGGACCAAATGGATTTCCTTCTGTTTGTGATTTAAATTTTTATTGCTCTTCCCCCAGCCCCCACTTCTAATTCCTATAACCCATCTGTTTAACCAAAAATGAGATACCCTTAAGAACAGTAGAAAGGCAGGTAGCATTATTGGCTTATTACATAAATTTATATCCCAAGGACCCTCAGTAGCCAATGTCAAAGGAATAGGCTAACCCTTAGCCACAGAAACTGATAATTGGTTTTAAACTGGAAAACTAAATGCTTATTTACCTTGAAAGTGTCATAGTCTTTTCTTCTTGAATTAAATATGTGTATTTCTATTCAGCCTAACTTTTCCATTAAAAATTGATAAAAATTTCCAGAATTTTTTTTATTAGTAGAATGGTAAATGTTTGTTGCAAACAAAGATATGGAGATACTGGCACTGTGAATGGAAGAGGAAAAAGATTTGCTTAGTAGAGAGGCAGGGGACATCCAAAATTTGCAGGAATATAAAGGTAGGAAACAAAATATAAACTCACTGCTAACAGGTCAAATGTCATGAATTGCAATTTGTACTTTGGACCCCATTTTAGAAATGAGTAATGAATTTTTCAGTCTTGATATTTTAACCAGTAAGGAGGTGTTTGGTAGTAGATGAGACAGATGTATTTAAGAAAAAATATTTAAGTTATTAAGAAAGGACAGTTTGGATTTGCACATAGGGAAGTACAGAAAATACATATCAGTGACTTTGGCAGATTCTGCAACAACAGAAGACTTTCAGGTACAATAAAAAATTAGAAAAGCGTAGCAAACATAAAAAAGGTATTGACAATAAGTATAATTCAAAGGTCTGATTTTCAACCACAGGGATGAAGTAGGAGCAGCAGTGGGCCCTGCTGTCATTATGTCAACAAAGTAATTATCAATAATAAGTTCCAGAGCACATTTTCTGTGGTTCAGTCCTAAAAACCTTTTGTGGGTGACAAACCATCAAGCATCTTTCAACTGAGATGTGTAACTGCAGGAATCTGAGTTACCTTTGATCCTGTGCCTAAGTTCTTTTTTTGACACTGCAAATCCATTTCATAGTCCAGAAGGCAATTCACAGGTAAGCCTGACACAATCATTTAGTTTTGTGTTGCAAGGTAAACCTGCCCTTTTCATAAATTTACAGGTGAAAGAAGCACTTGAAAAATCTTGCTCAATTACTTGGCAATGCTTCCTACTGAAAATGAGCAAAAGATATTTCCTTATAATTTCCTGCCAGAGCTGGAAGCTGATCTTATTCTTTGGATTACACAGAAGGATCTTGTGGCACTTAGTTTGTTATTGGTCTTATTGTTAGAAAAGTTAATCTTCATAATTTTTGCTGTGTTATTTTCAGACTTTTTTTAATTAGACTAGTGAATGTTGTCTTACTCTTGCTATTTTTTGACAACTGTTATGTTTCTTGGAGGTAGCTTTCAGCTCATTAGTAAACAGAAACTTTTAAGTCATCGCGCATTTTCCAAGCAGGTATTTATTGTCTTCAGACTGACAGAGACACTAGTCTGTCAAAGACTAAATCAGAGAGGCTATTTCCTGCTACTTCTATCACATCAGAAAGATATACAGAGATATTCCCTAAGTGTTTGCCTGCTATTTTTCTCTTACGTGTACAAACTGTTTGTCATAGAATAAATATTGGACTATACAATAACGTAATTGAAGTATTTAAATTACAAAAAAAAGTTTCACCCCTCCAACACACATACACAAACTCACAGTCCTTTCCCACTATGACCCAAACAGGAAGAAAGGTAAGCTTGTTTTAGTGCATTCATTTAAGTATAAAGAAGTGACTCTGCTCTCAGACAAATCTTTGCGAAACGCAAAACCTCACAGGTTTTGGTGTGACCTGTGACCACAGCTACTGACCTGCACACATCTCAGGTAGAAAAACTGGTGTTCTTAAAACTCAGAAAGCGGTCACCCAACAGATGTTGCACTTGAATTTCACCCTCTTCACTTATTAAATTAAGGCAAAATTAATTTAAATAGAGACCAAAGTACCTAGACTACTAATCTCCTGCTCTTGTGAGCAGTCACTTCATGTAATGCTTTTATACCCTCATCATATTATATTTGGAATGTAGTTAGACTTCTCTTATACCTTTTTTTGCCCCCAGTGCTCTTCTT
Source organism: Coccyzus lansbergi (assembly GCA_033558105.1). NCBI lineage: Eukaryota > Metazoa > Chordata > Aves > Cuculiformes > Coccyzidae > Coccyzus > Coccyzus lansbergi. Next base: position 131,304 of record JAUMJK010000375.1, read on the forward strand.
GGGATGCATTTTAGGGATGCAATGACAGCTTTTGAGTTTCTCTGCAGCCTTTGCAGCTTCCCTGCATGCAGATTTTATGTTATTCATAGATGGAATTGCAGATGTGATAGTAAAAATTAACCCTTTAGGACGGGATGTTCATGATGTTTGTATCTTCTTTCTGAAGTTTGTTCTGTTCTGTCTAAAAGAAAAGGTCACTTCAGAATGCTGGGATGCAAAGCTAGAAAACCTATCAAGGTGGCCTTGCTCTGTAGATGCAGAACACAAGCTACTCATCAGAAATATTCAGATTAGGTGGATGGGCTAATAGGCTCCACATGGCTTATGTCATGAATCAGGGCTGTATGTCACCTGTGAAGCACAATTGCACTGTAAAGAATCATCTGCATGAGTGCTTGCCTGAAATATACTGCTTTGATTTGGATTTGATGTGGAAAATTACTAGTCAGATGTAATGTCTACTGATAGCAAGAGAAGCTGACTTCTGTACTCGGTGAATCTCAAACCATCAAATTTGAAAGGTACTGTTGAGCTGTTAAGTTTCAGGTTTGCCTGCTTTTTTGTATGCTTGGCTGTAGAGACATGGAAATACAACACTGAAGTTTTTCTCAAGATTTCTGACTTAAAGGTGCAGATTAAAAAGCTTTAGATAGAACTTCTGATTCTAAAGAGTTTGATTGTCCTTACAGTATTTCAGTAGTACTGTATATGGAATATACTGTGTTTTCAGAGGCAAAGGAAACTTAAATATGATGATTTTTTTCTAATCTATTTTTTTTTTTTGTTATTGGGAAAGGATATTGAAACTTTGGAGGTTTTTCAGCAGAACCACACCATTATTCAAAGAATAATTTATAACTTTACAGTTATAAATAAAAAAAAAGTTCAATGTTTTATTTTCAATAGAATGACATCTGAGAGGTAATTTAATACTAGTTTTTAATTATTTATGTGGGGAAATGTTTATCATAATGTAACCCTTCTCTGTTCCTTTGGAAAGTCGATATGAGTCTAATAAATCAAACAAAAAACTGAACAGAACTACACTGGAACTGACATGTGAATTTTCACTAGGTGTAATGATATTTTGAGAGCAATACAGTAGTCTTTCAGTGGATTCTTTCTTGTCTGAAATTAAGATAAATTTCTAGAAAGATATATTGTAATTTAATCACAAATTATTTGTCTTGAAGGAGGTATTACTGGTATAAGTGCGCTGTAGAATGGCCTCATACACATTGAAAGTTATGTTTTATACATATGTTAATTATGCTTAAGTTTACTTCATTAATTCATTTATTTAATCTTTTGAAATCTCTGCTATCTTTGTTAACCTGAGTGCTTTTGCCCTGGTCTGTCCTATTACATCTAGAAATCTGACTTAATCAACAGGAGTTGTGTCACCAAACATAACTCTGTTGGTGTACAGAGAAAGAAAAGATTAATTGAAACCTGTAAAAAAGGGCCTTATCTGTGATGCCATTTCTAATTTTGGTTTGAATTTTAGCTCCCTACAGGATCTGCAGTCTGTATAAATGTTTTAGCTGTTCCTTAACTACAGTAACTTTAGCACAAATTGCTGACCCAAGCAGGTCAGCAAAATAAGCAGCTGAGTAATAACTCACTTTTTTCTAGCTCATTTTTCAGAGCTCTTAACTTCCCTCTGTGCAGATTTTGCTCAGATTGGAGGACTGATGTCAGTGCCAGGGAAAGTCATGGAACCGGTGATCGTGAGTGTTATCAGGAAGCACATTCAAGTGAACTGGGTGATCAGGCCAAGTCAACACAGGTTCATGAAAGGCAGGTCTTGCCTAACTAACGTGATTGCCTTCTATGACAAAGTCACTCAGCTGCTGGATGAGGGAAAGGTTGTGGATGTGGTCTTCCTGGACTTCAGTAAAGCCTTTGACACAATTTCTCACAGTATTCTGCTTTGGAACCTGTCAGCCTCTGGCCTGGACAGGGTCATGCTCTTCTGGGTGGAAGACCAGTTGGATGGCTGGGCCCAGGGAGTGGTGGTAAAAGGTGTTAAATCCAGCTGGAGGCCACTAACATGTGGTGTTCCCCAGGGCTGAGTGCTGGGTCCAGCCCTGTTCAATGTCTTCATGAATGACCTGGATGAAGGCATCGAGTGTATGCTTAGCAAGTTTGCGGATGACACTAAGCTGGGTGGAAGTGTTGATCTGCTGGAGGGTAGGCAGGCTCTGCAAAGGGACCTAAACAGGCTGGACCACTGGACAGAGTCCAATGGCATGAGGTTTAACACGGCCAAATGCCAGGTCCTGCACTTGGGGCACAACAACCCTATGCAGTGCTACAGAGTAGGAGAAATCTGTCTAGAAAGCTGCCTGGAGGACAGAGACCTGAGGGTGTTGGTTGACAGCTGATTGAACATGAGCCAGCAGTGTGCCCAGGTGGCCAAGAAGGCCAATCGCATCCTGGCTTGTATCAGAAATGGTGTGACCAGCAGGTCCAGAGAGGTGATTCTCTCTCTGTACTCAGCACTGGTGAGACTGCTCCTTGAATACTGTGTCCAGTTCTGGGCCCCTCACCACAAGAAGGATGTTGAGGCTCTGGAGTGAGTCCAGAGAAGAGTGAAGAAGCTGGTAAAGGGGCTGGAGAACAGGCCTTATGAGGAGCGGCTGAGAGAGCTGGGATTGTTTAGCCTGGAGAAGAGGAGGCTGAGGGGAGACTTCATTGCTTCCAAGTGACAGAGGACAGGACAAGAGGGAACGGCCTCAAGCTCTGCCAGGGGAGATTTAGGAAAGATTTTTTCACAGAAAGTTTCATTGAGCACTGGAACAGGTTGATTGATAGTGGATTGATGGGTGGTTGATTCACCTTCCCTGGAGGTGATTAAGGGGCGGGTGGACGAGGTGATGAGGGGCATGGTTTAGTGTTTGATAGGGATGGTTGGACTCGATGATCCAGTGGGTCTCTTCCAACCTAGTTGTTCTATGATTATATGATTTGTCTCCATGTTTTCGCTTGAGCCAGAACACCATTATTTGCCATAAAATATATGTGACTGTTTGTAGAATAGACACCTAGTCGGAAGACCTGCCTACTAAATCTGTAGTTTCTATATAACTGTATTTTGTGGTGTTCAAAACTATCTATTCTATATTAATTAAGGATTTGAATTATTTACATAAGTTCTATATCTGACCTATGTGCCATTCTCACTTTATAAAAAAATACAATCAAGACTTTACTGCCCACTCTTTATGACAAGTATGAAAATACAAGATGCCATTATGACTGCGACCAGGTAATTCTGTACCACAAATCAAGATCTGACTTTCATTTGCTCTTGTAGGTTTTTTAAGTCTCCAATTTTCCTTTTTATGAAATTGTAGTAGAGGTTTTTTGGTATATTTCGGTGATTTTATAGCGTAGGATTATATAGGAGCACAAACTACCAAGAATGAAACATTTCTTCTTCTCCTTTTAGATGGAATGAAACTGAGTTGAAAAGTTTGATTTCATTTCAAATGCCAGGTATGGACATTCATTTGGTGAATTGAAGGTGATTTTGAATACAGTTATGAAACCAAGCATTTTAGAATGTGTCACAAAGCCCGAATCCTGGAAAGATTTGGGGGGAAAAAAAGAGGAATAAGAAATAGCTTATTATCTACTGCTTAATTAATGTTATTGGTTTGGTAAGAGGAGGGGTGGAGAAAATCTGTAAAAATCTACTAAAAAAGTTCTAAGTGCATATGTCTTCTATGACACAACTGTCTGTAAAATTGTTTTATTTTTCCCTCAGGAGTGAAAAAGAAGTTGTAGTCAATCTTGGTTTTTCAGTTAATTCTTGTTAATCTCCTGTAGCAAAAAAATTAAAAAGAAATCCACCAGTCTGTGGCCCAATTTAACTCGTTATCACCCTGTGAAAGCACCATTTGTTTACACTGACAATGAAGGATAAAGCATATAAAGAGATACTTGAATTTTGCCATATATTGTAACATATTGGCAGTTTGCACTATGTTACACTCATGTCAAGGAGAGGACCCTGATAGACAAACGTATTGCACTTTTACATTATTCTGTGCTGAACCCTTAGTAAAAGTACTTAGTGCTTTTGTAACTCTGCAAAAGAATTAATTAATCCTCACCAAACCAGAAATTTTGTAAATACTAATAAACAAAATTCAGTCTGCAACTAGGGACCATGAGGCACAGAGTGAGCATAGAGCTATGGTGTTCTTGGTAATTAAGACACTGGGCCCCGTACTCTTTTCTGTTTCACAGTACTCACTTCTACTTTTTAATTTGCTATACATGCAGCAGGCTATGAACCACGTATGTATCTTGTACATTATCCACTAAAATATCTTAGTTGCATACTTGTAATGACAAATAAATAGAACTGCCAACAGTTTCTCAAATATGTGGAAATATAGAACAATATACACAGTTTATATTATGAGTTATGAAACACAGTGGTACAAATTTCATGATAAGAAGGCATATGTTGTAGTTGGGTAAATAAGTGTGAGTTGCTGTAACTTAGATGTTGAAGGACAGTTTTTGCTCTTATTTCTGCAGTTTACTACCCCACTTAGTGTTGCTGAAGTTGCATTTATATTGGTATAGCTGCTCTGGTTGGTCTAGTCCTGTATTCAAGGAATGAAAAGATGGGACGTGTCAGGAAAAATAATCAGCAACAGGGGCATAAAGCAGTCAGCTTTTCTCTCCTTTTATCTGTCTCCATTCCACATTCCACACCTCTGTTGTTATGATTGTATACATGCCTCATCCCAATTCCCTAATCTTGAAAGCTAAATTATTTTAAATTCTCTCTGAGCAATACTTAGTTACAGATATTTAATCTTTTCTAAATGCCTAGCCTACTGTGATTGCAGTATGACTTCATATAGTACTAATGGTCATGGCTATATAAATAAAACCCATCTTTCTGGAACGATTTTACATTGATTTTTTGGCTGCTGTGTCTACCATTCGTTTACCCTGATCATTGAACTCATCAAATTGAGAAAGTTTTTTTTAAAATTGAATATACTGGGCATTTGTGTTTAATTTGATTTTGGCTTGGTACAAACAAGAAAGTTAACTTCTGAGAGCTCAAAATCCTGACAAAACCTCAGCTGCTGATTTTTTTTCATATAAGATATAAAAGACTGCCTGAATGCTATCATGCAAGAGAACCTAGTAATCAGGCCCAGTCAACATGGGTTCACAAATCTTGGCAGATCTTGCCAAACTAACCTGATCATCTTCTATGACAAAGTGACTTGGCGGCTGGATGAGGGAAAGGCTGTGGATGTGGTCTTCCTGGACTTCAGCAAAGCTTTTGACACAGATTATCACAGCATTCTGCTTCAGAAACTCTCAGCCTCTGGACTGATGACACACAGTCTCCTGGGTGGAAAACTGGTTGGATGGCTGGGCCCAGGGAGTGGTGGTAAAAGGTGTTAAATCCAGCTGGTGGCCAGTTACAAGTAGGGTTCCCCAGGGCTCAGTGCTGGGTCCAGCCCTGTTCAGCGTCTTTATCAATGACCTGGATGAAGGTGTTGAGTGCTCCCTTAGCAAGTTTGCAGATGACACTAAGCTGGGTGGAAGTGTGGATCTGCTGGAGGGTAGGCAGGCTCTGCAAAGGGATCTGAACATGCTGGAGAACAGACCTTATAAGGAATGGCCGAGATAGTTGGAGTTGTTTAGCCTGAAGAAGAGGAGGTTAAGGGGAGACTTCATTGCTCTCTATGACTACCTGAAAGGTAGGGGCAAGGGGACAAGTGACAAGGGACAGGACAAGTGACAAGGACAAATCCCAAGTGACAGGGGACAGGACAAGGGGAAATGGCCTCAAACTCCACCAGGGGAGGTTTAGGCTGGACATTAGGAAAAAAATTTTCACAGAAAGGGTCATTGGGCACTGGAATGGGCTACCCAGGGAGGTGGTTGAGTCATCTTCCCTGGAGGTATTTAAGGCAGGGGTGGATGAGGTGCTAAGGGGCATGGTTTAGTGTTCGATAAGAATGGTTGTATTTGATGATCTGGTGGGTCTCTTCCAACCTGGTTATTCTATGATTCTGTATAATTTCTTTCCTACTCAGATAGATTGAAATATATTCCCACTTTGTTGTACACATTTGTAGAATGATTTTGTAGAGTGACTAATGATCTAAAGTAACAAATTCAGAAGACCTGTGCAAGACAGATCTTTAGCCCTAGTCCCTCAAAGATCTTCTATAAACATAGCATTGAGAACATCTGCAGTTTTAAGTAAGTCAGCTGAACCCCTTGAACTTCATTTTAAGCACATATATAATCTTTGAACAGTTAAAGACTGTACATTCTTTTGGGTAGAAACTGAATGTGCCTACTATTTATAACATAAAACAAGCAAACTATCTCCAGGCTAGAAGGAGTCTTTAGTGCAAGCAGTAAATAGTAATCATTTAGACCTTCTAGCCTATCCAAAAGGCATGGAAAGAGATGTATATGGTGTTACCTGGTAAAGTTCATAACATCAGATGCTGTAACATTGTTGATGTCATTTGTAAATGAAAACAGATTTTAAATTAAAAATATGATACCAAACTGCATTGTTAGATTTTATGAAGAATAATAGTACTGGACAGGTCTCCTACTTTTATTTTATTTAAATGTGACTGTTCTTTGGGTATAACTTAGTTTGAGATTTATCACGTTATGTTTAAATTTGAGAGCCTGATGTTGACGTAAATTCATTGGAGTGCAAGCATTGAATGTTTCTGTGCATATGTTACAACATATGGCAGAATTTCATCCCTCATCTCTTTCTTATGCACTGTCCTCAGAGTCACTAAAAGGCTGACCCATGAGACTTTGTCAAATTAGGTTTGCAACTGGTCAGCATTTTTGTTTTATTTTATTATTTCTTTATCACATTTTTAATAATTTCCAACATTTTGTTTACTTCTTTGCCTGCTACTGATTTTTCCCGTGGCCTCATGTCTGAATAGTATTTGTCAGCTCAATTCAAACACAGACATTAGGGCTTTCTCAGTTTAAGTTACAAAATCCCTCTGTATTCAGCACTGGTGAGGCCGCTCCTTGAATATTGTGTCCAGTTCTGGGCCCTTTACCACAAGAAGGATGTTGAGGCTCTGGAGCAAGTCCAGAGAAGAGAAACGATGCTGGTGAAGGGGCTGGAGAACAGACCCTATGAGGAGCGGCTGAGAGAGGTGGGGTTGTTTAGCCAGGAGAAGAGGAGTCTGAGAGGAGACCTCATTACTCTCTACAACTACCTGAAAGGTGATTGTGGAGAGGAGGGAGCTGGGCTCTTCTCCCAAGTGCCAGGGGACAGGACGAGAGGGAATGGCCTCAAGCTCCGCCAGGGTAGATTTAGGCTGGAGATTAGGAGGAGGTTTTTCACGCAGAGGGTCATTGGGCATTGGAATAGGCTGCCCAGGGAGGTGGTTGAGTCACCTTCCCTGGAGGCGTTTAAGGCACGGGTGGATGAGGTCTTGAGGGACTTGGTTTAGTGTTAGATAGGAATGGTTGGACTAGAAGATCCAATGGGTCCCTTCCAACCTGGTTGTTCTGTGATTCTGTGAAAATCTCATTTATTCTTTAATGCACAGTTAAGACTTGAATCTTCAAATCAGTTATGACTGAAGTTTCCAGGCTGATCTGACTTTCCCCACCATCCCCCCACACCTCTCTTAATATCCCAGTGCAGAATTTCTGACTACATTTTCTGGAATATGGTAATGACAATTTATCTGCTTCACTTTCAGAAAGATGACTTATATAGAAATTGGTATGTAAGAGGACTTCTAGAAGGGAAAAAAAGTGCCTCTTGTAGAGGAGACTGACATACTTGGTATTGTTTACTTTAAAAGGGTCATGGTCTCTATCTGTAAATACATTTTGAGTGTAAAAGAGCTAAACATCAGGTAAAGGTCAGCATTGGCATAAAAATATCAAGGTAAGCATACATAAATAGATTTTATGCTATTGATTTACCAGTGACAATGGTGGGGGAAACCCTATATATCTCTTTTCACTATGTACTTTGGAAGCTGAAGAGAGGTATTACTCTGATCTCTTTCCTGTAGTAGTAGGAAAACAGTCTTACATAGGATGCCTTTGCTCTTACCTTCTATGTGTATAAGTGGAAAATTGACATCTCTCATCAGCTAAACAGAACAAGGAGAAGAAAAAGAAAGAAGTAACTTTGCCCAAACCTTCCAAGAGGCTTTGGGCCTATTACTGGAACACTGACTGAACTAATTATATACAGTAAATCTATGTGCATCCAAAACCTACAAAATATGAGAAAATCTTTATTAATGTGTTTCTCCTTCCTTGTATATTGTTTAATTTTGAAAATAAATACTACGCATTCAGTAGATGAAGTATTTATCAAATGAGTTTTCTAATAAGTAATACTCCTTGTATAAGTGCAGTGGATATTAAAATTATGATTTTTAATTAATATTTCTGACATTTCCACTCTGCTTTGAGTTTGCAAGTTCCTTCTCTTGATCTTTAAAACCGATTGTGGGTCTGACCTTACCTAAAGGAAAAATGCAGCTCAAAAGAGGAGGTAGAATTTGTGCATTTTGAATGTCATTTGAATTTATGGTATGTTCCCAGGTGACTCTGGATGCAGAACACTGCTTATCTTCATTCTTGTCATTTATTTCTCTCATCCTACTTCCTCCTCTTACCATGTGCTTTAGAGACAGCTGTATTACTTTCAATTACATTTTCTTATCTACAGTATGCATTATTCTAACTCTAATTTAGAATTGTTCACACGTCTTTCACATCTTCTTTACAGTCACCAGTCAATAAGCTCTAAAACCTAAACAGGCCTTTGCACACCATGGTTATTCCCCTATCACATGCATTTTCTGTTGCCTGAAGGCAGATCTGTAAAATTTTATTATTGAAATCTGTTCATTTTTTTAAATTCCCAAGTGGATGGAGGATGTGTAAATGTGTCTAAAGACTAAAAATACTGTTGTGTTTTTTACAGAGCCCCGGGAGACACAATATCTGTCTCCTTCTAAACCAGACTGAAAAAAATTTGTAATAATTCCACTGTACAAGCAAAGCAATTTTAGCACATTATTGTGTCTCTCTTATAGATCTGACTGTGGGTAAAAGAAGATGCACTTCTGCTGCTGTGAAGCTGTGCCAGAGAAAACAATCCCCAAGTCATACTGAAGCTGGATATACATTATTCCATTAAATATTAATTATAATGCTTCAAGCCTTTATTGTTGCAGTTTATCAGAGGTTTTTGCACTTTGATGGGTAGAAAATAATGCTGCTCAACTTGTCTTGCTTGTCGTGCACTACTCAGCTGATGATAGGGCAAAATTGGTCAAGAAATGTTGTTGCTATGTTTGTTTTTTTAAAGTCAGTAGATTCAGAATGTATGTTAACCCAATTTGCTGAATACCTGGTGTAAAATAAAGAGCATCCAGTATCTAACTGGATGTAGAGATCTGAATTAGAATTATTTCATGATTTAGTATGAAAGGTGGATGTCCTTCTTGTACTGCAGCTCTGCGAGGCTGAATTCAATAAATGCAGAAGATTAGAAATTCCTTTTTTTTCGCCAAAGAGAGGTGTTCAGTCTTATTATTTCTATCAGACACCACTTAGGCTCCCTGTTTAACTTCAGCCTGGAGTTATTGGTTCAGTAAAACACATGATTACATTTTAAAAAAGAAGTTGAATGTAATCAACAGCATTTTAAACAAATGATCATAGGACCGAAAAAAAAAAAGAACGTAGGCATAAAGGTGCCAAAGCTGCTTTCTTAGACATTTCACACAAGCTTTCTGTTCTCTAAATATGCTTTTCAAAAATGATGACTTGGAACATTATAATTCTGGAAAACATTTGAGTAAACTCTTTGTCAAAATATTGCTTCTCTACACATATATTTATACATCTAAAACAATTCTAAAAAGTAGGTGTGACAGAGGAATCCAAATCACCAGTGTAAGATTAGCAGGGCTAAATCCTGGTTGAATAAAATTAGGATGACTAGATAAAAACTACATCATCTAGATATAAGATATATATACATAGATAAAAATTACATCATATCATATAAAAGTTTGTTTAACTTTGATAATTTTGAATACATTGGAGGCTCTCTCTGCCTCAACTTTTTACAAGATTATTACATATCTGAGTTATGATTTGAGTATTCATATTTTAAATGACATATAATAATTTCAGCTCCAAAATGGATAAATTTAACATTAAGTCCACTATCCAGGAATGAGAGAGATCTTTAATTAAAGGACCTGAAAATTGTCAAAGCTGTTTAAAATCTCATTTGGTTTCATTGCTGGTAATCTTTGTGCTTGTCAGTATTTCAAGAAGATTCTCAGGTACAGACCAACAAGGTCTGATTCAAAGGATTGTTACAGTGAATGTCTTACCATGCAAAAGATACACGTTTATTTGGTGAGTTTGCAATGTTTATTCATGTCCTCACATCAGCAGGTGAGAGATTTGAATCTGCGTTGTTTTTTTTCTTTTAATCTTTGGTAAAGTGTTCTAGAGGATGGGGAATTACTTCTGCCACCTCCTTCTTATTTTTTCCCAGAGTTGGGAATCGGAGAGAAGATTCATTGTCTGCGGTTGGAAAGGAATAGAAAAACTTCCCTCCAGCTGAGGACTAATGGAGATTGTATCTAGTTCTGCTGTAAGAAGTAAGGACTCCGGTACTGCCTTATAGCTAGTTAGGTTATGTAACTCCATGCCAGATTAGTGGTTATTGTGAATGTTTTTGATAGACACCAGTAAGCTGCTGTGTCCTCCAGGAGGAGCCTGAAAATCTGTTTCAGGCTTCTGCTAAATGATAGGAAATATGTCATGTTCACTGTCACAACATTGAAGGTCTGTTGTGGATGTGCTCTTTAGCAGTGGCAGATTCACTCAAGGGTTCCCAAGGGAATGCCAAAAGTCTGCTTTATGGAAAACAGAATGTTTCCAGAATTCAATCCTGAGATGCACATGTAGGACAATCCTATACATGAAGGGATGAAGCCACATATATGCATCAAGCTCATGTCTTGTGAGCATGAACTGAAAGTTGCACTGTCACATCTAAAGCCCACAAATAGTGCCATCCTTTTGTATCTCTATCTTTTTTTAAATTTATTTAAAGTTTAATACATAGTTTTTACTGCACTATGATAATTCAAATTACTTTCTTAAAGCTGGATAGGTAGTCCATCTATATCTCATAGTTTTCTTGCATTCAACTGCATTATTATCTAGTCTAAGCTCTGAGACAGAAATTTCTATTTTGTGGAGATGCATGAGAATAGAAAAGAAATCCGGCCATTTTTAATTCTTTGAGGACCTGGCTGTAGTCCAGCTGAGAGCACTCTTGGGTAGTACAACTGACAATATTAACCTGTGAAAAGCTTCTGCAGGAGACTAATGAAACAAAATACCATCTTTTTGCTCCATAGTTTTTCATTGACCAAAACAACTGGCTTATTGGAAAAGTATGTTGCTACATCCAAGAGTGGCAAGGTTGGTACTCAAACCAGCAGAAACATTTCTGGGAAAGTGTGCTGGGATCCCTTCAAGAGTTTCTGCTAACAGCACAGACCAGCATTTGTAATGTAGAGCATTGCTAAAATTTGGAAGAGGATTTTCCACATTGTACATATTGTGGTACGTACACTAAGAAGAATACACTGTTAGAATGATCTGTGAACTTCTAAGACAGTGTGAAGAGGATTGAAAGCATTCTTCTTTACGCATTCTAGAAAACATTGCTTCATTGGTTTATCTACTCGGTTGTTCTGTACATTAGTAATGTAATAAGTCTTTCAGTATCCTTTGTGCCAAAGATATTCTCTTCAGTATTCTATGTCTTTGCATAAGTGTTAAATTAGAATGATGGAACTAAATTTAGATTGCCAAGAGGAAAACATCAAGGGCAATTAAACTGCTCTAATTCTTTTTCCAGAAGAGAACACAACATGTTTAGAAATTGTGCTGAAATTTGGAACCTCAGATCAATCAAATGTTTTGCACATAATTTTAATGAGCAACTGTCTTGGGAGAGGGAGGAGAAAGATGTCTCTATGTCCTCTTCTTCAATGTTACTATGTTATATCTTACTAGTGAGGTATTCTTCACTGGTGAGAGTCAATGCTTAGTGCTGTGAAGAATTTTTTTTTTTAAAAAAATGGCTTTTAATTGTACCTGTACTTCATAATCACGGACTTCTGGAGGACAGACTTTGGCCTGTTCAGGACATTGGTTGAGAGAAACTCTTGGGAGACAGTCCTAAGAACAAAAGGGTCTAGGAAGGTTACACATTCTTCTAAAACGGAAGTCTTAAAGGTGCAGAACAGGCTGTTCCCATGAGCTGAAAGATGAACTGGTGGGGAAAATGACTGGTCTGGCTGAACAGCGAGCTTTGGCTGAGGGTCAGGTTAAAAAAGGAGAGTATACCACTTTTGGAAGAAAAACCAGGCAACTCAAGAATACAGACATCTCCTTAGGTCATTTGTAGAGAAAATTAGGCAAAATCCCTGCTAGAACTCAGTGTGACCACTGTTGTAAAAGGTAACAAAAAATGTTTTTCAAATACATTAGCAACACAATGGGCAGGGACATCCTACTATATCAGCCTGACCATCCAACCTGGCCTTAAACACCTCCAGGGATGGGGCATCAACAACTTCCCTTGGCACTGTTCCTGTGTCTCACCACTCGCTTGGTGAAGAAATTCTTCCTAATGTCTAGTTTAAACCTGACCTTCTCCAGTTTGTACCCATTCCCTCTTGTCCTGTCACCGCAAGCCTTTATAAACAGTCCCTCTCCATCTTTCTGGCAGGCTCCTTTGAGGTCCAGGAAGGTTGCTGTAAGATGTCCTACAGCATATTAACATGTATAGTTGAAACTGGCAGCGACTGGCCTGGTCAGGCACACACTCTCCAGGCCCAAGGAGTTGTGGTAAATGGAGTTAACTCCAGTTAGAGGTTAGTCACAAGTGGTGTCCCTCAGGGCTCGTTTCTGGGTCCAGTCCTGTTCAATGTCTTTATCAATGACCTGGATGAAGGCACTGAATGCACCCTTAGCAAATTTGAAGATGACATTAAGCTGGGTGGAAGTGTCGATCAGCTTGAGGGTAGGAAGCCTCTCCAAAAGCACCCTAACAGGCTGGATGGATAGGCTGAGACCAATGGCATGAGGTTTAAGAAGGTCAAAAGCTAGGACCAGCACTTGGGGTACAACAACCCTGTGCAGTGCTGCAGTCTAGGATAAGAGTGGCTAGAAAACGGCCTGGAGGAGAAGGACCTGGGTGTGTTTATTGACAGCCAACTGAACATGAGCCAGCAGTGTGCCCAGGAGGCTAAGAAGGCCAATGGCATCTTGACTTGCATCAGAAATGGCATGATCAGCAGATCCAGGGGTATTATTCTGCCCCTGTACTCAGCACTGATGAGATTGCCTCTTGAATACTGTTTTCAGTTCTGTACCTTTTGCTACAAGAGGGATGTTGAGGGTCTGTAGTGACTCCAGAGAGGAGCAACAAAGCTGGTGAAGGGGTTCCTCTGGTGGGGAGACTTTATTGCTTTCTACAACTACCTGAAAGGAAATTGTAGAGAGGAGGTTGCTGGCCTCCTCTCCCAAGTGACAGGAGACAGGACAAAAGGGAATAAATTTTTCATGGATAGGATCACTGGGCACTGGAACTGGCTGCCATGTGAGGTGGTTGAGTCACCATCCCTGGGGGTGTTTAAAAGATGTATAGACAAAGTGCTCAGGGACATGGTTTAGTGGCAGATAGGAATGATAGGACTAGATGATCCAAGAGGTCTTTTCCAACCTGACAGTCCTCTGGTTCTTTGCTTGGTAAAATTTGGCTGGGTCCAGACAGTTGTGGTGAATGGAGTTAAATCCAGTTGTTAGCCAGTCCCTAGAGCTCTGTGTTTTGTCCATTTCTGTTTAATATCTTTATTGATGGTCTGGATTATGACATTGAGGATGCCTTCAGTAAGTCTGCAGGTGACACTGAACTGGTTGAGGGTAGGAAGTCTCTGCAGGTTCAATTGACAAGTTCAGGTAAATTGTATGAGATTCAACAAGACCAAGTGCCATGTCCAGTGTCACAGCAACCCCTTGCAATGCTACAGGCCTAGGGAAGAGTGGCTGGAAACTGAAAAGGATCTTAGGATGCTGTTTGAGAGGTTGGTGAACATGAGCCAGCAGTGGGCCCAGGTGATCATAAAGGTCAATAACATCCTGGCTTTTATCAGAAATGATATAGCCAGCAGGAATAGAGAAGAAATCGTGCGCAGTCTGGTATGGCTGCTCTTTAAATATTCGGGTTTAGGCCCCTCACTACAGCGATATTTAGTTGCTGGAGAATGTTGAGAGATGGCCATCAAAGCTGGTGAAGGATCTGGAGCACAAGTGTTATGAGGGGCGGCTGAGGAAACTGGGATTGTTTGGTCTGGAGCTTGAGGTGAGACATTATTGCTCTGTACAATTGCCTAAAAGGAGTTTGTGGCAAGATGGGTATTTCTTCTCCCAAGTGATGAACAATAGGACAAGAGGAAATGGCTTCAGATTGCTTCAGAGGAGGTTTAGTCTGGGCATTGTGAAAAATTTCTTTGCAGAAATAGTGGTGAAGAATTGGAGCAAGCTGCTCGGGGTAGTTGTGGAGTCACCATCCCCGGAGCTGTTCAAAAAACATGTACATGTGGTGCTTCAGACATGGATGAGTAGGCATGATAGTATTGGACTAATGTTTAGACTTGATGAGATTAGAAGTCCAACCTTAATGACTACAGTTCTATAAACAGGCCCAGAATAAGGAAAAGAAAAATAATCACTTAATAGCCATACAGAATATTTTTACATTTTATTTAACTGATTGTGTTTCAGTACATCTCTATGATGGAAACTAGGACAATATCTAGCTCAAAACTCATCTTGACAAGTAAAATATTAAGCATGTGGCACAGAATCTGCATTGGCTTCAATTACAGTCTTTTGCTTGTGGGTTGCCTTAGGAGGGAATAGTCTGCATGGCAGTTGGACTTGAATAAAGATGGAAGGCCTTCCATAGTTGAGCAAAACTGGCATTCATCCCAGTTTTATATTGAAATTATCTCAAATAATTTATTAGATGCTGTCCAGTAAACAAAGTTCATCATCTAAAGAGCCATAAAAAAATCATTTATGAAAACCATTCTAAGGTTAAAATGGAAAAGAGGCTATAAATCTTGGCCCAATGTAGATGTTTTACTTAAATTTTTCTTTATAGGCTTAATGATTGGTGATAGCTTGTTTTATTGTATGGACCTCTATCTGCAACATAATTTCTGAAATTATGTCTTTACCAAGCAAAGAGAGGGACAGATCCTCACACTTTTTTAAAAAGGAAGTCCATAATTTCTGTTATTACTTACGAAACTGTCTCTTCATTAAGAAAGGGGGGTAGCAGGACCTTGCTCTTAATGCAGATCCTGATTTCAAACTCCATCCCCCAATTGTTATTGATAGGGGGATAAGTTTGAAACCTCTGCTGTAGGGAAAGCAAATGCCTGTGCCCTAAGGGACTGGATTGCAGGAGCCTGAGGGAGCGCTATGCTTTGTGATTCAAGCAGGATTCTGCTGGCGTGGAGGAAATAGATTTTGGGAGCAGAATGATGCAATTGAAATCCCTATTCCTGGAATAGGAGAGCGGTTTCCCCAAAATACAATACCTGGCTTGCCCCTATCTGACCTACCTTGGTCAACAAAAAAATGGGAGCCCACAGACAAAAGCTGCCCCCTGACTCGAGCTGCAGCCACTTTGACAAAGAGAGTAATAGCCATTATTATAGCTCCTGTTGGAAAGAGGACCAGCCCCCCCAGGCTGAGGAAACTAGTGGAGCTATTCTTAGCCAAGCCAAAAAGCAGCAAATGGGCTTATTTTGCACTGCTCACAAAAACCAAACAAGGGGATTTATTGGCTATTTTCTCCCTCAGCAAATCAAGATACTGCCCAGGACAGCCTGTCCAGGGGAGCCTCCCAAATTTAGAGAGGCACCCCTTACTTTAAAATCACACCACTTAATCCATATGCATGGGAGCAGCCAATGGACATGAAAAGGACTACAAAATAAATACATGGTGGATTGTTCCTTCTGTTTTAAAAACAATCTTGTCATGGATCGAGTTTTCTTTTCCTTTGTTTTTTATTAGGGAAAAAACCACCAAACAGAAACCTGGATGACATCCTGGGCCATAACCTCTGATAATGAAGATGGACTGAGACCTTTCCCACAACTGTTGATTTTGTCTTTGTGTTTAATGTGATCAATGTTGCTATACCGGTATTGAGATTTATTTACTTATTTTATTTTATTTTATTTTATTTTATTTTATTTTATTTTATTTTATTTTATTTTATTTTATTTTATTTTATTTTATTTTATTTTATTTTATTTTATTTTATTTTATTTTATTTTATTTTATTTTATTTTATTTTATTTTATTTTACTTTATTTTACTTTTTTTATTTTATTTTATTTTTTTAATTTTTTTTTTTGACACTACTGTTTATTTTATGTTTATTCAGTGCAGTTAATGTGACTTTTTACACTATAGTTCACTACTTCACCATACACTCTTATAGACTTTTGGTTTTTCCCTAACTTGAATATTTGTTTCATAAGAAAGTTGCATCTTTCTCTGTTAATATTCTCTGTTAATATTCTCTTTTAATGTTATTATTGCTCCTCAGGAAGAAAGATCTATACTCATCGATCTCACCTGGAAGCAAGAAAGTGGTGGTGACTCCTGAGGATGTTATCATCACACAGTTTTGTGAGTTCTGTCCCTGGGACCCAAAATTCTATCCTTGGGAGAAACCAGATTACTAGCAATCTAAAGGATAGAAAACCAAGGATAAGAACTGCAGTTGCAACCGTATTTGCTTCAAATGTTATACTTTCACTGGTTTACTCAGCTATTGTTACATTAACTCTGATCCTTGGCAAATCACACATGCCATCCTCATTGTCTTTCCCACCCCCCTTACCCCCTCCTGTTTCTTCTTCTTTTCCTCCCCATCTTTCTTCCTCTATCAGGTGTATTCTGATCCCTGTCCCTCCATGTTTTTCTACTGAGAAAATCATTAGAGGCCTCGGCA
Source organism: Coccyzus lansbergi (assembly GCA_033558105.1). Taxonomy (NCBI): domain Eukaryota; kingdom Metazoa; phylum Chordata; class Aves; order Cuculiformes; family Coccyzidae; genus Coccyzus; species Coccyzus lansbergi. The sequence goes on from JAUMJK010000375.1 coordinate 148,462, forward strand.
CAAACTAGCAACTTGTGGTTTGAAGAAACCCCCGTAATCCCTTGTCTTTCGACTAAGAAAGTCGACCTTGGCATGAACCAGCAACTTGTGGTTCGAGGAAACCCCCCCCCAACCCCCTGTCTTTTGACTGAGGAAGTTGATAGTGCATGGATCTGGGCATGACTACCCCTTCCTTCTTTCTCCCTTGGTCTTGTTCTCCTTATCCTCTCCCCTTTTGAAAGTGTCACCACTATAGATGACGTGGACCTGAGTTTTCGACTTGAGTTCTGTCACAAATGATTAAGTCATGGGGTGGAATGTGAAGTCAACTCTCTTTGCCTTAACCATTTTGCCTGAAGACTGCCTGCTTGTGTGCCGTGTTCAAGAGAAGGACAATGTAGAAGTGGGCATCACTCTCCCTCTTGCTTGGGTGAACTCTGGGCCCAGAGCTTACCGTGACTGGGAGGAGGTCATACAGTGGCACGTTCAACTGAGCAAGTTGTACTCTAAAGTGTCACCACTATAGATGACATGGATCTGAGTTTTTGCTTTGACTTCTGTGACAAATGTTTAAGCCATGGGGTGGAATGTCCAGTCAGACTATGTTTATCTATTTGCCTTAAACATTTTGTGGCACCAACTTGTCTGTCATGCCACAGTTCATCAGGGAGCAGTGCAGGAGCAGGCATAGCTCTCCCCACCACCTGCTGGCTTCCAGAGCCCACTAAAAATACGGACATAAAAGGACTTGGAAAAGAGGGGTTGGAGGGCACACTTCCATGCTGGCACTGACTCACACTCTTCAATTGGAGCAGCCTGGACAATGTAGCCTGGACCATGTGTTTGCGAGATCGTCTGCTGCCTCCAATGTGGTGATTTCTTTCCCCGTCTCTCTCTTTTTCTCTTTCTTCCCCTCCTCCCACCCCCACCTCCCCGTTTACCGCCCAGTTTCCTCGTGGTATGCGTGTTGGGTCAGATCCGAGGGACTTGGGTTGTTTCAGGTATTAATTTCTGTGACTTTGAGTGGTTGCACCCCACCATGTCTTTGTTGTGTGCCCCAGTATCTTGATGTATTTAGGTCTGCTGGAGCTAGAAATAAATACTGTTTTGATATTCACCCTGGGAGTGACGTTATTGACCTCTGGATTGCCACACAGACAAACTAATCCACTTCCCCCCATCAGGGTTGGACACAAATATGACTCGTGGGTCCGGGTTGTGACATCCAGTCACCCTCTGACTTTACTTTATATATCTCTTTCAGATAGGTCCACTGGTATAAGTTGACTACAAAACCACCAAATCCTAGTCTGGAGCCCAAAGCAAAGGATAGAAGAATTACTTCTGTGCAGTTTTCACTATGGGTCCCCGCATTTTGTTCAACAAATTTTCATGCAGTGTAAGAAAACAGAGAGTTATTCCATGTGTCTGTGGGTAGTCATGTTGCTGTACCTAGGTAGAAATACTTTGGACAAGAAACTGTCTGTACTGAAAAGAAAAAAGATGCGGCAGTGCTGGAAAAAGTAAAAAGAGCGAGCTAGAGGTCGAGAATCAAAATGTGTTTAAATGTGTAAGTAAATGAGGAAAACAAGAAAAATTAAAATAAACTAGAGTGAGGGTCTGATCATAGCTCTGTAGATATATTGGCACTAATAAATATCCTCAATTTATCTTTTCCTGGGGAGGAGTTCTTCTACCCCCAAACCAAGCATGATATAGTGGCAAGGCATAAAATACAATAATGCCTGAAGCAGAGTTACTTTTAAATACAATAAAGGTAGTGTCTGTAATAAATATGCTCTTGATATAATGATGAAAATTTTATTCTCAGGGAAGAAAAGCCCATGATACTGCAAGTGATGTCAAAGAGGAGAGTATGCTCTGTAGTATTTTAAAAATTCAGTTTGGCAAACAGCTGAAAAAATCAATAACTTGGATTAAGTATGTTGAGTTGATTGTAAAGGGCTGTGGAAGGTTCACCCAAGTTTATAAATTAATCTGTGAAGTTTGTGGTCACATGGTGAGGAGGATACCTGTTCACAGACACTTCACACTTGTCATGAAATGGTCAGGTAGAAATATCTTGATTAATAGTTCTCTTTCTCTGACACTGTTTCATAGTAAGTTGAAATGGTAGTAAAGATTTGTTTGAATTATCCATGCTCTTTCAAAGAGACTTTTCCAGCAATTTGATCCAATACAGCAAAGTTTTCCTGAATGTCTTCATGCTGTCAATGCTTTCAGGTTTAGTTATCACTGCTTTTCATCTTTCACAGACAAAAGTCAAAAAAGGGAAAAGGAAGCCAAGTTGATGGGTGCTCAGAACCATGTTTGCATTCTGTGTTAGGAACTGATATGAATGCATACTGGAATATAACTTGCATACAAGTTAGAAATATTCCATTCCATGTCAGAAAGCACCAGTGAAGCTAGTCAGCATATCAGGGTCCTAGGTTAGCATCATAATATGAACTGAAGTCAATAACAAAATCAACCTCATTTAATTGCAGATGTAGCTCTGGTTTTCATGTCTGGAGACCTACCTTTTAAATGCTTTACACCTAAATCCAGAAAGATTGCGACAGATTTTTTTTTTCTGTAATTTATACCCACGGGAGGTGTGAAGCCTGAATAATGAGGAAAAAGAGGTTATAAAACCACATTTTAATTTAAAAAAATAAAGATTTCCTGACATCTCCCCTGAAAACATGTTTGGATTTTTTTCTAAAGAGATAGATAATTTAAAGAACCATGAATTGCTTTCTTAACAGTAGGTATGCTGAACAGTACTATTTTTTCAGATCTGTTTGTAAAAATTGTTTCGTACCAGTATTTCAAAGAGGACAGAGAGCGGGAGACAGAACAGTTATAAGGAAGAATGTAACACAATTAAGTACCTTTCATTTTCTTCCCACACTTTTCTTTTAATTCCTTTCCTTCTAAGGTTTTCTCAATTTATGCCTTTATTTTCTGGCAGTTGTAGTAAGTATTACAGAGACAATACTTTTTTCTATTTTCTCTGAGTCGTGTTTAGTTAATTATTTCAGGCTGTAAATATTTGGATGTGGATTTGTACACATAATTCCAGAGCTGAGTAACTAACCAACCATCACTACTACTGGGATGCAACTGGAAGCATGCATTTCAGAGTTGATATTTCTCAGATTTATTACGATACCTAGCAATGTATATACACTATTACATTGATTTTGTAATTAATACATGTTTATATTTTAATAATATATGTGAGAAAAACATCCTCCAGTAAGTTTCATTATAACATTTATTCACCTATAAATTCACTATATACTTCCTGATATATTAGGAATTATTTGCTGGAGGACAGACCCATGAAGTCTGAGGTAACTTTAGTGGTTGCAGTTCTCTCAAGTATTATAAATTAAAGTTCACAAAGGAAGTAGTCATATGTCTCCTATCCTCCCTCTTACTTCAGCCTCACCTCCTCTTCCTAAAAGAACACAAACAGTAAAGCTTAGCAACTACAGTTACTATACAGTGATTTTCCAAAGACCAGCAATACGTAAATCATATACAAGGAACCAAAGTATGGAAATCAGTTCCTACTCATTGCTCTTTAATCTTAGCTTTTTAACTACCTCCCCTGCCTCCCTGCTATTTTCATTCTATACTTCTCTTGTGCTCAATGTCATGCAACACTTGAAAATATCAAAGTGACAGGTAGATTAAAAAGGAAATGGACAACATGACATGAACAGGGAAGTAAATGAAGAGATCCAGTGTGTGAAAGCAGTGCACTTGGGACTGAGAGCTCTTTCAGGTAGCTGTCAGCCAATATCAGTAACACAGTATTTACACGATACAAGCAAGATGAGCAGATCCCTGCCTTCTAAGGTGTTTACATGTGTACATGTCCATGTAGGTTTGAAAGCTATCAATAGATGATTGTGGGGTATATATTTTTTTGTTTGTTTTGGATGAGGGAAAAGTACTGCTTTTGGTTGTTATTGCTGTTGTTGTTGTAGAAGTATTGCAGCAAGAAAAATCCAAGACAAGGAAATGATCAACAGAATTGATTGCTCAGAATCAGAAAGAGGTAAACTGAAAAAAGGTTTGAAAGATAGGAATGTTTGAAAGATAGGAATTTTAGTGTTAGATAGGAATGGTTGGACTAGAAGATCCGATGGGTCCCTTCCAACCTGGTTGTTCTGTGATTCTGTGATAGATTTAAAACAAAGTAAATCAGTAGAGGATACAAGCAAAGAGAAAATTGGAGGTTAGATATGTGCCAGGTTTACTCTATTATTAATGAACAATCTGGTTCACTTAAACGTGCCCAAGTCTTAACAGTTGTTCATCATCAGTCATGGAGGACTTTAAAAGAACAATGAAGGTGTTTACAATGATGTGATAGGCAGTGGAGTGTTTTTTAAAAGTTTCTTCATTTTCACATAGAAAAAATGAATTGCAAAGTTGTTAATGCTGCAGCACCCCAGTACTTAAACAGGTAGTAAGAAAAGAAGTATGAATATATGAGAGATCTATGGCTACTTTTATCAACTACAAGGACATTCTGCAGTTCAGTTGAGGGTAAGTTGTTAAAAAAAGTCCTGCTTTTACCTATTTAGCTTTTTGTTTGTTTGTTTTTCTGAAGGGGGTGGAGAATAAATTTTTATTCATGGTTATTTTCAGAGAAGACAAATAAAGTAGGAAGAAGAAAACAGTAAGAATTTTTAAGGAATTAATAAAGCATCAGTATAGGCAGGATCAGGGTAAATGTGAATTCTAGCAATGCTCCAGAGGGAGAAAGAAGCAGATCTAAGCTCAGAAATGGATATGAGGGAAAAGACCCTTTGGACCAGGAAAAATAAAGTGCTTAAACATGTTGGCTTCCTTTTGCTGGGAGGTAACAGATTTGCTCCTTCAAGCTGGCTGTTCTTTTTTAAGATAAAAGCCAACTCTCCTTTCTTCTCAATAATTTGAGTTAAAAACAAAAGATCCATGCTCTGTTGTTTCTTCCTTATCCACCTTCTAACTCTGTCTTCTCCCTCAAATCCTAAAGCTGTAATTCAATTGTGAAATTTGGGTATCAAGAAAGAGAGATGGAATAAAATGCTGATGTTATTTTTTTGAAATTTAGTTCATTTATTCCCTTATCCTGGATCTTAAGATTAATCATTTTCTTTCACATAGTAAAAAGCTAGTAGAGATGATACAGTAGGAAATAGTATAATATTTTGTAAAGGTTTTCAGGACTATAAAGTAATTTGAATTAGAACTCTTGCTGAATCTTGTGTCTTCTGTGAATACACCAAGGAAATCATAGGCAGAATCATGATCTCACTCCAAATGGTGTGTTGTATAATTTTGGTTAGGGAGAGATTCAATTTTAGTTCCTGTACTGATAACGGAGGGACTGGCAGACACTAGTATGCATTATGTCTGGGTTTTCATGTGGAGACCAGCAGAGGAATGCCAGTGAACTTTCAAAACTTCCTGCACATGGCCTACTTGAGTTTTTTTCTAGTGGAAACTACTGGAATAAAAGCACAGTTTGGCCAAAATTCTGAAAAATGTACTAGTGAATGGATAAAACAAAGCACTTTTGTTTTAAAAAAGGTTATCTGGACAAACCCTATATCCGATGCAGCTCAATTCTACACTGTTGCCACCTATTGCAATAAAGAATTATACACATACTTTGCTTAAGAACTGAACTTACTTATTACATTGTGGGTAGATACATTCAATTTAACTAAAATCACAGAGAAACATGTACATTTTGTGGGGAAGCTGTTAGAAAGGTTTTTTTGTGGGGTTTATTGTTAGTATGCAGTGAAGAGTTTATCATGCTTGGGAAAGTCTTTGAAAATGCCCACAAAATTATGCAAAATAACAAGAGCTGTAAATAATTTGTTTCAGGTTTTATATTTCTTCTGCCATAAGGTAAAGCTAGCTTAATGGATCATAAGTCATACAGCATTAACTCTTATAAGATTAATATTTTCTTTGTTACGTGTTTAGGAAAGTGTTTGCAAGCTCTTTGACTCATTTTATCAAGACTATTGGGTATGTCTCTTCTCAGTTTTAGCCACTGCAAAATTTTGTCCTTCAACTTGTTATGCCTTAGTTTACTTATGATTACATAAGTAATAACTGCTTATTGAACAACAGGAAGTTTTAATTAGTTAATGTTTGTAAAGCACTCTGAGATTCTTATTTAGTTTTATGTTGCAGAATCATCACATTATTCCCTCCTACTTCAGGACTGATATATGTTAGTGGCCTAAAAGTGATGTAAGAGATCCCTGGCTCACTTAAGGAGAATAACAACTCAGTTTTCGTGTAATCTGTTGCTGCAAATATATTTATAGGTTTTACCATTGTAGAAGAGCACAGCAAAAGTTGAAACTGCCTTGCTGCACCAATTCTGGAGATAGTTTTAGAGCAGACAGGCTGAAACGAGTAACACTGATGTTTAATTTTACCCTGTAGTGCCTCAGAAAACTTCTCTGGTCTTTCTCAATCAATATGATGTCCTCCTTCCTTACATTACTGTCATACACACCATTCCTCTTACATGTTTGCCATGCATACAAACTGCGATGTAAACTCTCATATTTCTGTGCAGCATGGAATTGGAATTTCAGATATTGTCTGATACAAACAATATAGTAATTTGTATGAGGCTACAATATTTTATATTTAGTATTTGCATAATAGGTACTTATGTACAGTTTTAATCCACCACAATATTGTTATGGGGCAGTAAATGTATTTGATAATAAGATCATTGCATCATTTTAGGTATTTCTAATACAATAGCAAAGAGTGGGGATTTTGATTCAGTCTATAAATAAAATGTTATATAGTTCTAGAAAAAACAGGCTTGTTTAAGTGAAGACTTAGTTATTCTAATGGCAAGGCTGGACATGATGTTCTTAGTTCTGCTGTTTCCTAACCTTGGTCTCAAAACCTTGGAGCTACAAAGATCAATCTCAAATTCCAGCTGAAGGTCTGCTCATATCCACAATTGATTCAGAACACAGTTGCTCATTGCATGAAATAGAGTATGGAAAAATTGTTCATCTGAGTATATTTAATTTTCTCTGATGAGGGTGGATGTATGTATGTATGTTACTTCCACATAGGGCTGTGATGTGTTTTCCATTATTTTGGTTCCAGGAAAGGTTTTATTAGTCTGTTGCATTATTTTTAGGCATAATATTTTACTTTTGCAAAAGGAGACCACCTCTAATGCTACCTGAAAAATCCGTATTATTCATCACTGTAGACACAAGATATTTTGAGACTGGAACAAAAATAAAATATTATTTAGCGACTTTTGCTGAATAAATGTATAGCATAAGAATGCTCCATAGGCAGAAGAGAAATATGAATATATATAAATGCATAAAGTATTAAATATAAATGTATATTAACAAACAAACAGAGCTATAGATATAATTAGAATAAAAATAAAACCACATTTCTCCAATTTATCAGTAAGTCATAGAATGAGGGAGAGATTGCACAGAGGGGCTAATATCAAAAGCAATGTCAGGGTTACTCATAAAGGAAAACCTTTCTAATCCAGAGGATATTTCACATGTCACTTCAATAAGAAATTACATATGCAAAGGCTTAGCTCTAAATGTTTGATCAGAAACTGTTGCAAGATAAACACAGTTTTCCTAGTAACGAACCATAGAATGTTATGACATTGCACTTCAATTTGCCTTTTACTTTATGGAACTGATTTTTTTTTCCCAGTCTAACCTGACCCTGTTGCTTTTTTTTTAAAATTTATTTTGAATGTACTGTATTCTCATCTTGAGTAAATCAGGAAGCGAGGCTATGTAGGGAAAAAATCAGAGGGACTAAGGCTGAGCTAGAGATCAGATTAGCTAAGTCTGCAAAAGACAATAAAAAATCTTTTTATAAGTATATTAACAGTAAAAGGAGGACAAGGGAGACCATACAGTCCCTTTTGGACTCAGAGGGAACAGCAGTGACAGGGGACGAGGAGAAGGCTGAGGTACTTAATGCCTTCTTTGCTTCAGTCTTTAATTGTAAAGAAAGCTGTTCCCTCTGTGTAGATACCCGGGAAACAGAGGAGCAATATGAGGCTCCCATAGTCCAAGAGGAGGTGGTCAGAGCCCTGCTTGGCCAGCTGGACACCCACAAGTCTACTGGGCCAGATGGGATACATCCTAGGGTTTTGAGGGAGCTGGCGAATGTATTGGCCAAACCCCTTTCCATCATCTTCCAGCAGTCCTGGAAGACTGGGGAGGTACCTCTGGACTGGAGACTGGCTGATGTAGTGCCCATTTACAAGAAGGGTAGCAGGGAGGATCCGGGGAACTACAGGCCAGTCAGTCTGACCTCGGTGCCAGGGAAAGTCATGGAACAGGTAATCTTGAGTGCTATCATGAAGCACTTACAAGAGAACCAGGTGATGAGGCCCAGTCAACATGGGTTTACCAGAGGCAGGTCCTGCCAAACCAATCTGATCGCCTTCTATGACAAAGTCACTCGGCTGCTAGATGAGGGAAAGGCTGTGGATGTGGTCTTTCTGGACTTCAGTAAAGCCTTTGACACAGTTTCTCACAGCATTCTGCTATGGAAACTGTCAGCCTCTGGTCTGGACAGACACACACTCTCCTGGGTAGAAAACTGGCTGGATGGCAGGGCCCAGAGAGTGGTGGTAAATGGTGTTAAGTTCAGCTGGAGGCCAGTGACAAGTGGTGTTCCCCAGGGCTCAGTGCTGGGTCCAGTCCTGTTCAATGTCTTCATCAATGACCTGGATGAGGGCATTGAGGGTACCCTTAGCAAGTTTGCAGATGACACAAAACTGTGTGCAAGTGTCGATCTGCTGGAGGGTAGGGAGGCTCTGCAAAGGGACCTAAACAGGCTGGACTGCTGGGCAGTGTCCAACGGCATGAGGTTTAACACTGCCAAATGCCGGGTCCTGCACTTGGGGCACAACAACCCTATGCAGAACTACAGACTGGGAGAAGCCTGGCTGGAAAACTGCCAGGAGGAGAGGGACCTGGGGGTGTTGGTCGACAGCCGACTGAAGATGAGTCAGCAGTGTGCCCAGGCGGCCAAGAAGGCCAATGGCATCCTGGCTTGTATCAGAAATGGTGTGACCAGCAGGTCCAGGGAGGTGATTCTCCCTCTGTATTCAGCACTGGTGAGGCTGCTCCTTGAATATTGTGTCCAGTTCTGGGCCCCTCAGCACAAGAAGGATGTTGAGGCTCTGGAGCAAGTCCAGAGAAGAGCAACGAGGCTGGTGAAGGGGCTGGAGAACAGACCCAATGAGGAGCGGCTGAGAGAGCTGGGGTTGTTTAGCCTGGAGAAGAGGAGGCTGAGAGGAGACCTCATTACTCTCTACAACTACCTGAAAGGAGGTTGTAGAGAGGAGGGAGCTGGCCTCTTCTCCCAAGTGACAGGGGACAGGACGAGAGGGAATGGCCTCAAGCTCTGCCAGGGGAGATTTAGGCTGGAGATTAGGAGGAGGTTTTTCACACAGAGGGTCATTGGGCATTGGAATAGGCTGCCCAGGGAGGTGGTTGATTCACCTTCCCTGGAGGTGTTTAAGACACGGGTGGATGAGGTATTGAGGGACTTGATTTAGTGTTAGATAGGAATGGTTGGACTAGAAGATCCGATGGGTCCCTTCCAACCTGGTTGTTCTGTGATTCTGTGATTCTGAGTAATAAAAATAAGATATATAAATAGTTCCTCTGTCATAAGTCTTTAATCCCTCTTGTAGAGAGATGTCTTTCTAACTTTCAGACACAGGTGAATTGACATAGGGTTCCTCAGATACAATACTGGCAATGCAGGTTATATATGAATTAATTGTGCCTGTGCTGCTAGATTGGAAAAGACCCACAGGATCATCAAGTCCAACTATTCCTATCAATCACTAAACCATGCCCCTCAGCACCTTGTCCACATGTCTCTTAAACGCCTTCAGGAAAGGTGACTCAACCACCTCCCAGGGCAGCCTGTTCCAGTGCCCAATGACACTTTCCATGAAAATTTTTTTCCTGATGTCAAGCCTGGTGGAGCTTGAACCCATTCCCTCTTGTCCTATCATCCTAGCACCCTCCTCTCTACAACCTCCTTTCAGGTAGTTGTAGAGAGCGATAAAGTCTCTCCTCAGCCTCTTCTTCTCCAGGCTAGACAAACCTAGCTCTCTCAGCCGTTCCTCATAAGGCCTGTTCTCCAGCCCCTTTACCAGCTTTGTTGCTCTTCTCCGGGCTCACTCCAGAGCCTCAACATCATTCTTGTAGCCAGGGTCCCAAAACTGAACACAGTACTTGAAGTGTGGTCATACCAGTGCTGAGTACAGGGGCAGAATAAACCCCCTGGACCTGCTGGCCATGCTGTTTCTGATACAAGCCAGGATGCCATTGGCTTTCTTGGCCACCTGGGCACACTGTTGGCTCATGTTCAGTCAGCTGTCAATCAACACGCCTAGGTCTTTCTCCTCCAGGCAGTTTTCTAGCCACTCTTCACCCAGTCTGTAGCTCTGCATAGCATTGTTGTGCCCCAAGTGCAGGACCCAGCTTTTGGCCTTCTTAAACCTCAGACCATTGGTCTCTGCCCAGTGGACATGCTGGAGCCCATTTAGACTTTTCACCCGTTTAGATCTTTCACCTGTTTAGATGCCTTTGGAGAGTTTCCCTTCCCTCCAGGAGATCAACACTTCATCCCAGCTTTATGACACCTGTGAACTTGCCAAGGGTACATTCAATGCCTTCACCCAGGCCATTGATTAAGATATTGAACAGGATTCGACTCAGCACTGCAGTAAGCAGGGCACCTTGTCATAGAAGGTGATCAGGTTAGTTTGACAGGACCTGCCTTTCTTGAACCCATATTGACTGGGCCTGATCATTTGGTTATCTTGCATGTGCTGTGTGATTTGAAGAATTATAGTATTTCTATAAAACAAACCAAAAACCTCTATAACCCCCAAATTCTGAAACTATTGGGTTACTATAATATTAAGATGTGTGCAAAATTGTTGTGATTGAAATGTGTATCCTTCTCTTGTTTCCAACTCACCAGCTGTTTTATTAGTCTGACAAGGAAGGACTGGGGAAAAAATCAGAAACAAGGTAAAATACAGAACACAGCTTTCTGTGGTTTTGTTGTATAGAATTCTCACTGTGTTGCTTTACTTGCGGCATCTGTCCTTACACCTGGTCTTGTTTCCAAAATGGACAGATGTAGTATAGACTCCTTAATTTTAACTGGCATGTGGTGTCATTGCTGTGAAGATGCTACCTCTGTTTATGATAATTTTAACATGACTCTTGATTTAAACACAATCGTTGAATGAGAAATTACTTCTTTGTAAAGAATGAAAAAAGTATACCGCATGAGAAAAAATACTCTCATCAGATGAGTATCATAATATTTATGAATTCTAAATGCTTATCAATTATTTAAGTGAAGACTTAACATGTAGTAGATAATCCTGAAAAATATAAAATGTCCATCTCCCAAATATCGCTAATTATTATTAAATTCAGAGGATATATTCAGCTTTAAAATTCCCACATCCCTTTTATTTATGCCAAAATCATCCAGCAAACATAAAAAGGTTCAGTATGGAACACTCTTGAGCCAAGCACTAATAATAAGAACTAAAATTTGGGCAGTAAGCTGTACATTTGATTGCAGTCTCCGAAATCACATTCACACATAGTTTTATTTATGATATTTGAGATACAGACACATGTTAAACCTGTGTGTGCAGACACATGATAAACATGAGTGTGCAGTACTAATATTTATTATAAATTTCTTTCAAGTTTGTTTTAGAAAGCATTAAAGGAAGAAAAAACCATGAAGAAAGTCTGTTTGGCCTCTGCGGCAGAAAATTAAATAAATAATAATAAATAATAATAATAAATAAACGCAGCACTTCAATAGTTCAATTTCCCACATTTGAAAAGTTGATGTCTACACTGGGAAAATGAATAATGTTAAAAAGGAAGTGTTATTTTACCACATTTTCTGATCTAAATTATATAGAGAATCTATTTACATGGAAGGCCTCTAAAGCCTGAATAAAATGTCAGAGAGGGCCTGATAAGGGCTGAAAAACCTCCTCTCCCTGTGTTCTTTCTGAGGCAACTTGCGGAATTCCTACAGTCAGAATATGATCAACACTTTTCAATTACTTTTCATAGTTCTTTTCTCTTTTCATTTTTCGTTTTTTTTCTAAGAGTTTATTTTATTCAAAAAGTTTGGAATGAGGTGGCAGGAATTTTTTGAGTTCCTGGTTTCATCATAACTTTTTCAATTTCTTCCTGTAATATACTAGATATTTGTCCAAAAAAATATACATGTAGTCATCAATGGTTATTAAATGCTGCCCAACACAAGCTTCATACACTTAAAGAAACATGTAATAAAATGTCTTAGTTGTTTCTTCTGTTTGCTTATCTTGCGCAGTGCATACAAAAGGGCTATATAAAATCCTCCACCCATTCAAGCACCTCGGTAGGAGTCACACCCCTTTTATTAACACATGGAGCATAACAGAACCCTTAGATAATGGATGCATTTTGTCCTTTAAGGTCCTATTTCAAGACTAATGCTACTACAAGATACTTCTCTGTATGGTCCCAAATTATTCTTACTATTTTATGGATTACTTGCTGTCCTAAATACTTTGAAACCCCTGGGACTCAAGTTTAAAGAACCTAAGCCAGTCACCCTTTGGTTGTTTTTAAGGTTGCATTTAGTTTTCACACAAGCTAAATCCTTTTTATTTCAACATAAATTAACAGATTCATAACAAGCAAGTATTGATTTCTAGACATAGTTCGGTATTTTTACAAGCTGCTGTTTAATGACCTCACAGTTGTGGAGAAAAAATGAAGTAAAATTGGCTTGTGGTAGTTAACATGATGATTCATAAACTGTGCTGAACTAACCTTGTTTCCATTTGTGGCAGCAGTTAAACTGCCAAGCCACTCAGACATGGACCGAGTGAGAACCGTTTTCTTGTACCTGAATGTTGAGGAAAGGGATTTGTCCTTGGGACAGTGTCATCAACCTTATGGGAAATGCCTATTAGATGTTTTTCCAGGCAAGATAGGCTGTATTCTAATAGTGACAGCTCATGCAAACCGCTCTTTGGAGACACCTGTTATGGTTATTTTAGCTATAAACAATCTTCCCTCTCTATGTATTTGGCTTTCCAAAATTCCCTTGTAACATTACACAGAAAACGTGTTTGCTTCTCAGTTGAATCTGAGCCTTGGCTGACTTTCTGCTATTGCATATCAAGAATGCCAAGACACATGCTCCAAATTTAAGAGGTCTTCCAGGTGTGTTCTCCATTTTGACATCATCCACACTTTCCTTTCTCTGCTATGGACATAGGTATCAAAATAACTTTGTCACTGCATCGACAGTATAGGGGTTGATTTGGGACTGAAAATTTTAACCTGATTACTGCAATTAAAATCTTCAGAATGAATTATCACTTCCATTACATATACTCCTTATCAGCATAGTGTGAGCAACAGGTAAACATTGTCACAGTTTTAATTAGAGTAGATTAAAGGAATTTTTGTTCTGGAGCACTTATTTTAAGAGCACAACTTGTTCTTTAATATTAAAGGCAAAATAGTCCAAAAATTTCAGAATAAATTGTAAACAAATAGAATACTACAGGTATATTATGCTACATAATTCATAAAGATGAACTTGATCTCCTCTGACATCTTTTATGACTAGTTAAAATATTTGGAGGTTAAATGAATTTCTAGAAACAAAGTGGCTTTTGTACATGGTAGATCTGACAAAGAATAAGCTCAGCCAAACACCTTCCGAAGACAGTCACAGCTTAACTCCCCAGAACAATCTTATTATAGAAAGTCAAACAACATTTTTCTTTTCTAGAACAAAGTAATTCTTACTTTATGTTTCTTATTTTCTGTACAGAGATGAAATCAGTGAAGTGTTCTCATGAAAAATTCATGTTCTATTATACTGGAGTTTTATGTCCTGCTAGTAGACTCTGTTCCGAACTGTAAAATGCCTGTTTCGCTAAGGACACTGCTATTAATGAATCATCAGACTATTATTGCATCATTATTAAGCATGGTTTACAATAACAATTAAACAGCATGATGAGAAAGCACATCTGTAACAATGTCATAGGAGTGTATCCATTTAGCCCATGCAGCTTAGGCATTAGCCAGAAAATGATTTGTTGTTATCTTTATATATAAAGTATGCTTATGTCGTTCATCATAGACAAAAAGAGTACATTCAGACTCTAGTCATGACATCTGTGTACTTAGTGCAATAGTGAGATTACAGTTGCAATTATTTTTGTATTCTGTTGAAAATACATATAGGGGGTGGTTGTGTCAAAGCTGCTCAGAGTTTAACCTTATTTCCAAATACGTCACCCTCTTCTATAAAAATGACTAATAGTAAGACACCCTTTGATTATTTTTAATGATACACTAGTGATGAATTTTTGTGTGTATCAAGATGAACTGACAAAAAAACCCCTAATAGACTAAATGTTCAAACCATGTAAATGCCTGTAGGCTTTGAATGCCATTTCATACTTGGAGTGTTTGTTACTGCTATTGATGGTGACTTTAAAGGTATTATTGATGCACTTAAAGAACACCAAAGCAGAAATCCCATAGCTAGTGAAACTCTGAATAAGGAAGTGAGTAGTCTACAGAGGTCAGGATTGAACTACATGGGTATATTTATGCTCCTAGGCAAACAACACCCTGCAACCCCCAAAAACAACAAAAAAAAAATCATGCGGAAAGAAGGCACACCAGAAGCCTCTAGGTTGTACATATCTGACCCCCATTTAATTGTGTGTTAGTTATTTGTTAAACATGTGTAAGCATTTCCAGAACTCTCTTTAAGACTAATTTTAAGTCTTTTTGCTCTGCAATAGTGAGCCACACAGTCTATGGATATTATTTGTTTCCACCCATGCAAATATTGTTTTTAGAAGAAATTTACTACAACAGCACAGCAACATCAGTGTTGTAGCTCTCCTTTACCTTCCAAAAAATTATTGTTAATTCTATCAGAATTATACCCTGCTGCAGACAGGCATCGTTAATGTGTCTGTGCTGGAAGGCAACCTCTGCAAAATACTAGTCTTTATGTTTACCATCAACAGCGTAATTAGAGAAAATTACAGGTTCATGTAGAGTGACCACTACAACATAATCAGAGGAAAAATACAGTTAGACATGAGAACGAGATGTTGGAGAATATCTGATTAAAAGTAGATGCTCTTAGAACAGTGAAATCTGTGATCCAGAAACTGTCTTAATGTACTGTTGTCTTGAAAAGTTGTAGATTTTTTTGCTGTTGCTTTTGCAGACCAGACCAGGTGGTAGAAATCTCTGTGAGGAATATGGAGGCCTCTACATGATATGGATCTATCACATCACTCTACAATCTGCATGATGATATGGAGGCTGAACAGGAAATCATGTCTGCAGATCCATATGGCCACAATCTGCCAACAGTAAGGGTTGATGAAGCTAACTAGAGGTTGTAAAAAAGGTGACTGTTTCAAGGGTCTATTGTTGCCCAGCCCTTCTGTGCAGTTTGAAGTGTAATGAAAGCAGACATGTACACCCAGAACATTAGAAGTAGCATCCTTCATGGAAGGTGTGGAAATATGTCATGCTTAAGTTTTTCTTCTTACATAGATATCTCTGTAGGTATACATTTGACATTTTCATGAACATAATAATAGTTAAAATCAGTAATTTTACACAGAACAGAGTAGTAACTCGAAACGATGGATGGGATACTAAAAATAAAGTGGTAACCTCTTTCTAAGGAGTCTAGGTGACCTGATTTCCAGTTTGTTAGTAACTGACCCTGTAGTTATTTATGTAGATGAAAAAAAACCAGCTGGATATTTTGTGTGGTATTTTTATTCACGGAGCTAGACTTAACTGGATGCTACAGTATGAGAACACAGCACTGCTTTAATATGGGATTTTACCATGTTCAGTTACAACACTGGAAAGATGTAATATATTCCAGATAGCCAGAATGAAATGCTAACTAACCATGATAATAAAATATAGCATCACTGAACACAGAATATGTTTAAAGAGGTATTGACTGTCTCTTTTGTTGTCAGAAAAAAGTGATGAATTTTGCTTTAGTGAAAGTTGTGAAGTTTGATAAAATATTCATCTAGAACTGTAGTTACAAACATATAGAACAAACCCCCAGTTCTTAATCTGCTGAATGTGGTCAATTGGAATAAGAGAATCTTTTTCAAAGGACTGAAAAATTGACCTATATTAATATCTAGAAATTACAGAGAATGAATGAAGGGACCTTCCACATTGATAGCTAGTTGGTTATTTAAGAACAAAATATTTTCCTGCAGTGTTCTGCCCCTTTTTCTTCTAAGATCAGTTTTGAAACAACTGTTCCCAGTTCAATTCTGCCCAACACTTACCATATAAACCTATACTGAGTGATAAATTTTTTTTTTATTAATTCACCACAGATCAAATTCTGCTCTCATTCTCTCAATTCCTTTCAAAAGTGCTTGGTTTTTGACTCCAGAAGTCTTTTATAGTATGTACAGATAGTTAAGTTTTGTTGGAAGTTTTCCTTTGGGCTAACAAAAGTCACATTGCTGTGGAGATCTGATGTCATAGAAATGCAGAGAGCAAACTGACTATGAACTGTGGTATTATAGCTATCTTAAGTGGTGGAGCATGGGACACATGACTTCCAGTTTTCAGTTCACAAAGATATTAGCTGGGCAATGAAACAAAGAAGCTTACGCTTAACAGTTTAATTTAACCATTAAGGTAGGTACACTTTATTCAGTGCTGGAGAAGACTCAGGATTTGTCCTCAGAGTGCTTCTGCTGAGCAGTACAAACATAACTACATTTGGTGAGATATCACTTGAAAGCAGATAGATTTGGAGATCGGCATCAAAAGTATGGAAGTTACACCAAAATTCTTTGATCTGCAGAGGTTAAAACTGGACAGAAACACTACTTTTACTTCCTGAGGTGACATGACCTGAAATAATTTGAAAATTCCTGGTTTTAGACTGTTATGTTTTAGAGTCTTCGTGTTCTCAGCTATTTGCAGTCCACTGACACCAATGAGACAAATGGGGAAAATGGTGTTCCAAAGCCAAGTCGAGTCCATAGGAACCGTGCTAAGTCACTTCAATGTCCTGCCTGTTGAATATAGCTGCATCTGAGTTACCACATGTCATGGCTTTCTTTTCCAGTGGTACTCTATGCTGCATTGTTGGATGAGACTTTCTAGATGTTTTTGGTCGCAGGGAAGATTAGGAACATTTTGCAGTTTACTACAAAAGTAAAGAAGAAACCTAGGACCTTGCAACCATTGCTAGCTAAGAACTAGTCCAAACAGTTTCTTGGCTTCTCTCTTGCTAGCATGACAACTATCTTGATAGAAAATTGATAATACTGTGTAGGTGCATGGGTTTGTATAAAGCTGTTGTTCCTTAAATATATTGTTAGAAACACAGGTTTTGGTTTTGCATTTTATGTTGTTCTTCGTGGAAGGAAAACTATTTAGAATTAGACTTTCTCAAGGAAGAGGGTCTAATATGAACAATTACTGCCTGAATACTAAGAAATGACAGCAACATCTAGCAGCCACAATGCAGTTATATCTTTGAATATTTCTTTTTATTTCATAGCTTGAAGTTCTTTATGGCTGTTTCCCAGTTTCCCTGAGCAGCTGCTGTTTATTGTATTCACCCTTCAAGTTTATACTTTGCAAATTCATCAGGAAATCCCTTTCGATTAGAGGGAAAAGTAGGCAAATGTTTAACTAAATAGCTTTTAATAATCAGCACCAGATTAATCTAACAGGCTTTGAAAATCAAATTCGGGTAGGAGAAGAGAAAACCTTTAGCAATTCATGAAATAGGTGGTAAATCTAGCAGACAGAAGATAAAATTCACCAGCACTGAAGAAATGAAAGTGGTGTTGATATATACAGCTGCAGATATGACTCCAGGGTGCAATCTATCCAGCAGCTCAATATCAGTGCTGCCTCATGAGCACTGCAACAGGGAAGATAAATAGCAAACCTCTAAGTCTAAGAGAGAAATAGGCTTGACTGTTGCCACTTTCCACACCAAAAGCCTGCTAATTCCCATTGTTAAGGAAAGAGACTACTTTAAGAGGTATCTGCTGAACACAAATAGAGGAAGAATGAAGGCTTCCATCATTAACTCTTCTAGGTTAGGCAATTGAGAAAGGATTTTGGAATTTCATCTTCTAGCTTCTTCTAACTTTCATCAAAGAATACCCTAAAAATTAAGGCTGTGCAAGGAATTCAGATAGGAGTCTAATGTTCCATGTCACTGAACATAAACTCAATAAAGTCAGTTTATCCTGATGGTGAGATTTCTGCTTTATGAGCCTGACAGTCCTTCACTGCCAGGTGAGGTGCTCTTACACCAAATCCAAGATCCCAAAGGATGTGAGCCACTTGTCTTTCCTCCACAATAAACTTACAGCAAGTCAATTTAATTATTTCAGTTACAAACCCAAAACATGTGAAAGAAGAATCAATTAAACAGTTGGTTTGGTACATATGTGCTTATTAAAGATAAATAATTATGCAAGCTATCACAGGGTAACCATGGGGTATGTTAAGAAAACAATTATGGCTCAAATTGTTTCAAGATGTTATATGCAGTTCTAGAGACTATAGGTCCACGTAGCTTCTCTTGAGAAGCATAAAAATTTTAAACCTAGTCATTAAGTCCTAGATTCATAAATATAATTATTTTGCTCCTAGAAACTATTAAAATATTTGCCGTTTTCCCATTTATAGCTCTTAATGAAAAATAAATACTTTCATATTTTGAATGAATTTCTTATGTTGGAAAAATCTTTGTTTCATGTAATCTGTTACACATGGACAATCATGCTTTGCTTGTTAATAGGAAATCACTTCTGATAGATTATCGAGGAACACCTAAGTAATATTACAATGCTTTTCCCTTAATTTTACCTTGGAGAAAGAGATTGAAAAGCTGTTGTGAAAACTTATCAGTAAGTCTGAGTGTGGGCTTTAAATATTGAATAATAAAATGAAATCCTCTGGCAGGCATGTGGAAGGATACTGCCTGCAGGACTCAGTTTTCTGATGCCATCCAGTGAGATAATGAATTCCTGACTATGGAAATTGATTCATTAATATTTCATTAAGTCAAGTTCAGTACAATTCATGAACTGCCCCTAGAAATTTGATAAGTGAATTTAACGAGTTGTAGAGCTTAACAAATCTGGAGTAAAAACTAAAAATATTACAAGTTGATAATTACCAGTGGAATTTCCTGTGTGTGTTGAGCCTTGGCAACAGTGCTTTGTGGGTGTATCTTGTCTTCAGGAAATTATAAACAAAACAGTTACAAACCAGCATACACATGTGGACCTAGAAAGTGATGCTAAAGTAAAGCTACTTTGAATTGCATAGAGTTCAAAAACTTACCTATTAATCTTTTGGGTTGTTTTAGACTGAGGTGGATTTGCATTTTTCAAAGGTAATTGTCTTTACAATGGTGTCTTGTCATATGATACCTAGGCACTGGCAAGTGCAATTACAGAATTCAAAGCCCATGTTGTGACAGTCTTCACTCTATGCTGCTGTGTAAAAGTTTTCTTTCCCATAGATTCTCCAACAGAGACAGAGTAGTGAAGCTTGTTATTTTGCTACATTTTGTGCAAACAAGGGATATGGAGAACGTGTGAACATTTACGCTGTCTTGGAAGAAACAGTAACTGTTGAATATGTTACATAGCTGAGCTTTTGCGTCAGAAACAAAGGTATTCCAGTAGCATAATTAATCAAGGGACTGATTAGGAAAAGAGACACAAATTAGCTTGTTGACTAAGTAATTGCTCTTTGAGTCTCCTTAAGAAGGAACTGATAAATTTATTTTCATTTTGTATCAGTGTTTCCAAGACCATGTCTAACTAACCTGTATTGATGTCTGTTAATTAAACCATACTTGATCTGCTTATGCTGCAGTGGTGCATAGTGAGTGTGCATGCTCAACGTTCCAGATAAAGTAATTATGCTCTTTGTCACTGTCATGATTAATGTGTGACAGCTGTTATGACAGCTGTGCCACTGTTTTGACACAGCACTGTGTTCATCCATAGCAAAATTAGATGTCTCATTCCAAGGCACACAGTCGTTACTATTTCCCTAAAAAGTCAACAATGAAGAAAATTGAGAAGGAATATTACTTGAATTTGGTGACAAATAAGAGAAATGACAGCTTTATTTTTATTTCAAATGATGATGTGACTTGCCTGCAGTTGACAAGTTAGGTAGCTCACATTTTGCAAAAAAGCTGTCACACAGAGCCAATTCAGCAGTAACATAATTAACAAGGGCTTTCTGCATGAAGGGATTGCTTAATAATTTGAATTTACCTTGTCAGGTAAGGCTTTAGATATTATCTAAATCAGCATTGGCTGTAACTTTCCTGTCTGTTGTGGGGGAAGGGAATGGGGAGGTCAGGAGAAGAAGCAAAACCTGTATATAACAGAGGTGGGAAGGTGCATCTTCTCCTCCCTTGGTAGCCAATCAAAGAAAGAAAAACTTAAAAAAACCTCCTATGCATTTGCCTCCAGTCTTGTCTCAGACATGTGCATACCTCCACTTGTTTTAAGTTAACTGAAATCTAACTCCAACCTGAATCTTAAATCTTTAAATCAAATACTGGCTCTAATGTCACCTAATATTATTTCTTATGAAGCTCTGAAACTGGATTATAATGACAGCTACAGAAAGTGATGTGAAGAGGCAGATGAGAAGAAAGCATTGTTTCATTACCCTTTAAGTTTGGTTGACATACCTAACATACATGTCCTAACAAACATGCAGATTGATATTAAAAGACCACATATATTTAAAAGAAACATCTTTTTTTTAGCTCAGGAATTCACTTGGAAATTATAACTATCTGCTTCAATTGTATCAAGTTTTTTCCATAATTCAGTTTAGATGAGAGTCATATGGTGAATTTTAGTGCCCTAACACATTCTGAGATGCTGAGGAAGAATATCCATGGTGGTAGTTATATTTTATTCCACATCTAGGACAAAAGAAACTACCTCAATTACTGTTACTATTAAACATTATATACCAAATATTTTAAGCACTGAGTACTGCTTTCTGCAGCTCAGGAACATCATTCAGCTCATTTACATCTGAGCTGAAGTACATTCTTTTAACTTGACTGTAAAAAAACATCTTTATTCCCAGTTGGTGAAGGACATGCATCAGGGAAATTCTAATTCAGTTCAAGAAATTATTCAGTAGAGAGTTAATTATTTTCTTTCCATAGATAATTTCAAGACTATGCAAAGAGTCAGTTTCTGTATATATAGGAAATAAATGACATCATCAGTGGACATATGTAGCATAGTAAATTTATATTAATGTATTGAGTGAGTGGAAATATGTTAAGATGAGAAAATGAACAAGATAAAATCTCTGAATTTTAATTAACTTTTTATCTCTGTTTGGAAGCATATATGGCATGTATGAGCATCACTGGTCATACACACAGTCAAATATGATGAATACTTAGTGCTAGTATAGATAATTTCCTTAATCTTAGGTTTGTACACATTTTCAGCATTTTTCAAAGTCTACATCTAAACTCACATAAGGAAGACGGTCCCGGAGTCATTACAGCATTAGTATAAAAAGTATCTAACAGGTGTGTTCAATTTTCTTAGGAAGACAGAGCTCCAGATATTGCAGCAGTAGGACCTGTCTTACAGTTTTTCCTCATATCAGTACAGGTCTAAGAGAATTCCTCTGCTGATCCTCTCAGTTGTAATTGTGGCTGTGGTAAGGAGGAAACTGTTCTATCAAGTATCAATCTGAACAATCCAATATTTTAGATAAACATAATTTAGATGTAAACCAGACCTCTCCTTTTCCCTATCAATGCTGAACATTACAGTGGCAAAGAAAACTTTCTAACTTGTTAGTGCAGTAGAATCCTCCTTGACAGAAAACACTTTCCAGAATGAAAAAGACAGGCTGGCAAGGTGAGGTGGTGGAGTTGGTCTTTATGTGAGGAAACAGCTGGAGTGTCTCAAGGTCTGTCTAGGGATGGACAAAGGCCAAGTTAGATTATAAAGGGTAAGAATTAAGAGGGAAGCTAATATAGATAACACTGTTGTGAGTGTCTATTACAGGCTACCTGATCAAGCAGAAGAGGTTGATGAGGCCTTCTATAGACAGCTGGAAGTACCTCATGGTCACAGGCCCTTGTTGTCATGGTGAACTTCAATCACCTTGAGATACACTGGAAAGACAACACAGCTAGGCACACACAGTCCAAGAAATTCCTGCAGAGCACAGATGACAACTTATTGATACATGTGGTGGAGGAGCCAACAAGAAGAGGTGTGCTATTTGACCTTGTACTAATGAACAAAGAGGGATTGACTGGGGACATGAAAGCTGTGTGCAGCCTTCACTGCAGTGGACATGAGATGCTGGAGTTCATGATCCTGGATGGAAGAGCAATAAACAGGATTACTACCCAAGACTTCAGGAAAGACTTTAGCTATTTCAGAGACTTACTTGGAGGAATCCCTTGGTAGGATCTAGAAGGTAGTGGTGTTCAAGAGAGCTAGTCAATGTTTAAGCACTTCTTCCTTCAAACTCAAAACCAATGTATGCCTAGAAGAAAGAAATCAAGCAAAGAAGGCAGGTTACTTCCATGGAGGAGTATGGAGCTTCTGTAAAATCTCAAATGAAAAAGAAAGTTTCAAGAATGTGGAAAAGGGACTGACCATTTGCAAGGAATTTAAAATGTCAGAATATGCAGGGGTACAATGAGGAAAGCCAAGATCTCCTTGGAACTACATCTGGCAAGAGATGTCAAAGACTGCAAGAAAGATTTCTTCAAGTACAGGAGTAACAAAAGTAAAAATAGTGAAAATGTGTGGCTGCTGCTGAATGGGGTGGGTGCTCTGGAAGATGCAGAGAAAGTAGAGTAACTGAATGCCTTTTTTTGCTTCAGTCTTTAGTAATGAGGCTGGTCATTGGGAGTCCCACATTCTGGAGGAAAGAGAGAAGATCTGGAGAAAGGACTATCCCTTATTCAAGGAAAAATAAGTTATGGATTATTGTGGCAAAACGGACACCATAAATCCATGGGCCAGGATGGGATGCACCCATGAATGGTGACAGACATTACTTCTAAGTTACTTTACATTATCTTTGAAAGATCATGGAGAACAGGCAAGGCACTTGGGGACTGGAATAAAGCTAATATTCCAGTCTTCAAAAAAGGCAAGGAGGATTCGGGAATCATAGAATAGAATCATAGAATCACCAGGTTGGAAGAGACCCATCGGATGATTGAGTCCAGCCATCCCTATCAATCACTCAACCATGCCACTAAGCATCTCATCCACCCACCCCTTAAACTCCTCCAGGAAAGGTGATTCAACCATCTCCCATGGTAGCCTGTTCCAGTGCCAAATGAAACTTTCAGTGAAAAAGTTTTTCCTAATGTTCAGCCTAAATCTCCCCTGGCAGAGCTTAAGGCTAGTTCTTCTTGTCCTGTCCCCTGTCACTTGGAAGAAGAGGCCAGTTCCCTCCTATCCACAACCTCCCTTCAGGTACTTATAGAGAGCAATGAAGTCTCCTCTCAGCCTCCTCTTCTCCAGGCTAAACAATCCCAGCTCTCTCAGCCGTTCCTCATACGGCCTGGTCTCCAGCCACTTCACCAGAGCTTTGTTGCTCTTCTCTGGACTTTCTCCAAAGCCTGAACATCCTTCTTTTGGTGAGAGGCCCAGAACTGAACACAGGATTCAAGGAGCAGTCTCAACAGTGCTTAGTATAGAGGGAGAATAACCTCCCTGAACCTGCTGGTCACATTGTTTCTGATACAAGCCAGGATTCCATTGGCCTTCTTGGCCACCTGGGCACACTGCTAGCTCATGTTCTGGCTGTCAACCAATACCCCCAGGTCTTTCTACTCCAGGCAGCTTTCTAGACAGACTTCTTCTAGTCTGTAGTACTGCATAGGGTTGTAGTGCCCCAAGTGCAGGACCTGGTATTTGGCTGTGTTAAACCTCATGCCACTGGACACTGCCCAGCGGTCTAGCCTGTTCAGATCCCCTTGCAGAGCCTGCCTACCCTCCAGCAGATCAACATTTCCACCCAGCTTAGTGTCATCTGCAAACTTGCTAAGGGTACACTCATTACCTTCATCCAGGTCATTGATGAAGACCTTGAACAGGGCTGGACCCTGCACTGAGCCCTGGGGAACCCCACTTGTAGATGGCCTCCACCTGTTCCATGAATTTTCATGGCATTGCAGTCAGACTGATAGCCTGTAGTTCCCTGGATACTCCCTGTGACCCTTCTTGTAGATGGGCACAACATCAGCCAGCCTCCAGTCTAGTGGAACTTACCCAGCCTTTCAGTTGGAAGATGAAGGAAAGGGGGTTAGCCAACACATCCGCCAGCTACTTCAATACCCCTGGGTGGATCCCATCTGACCCTATAGACTTGTGGGTCCCTAGCTGGACAAGCAAAGCTCTGACCACCTCCTCTTGGATCATGGGACTCTCATTTTGCAACTCTGACTCCTGGGTGTGAATAGAGAGGGAACAAGTTTCTTTACAATTGAACACTGAGGCAATGAAGGCGTTAAGTACCTCAGCCTTTGCCTCATCCCTTGTCACTGTTGCTCCTTCTGCATCTATAAGGGGCTGTATATTGTCCCTAGTCCTCCTTTTATTGTTAATATATTAATAGACCGATTTTTTTTTGTTATATTTCACAGACTTTGCCAATCTGATTTCTAACTGGGTCTTAACTCTCCTTATTTTTTCTCTGCATGATCTTACTTCTCTCCTGTTGTCCAACCATGACACGTCTCCCTTCTTCCAAAGCCCATAAACATTTCTTTCCTTTTTGATATCTTCCAAGATCTCCCTGTTCAACAAAGTTGTTTTTTTTTTTCTCCTGCTGGCTTTACACGCCAGTCAGTCTCACCTCTGTCTCTGGAAAGGTGATGGAACCTGGATGTCATCTCCAAGCATCTGGAGGAAAAGAATTTATCAGGAATGGTCAACATGTGTTCACCAAAGGGAAATCATGCTTGTCCAATATGAAGGCCCTCCATGATAGCAGAACTGTCTGGATAGGCAAGGGAAAAGCAGTGAATCTTGTCTTCCTCGACTTCAGCAAGGCTTTTAACGTTGTCTCCCATAAAATCCTCTTAGGTGCACTTAAGAAGTGTGGGTTAAATTAGTGGATAGTGATGTGGATTGGGAACTGTCTGGATGGCAGAGCTCAGAGTTTTGTGATCAGTAGTGTACAGTCTATTTGGAAGCCTTTTTCTCGTGGTCTTCCCCATGGATCCGTATGGGCCCTGTATTTTCAACATATTCATCAATGATCTGTATGAAAGAACAGAATGTACCCTCAGCAAGCTCATGGATGACAAAAAACTGGGAGTACTGACTGATACACCAGAACGCTGTGCTGTCATTCAACCAGACCTTGCAATCATGTGATAAAAACTGAGAGCTTGTACTTATGTAGTAAGTACTGAGTGAAGCATGGTATCAATTTTGAAAGTTAAAAGGATTTACAAGTACAGGAGATCTACCAGTAAAATTGTGAGGTTTGATAATCATGTTAATGACGCAGAAATTAGAGAAAACAGAGTGAAAATATCAGGGACATTAAAAAATACATGCAATCGATTTTATAGATACTAAAAGCAACGATGCTTCCATTTTGGGATCAGTTTTCAAGGAGAAAGAGAGCAGAAATTGAATGTACCTAACAGGAGACAGACTAGTGACACATTATGTTTAGAGAGGAAGTGTGAGAGAACAGGGAATTTATGCAGTGATTTAAAACAGCTTCTAAACATTTCTGTGTTTAGCAATTTACATTGTAGTAAAGGAAACAAAATAAATCAGAAAACAATAGCCAGACATATTTTCAATCATTTAATAAACCACAAATAAACCACGTTTTATTTCATCAAGTGAGTCTATTCTTTAAGTATTACTTTCTTGAATTTAAGTAGGATATGCTTATATCTTGAACTGTATGTCTTCCATGTTGCACAACACTAGTGTTTCAGGATGGCTGATAAGGGAAATAAGATCATAACTGCTTGGCACTTACTCTGTGCGACAAGTTCAGAAAGGTCAAATTGCTGACACAGAGGTAGGCATCACATATTGTTTTTTTCGAGGTCATGGGAAGTGGCAGCAGTAGAGAAAGGCCCTTATGAAATATGCCACAGCATGCTGATCCTGCAGAGAAGGAAACACATCCTCATGGCTGAGACTTTAATGAGAAATTTAGTTTTCTGACCTTGCATCTACTTGAAACTTTGCTGTATGGAAGACCTGAAGATTCAAATTATCTCTTGTAAGATCACACAAGAGGTGAGTCTTATTTCTTTTTAATGTAGATATTTTTCCTTTAAAGTCCAGCTAGACTTGGAATTCTTTTCTAGACTATGATAAAATCTGAGGTGTCAAATACAATGTGACCTTCCCCATGGCTATCTTGACTGCCTGTTACTGATCTGGTGATTAAAGATGGAAATGTCCTACCATGTTGTCCTTGCCCAGGTACTACTGCAAACAGAAATGTTAAATATTATTGGCTAGTTCACCAGTGAAGAAGCAACCTATCACTACTACCTTGAAATTTTAACCCTAAGAAGCATAGTCACAAATAATTACATGGAGTACAACTAGTTTGTTCCCAAGTTTGATGAACATGTGCAAGAAAATAATCTAGGTATTTGCCAGTTTTATCTATTGTATTGGACATATCTCCTCTTTGAAGACTGTAGATCTGTTAATCTACTCTGTTCATTATTTTTGTTGTTTTGTTTGGGGTTTTTTTAATATACTATATTAAGCTGAAGTCATGTTACCTTTGTGTAGTATACTCATGTTTTTTCACTTTCATCAGGGTGAAATGGCACACCATTTTTGTAACAGAATTAGTCTTTTACATGTGTTACATAGATTAAACTCTAATCTTGTAACTATGAACATGATAGTCTTCTGTGTTATGCTTAGTTCTGAAAATCAAGGCATATTTGACACAGACAATATACCTGTTTAAGGCACTGGCTTTCTAGTACCTCATTAAGATCTACTTCCATGACATAGTATTATGAGACAGAGATATACCCTGAGTGACTGAAAAGGAAAATCAAAAGAAAGGAGTGAGCCAAGTAATTTAATTATTTAGTTTAATTTTTACTTAATTTTCAAAAACTTCTCAGCATTTGAAAAGGTCAAGATTCTGCCTCTGATCTTTTATTATGCATCCTCTGCCCCTAACTTGACTTAGTTAGAAGTGGAAGTTACATGCCTGAAAATACATTCATTCCATTACAGAAATAGAAAATGTATCATGAGCAATGTCTTTATCTTTTCTCACATTTTGTACTATACTAAACAGACATTTGGTAAGCGTTGACTGTGAGATGACCTAACATACCTTACCTAAAAAGAACACAAATAATTTTTTTGCAGGGATAGAACACGATACCCTTGCTGACCTTTCCCTGGAAATCAGGTTTTGAAAGACAAATTTAAGTGAAATTTGGAGCATGCACAGTAGTGTCTATGATTTACTATTCCTGTAAAACCTCAAAAGTAGGTTTCTTTGAAGGTAGCTCTCCATTTTGAAGAAATATTGTGTAAATACATGTATATACATACATACATATGTGTGTGTATAGATCTATCTCTATATATATATGTATGCATGTTTATACACATGCACTGTTCTATATATACACATACACACATCTGTGACTGCATCCACTTCTATCTATCCATTTTATACATAAAAGGATAATATATGGAGGATAATTTTAAACAATCTGCTTGCTAAATGAATAGAGACCACAAAAGATCTGTAAATCTGGTAAATAGTATAATGATTTCTTTATTTCGCAGAGAAAATGCTATTTGACTCTTCTATACTAATGCAAAATTTCTTGTTCAAAGCTGAAGCAGTGCACAACACAGCTATTAAAATATGTGTTCCACAAACCACAAATATTATCTAAGGGCAGGAGTTGGTAAAAGTAATAGAGTATTTTAGGCTGTAAAGGCCTAATCTGTTTTATATATTGAAGACTAGATAGTGCAAGATCAAACCTACAGTCTCTATCTGATTTAAAACAACAACATTTATGTCAGTTTTAAGCCCATCTGAGCTTGCATGTGATTCCCAAAATAATAATGGAAGCCTAAGTACTGCTGATACTAATTTTGTTCCAGATTCAAAAAAGCTCTATTACTGTTATGAATAAATCAATCATTATCTATGAGATTCTTGATTGTGGTAAACTGTGATATCCCAATATCTGACATTGAAGAGCAAGCGTAACACCTTTTTTCCTGAACATCATGGTGTAATAAAATCAACTATAAGCATTCCCCATTTTTTGTAAATGTAAACATGGTGGTTTATGTTATATTTTGCTATTTCCTTTATTTTTCCAAATAATTCTTCCTGCAAAATAACCTTTGTGCAACAAGAGTGTTTTTTGTCACACTGCATTTTTTTGTACTTCCTTCCAGTGGTCAGGCTATGTAACACCATCCCAGGCTGCTGGGGTGCTTTGGCAAAGGCTACCAGTTAGAAACTGGAGTCAGCCATTTCTAAGTCAATGCCAGAACACATATGCAATAGCTACTTCCAAGGTTAGCTTTAATATCTGGGGTTTATTTTACTGATATTAAATAAAAACTCTTTGCAGGGAATTTGAAATGAAGCAAAAGCTCTCACCACAGATTTGTTAAAAGCAGGCTAACAGTTGTTCTCTTTTTTCCACTCTTTTTTTGACCGAAGGGCTTTAAATTATATATTAACCAAAAAGGCAAACAGAATAAAATGGGCAGTTAAATATTAATGGAAGATGTAGTGGAATTGTCCTGTGCAGCACTTAAATGGTCTGATTGATTGAGCTGTGAATTGCTGTCCCTTAGGTATTGAAAAATTCATCAGTAATATTTAATAAATGTTCGTATTTGTAGACATTCATGTTTATGTTACAGCACTTCCAGGAGAGTGTTTACTATAAAAAACATTTTAAGGGAAGGTGATCTTTCTTCCACAGTGAATCATCTTAAATTGTATGTAGTATGTGGCAGAGAAGACAAGAGATATCTCTGAACTGACAAATGAGAAGTCCGCATAATTTAAGTGCTTCTTTTCTTGAAGAGAACTGCTCAGGTATTGCAAAAGTCTTTCTGAATCCACAGCTATTTTTAAGCTTTTAAAAATTAATTTTATTTGCATGTATTTAACCATTGCTGGCTGTGTGAAATTGTCCTTTGTGATGACTTGGACTAAGGATGTGATAGTTACTGGAAAGACATCTGCCTGCTCTGGAGGAAGGGCAAGAGTGACAAAATAGAATTTGCATTGCAAATCAATCAAACATTGAAGATTTCTTCAGGTGACACTCGGTGGACTCAATTTGCATATGCAGCTTATTAACGCTATTAAAATATTCATTAGCAAATTTACCAGGTTTATTAAAGAATTCACACCAAAACCTCAGAAAGCAAACAAACAAAAAAAAATTCTGAGTGTGTACTGTATTATGGAAAATAGCGAGGTCAGAAGAATGTTTGTGCTTCATATAAGGAATTTTTGCCTAGATGTGATTCAGTGGCTACCTCAGTTTGGACGCTGAACATTGCTCTTAGCACACCCCTCACAAATTCTCCCATTCCTCCTGCATGGCAGACACACTGCAGAAGAAAGCAACATGCTTTTTGTTTACTGGAACCTCGTGGGTCACATGGTCTTAGCAATACAGCCACTGTGGTATACTCTGCCTGTGTGTCACTGTTCTGCTCCAGGAGGTGGGGTTTTGAACTCTTCTTGAACATGTTGTTTCATTACTGTGTTCAAACCTGCAGCTTAGAGGAATGATGATACTGTTCATAGTATTCAGAGGTAGCATTAGCTGCACAGCAGTGTGAATTTTCTCTGTCTTATTCATAGAATCATAGAATTACCAGGTTGGAAGAGACCCATTTGATCACTGAGTCCAACAATTCCTATCAAACACTAAACCATGACCCTCAGGACCTCGTCTACCCGTGCCTTAAACACCTCCAGGGAAGGTGAATCAACCAGCTCCCTGGGCAGCCTGTTCCAATGCCCAATGACCCTTTCTGGGAAAAACTTCCTCCTAATCTCTAGCCTAAATCTCCCCTGGCGTAGCTTGAGGCCATTGCCTCTTGTCCTGTTCCCTGTCACTTGGGAGAAGAGCCCAGCACCCTCCTCTACAGCCTCCTTTTCAGGTAGTTGTAGAGAGTAATGAGGTCTCCCCTCAGCCTCCTCTTCTCCAGGCTAAACAATCCCAGCTCTCTCAGCCATTCCTCATACGGCGTGTTCTCCAGCCCCTTCAACAGCTTTGTTGCTCTTTTCTGGACTTGCTCAAGAGCCTCAACATCCTTCTTGTGGTGAGGGGCCCAGAACTGAACACAGGATTCAAGGAGCAGTCTCAACAGTGCTTAGTATAGAGGGAGAATCACCTCCCTGGACCTGCTGGTCACACTGTTTCTGATACAAACCAGGATGCCATTGGCCTTCTTGGCTACCTGGCACACTGCTGGCTCATGTTCAGTTGGCTGTCAACCAATACCCCCAGGTCCTTCTCCTCCTGGCAGCTCTGCACAGGGTTGTTGTGCCCCAGGTGCAGGACCCGGCATTTGGCCATGTTAAACCTCATGCCACTGGACTCAGTCCAGTGGTCCAGCCTGTTCAGATGCCTTTGTAGAGCTTCCTTACCCTCCAGCAGATCAACACTTCCACCCAGCTTAGTGTCATCTGCAAACTTGCTAAGCGTACACTCGATGCCTTCATCCAGGTCATTGATGAAGACATAGAACAGGGCTGGGCCCAGCACTGAGCCCTAGGGAACACCACTTGTAACTTGTCTCCAGCTGGATTTAACACCCTTTACTACCACTCTCTGGGCCCGGCCATCCAACTGGTTATCCACCCAGGAGAGTGTGCACCTGTCCAGTCCAGAGGCTGAGAGTTTCTGAAGCAGAATGCTGTGAGAAACTGTGTCAACGGCTTTACTGAAATCCAAGAAGACCACATCCACAGCCTTCCCCTCATCCAGCAGCTGAGTCACTTTGTCATAGAAGGTGATCAGGTTAGTTTGGCAAGACCTGCCTTCCATGAACCCATGTTTGCTGGGCCTGATCACCTGTTTCTCTTATATGTGCTTCATGATAGCACTCAAGATCACCTGTTCCATGACTTTCCCTGGCACTGTGGTCAGACTGACAGGCCTGTAGCTCCCTCCATCCTCCCTGCGACCCTTCTTGTAGATGGGCACAAGACCAGCCAGCCTCCAGACCAGTCAAAATTCCCCAGTCTTCCAGGACAGTTGGAAGATAATGGAAAGGGGTTTGGCAAACTCATTTTCCAGCTACTTCAATACCCTTGGGTGAATCCCATCAGGCCCCATAGACTTGTGGGTGTCTAGTTGGGCAAGCAAGTCTCTGGCCTTCTCTTCTTGGACGATGGGAGCCTCATTTTGCTTCTCTAGTTCTGGGGTTTGTACACAGAGGGAATAACTTTCTTTACAATTAAAGCTGAGGCAAAGAAGGTATTAAGTACCTCAGCCTTCTCCTCATTCCCTGTCACTGTTGTTCCTTCTGTGTCCAAAAGGGACTGTATGGTCTCCCTAGTTCTCCTTTTGATATTTATATATTTATAAAAAGGTTTTTTATTATCTTTCACAGACTTTTCCAACCTGATTTCTAGTTGAGTCTTAGCCCCTCTGATTTTTTCTCTACACAACCT
This sequence comes from Coccyzus lansbergi, assembly GCA_033558105.1. Lineage (NCBI taxonomy): Eukaryota > Metazoa > Chordata > Aves > Cuculiformes > Coccyzidae > Coccyzus > Coccyzus lansbergi. The sequence goes on from JAUMJK010000375.1 coordinate 180,366, forward strand.
CACTTCCCTCCTGTAGTCCACCCAAGAACCCTGTCCCCTCATCCAGAGTCTATAAATCTTTCTCTTCTTCTTAATGTCACTTAAGATCTCTCTGCTCAACTAAGCTGTTTTTTTTCCCCTACCGGCTTCTTTTCCAGAACACGGGGATGGCTTTCTCCTGAGCTGCTAGGATCTCCTTTTTGAAGAGGTCCCAGCCCTCATGGGCTCCCTTGCCCTTAAGTACTGTCTCCCATGAGACTTTGCCAACCAGCCTTCTAAAGAGTTTGAAGTCTGCCCTCTGGAAATTTAACGCTACTGTCAAATTAAGCATTAAGTTATTAATCCAGCAGCTGTCCCATCTGACTTTGTGGCTTTCTGATTCTGCTAAAGTAACATGATATACCATGGCACTTTGGTGCACTTTCGCTGCCCTAGATAAGTGCTAGGGTAGTTTTGACCAAAATATTTGTTTCCGAGTGAAATTGTCTTTGTTGTGCTGTGCAGGTTCAAGCAGTAAACAAGGACTGGTGTTGTCTCGGCAGGTGAATGAAGTTTAGAATAAAACAAGGGTTTCTCTGAGGAGAATGTAAATTGCTTCTAATAAAGAAACATGTTGGCAAGTTGACTGTACTTCTAACAAAAGATAAATTGGTTAACATGAGTCTGCTGAATATTTTCTAAAAAGAGCTTCTTCACTGAAATTTATTATGGCTGGAGGCAAGATTTGACTCAATTACTAAGCTGTGAGTTAACTAAAGTATACATCAGAAAATAATTTTCTGCTACTTTCTGTAGCATGTGCTTAGAAGTTCAGTCAAATTCAGTCTTTTCAAAATTCAAACTTGGTTTCCACAAAGCACTTCTCAGAAGCTATAAGGCTATTTGCAAAACTGGAACAGCAACATATACTGCAAAACAAGGACAAACTAATTACATTGTAATGCTGAACGGATAATTTCTCAGCTCAATATGCTGAATGGTGGAGCTGCATCAGACAAAACAGGTCATAGGGAATGATGCAACCACTGGCAAAGAAGCAGATGATGGTTTCAGCTGTTGCATGAAATGATAGCAGAAGCTGAAAATACTTCCAACCTGAGAAAATATTTTTTATTATTTGCTCTTTTCATAACTGACTTGCCAAAAAGAAGTGTTATTTACTGTATTCATAGAATCTTGTCAAATAATCAAGATCATTGTATAACTGCTTTTAAAAACTCCTCCACAAAACATCTTGTCAGAAAAATGTAAGGTAAGTACAATAAAACGCATTATTAATATGGTCTGGAAAAAATATCAAAGCTATTTTGGATTTATTCCTCAGTGGTAGTTCATAACACCATCTGGGGAAAAGATCGTAATAAAATATTTTTTAAGGGATTAAAACTAGTGATTTTACATTTCCCTTGGTGGATTTCTGGAGATGCTAAGGGAATTGTAGATCCTGTTAAGATAGTGCAGCATGCAGGAGACAGGCAATGACATAAGGCACAGAAAGTCCCTGGTGCTGTGGCGGGAGGGGAGGGAGGGGAGAAGATTAGTATGTTATGTAGAGGAGGATACTACTATGTTAGTAGAGGAGGATACTAATGTGTTAGTATCCCAGGTAAAAATTTATTATTTGTTTTCCTGTGATATGATTTAACATGACAGAACAAATTGAGTTATGCTGTCTGCACTGCTGGCTGGAATTGTTTAGCTGATTTCAGTAATTTCAATTAGACAACCACGGTCAGGAGCATAGATCCTTTTGACCTGACGGCAGATGATCATTCAGAGAAGATTTCACAGAATCACTAGCTTGGAAAGGACCCACTGGATCATAGGGTCCAACCATTCCAATCAATCACTAAACGTTATGGTCTCTCTGACACAGAAAACAGACTGCACTCATTTTGTATTTCATTATGCTCTTTCAGAAGCAGAATCTGAGCAGAATCACACACAAAATTTGAATATTTGAATTACTACTAGAAACATTGCATTTTAAATAAAGATGCTTCAATTTGTATTGATGAAACACAGTCTACTTTCGCTGTCAATTCAAGCATGTGCAGTATCTCAGAGAAATATTGACTTAAAAAATAGGAAGCCCTCAACAGGCATAATGATATTTGGCTGTCTTATCCTAAGTGCTATGAAACCATAGCCTCGTTTTGGGACTTCCAGTCATTCTCCCTTTTCTTTTCTTTTTTTTTTTTTTTTTTTTTTTTTTTTTTTTTTTTGTGTGTGTGTAGGATCTTTCTCTAACTTTATCCAGATCCATTTTATTACCCTTTTCCCTCTTTGCACTCCTTCATTTATTGAGCATTAGACTTCCCTTTACATGTCAGTTTTGGAAGATGAATCTTCTTCACTGGTGGACAAGTAATAAGGAGAAAAATATTTGTATCTCAATCTTCTTGTGGTTCTCTGCTGAAAACATTGCTTCTTCCCCAGTGTCTCTTAACTACTCTTTTCCTGTGCATTATTAATATTGTCCCCAAACTGTTTACTGTAGCTCTGTAAAATGTGAGCATTGTTTCACTGATGAGGAAAGGTAAAAACTTGCAGAAGATTGAAATAGAGCAAGAGAAGGAGAAACAGAGATGCTAAATAAACATTACTGCTTTTAGGAGGAGCATTTAATAGATAGAGCTTGAGCAGAGGAGAGATCATAGGAAGAAACGTCTGGATTGTGGACATTAGTACTAAATAGAGGCTGAAGATAAAAGAGGGAACCAGTGGTGACATTACGGAGGAAAAATAAAGGTAAAATAATAAGATAATAAAAAGATAATAAAACAGAGAAGTCATGAAGATAACCTGAGAAAGACCTGTTTCTGTTGTAATACACAGAGAGCTAGATCATGGGAATGATGACATAGTTTAAAAATACTTATAGGAATACCATGGAAGAATGTGAAAAGACTCTTTGGAAAAGAATATTTGAAACTAAGTTCATAGACGAAAGATTAACAACAGACTGTGAAAACTTCTTCAGTGATATTTCAAGGCACAGTCCAGCACTGCAGAGAGAAGCTATAGAAAAGCAATAGTGTGTATTAATGGAAGAGAGAAATAGCAAATTATTCTAAGAGAAGGAAACAGATAATAGGCTTAAAATTACAAAGGCAAGAAATTAAAGAAATGGAAGGGAGGGAAAGAAGTTTATGAGAAAAAATATTTTCAAGAATATGGAAGCGTCTTAAATAAGAGAAAACTTGTGTTTTTTCCTTCAGAAACCTGTTTTCTACTAGAATTTTAAGGTACCCTTGGCTTCATCCTCTTTTAACATTATTTTGTGCCTCAGTGGTATCTTCTGCATGGGCTTTTGCCAAAAAACACTTGACACATACTTAGTTTTGGGATTTTGTGCCAAATACATAGTTTTCCTATAAACATTGGACTATATAGTAGAGGCAATGGGTGTATTTATCATCTTTTCCAGGTAGAAGCAGACAGCAGCTCTAAAGCAGCCTTTAATCTAATCTTCAGGTGAAGAAATGAAAAGGTACATTTTCCAAGTTGTATGCAGGTATATAACACACAAATCCATTTATTCATTAATGGAGTTCATCCTTGGCCTCTTGCACACAACTTCACAGATTTTCTTATAAATGAGCATATTGTAAAACTCAGGCTACTTCTGTGGTGTAACTATTTTTTTCCTTTTTCCTCAGTAGGTAATTAATACTCAGATAAGCAATACATTTAAATTGTAATTAACTGTTCATGTCAAAGCCTGGCATGCTTTAAAGTGAATCCTTTATAGGGATATCTGACAAGTGCTTGAAAAGACTGTGTGAAAGTCTGAATTATTGTAACATGCTATTAACACCTTATTTAAAAACAACCACTATAGTCCAGACCCTCCTACAAATAGCTAATACATTATCTTCCCTTCTCTTCCTGAAACCTTTTTAGGCATATATGTGTGGTTGAAAGCTAGTCTGGAGATCACTTTTTTAAGGTATTATGAGTAAAAGAATTTACATGAGAAATATTTTCTGCATCTTTGTTTCATGGCTAAAGTTGGCTGACAAGATTCTTCCAATATCACATGCATTCTGTTAAGATCTCCAGCTTCCAGCACCTAAAAGCAAAGCACTATCAGGCTTCACATTACACTGTTCAGAGCATGCAGCAAGCAGTAATTTGGAATACTTATGGAAGTGCTGAATATTTTGAATGCAAATTGAAAGGTTTTGAACATGAATGGTCCATCATTGTAGCAATATTCTCAGTCCCACGAGGTGGGCAGACCAAAGACTGCTATTTGCCAGAAAGGACTGACAATCTGTTTGCTATATCAGGTGACATGTTAGTTTCATGACAGGTTTACTTCATAAAAGGAATGTTTCAAGATAACTATTATTATTACAAATGTTTCAAGATAACTATTTTCTTTTTTTGTATATAGGTTTCATAGAATCATAGAATCATAGAACAACCAGGTTGGAAGGGACCCATTGGATCTTCTAGTCCAACCATTCCTATCAAACACTAAACCAAGTCCCTCAAGTCCTCGTCCACCCGTGCCTTAAACACCTCCAGGGAAGGTGAATCAACCACCTCCCTGGGCAGCCTATTCCAATGCCCAATGCCCTCTGTGTGAAAAACTTCCTCCTAATCTCTAGCTTAAATCTCCCCTGGCAGAGCTTGTGGCCATTCTCTCTTGTCCTGTCCCCTGCCACTTGGGAGAAGAGGCCAGCTCCCTCCTATCTCAAAGTAATGAGGTCTCCCCTCAGCCTCCTCTTCTCCAGGCTAAACAACCCCAGCTCTCTCAGCCACTCTTCATAGGGTCTGTTCTCCAGCCACTTCACCAGCCTCGTTGCTCTTCTCTGGACTTGCTCGAGAGCCTGAACATCCTTCTTGTGGTGAGGGACCCAGAACTGAAGACAGGATTCAAGGAGTGGCCTCACCAGTGCTGAGTACAGAGGGAGAATAACCTCCCTGGACCTGCTGATCACACCATTCCTGATACAAGCCAGGATGCTACTGGCCTTCTTGGCCACCTGGGCACACTGCTGGCTCATGTTCAGTCGGCTGTCAACCAACACCCCCAGGTCCCTCTCCTCCTGGCAGTTTTCCAGCCAGACTTCTCCCAGTCTGTAGTTCTGCATAGGGTTGTTGTGCCCCAAGTACAGAACCCAGCATTTGGCCATGTTAAACCTCATGCCACTGGACACTGCCCAGCGGTCCAGCCTGTTTAGGTCCCTTTGCAAAGCCTCCCTACCCTCCAGCAGATCGACACTTCCACACAGCTTTGTGTCATCTGCAAACTTGCTAACTAACAAACAAACTTGTTTGTTGCAAGGCAAACAAGATAACAGAGTAAAACTATTGATATAAAATACTCTAATTATTTTTTTCATTTCATTATACAATCTAGCTTGCACTGAATATTTCTGGAGATCCATTTAATGTGTAGACTTCACAAAAGTTATTTTTGATACTCTTTTTTGTTGCTGGGTTCATGTAACTTAAATTATAAACACCACAATTTAATAGAACAAACTCAGAAGATAGTTTTATAGGTAAAACCCCAAGAAACTGAAGCTTTGAGATGAGAATCAGCCCATTGTCATATTTGCAATATGAATTTTTCCACGTGGCTTGGTGTTTCAGACACTTTGTGGGAGAATATTACCACACATTCAGTAAGTGCTGCGGATAAAGGAACTGAGAATAATAAAGTTCAATGTTGGTCCTTGTTGTGAACATCCTCACATTCTTGTCTTATTTCTTTCTTTCAGTATACCTTAGGAAAGTAGAGAGTTGTGGGTTTTTTTAAAAATAAATTTATAATAATGGACAGGTATGGTAGCTTTTTCTCTGGAATTATTTGCTTGAAACAGAAGAATCTTGAGGATGATTTGTGATAAAAACACACAGAAAAATCTCCAGGCACTACCTGTGGCACGTTGAAATGCTGAAATCTTTCTGTTAATAATGGCTCCATAATATTAAGGAATTAATGACTTAATGAAGTAAAACAATAATTTAATGTGTATGTGAACTACATAGTAACTTAGAAAGATTTAAAGATGGGTTTGTGCTTCAGGAAACATCAAAAATTTTTATTTGAAACCCTTCAAAAATACCTTATGAAACCAGGGTAACATAAAGGTTACTCCTCTAGGTGCTCAAAATTTCTATGTAGTGGTGTATTTTTCTTTTGCCTCTACATTTGAGGCTAAAAATATTTAGTTGTTTATGCTGCTTCCAATACATTTTTTTCTTTTATTTCTCACTGCTATTTGCCATTCAGTACTTAGGAGGTGATCACGGAAATAAATCAAGGTGAAGTGTTCCTTCAAAACCCTTACTTAGACAAACAGTTGATAAAACCTTTGCTGACATCAATTGAAGAAGAATTATTACAAACCCCATCAATTTAGATGCCATGTGCAGACAGAAACTTTTAAATAGAATACTTTTGGGTTGAAAAAATAAACAGAGGCCTGTTATAGGAAGAGGCCAGTGAAACAAGATTCTTTATAGACTTAATAAAAAATTATACTCATGACCAGTACTAAAAACATTTGAGAGATATGGGTATCTGTCATTCTGTAATTCTGGTACAAACTAACTCAGTTTTAATTCTCATTTAGTTAAATATATTAAAGAATGCATTTAATATGTTTCTGAACATACTTAGAAGATTTAACATGGAAACTAGCCTAGGAGGAAGGTCCACATTTACCTTGAAATTAATCCAACTTGAAAAGTCATCCAAATAGTAATAATGCCACTTTCCAAATACATTTTTCTGATAAAGAAGATGCACACAAAGAAAGAGATATAATTTCCTCTTCTTTCCCTTTCTTGTCCTGTGAGATTTTTCATTACAGTGAAGATCTGCAATCATGCAAGTGTAATTTTGAAAATTAACATTGCTGCTTTTTGTGGGTGTTTTGAGAATAAGGGAACACATAGATAGACTGCTTATCTCTGGATGAAGGCAGAGGCTGTAATATCGTAATTGAAAATAGAATAATGAAGATGCTCCTGAAGGCTAAGACTTTTAAAATCGTATTACATGTATATTCATAACAGCTATGTGTGTGTCAAGTCAGTCTTTACATTACAAAGTGGAATACAATCAAATACAACAGAGATGGATACATAATATGATAAAAAACGCTGACGAGTAGAAAAACAGCTATATAGAAACTGAAGAGCAAAATTTTCAAGACCTTCTCATACTCTCTTCTACACAAACTATAAAGAGCTTCAGACAGGCAGAATTGTGGAATTACCCTTACACAACGCTCAGCTTTATCTTAAACTATCAGCCAAGAAGAAGCAGCTGATGAGCTCTTCTATAAACAGCTGGAGATAGTGGCTAGATTGATGCCACTTGTTCTTCTGGGAGACTCTGATCTTCCTGATATCTGCTGGAAGTACAATAGAGCAGAAAGGAAGCAGTCTAGGAGGTTCCTGGAGTGCTTGGAAGACAACTTCCTGTCACACCTGGTGAAAAAAACAACAAAGGAAGGTACCCTCCTGGACCTGCAGTTTGTCAACAGAGAAGGCCTCGTGGAGGATGTGGCAATAGGAGAATGCCTGGGAGAAAGCAATCATGAGATGATAGGGTTCTCTGTTCTAGGTGAAGTGAAGAGGGTGGTTAGTAGGACAGTAGCATTAAATTTCCAGAGGGCAGACTTTAAAGTCTTTAGAAGGCAGGTTGGCAAAGTCCCATGGTAGACAGCCCTTAAGGGCAAGTTTGCCCACAAGAGCTGGGACCTCTTCAAAAAGGAAATCCTAGCAGCTCAGGAGAAAGCCATTCCTCCATTCCAGAAAAAAAAAAAACACCAAACAAACAAGCAGGCAGGAGAAAAAAACAGCTTGGTTGAACAGATTGCTCTGGAGTGATATTAAGAAGAGAAATGTTTATGGGTTCTGGGAGAGGGGACAGGCCTCTTGGGTGGACTACAGGAGGGAAGTGAGATTGTGTAGGGAAAAAATCAGAAGGCCTAAGTCTTAACTAGAAACCAGATTAGCAAAGTCTGAGAAAAATAACAAAAATATTTCTATTAATATATTAACAACAAAAGGAGAACTAGGGACAATATACAGTCCCTATTGGACACAGAAGGAGCAACAGTGACAGTGGATTAAGAAAAGGTTGAGATACTTAATGCCTTCTTTGCCTCAGTCTTTAATTGTAAAGAAAGGTGTTCCCTCTGTGTACAAACCCTGGAGTTAGGGGAGCAATACGAGGCTCCCATGGTCCAAGAGGAGGTGGTCAGAGACTTGCTTGCCCAACTAGACACCCACAAGTCTCTGGGGCCTGATGGGATTCACCCAAGGGTATTGAAGTAGCTGGAAGGTGAGCTTGCCAAACCCCTTTCCATTATCTTCCAACTGTCCTGGCTGACTGGGGAAGTTCGACTGGACTGGAGGCTGGCTGGTCTTGTGCCCATCTACGAAAAAGGGTCACAGGGAGGATCCAGAGAACTACAGGCCTGTCAGTCTGACCTCAGTGCCAGAGTAAGTCATGGAACAGGTGATCTTGAGTGCTATCAGGAAGCATTTGCAAGAGAACCAGGTGATCAGGCCCAGAAAACATGGGTTTACAAAAGGCAGGTCTTGCCAGACTAACCTGGTTGCCTTCTGTGGTAAAGTGGTTTGACTAATGAATGAGGGAAAGGCTGTGGATGTGGTCTTCTTGGATTTCAGTAAAGCCTTTGACACAGTTCCTCACAGCATTGTGCTTCAGAAACTCTCAGCCTCTGGACTGGACAGGTGCACACTCTCCTGGGTGGATAACCAGTTGGATGGCCGGGCCCAGAGAGTGGTGGCAAATGGTATTCACTGCAGCTGAAGGCCAGTTACAAATGGGGTTCTGCAGGGTTCAGTGCTGGGTCCAGCCCTGTTCAATGTCTTTATCAATGACCCAGATGAAGGCATCGAGTGTATGCTTAGCAAGTTTGTGGATGACACTAAACCGGGTGGACGTGTCATTCTGCTGGAGGGTAGGCAGGCTCTGCAAAGGGATCTGAACAAGCTGGACCAACTTGGCTGACTCCAGTGGCATGATGTTTAAGAAGGTCAAGTACTGGGTCCTGCACTTGGGGCACAACAACCCTATGCAGAGCTACAGACTAGAAGTCTATCTAGAAAGCTGCCTGGAGGAGAAAAACCTGGGGGTGTTGGTAGACAGCTGACTGAATATGAGCTAGCAGTATGCCCAGGTGGCCAAGAAGGCCAATGGCATCTTGGCTTGTATCAGAAATGGCATGACCGAATTGGTCCAGGGAGGTTCTTCTCCCTCCATACTTGGCACTGGTGGGACAAGACCTTGAATCCTGTGTTCAGTTCTGGTCCCCTCACCACAAGAAGGATGTTGAGGCTCTCGAGTGAGTCCAGAGAATAGCAGTGAAGCTGGTGAAGGGGAAGGAGAACAGACCTTATGAGGAACGACTGAGAGAACTAGGGGTGTTTAGCCTGGGGAAGAGGAGGCTGAGGGGAGAACTCATTGCTTTTTATAACTACCTAAAAGGAAGTTATGGATAGGAAGGTACTGGCTTCTTCTCCCAAGAGACAGGGGACAGGATAAGAGTGAATGGCCTTGAGCTCCACCAGGGGAGATTCAGGCTGGCCAATAGTAAAGAATTTTTCACAGAAAGGGTCATTGGACACTGGAACAGGCTGCCCAGGGAGGTGGTTGATTCACCTTCCCTGGAGGTGTTTAAGGGACGGATGGACGAGGTGCTTAGGGGCATGGTTTAATGTTTGATAGGAATGGTTGGACTTGATGATCTGATGGGTCTCTTGCAACCTGGCAATTCCATGATTCTATGATTTTATTTTGTAAAATCACCATGAGAGTTCTTTACTGAGAAATGACTATAAGGCCTTTTTTGATGGTTTGACCCTGAAACAAGTGGAAAAGGCTTGGCAAATGTGATGCAAAACATGAAAAAGATAACAAAATATAGGTCTACAGATGTGACAGCTCAAGAGTACTATATTTATCTAGAAGGAAGAGGAATGCTAAGAACAGCAGCATTTGCTAGATGCTTGAATGGAAGAAGGCAGCTGGATAGATGTCCCCGAGTCCCACAGAGGTGGGATTTTTCCTAACAAAGAATGGCATGTCTATCACAGCCATACTGAAATGTGAGCAATAGAGTATTCTCTTTAAATACTTCATTCCTGATTTCACAAAGCATAATCTTAATGCAAAATTGGAAAAGGAGATTCTATTCCATTGAAACAGACCTCATGTCACCTCCCCATAAGCTCCTGTACTTTATTGACAATTTTTGTTGTGTTTGAAACTTCCAATCTGAGTAAGAAGGGGGTATTCTACTGGTAAGAACTAAGTGAATTCACTGAGGTCAATGCTTGCTGCATTAATAAAAGTAAAATGAAAAAATCAACCTGATTAAATTATGTGTGCCTTTTCCTGTGCTAGTCAAGCTTAACTAAGCAAACAGAAGCAATGAAATAAATCAGTGTTGGTTTATTAAAGATCAGAATTCAATATCTCAATAGTTGAAGGGCTTATTCATCAATGTTCCACTGTTTATCTTTCCTATGCAAAGAAAGTAAACACAATGGCACCGTAGGGACTCTTGTTAGGAAAATGACATTCAGAGAAACCTTGTTTTCCTGCAAGCAAAATGCTGCCCTGTCTCTTGGCAAAAGATTATAATGAAATAAAAAATCTAAATATTGTTTTCTGGTGCTTATGTCATTCCCTGTAACAAGGGCCTTCTAGAAATATCCTTAGGGCTTGCAGATAGAAACATCCCTTTACCTCAGCTACGTTTCATACTCTTATCTGCACAAACACAGATTTCCTCCTCACATTGATCATAGTGCACCATCAAGATAGTGGCTATTTTGGTGTTAGGGAGAGAGAGAAGGATGTTTAATCTAGTCTTTAGGACTCTTAAAAGTTTTATAAGTTGCAAGATCACACACTGAGTATTAGGGGGCTTGTAGGAGGACTAAAGGAGTTTGTTACATTCCACAGAGTGGAAAAACTGCCAGTTAACTTCATATTAGTAATGCAAATAAAAGAGATTGTGCAAATTTAGACAACCAAGACACCTGATGACTGAGGTCAGTTGATGGCTATTATTAAAAGAGAAGTAACTGAGGTAAGGGCCATTTCTATCAGCAAGCCCTAAGTATATTTCAGGGAGAAGGCCCTTGGTACAGAGGATGACATAACCATCAGACTAAATAAAGACTGAGAATTTCAAAGATTCCTTTTATGCCTACCTCATGCTAACAATGATCAGTCTCCATATGTAAGAATAATGCTGTGCAGAACTATTCTTCTGGTGCATTTGTATGAGCTGCTCAGCAATTTTTGAGAAGGCATTTTTGAGGAAAAAGTATCGTTAGATGTTAAGTTCTATATTGTGTCTAAGGAAACAAACTCACATACTGGAACGTAAAAGCAGAGTTGTGTAAAAGCATTGCGCATTTAATGCCCAAGACAAATCTGTAAGAATCGGTTAAAAATCAGTGCTTTGGTACTGATATTCAATATTGTATTAATATGCAGTAAACTACTTAGTCCTCTCTCCTCTCTTTGCTGGCAGTCACAAACTTAGTAAAGCCTTGGAAATTGTATTTAACTACTGCTTTTATCTTTTATCTCAAAAAGACAAGGATAAGAGTCACCCAGCAGTTGAGCACACATACACAATGGTCTTTAGAAGCATAGCTTCCCAGCTTATACACTGGGAATCCCTTGGAACAGGATGCATTCATGAACTAAAGATCCCATATGCACTGCTTTTGCATGCTGCCCTTATGTAGACTTATTCTGCAGTGGCAGTTGTGAATAGCTGGAAAATTTAATTTTCTTCACTGCTTTGATACTTTGTATTTCAAACCTTGAACAGATCACTGAGAACTATGTGGGTAGAGATAGGTAGCTATGAAATTATTTTATTGGTTAACAGCCAGGTTGAAGTCATAAGAGAGCTTGACTGAAACTAACTCTTTCTTTAAATAAGTGATATCCAGAAAGCTTGGAAAATGTCACATTCTGTAATATGTGTGACAAAATTAAGGGTCATCAACGAAGCTGGTTGAAAATTTTCTAGTAAAGCAGTTTGTGGCATCCTGGGAAGTTATGTGGTATAGTGAAACAGGAACACCTGCAGCTTCAGGCCAGGCTTGCTGCATGACAGGCTTGTTCTCAAAATGTCAGTTGCTGTTGAGGAAAAATGTTGTTCTTCTATAATTAATGATAACATGAGGAAAAAAATATAATTGTCACTGAGCAAATATGAGGAAATAAGAAAACATAAAAGGATTCATCTTTCCTGGCTCCTGGGAAAACCTGGAAGCTCTGGTTCAGCCCAATTAGTAGTAAAATTAAATGGCAAAGAAACAGCATTCTCCTTTGAAAAGCTACATGGATTTGTCTGGATTAAAAAAGAAATAAATTCTTATTTATGGATTTAGTACTTGGGGAGCAGTGACACTCTTGAAGGTTGTTCTTGCATACTGTGAAGAATTTTGGAATGATCCTGAAAGATGAGATTACTATTCCTTTTGCAAGTGCTTGGTGTCAAGGGAGTCTACCTGATATACAAGGACTGCCTAAATGTGTGAAGTCCAGAAAGAGGCAGGGACAATTTAAAAGCAAGAGTGGTGAAGAAGACAGAGCAGTTTGCATCTCAGCCTCCAAATGGTCAGGTGTTTATTTGCTGCCATTGTGCGTAATGTTAGTGAGACCACCTGTTCACTGAAATTCATTCACAAAGAAGAATGGTTATCATTTATTTTTCTCAGTGGTGGCCAGTTTCACAAAGAGCAGGATTTGTGTATTTCTATTGGACTGTAGGAGAACAAATTAATAGCTACTTCCATGTTCCCTCCTAAAAGCTATACTATCTTTCCATTCCATTCAATATCAGTTTTTAACCTTAAATAAAGTACAATCCTGGACTTTATCTTGTTCATTCAGTTCCTTTCTAAGTATTTATAAGGTCATCAATCAAGCCTCAGAACTTCTTTTCATGGCAGTATGTGAAGAAAGATAAGTGAAAATCTTATTTGGACACTAAGAAGCAATAAATATAGCAGAAAAAAGTTAAAATGGCCATTATTTTCTGCATAACCTCAAAAAGAGAGTAAGCTTTTTTTTCTTTGAATGCTAGAAGACATCTAAGCTACCTGGCCTGCTGTACTATTTGATCAGGGTCTCTCCCCATAAAAACGGGAGAGAAAGAAAAACTTAACATTACTAACCAAGTTAATGTACGGTGTTAACAACAAAGTATTAATATCTAAATTGTAATGTTGAAACATTAACACTACTCAGAAAAAAAATTGCTAGCTTTGTCAGATGAGGTCAGGGAAATGCTTTATAATCATTTTAAGCTTTCTCCTAAATACTAGGATGGTTCCTTTGGTGGCACCTGCTTTCATTTAAAAGGCATTATTTTCAATTCCCTTAGCAGAACCTTTGCTCCAACTCAATGCTGACTACACAATCCAATAATAAATAAATGCTGCCTGCTTGGTAGTCATATTGACCATTAGCTAAGATACTAAAATCCTCTTCCCAATACTCTCAGCTCCAGCTTACTTGGCACTGTATAAATATGTTTCCAAGGAAGTGTACAACAGCAGTCATGGTTGTCTGCCATATTAACAAATCAAAGGAAACATGTAATTGATTTGTCTTAAAAATGGATGCATAATAAAATCCAGCAAAATAAATCTCTTTCTGCAAGGATTATGATGATGGCAAGTAGGCAGACACTGGTCTATTTGCACAGTAAATCCAAGTTCCATCCAAGAAACAATTTTGGTTTTGCATCAAAGTCTTAGTGGTGCACAAAAGTGACACCACAGCCCACCACAGTTTATGCTCAAGTTTATCTTTTTTTGTTGAGATGAATTCATAGAATCATAGAATGGTTTGGGTTGGAAGGGAACTTAAAGATTATCTAGTTCCTGCACCCCTGCCATGGACAGGGACACGTCCCACTAGATTGGGCTGCCCCAAGTCCCGTCCAGCCTGACCTTGAACACATCCAGAGATGAGGCATCCACAGCTTCTGTAGGCAACCTGTACCAGTGCCTCACTATTCTTATGGTGAAGAAATTCTTCCTTATGTCTAGTCTAAATCTGCCGCTCTCCAGTTTATATCCATTGCCTCTAGCCCTATCACTAAAAGCCTTTGTGAACAGTCCCTCACCAGCTTTCTTGCAGGCCCTCCAGGTACTGGAAGGTTGCTCTAAGAGGGTGACTATTGCCCTGGCAGAATGAAATAAATTAGGTCAATGAATTTTAGTGGATTTTTTAAGTTTATTGTTTAGGATGAAAACTCTTCATGCACTTCTCTTACCAAAAATCATAGGAAAAATTAGTACTTTGTATAGACGTAACAGCTTCTATAGAAATATTTCAATATTCTGAAATAACCTAACAAGTTTTATTCAAAAATCCTTTATTAGGGATCTAGATTTACACTGCCTCTACCTCTGGCTATAAAAAAATCCTGGCAAAATATGGTTATTGGTTATACACAAAAGTAACCTTTGGAACATATCTTGTGTATTTATAGACATCTTTTAGTGTAGCAAGTGGAAACAGAAGAAGCATCACATGAATATTCAGCTCCCAGGAGGCCACTAGCAAATTCTTCAAAGGCATCCCTAGAGGGGAAAAATAGCAATGTAAACATCAGAAGTCACAAATTCACAAGTCTTCTGGGTAAAATATAAAATTCAGTTATTCAGCCCCACTGGAAAACTCACAAAGTTTACCAATTATTTTATCATTATAAAATGTTGCTTTTTCTGAAAGTTTAAAAATGGAATAGTGTGTATATGAAGAGCTGGGAAAACCTCAAATCCTGTTTCATGTGAGTTTTTCCCTGTCCAACACATGCCCTTTGGTATCAACCCGCATGTAAAATTTTTCTGATAACTCTATGGATCTTCTATGATAAACATAACTTCATTTGCAATGGAAAATGAAGGAGTCAAATCAAAATGTTTACCCACTGTAGCACATCTATCCGGCTCACAACTAAGCTGGTATTGATGCACGTGATTTGGTGGATCAGAATAATCTTCTTTAAAGACAGAAATGCATACGTTTTACTGTTCCCCCACGTAAGCAGAAATGAACACACATGGAATTTTGACATCCACCTGGACATAAGTCAAAGACAACAGATTACCACACAGCCCAGTGGATGAAACTGTGAGCGGTTATACAGCTCTCCAGTTGGCTCCACATCCTGTTGCACTGTTGTCCCTGACACTGAAAAACTCCCATCACTTCCATTGTGGCAAGAATTCACTGACATACAGAACTTAACCTCAATGCCTTTAGCACCAGCATGAGAATGTCCCCATTGAAGCCAAAAGGGACCTGGGTTAGTTCTTTATTGATCAATTGTTGCATTAGCAGTCAGTGGGTAAATGACTGATAACCTCTGTGAGATGACTCATGTACTTATGTCAAGTGCAGGGTTAAACATCTTGCTCAACAAGTGCTTACATACAGTCTGTGGCTTCTGTACACAAATTTGCCAGCTCTACTGAGCCACACATAAAAGGATAAACCTGTTAAAGGGGTAGATTTACAGTGCACGACCATTCCATACTTAAAAGCCGCCTTCTCTCTCTGTTATTACTGAGGCAATCAAAGGTGTCTTGAAAGATTGTTAAAAATGATTAAGGGTGTTTTGTTTTAGACTAATAACTGCAATAGCAAGTGTGAGAAGAAAAGCAAGAAAGTGAACTGGATAGGATCATTGTATTGTTGCCTAATGTCAGTGGCTTAATACATTTGTATTTTAGACTGCATCTTTCCTAATAACACCATGTAGTGAAATAAAAGGTTTGCTCTGGAGGTAATTGTTATCTGGTGGAATATAAATAAGATCCACTCTGTAGAATGTTTACCAGAATGCATATTTATGAGTTGGGTTAAATTAAAAGTCAGGAACGCTAGAGATATTTTTTTAACTAGATGCTTACTATCTAGTGTCAAATGTTTGGTTTTAATCACACATTTTATACCATTGTGACCTAGATCACTGCCTGAGACATTTGAGTGTGTTGTCTTTCTGAGATGATGTAACCAAGCTTGATGGATGTTTTCTCATTCCTAACCTCATTACTGCTGGCTTACCATCCACCTAATAAAGTGCTATGATAGAGTGGAAGGTGCTATAAATCATAATATACCGCCACTCCAAGCTGATTCATTAGAAATGCCAACTATATATCTTGCATACAAAAAGTCAACACACAAAGTATGTTGCTGCTTCTGCCCATGATGGAGATATCCCCTCATTACCTGCAGTCAGGTTAGAATTGGGTTTTAATGGTAAAGATGACTTTTAATGAAGTCCTGGGTGGCAGGCTGATTTGACCTGATGAATAGCTCTTAGTGGTTTTAAACTGCTGTATCCTGCTAGCTCACTCACATCATTACTCCACTGCTGAGGATACATAATTGCTAACTAATGTATTTTTTTTTCTTTTGAGTGAGGTAAGAAACTTTGACATCCTATTTTACCACTGCTTTTCCAGTGATTTCATTAAGGAAGAGTATCGTGTTTCTCATTTAGGTAGAGTTAGGTGGCTAAAAGGAGTATTCAGGAGAAGAGAGGGAATCTGTCCTGTCTACTTGTCTTTCTTTCAGTCTATGAAAATAAAAATGTGTCTATGTGTCTATGAAAATAAAGATGTCCCAGACTTGTGCTTGAAGAAGAACTGAACTTGCTGCAGCCTCTGAAGTCCATAGTATGAGTTTTCACTTTAGATTTGTATGATATTTTATTTAGGTTTTGTTTTTTAGAGGAATCCACATAGTTAAAGAAGTAACAACAGCTGTGATCTTTGCAAAAGAGACAGGGTCATGAGCAATTTTAACACAATTGAGCTCTAAAAATGCAGTGCAACTGTGACTGTTGCTGTTCTAGGTATTTAGATTTTCATAATGGTCCTGTGGCAGCTGCTCAAAGCTGCTTACTTTCTCCTGCATACTTCTCCTTAGTGATAAATTTCACACAGCCCTTATGAGCCTGATATTCAAAGGATTTTGGTGGGAAATGACCGAAAGTTGCCAACAAGCAACCTGGTGCATCTCAGTACTGCCAGTCTCAGAAAGACCTCCCTCATTGGGCTGAGTTTTGTGGCAGAGTCATGGTATCGAACTTTATTTTCTTCAAATATATTTCTTTCCAATACATTTCTATTAAAAGCACCAGTGGCCTTTCCATTGGAAATGAAACATGGTATACAGCAGTCCTTAGAATTATTTTCTTTCATTGTGTGTGACATGGGATGTCAGGAATTCATAGGGGCACAAGCATATTGGTGGGCTCTTCTGTTTGTGCTCAAAGGTTGTTTCACTGCATTTTGGGTTAGTGTGTAAGCTGATAGTATTCTTCATTGAAAATACAATTGTGCTTGTATGCTATTTACAGGTAGCATTCTAATTATAATTTACTATGATCTCTGGTGTTTAGTGTCAAACTGTTTTAAGGAAAATGATTGGCAGCTGTTATTAGTAATCCATGGCTTTGTCAATGTACAAATTAAAAGTAATCAGAGAGAGGGGGGAAATGTGCATTGGTTAATATAACCCATTTATTTTGAATCATGCACTAAAGAGTGACATTCATCTTTATTATGCAAGTCCCAGCTTTGTGGTGATATTATTAAGCAGATAATGGTAAAACATATAAAATATTCACTTTAACAACAGAGAGGCCAGTTTCAGGTTCCTGGAGCACTCCTGAAGTTACCCCTACAAAACAGCAATACTTTCCTGAATTGCAATGAAGAAGTCAAAAGTGTCCATTTAATGCAACTACCACTGGGGACTCCTTCTGAGGACTGAGGACTTCTGTTGCCTATAGATACCTCACTTGACACTTCACTAGAGTGCGGATATGAAAGGGCCACTGCCATCCTCGGCCCCTTTCTGACCCTGTAAATCTAAATCCAAATTAACTTCCAATGGGGTGTGTCTGCAATAATTATGTAAAAAATTGTCATGTTTGGAATTTGTTTTGGGTGGTGGGTGTTAGTATATTATCAGCTATCAGGTGTAAAAGTACAGCATGAAGGGATAGAATAGCTGCACTTGAATTGCCTGACAATTATTGTAAATACCTTTACAATTAAAGTGGAAAAGCTATATTTTTAAGTTTGATTTTCAGATTTGTGGTATTTTTAAAAGTTGTTGCCTTCACCTGTCACTATCAATGGTGTCACAGTTGAGAAACAGAGGGGAAATTTGACTGCCTAAATTCAAGGTGAAATCTTTATTTGATTTCTGTAGTAGAGGTGAAAATCAGAACAACTTCCTCAGTCCTGAGCAATCCAGAAGGGACATAGTATGTTACTTCCCTTCCTAGCTAGTTGTTTTAATTTTCTCCCATCTTCCATGTCTTTTTCTCCACTTACCCATGGATCTGCACAACCCATTGTCATTTTCTCATCTTTAACTCATTCTCTCCAAATATGGCCCTTTTCACTGGAGAGATGGATGGATGGATTGGTCTGAATGTCTCATTTGGCTGATATGGGTTCTTTCTTTTGTTACCTAAGTTTTCTTCAGACTGCTTTGACGTAGAAGGTAGTAATTTTAGTTTAACCCCAGTCTTATTTCCAATTCTCCCCCTTTAAGATTTTCATTGACCATTTATTGTATCTTCATATTATTGGTATGCAAGTAGAAGCAGCAATTTAAGAGGTTTAGTCTTTCATTATTACTAAGTATCTGTATACTCAGCTAAACTGCTGAGCCTCCTCTACATGTGTTTAGACCTAGAAACAGGAGAAAAATCCAAACTACTTACTTGTAATCTTTCCTTTCTCTCCACTGTAACCCACACACCTGCTCTGTAGCTGTGTCATATATAATCAAAAGCATGCAAGTGCATTCGTGACTGAATTGAACCCTTCCAGTTAGCCTATTGCTTTTCGAATACAGAATTGGGTGGGTGTGATTGGAGAGATTTCTCTCTGATTATGGAGATGTATCTGTGCAGTATTGGAGGATTTTATTTATTATTATTTACATTCTTCAGTCTCGCAGTAACATTTCTGTCTGCTAATATCAACTACATTGCTCTTGACTGGTGCAGATCATCAACCCCTGATAACTCTGAAAAGCGAGTCTGTATCACATGTCACCAGCAGACATATTAATGTTTAAGTTGAGGAGTGCAAGAGATGTAACAAGATTAGATGGCACTTTACTCTGAGCCCTTGAATAACCAAGAAACTGCTAGATGACAACTATCAATTATTTACTGCTCTGTCCAATGTAATATTAATATCTCTGAGCTCATTTTCTCTTTCTTTCACGAGTTTCCTGTTCAACTCCTCTATTTTACCAACGTAACTTTCTTTCCAAAGTGTTTCATCCTGAGCTATTCTTAACAGATTAGCAAAAAAGCCCTGAACATGCCATGCTGATCTCTATCATAGAATCACAGAATCATAGAATAACTAGGTTGGAAGACACCTACTGGATCATCGAGTCCAACCATTCCTATCGAATACTAAACCATGCCCCTCACCACCTTGTCCATCCGTCCGTTAAATACTTCCAGGGAAGGTGAATCAACCACCTCCCTGGGTAGCCTGTTCCAGTGCCCAATGACCCTTTCTGTGAAAAGGTTTTTCCTATTGTTCAGCCTAAATCTCCCCTGGTGGAGCTTGAGGCCATTCCCTCTTATCCTGTCCCCTGTCACTTGGAAGAAGAGGCCAGCACCCTCCTCTCCACAACCTCCTTTCAGGTAGTTATAGAGAGCAATGAAATCTCTCAGCCTTCTCTTCTCCAGACTCAAAACCCACAGCTCTTTCAGCCATTCCTCATAAGGCCTGTTCTCCTGCCCCTTCACTAGCTTTGTTGCTCTTCTCTGGACTCACTTCAGAGCCTGAACATCCTTCTTGTGGTGTGGGGACCAGAACTGAACATAGGATTCAAGAAGCGATCTCACCAGTGCTGAGTACAGAGGGAGAATAACCTACCTGGACCTGCTGATCATGCCATTTCTAATACAAGCCAAGATGCTCTTGGCCTTCTTGGCCACCTGGGCACACTGCTGGTTCATGTACACCCTCAGGTCTCTGTCTTTCTAGACAGACTTCTCCTAGTCTGTAGCTCTGCATAGGGTTGTTGTGCCTCAAATGCTGACATGCCAGAGGATCCTCTGATATGACAGAGGATCTAATTAAGCAGAAAGGATTAATTAGTTTCAAAGTTATTTTCCATTATCTTAGTGGTTAACTCATCACACCTACTTTAGATTATTTTTTTTTCTTTTCTAGTACTAAGAAATGCAGTATGAAACAATTCTGTCATGGAAAGAAAACTAAGTGTTCCATTGGGTTTCTCTGCCTCACCTCCTTATCGGTGAGCGGAGCTTGATACTTTCAAATAACTCATCTGGAATGGAAAGGAAATACTATACATCTGAAATTTTATTTGGATAAAGCTATCATAGCCTAGGTACGTGCCATGAACTTAAGTTCTCCACAATTAATGTGCAAAATGAAGTGTTTATTGCCTTGCATCTCAGAGGCTCAACCACTTCTTGTAGGTGGGCAAGTAGAGCTAACAAGAATAAATGATACTTTAGGTAAAGGGATCTGGGTAGACAAGGGAAAAGAAAAGCTAGAGAAAACATTAACTGATGCAATACAACATTCACCTCAACAGGAGAAATACAGTAAATGTCTTACATGTTTCAACCTATGCTTAGTTCAAGCTTCAGCTCAGGCAAGAAAATAACCAAAATGTTCCCTACAACTTCAAATGAGTAAGACACATTTCTTCTAAACAGACTGTGCAGCAACTGGCTCAAGAAAAGTTCATTGAAAAACAGCATTAATTCTAAAGCATAAAAGATATATAGCTCTTGAACTAAGCCTATCTCTGCCCTCTTCCACTGTGTAAGACTAGAAAGCATTAAGCTCAGAATGTTACCAATACTAGATTATGATAGTGTGTAGCGATAATGGCGGGTGGGGGGCATTGATGAGGCAACAAGCAAGATCAACTTTATTGAGAGGATTCAAATCTTATACAGTGCCTCTGTATCCAGTAACAGCTATCCCAGTGAATTTCCACCTCTGAGAATCCCGCAGTACAGTGGTAGAGTGCAACCCCATTTTCCACAGATGTGCTCCTTACCTACATGTTTTCTGTCTAATGCATAGGTCTTAATAAAGATTCCAAGGTCTCAACAAGCTAGCAAGCATGAGAACATGGGTCATTTGTTCTGTGCTTGCCACTGATATTACAGGTACACCAAGGCATCAGCTGCTTGCCCCAGCATACACACAATACTGGAATCTTTATGCCCGCATTTCCCCCTTCTTTTATTTATAAACATCCTGAACTATCTATTGCTTGTTGTACCTTTCATGGAAAACACGACAGACACATGATTAAACCGTATTATCTTACTACATATACACAGAAGTATACTAATGCAAGAAAAGTAATTTTGATTAAAGCCCTTAGCTAGCTGTCTGACTTAAGAATCCTTTATAACAAGTTTTTTTTTCAATAATCATTCATCTTCAAGCTTCTTTGCCCCATCTATGAGGGCTGATATAGCCCCAGTATTATTGCTGTCTATATTAGCATTGTTGTCATCTTAGTCATAATTGCTATCTCTGCTTAGATACGGATGGACACTCCCTGCTGGAATCTGCTTGGGTCCTTGACCTGTGGAAACACAAGCATATCTTCAACCATATGTTATTAACTGATATGGTCCTTCCTTAGTGAACTGCTGACCCTCTAAAAAGATGAAAAAATGCCTTACTATAGATGATTTTCCTATTCCCTAATTCTCTTGCACATTTAAGTAATTTAATACATACAATGCTTTCCCTAATCTATTCTATGATGTTTTACACTTCATTCCCTCTTTTTTGTTTTGATAACATACCTCTTAGTGTTTGATGAGCTTGGTCTACTATCACCTGTCCTTGTGTACAATGTGGTATGCCTGTGAAGTGTAATTTCCTAGGTTTGAAAAAACTTCTTAAGCTGGTTACTTTCATATCTTGGCCCATTGTCCGTTTTCACCTGTGTGAGTTCACTATTTCCCTTAAAGATTCCCCTGTATGTGCTGTTGCCTGTATCACATTTGAATACCTGTCAAACAAAGCATGCATATATCTCAACTTTCCAATTTCAGGTGTATGAGTAATACCTTTTTACCGAATATGTAAAGCACTTAATCCCCTTGGGTTGCCTCTTATAGGCTGTAATGGTATTATTTGTTGACAATCTGGGCATATTTTTTTGTATTCCATGTTAATTCTAATGAAATTTTAAATTGCCTACATAATGTCTGTCAGATTGATGATAAGATTATGTGACGTTTGTGCTTGTTGAATAATGTTTGGTAGTAGGCCTTGGGCTGCCCCTGCTGTCACTCTGTCTACTCTTCCCTTGGATGTGATGTGTCTCTCTGAATGTGCATCATGTAAAATTCTGTTTTTCTAATTGTGGCTTGAAACCATAACTGTTTTCACATTTCTAGAACAAGCACTCATTGTTTACCTGCTTTAACCATCCTCATTCTATACACTGCACTACTCTGGTTACATATTGTGAATCTGTAACTGAATTAAAGGGACTATGATGCTGTTCAAAGGCTTTAGCACTGCATATTAGCATTTAGCACTATTAGTGTTGATCCTTCTATTATATACACTTTATTTGCTCACTGTCCATTAGTTAGTACTGTTCTTCCTTTTTTTCCTGAGCCATTAGTAAATATTGTAGGGCCATCAACCAGTCACTCTCTGCATAAGGTCTTCTGTTCTATTTGCAATGTTTGTAACAGGAAAACAATTTATGGTTTAGTAAGTGGGCATCAATGTTTTCTGGATAATCTGTTAAACCTTTAAATTCAAAATATTTGCCATGCACCAGTTAGCATATACTTTTGTCATTGGGATATAAATGATTGTCAAGTCTTGGCTTAATAACTGAACACTTCTTTTTCTTCTCTTGGTGATTATCATTGTAATAATTTTGAGTCTAGTTAATATAGCTGTTTTTTTTTAAGGTTGATGTGGTAAAATATCCACTCAATAAATTGTAATGAATCTTTTGAATTTTCCTCTATTCGTTGGCTCAATATACCTAATGGTTTTCTGCACTAGGGCCCAGCAGCAGCTGATCTGATAAGGGACACAGGAATGCATATTGTTCTCACAAATTGGCATTCCGCTAGAGAGATAACACACTTAACTCCTCTGGTGAACCTGAAAAGCGCACATTCAGGGAGAAAGTTAGGAGAAAGGTGGGGGTTTACTCACACACACACACAGCAGCAGGGCTAAGTTTTTCCATTTTTTTCCTCTCTCTCTTTTACCTTTTTTTTTGTTGTTTCTTTGTTTAGCTAGGTATTTTAAATTTTTTCCTTCTGAAGTCTTTCATTCCAAAGATACCCAGATAAATCTACCTATTTGCTGGCTTAGTGGACATTTGAGATTGAAAGGTCCAAGAGATGTATTTCCAAGATTAACCAAAATCAACTTGTAAGTCTTACGAACATTTGAAGAGCTTCAAACACACACATAACACCGTTCATTTTAAAGGTTGTGACTAGTTCATAATAACAGAACAAATATTTCAATTCCGATAATGCATTGCTCTTTATTGTTCTGTGAGTGCCATATTTGCAGGTTCATGATTTTGTAGTTTCTGTGTTCATAGAGTCATGGACTGGTCAGTCAAGCCAAAACCTCCATTCTGCCACATGTGATTTCCTGCATGGAGTACAACTGCTGGAAAACAAATCAGCTAAATAATTCTAGTGCCCTTTGGTACAAACCAAGGAGCTATAGGTGTCCAAGCCATTACTTGCATTGCTCTCATAAAGTCAGCATAAGTCAATTTTGGTAAAACAAGCAATATTTGTAACAGGTGATCATGCAATTAACAGTGCACTAAATCTGTTTTTTTTTTTCATTCTCTAAGACTAAATGTTTAAGCAAAACTTCTCTATTGGCAATATTGGCTGCCTGCTCATTTAAGGTCTCTTGTAGTTTATCTAGAAAAGTAATGTAATAAATGCCATTTTCCAGATTTCTTTTTTATCACAAATAAAGGTGTGTTCCAAGGACTATTAATTGGCACTATATGCCCTTGATCTATTTGCTCCTCCACTAACTTTTGCTATGCACCCAATTTCTCACTCGTTCATGGTTCCAATGTCTATTCCCATTGGACTTAACAATTCTCTCCCCCACAAGGTTAGTGGAACGTGCACAACAAAGGCTTGCACTACAGACATTTTAAGAAGTTCTACCTTTCCCCCTTTTTAAAAACTTAATGTGCAATTCAGCACAGGATGTTGAGTTTGTAAGGACTAAACCAAATGTATTTCAGGGATTCTCATGAACCCAAAACCTTGTGAGCCACACTCTGTAGAGTCGGTAAAGAAAACAGTTGCTATGAACAAAATTAATTGTACTATCCGGCTACCCTTTGGTATTAATAATAGTGGAGATGGTGTTGATAGCCTTGCTTGAATTATTCCAGTAAAGCCTGCATCTATGACCCTAGGTAGAACAAAGATTCCCAAATGAGTTATTGATTGACAATCACTCTAATAACAAGGCACTAGAACCACCCCCTCATTGTCCTTTTACATTCCATGGTATTGTGTGAACTGCAGATGATTGCAGCACTGCTGTAATGGTGGTGATGATGTCTATCTTGGTGCATGTCTCTGGTTCTTGCTCTGAGGTGAGAGCTGCTGCTTGCTCTGGAGGCATCTGTGTTGGTACGTGCCTCCGAGACATGTTTTGTTCCTTGGTTTTTCAACAACACTGTCCTGTTCTTATCCCATTTTGATCTACACCAACCGGAAAAATATTTACCCTTTCCACACCAAGGGGAGATTTTAGGCCCTCTATCCTGGCATTGCGTGTGGCAGTCTCATTCAAAATGTCTCTCTTTGCCACATGTATAATAGAATGCTTTTCTGTCCCAGTTTACAGTCAGGGCAGCAACCATCAGCTGTGCTTGATAGGTAAATGATCTCAGCTGCTGTTGTAGGATTTTTCAGACTGCGTCTTATCTTTCTACATTCATGGTGCATGTCTTCTGTTGGGAAAGATAATCACACTATGCAATACTGCTAACTATGGCTTGAAGGCAGAAAAGTAGCACTCTGCTTATTCATGCTTCAGTCGTTCAGTGTCCATATACCTTTTTGTCAATAAATATCTGTATATTATCTTCTGTGGAATTGTTTCTGAATGTGTAGTAACACTTGTCAGCAGATACAATAAGTCTGTTCATTGTATCCTCACTGATAAGTTTTTGTACCTCTTCATAAACTATTATTTCTTATGATTGAAAGATCTTGCAGTTTTAAAAAATGATTCATTACTTGAATTCTGAAGCATATAAAGAGTTACAGAGGATAATCAAAAGACTTCAGCTAGACATACCTTATATCACCACCTAGCTTTATTTTACATCATAGGAAAACATTTGTCTGCGTGTGTGAGGTACAGATGGCAAAGAACAGACATCTTTGGGCATATATCAATAAAGCAAAATAAAAAGTGGTGTTATAGCAGCAGATGTCCAGAAGGGATAACAGATTGGTGCCCATGAGTAACAGAACAAGACTCTGAAATCATAAGTGAATTATAAAGGTCTTGTCCACACCTATTAGGGAAAAATGAGTTGACCTAGTACAACCAACTGTATGATCAGTTTAGATAGATCTTTGTCCATAGGCCTCTATCTTGTAATTTTCTTTGGGGGTGGATATCATGACAAATAGAGCATAAAAGATGTTCTCATTTTTCCACTTGGTTCTTGAGGATTCCCTGCCCTGGTGCTGAAATGTTGAAGATGTTGCCTGGTTTTCCTTCTTGTTTTTAACTAAAATATCATTAATCTCATCGTGTTTAGTAACAGGTATATGTGACAGGACTATCTTAGGATGTGCTTTTTTTTTTCCTTAACTGATCCATTAGGTAGAAAGGAGGACCCTAAGAACTACAGACCTATCAACCTCACCTCTGTGCCCAGGAAGATTATGGAACAGACCCTCCTGGAAGCTTTGCTAAGGCACCTGGAGGACAGGGAGGTGATTCGAGACAGCCATCATGGTTTCACCAAAGACAAGTCCTGCCTACCAAACTAGTGACCTTTTATGAAGAAGTGACTACATCAGTGGACAAGGGAAGACCCACAGGTAGCCTCTATTTGGACTTCTGTAAAGCCTTTGACACAGTCCCCAACAACACCTTCTGTCTAAACTGGAGGGAGATGGATTTGGTAGATGGACTAATCAGTGGATAAGAACTTATTTGGATCATTGCACTCAGAAAGTCATGGTCAATGGCTTAATGTCCAGATGGAGATCAGTGACAAGCAGTATACCTCAGGGGTCTGTTCTGGAATCTGTGTTGTGGAAAATCTTCACTCATGACACAGGCAATAGAATGAAGTGAACTCTCAACAGGTTTGCATATGGCACCAAGCTGAGTGGTAAGGTTGACACCACTGAGGAGCAGGATAGTATACAGAGAGACTTTGACAAACTGGAGAAATGGGCTTGTGAAAATCTCATGAGATTCGACAAGAAGTGTAGGGTTCTGCACCTGATTTGGGATAATCAAGGGTTTCAATATTGAGCGTGCACTTGATCCTGTTGTGGAAGGTGTCCCTCCCCATGGGAAGAGGATTTTGAACTAGATGATCTCTAAGATCCCTTTAAACTCAAACCATTCTATGATTCTATGATTATGCAAGGAGATTAATCCCTGTTGAAATAAAGAAATTTAAATGTCCCCAGTCATTTAAAAGATAACTATGGTTCTTTACATAAGGTAACTTCTTCGTAAGGCTATTGTCTTTTGTAAGACAGTGCAGTATTTGCATAAGAAAAAACAAAAATAATCCCCAACTTTTATGGCAATTTTACTTGGTATGTTTTGAATTATGTATTTGATCATTCATTTGTACTTCTGGCAAATAGGTCATATAAACTGAGGCACTGGAGTTAAATGGTATGAGGATAATCTCATAGAGAGAGAGTGTGTGACCAAAACACTGATTCTAAGAAGAAATTAAGTCTACAGTCAATGCAGGGATGGCAGGAATGGACATGGGCCGCATGGTCTCTGCTTGGGACTTGTAGACTCAAGTGAAGATATTCTCTGCAGTTACTGCTACGGGGTATTTTGTTGCCAGGTACAAATACCTGTACCTCAGGGCAGCAATCAAGGAAGGACTTGGAAAGAGGTGTGAAGAACTGGTAAGAAAGAGGCTTAGGATCATGTACTGAGAGGGAAAGTACAGGAGGATGTATAGACTATGAGTACTGTCAGTAAGTTAGAGCATTTATTTCCTAAAGCGTAATGTCAAGTTGAACATCTCTACTGCTTTCGCAATGCTGTACTAAAATCAGGAGAAATCAAGTTCTTTGTGGAAAGGCTGTTTCCTCAGCCATTTATTATCCACCAAATTATGACTATGGATAATGTCACTGACTAGGAGCAAGTTCACTGTGGCACTAGGCTTTTCAGAAGAAAAAAATAAGTGACACAACAGGCACTAGGCTTCTTGGAAGAAAAAAATAAGTGACACGAAGGACACTAGTTTGAATTAAATAACTTTATTTGTAGACTCAGTTTTCTTTTCAAAAGTACTGTTTTCCCCATGAAGGATTATTTATTTATTCTCATTATAGAAAACCTTTTAAGAAATTAATTAACAGGAATAAATAAGAAGTTTTATGTGGTCTTAAGCTTCATGTTTACGTGCCAAAATGGCCCAGTTTTCTGTGAGAGGCAATATCTGCTGTCATCCTCCTTATTTATTTATTTTGGTGCTCAGGACTTATTTGTATCATATTATACTAGACTAGCACTTTTTTCTTTTAGAAATGGAACAAAACATTGCTGTTTGTGTAAAATATGTATTTTAAAAATGAAAACTACTGCTCAGACTAAGAATAATTATTTATTGATTCACATGCCATTTAAATATGGTTCATTGAAGGAGCTAGGTTCAATTGATGTTGGCTACTTTTTAAGTACTTCCTCCAGAAAGCATGGGATCAGGCAATCCTGAAGTGCCGGAAGTCAAGCAGGCAAGGAATAAGGCATAAAAGGAAGATGCATGGCCAGTGATTCTATGATCTTGCCATACTGGGACCTGTTTTATTCAAAATATTACTGGGTTTTTTGGATCAAGATGGACACTCTGAGGGCTTGTAGGATAAATAACCCCACATTGTAAATGCAAATGTCTGCTTTAGTAAATAAAAGTTTTCAGCTCTTGAGAATTTATCAATGTTGGCTTCTTTCCCTATGTGTTTGGACATCCAATAGTTAAATAAAAATAGTAGTAGCTCCTCTGTAAATGGTTCAGTTCATCATTGTATTGAATAGGAATATTATTGCTGAAACTTAGAAAAGTTCTAAGAACCTGATGCTTCCAAACTATTTTTCCTGCATCTTGACAACTTAATGAGGTCTGTGCTGTAGGGCTGGCATCACACACCATTTTCATGCAATGGAAGAAAATGCTGAACCAAAAGAAAAGAAACCTTCTCACACCTTATTCACTTTGTTTCAAGCTTCCCATTTTTTATGTTTAGTTGTCCACCATTGTGAGAGAGTATTGCTGGTACCTGTCATTCTACCATCCTTGCACCCGGTATCTACCTGTTGGCCAGTCAGATCAAGACAGGTAATTATTTCTAAAGGCTGGGCTGAATAAATCAGCTGCTACAGCATGACTCACAGCATTGTCATGTAACAAGTTACTGGCTTATTTCCTTGATTTGTGCTTAAGCTATGTGTGTCTTTGTTTGAGCTTTAGACTTTGGCACTTGGAACAGACGTTTTAAGAAATCCAAGAGCCACTGAAGTCACTCTCGGGGACAGCAATGGAGAAAGGAGCACAACCTTTATAACTAATGATTATTTGAGTGGCTAACAAGTTAAAGTGCTCTATTAAGTACTTTGGATATAAAATCAGCAGTACTTCTGGAAGTGATTTAATTTGAAGTTTAAGAAATTGTGGGATAATTATTTACATGTAGAAAAAATGAACCAGGTGTTCAAGAGCAATTGCCATAACATAAACATTTCACAAGTAATGAAATGCAAGGAAATACTAGCAAGGATAGTAAATCTTAGTCACTTTTATCAAGATCTAAAGGTAACGTCCTAGCCGTTTTCTTGTGAAGACATATGGTTTTTGCAACAGGCTGTATCTATCTGTTTGGTTTTAGTCTGCCAAAAGTCTTTCTTTTCAGAAAAAAAGGAGTTTTGTACATCTGATCTGACTTTAGTCTTCATCCTGAAAGCTGACAACCTCCTGGTGTACAGCCTCATAAGTCTTCACATCCAAAATGAATACCAGTTTTACATTTTTGCCAGGAATCCTGTCTTACAATTTTTTTCTGGTGATAACTTAGTTATAACCATAAACAGAGAAAGTAAGGTCTACAGATTTTGGACACAACTTGTTTGTATGACTTTTTCAGTTATTCTATAAAAAAAAGAGCAACTTTTACAAAACTGTATTCAGAAGTTGTTAATCTCATTTCCTATGTTCTGTTCAATGATAATGGACAATGCAAGGAATGATTACATGAAGCAATCACTTTGACAAGTAATGTTTCAAACTATCATTTTACAAAGCAGAAAATCTTGAAAGGATTAGGGTAGCTCAAGTATTATTGTCTCTCTTTTAAATTTTGGGTTAGTGCTTTTAAAATTATTACCCTAGGGAGTCTTAACTTTATCTTGTTCTGACCTTGACTCATAGGCTCATTTTCCTTAGAGACAAGACATTTCTCATTTTTTTAAATCCCTGGTTCTCTAATTTCATCCAGAAGTGCAATACTTTTCAATTCACCTTTTAGCTGTTTTTTGCAGTCAGTGTAAGTGTGGTCAGCACCATTGTGAAAAGAGAATTATTTTTGAATTGCATCAAAAACATTGCAAAGCAAAATCTAGATTATATGAAAGGTCACCATGTGAACCACCATGTGCCTCCATTCTTATTTGATCTTTAAGTGCTTTGACAAAAGTGTGACTTCTGACTCTATTCCACTCATTCAATTCAGTGCTTTTCTGTGTACTATCACCATTACTCAAGGAATGGCTATACAAGTACAGTGTTCTTCTTCCTTCTTATTTACAATTTTGCTTTTGTGAACAGGAATCAGTCACTGGTGTACCTCTTTCTCTCTGCTAATTATGAACCTACTTTAATTAAATATCTAAAGTTAGGAAAGTGAAGGTATAAATGTCCTCTGAATGCCAATGGCTCAAGCATATATCCATTCTGCTTTTTACTTTTCTAGATAGATATTTTAATGTAGCCCTTACAGCTCTTCATGAAAGAGGAGTCAAATAGAGAGATATCCAGCACTTCTTGTCCTTGTGAAAACTCAGTGATGAACTGCTGCTTGTTTGCCTTCAGCTCTCCTAGATACTCTTTGCTTATGCTAGGGTTATTTTAACTTTAACATTTATTTTCAGCACAAATTAATCTGTAAGAAATGGTGGGGAATAGAAGTTACAAATATTTTTTGAGCTTCACTAGATTATCCTTGAGTTTTCATTGAAGGTTTGGGTTACTTGCTGTTTTATGCCAATGCTCTCTTTCACTTTATGCTGTGAACTGCTGAAAATCCATTTCAAAATGGTACTTAGCCAGATAATTCCCAGAAGAAAACTTAAGACTGTTAGTTTTAATGCTGCCCTTTCCAAAGGGCATATAAAAAGATACAAAAATGGATGAAATGCTTAGACAAAATTGCCACGTAACTGAGCTGTGCATGCTACTGCATATCATGCTTCTGCTCAGATACCACAGAGACAGGTGTCTCAAAAATGAAATAGATAGATGTCATTCAGGCATGACAGAATATGCTTGGAGTAAATTATCATGACCTTGACTAGCAGAACCAGTGAAAAGCTATTACTGTTAAGGTGAATAGTACTGTCAAACATGTAGTGCGTGTGACCTGCAACAGAAAGACTTCATGTACTAAAACTGAAGCTTTTTCAAGATCTTCTAACTTAAAATGTGAAAGTTGCTATACTTTCCATTTCCAAGTTTAGACATTGCCCAAAATCACTTTACTGTTTGGCAACAGAAAATTTCCTGATATTTCACTGTGTAGTTATATTTTATCAGGTTATATTTTGTAACTTATGTACGCATAAACTAAAAAGCTTATATTTATTAAGCTGCATTTCCATAATATCACCTTTCATTCTAGGCATTATTAAACACAAACAGATTTGAATTATACACTCTGTAGTGTTTGTCTATCTTTTGTGATTTTTCTGCAAGGAGCCTTTTGTATATTTGTGGTTTCTTGGTTGTGAAAATAATGTGTTTCTCTTCTTTCTTTCCATCTCTACAACTTCTGTAAGGTGAAAAGGGGATTTGAGAGTATACTTGGGTAAGAGGGTGTATGCAAAGGTAAAATCAGGTTTTCTAACTTTTATTGTCCAGGATGAAGAGAGGCAAATCAGGCATGTAGTAGCCTTTCTCTAGTTTTCTTTTATTCGTGTAAATTCTACGCGCTAGTTTTACTGATTTTTTTTTTTAATACAAGCACATAAAACGCAAATTAGTAAAGAAAAAGACAAACACTTTTACAATTAGATATAGACCTAGACCAGCAACTTTATGCCAAAAGAAGAAATGAAAGGTATTAACCTTCTGATCTCCTGTTTCTGAGGAAAGATACATAACGTAGTGAAAATCATACGTGAATAAGCGGGTATAAGTTATGGTGAGGTAAACATGTAGGAGACAGAATAAGCGATACACCAAGCAATGACTGAATGCATCTATGGTTCTCTTCCTGTTAAGGTCCACTAAGTTTTGCAATTCTATGTATAAACTAGGAACATTTAAACTTGTTTTAAAATACTAATTTACACTACTTCACAGGTGATCTATAAGCCTGATCATATTTCTCTAAAGGTCTCCTATGTTCACCTGAACAGCAAAGCACTGACAATATTTTCAGTAGAAGATGCAAATACACATAAGGGTGGACTGCTGCATATGTGCACACACAGGCATGCATATCTACATCTCTGTGCATGAGGTCTTTTGCACTTTTTCCCTTTATTAAGTAGTCATTCCATCAATAAAAGATGAAAGCCTTTGTTTATCCAAACAAGGATAAATGTAATCTTGAGAAAACAAAAACTTGTTCTACTTTTTGCAGGTTTAAGAGGACCAAGAATAAGTTGTTTGTGCTAAATGCCCTGAATGAAGAAACTTCCAGAGCCAATTGTCTCCAAAACCTTGGGTTTCCACTGAGTTGTGAGGTACAGGCCCAGCTTGGACAAAAACATAGTGTAAGTGACATAACGTAGTTACCAAATACTTCACGTTAGTAAAGAAAAATTAATTTTGTTCCTGCATTTAAACTGAGTTATTTTATTTCCTTAGTAAGCTACCATGTAATATGCCAAATAGTTTTATTTCCCGCACAAAAATCAATTTGGTCTACCAATATGAACAAAATTGAAATACTTACATGTACTTTTATCATTCTTATATTTCCTAGTTCTATTTGTATATTCATAATACAGACCCCCACCTAATAAGTTTTTTCTTACAGATGATTAAAGAGTAGCTGAGCAATACTGGCAGTTTCAGAGTAGTCTGCCACTACTGAATTATAAACAGATTTAATTATTCTATAAAAAAAAGTTAGGAGAACAAAATAAATACACTTGTTGCAGACAGAATCTCTGCAACACTAATTGCAAGAGGTCTGTAAGAGCTTTCAGGTAATAAGACCTTAAAT
Source organism: Coccyzus lansbergi (assembly GCA_033558105.1). NCBI lineage: Eukaryota > Metazoa > Chordata > Aves > Cuculiformes > Coccyzidae > Coccyzus > Coccyzus lansbergi. Next base: position 213,152 of record JAUMJK010000375.1, read on the forward strand.
AATAAATTTATATGGGAGAGAATAATGACATCCAGGTGTGAAACCTTAACCTGAGAGTAGTGCTGCATACTCAATGACGTAATTGCCTCTATTACCATATTCTAGTAGAGGGTTTTCAGTCACAGAAAATGGATTGAAATGAGAGACAAAACATGTTCAAATCACAGGTGAGATTTGAAGCAGAAATACATGATAAAGGACAGGTAACTAAATTGCTACTTGAGTTTTGAAAACAGGCTTAAATATTATGTGATAAATTACACTTAAGTGCTATTCTCAGTCTGTCTTGCTACCACAAAAGCAAGGTTTAATAAAATTCACACTGAGAACAAACTAGGCCTTTGTTAAAGGCTCTTAAATATGCGCTATGTTTTTCATTTCCCTGTGAAAATCCTTCTTGTTCCTAAGTATTTTTTCCATGCAATAGAAAGACTATAGAATATTCCTTTAGTAAAGGCCTCTCTTTCTTGACATCCTTGATGTTCAGAGCCTAATTCTGTTCATCACTCTAGCAAATATGAAGCAATGATTGTATGTATTCTACATGTATTTTTGTGTTGCATTCAGTGTAAAGGAGCATAATAAGGAACTATTTCTTTTAGTAGAGCTCATCACAACTCAGCACTGCTGCAAAGTTACCTTGCCAGTTACCATTGTGCCACCATAGAGCAGAACAACAATACTGTTAATGTAAGTGATACTACTGCTTTTTTTTCATCTTCAGGAAGGATTATGTCCAGCAGAAGCATGAATAAGGAAAGATGTAGTTGTTCTTATCACACCATACCTGCACTGTTATTGAGACAATTTTTACCCAAATAAACCATATTAGTAATAAGCAGAGCTGATTCCAATAGTCTTTTTTTGGATATGTTCAGCACTGGCTATTTTTTTAACATGCAAGTAAGGCTATTAAAAGAAGAATATTTAAATTTTGGTGAAAAAAGTAATTGACATTTGCATTACAGCAGCATTTTGATCTGAGTTGTGACAGTTTTCACATTCTGCTGGAGAGTCAAAACTACAGAAATAACACAAATTCATCCTGACCCCAGAAGACAACTTTTTAGGCTGTTAAAAATATCTGTTTCTTTCTACTGAAAACCTGAAAGTTACTGCCAGCATTGTATCTGTATTTCAGAAGCCCCTCTTGGTCTTAGATAAAGCTTAAGTGTAGAACAAATAGGTGACCCTTCTCTTCAGGACTGTTAAGAGACAATAGAGATAACTTCTTGGTCAGCTCTGTTTAATACAAAAACAATTTATAAAAATTAAGAAAAAATTCTTCATAATCAGTGCTCAGATGATTTCTGGAGTTAAGATCTGAATTTTTGGAGCAAAAGAAGTGGCATGCCTATACCCAGAGGACTCCCCTCACTGCAGTAATACATCTAAGATGCTTCTTTTTGCCCCTGTCACTACAGGACCATTGCTGGTTACAAATTCTGATATCTGCTGTTTGGGAAGATGCATGTGTTTTTTAAGATACAGTGACTCTACAGGAGGGAACAGGGAGTTTAAGAATATCACTGCACATCACTGACTGAAGTTTGTGACACTGAATGAATCTAGTTGTTCACTGGATTCTGAAGGAAATTCAAGTTATATCCGATATATGTCCTGCTCTGGCAGTCTATCTGGTAGTATGGTTCTCCATCTTTCTTGCTAATATGGTTCTGAATACCCACTGATTCTTTTTGTTATCTTGATACATTGCTTTCATGCCAAGGGTTTCAGCAGGTGAAGTTGCTGGGGAAGAAATTATGCTAATCTTCTAAGAATTGGAGAGCATGAAGGAATACGCACACCCAACTACTGCTTCACTACACATGGTATGCCCGTGCAGACCTTTTTGGATGTGAGGTAAGGACGGTTCCTAGAAGACAATTGAGGCAGATGCAAGGGTGCTGTTATGCCCCTTTTTGAAGCATTCACCTGTGGGAAACCTTGGCTAGTCCAAGGAATTAGTGTGTGTGAACTTAAACATTGGGCTTGAATAGATGCCTGAGTAAACAAGATTAGGAAGCTGCCAGGCCCCAGGTGGAGTCATCCAATTATGAAGTTACAGCTGAGAGGAAGTCACCCAACTATGAAAACACAGCTGTAAGGAGTCATCCAATTATGAACTGTAGGTCTTTAACCAATCGTGCATGGACACGCAGCTGGGGAAGGGGTATAAAGGGTCTTTTGTCCCACAGCACCTACATGTCATGGATTGCCCTGATTGTGACATTCATCTGGATTTTTCCTCTTTTTCCTTGCATAGGAAGTCATAAGCATGGGCAAATACTTGAATGTGCAGCATTGAGATTCACATTTGAAAACTAGATCAGATATAACTCTTCACAGTTAAACTTGAGTAAAACACATTTCCGGTAATAAATACTCTGCAAAGTACCAACTGGTATTTCTAATGGGTTCATACAAACAGTAGTTTAACAGGGCAGTGCAGTCCTATATCACAGAAATACTAAGATTTAGGAAATAACTCTTAAAAAGCAAGGAACAATAGTCTCTATATGCCTGTTGTTAAAGCTCACCCTTTAAACTGCACAAATACATTCTGTGATGAGTACATTTACATAAATACTGATAACAGAGATATACTTGCACACACAAAATTGTCAGTATTTAAAGCGATGACAATTTGAAGCTACTTCTTTACCAAAAAGCTGAGCTGTTGAATAGTGTGGCCTCTGAAACTCCTTAATGACTTCTATGAGACAACAGTTTAGAATTTTCTGTTTTAGTATATTGTTTTGTCTACCCTGCAGCCACACAGATTTCGCCTGTGGAGAAATGCACTAGTTTACTGTAGTCTAACGCTTGTGTAAAAAGAAGTAGGCTTTCATAGTTCCTTCTTTGAGGGTTCTCAGAGTCTCTGGAAAGAAATGTAAGCAACTCAGATTTTATTTCTTGACTTCTGACTGGTGCTTAGGTTTAGATTGAACTTCTCTGTGTCTTAGGTCTTCTTTCTGAAGAGTGTTAGCAATAATATCTATTATGTAAAGACTTCTGAGGCCTGCAGCTGAAAAGGGCATCATAACTATCTCCTGTATTAATACAGTTATCACATATAGTTAAGTTATACTGGGCTATATTTTAACTTTCATGGTCTATCTTTCTTAAACAGTTCAGCTGAGACCTGAATGTAAAATTACACCCTTACTCTAAAGACTTTTTTTTCTGATTTCCTTTCAATTATATGCCTGCTTTCTTTTCTTCCCACTTCTTCAAAGGTTATTTGCTCTATTATTTGTGTATCACTGCCCTTCACTCCTTAACTGGTTTGTTACTTTTTCTCATTTTCATCTTTACCTTCTACTTTTCTTTTTCAGATTCTTGTTATCCTCCTCCTTTTGCTCCCATAAATAAATATCATGCACAGAGCAAGAAAGAATCCCTGGACTACAAGAGTGTCTTATTTTTTGTTGTACTGCAGTACTGAGATCTAAGCATTAGTTAAATACGTGCTGGCATTTCAATTTGTAAACTCCAGTTCAAGTAGTTGATAAATAGCTTGGATAGATTGGATAGGTGATGTAGTTAAAGGATTTAATTATTTAGAGCTAAACTTCTGGGTTTGGGCTAGATTTTCAATGTAAGTTAAAAATAATTATAAAAGGTAGGTACTGTGAGAACATATGGAAGTACAGTGCTGTCGGTGACCCTTTTAATCTGTCAGTGGGGGTTCTGTGTGTTCAAGAGAGTGTTCAATCAGCCTTCAGGGTCTGATTTTTCCAAATATTAGAGGCTCTGGACCATGTGCAAAAATGCATGCATAATTAGACAATTAATCTGAATGTACACTTACTGTGATTGCAAACGCAAATCAGGCTGTGAGCATGAAAATGGTCAGTAGAGTTTCAATACTTGTGTGTCACATGAAGTCACAGTAGTTGAACATGCAGATTAAGCATATAATTGGGCATATATTTTGGCAAGCGGCCTTGTCCTTCAGTACTTTGAAAATGAGACCCTTTGAGCTTATTGTTACTGGTTTTCTTTTATTATTTTCATTTTAAAACAGCATTGCAAAAATTAATGTATAATACATTAAGTTGATCTTGCACTCATTATTCTATAACTTGGACTTCATCAGAGATGCTTCCAAACACATCAAGGTCTTTGCTGGGAGGAACAGCCTTTTATATGTGGTGTAAATTTCTAAACAGAGTACCTGGGAGAAAAATAAAGGTACTATGGTGGTCATTCCCATACAATGTCAACATTTTTAATTTGCTGTTCTTCTATAGCTGTTTAGATAAAGCTTTATAGGATTGAAGACTTGAAAATAACTGTGTATATATCAGACTCAAAAATAGTTCTTTTATGTACAAGATAATAGAAAATCTTCCCCATTTCATGTGGCAGCAACCTGACCTGGAACAAAGGAATAGGAGTCTTTGCAGATAAATCAAAAGAGGTTTATTGCTAAAGAAACAAAACAATAGCCAAGCAGAATTAAAAAAATACATACTCTGATTTCTGCTTTTAGATGTTTTATAAAAATAAACAATAAGCAACAGTATAATTGCTTCTCACTAGTCTCTGCTTCTTCTCTCTGTTTTGATCATTAATCAAGCCTAACCTTACAGAAATAATTGAATTCCAGGTGAGTTGGCTGATTCTTATCCATCTTCAAAAGAACTCTCCACTCCAGACTGTTAACAGGATAATAAAAAATAGTAAAAGAACTAGGGCATAACTTGATTCTAAAATAGAATTGATGGGAAGTATTCTTTTTCTCCTTCTTCCCTTCACTTGCCTAAGATTGAAGAAAAAAGAATGTTTTAAAATGAAGAACTAGGTAAGAATCAGATCATTGTAACCTGGAAAAGATAATCAAATTATTTTCAAGCATCTGAAAAAAACCCGGGATGACTAACAGAGCCAGACATTTGATACATTAATCAGGAACAAAATTTGTCAAATAATTCCTGCAAGATGGTATGAGGACTTATAAATGGAGAGGTAATAGTAAATTGATGCTAGCCTGTCCAATAATATTCAATAATAAATGTAACAAAAAAATGGATATGGAATTGTGTGACCTACTAATAAGCTAAATTGGAAAGTACTGTTCCGATAATATATCAGTAAAATCATGCAAAGATGGGAAATAACTGTTTCTCAGAGAATCTTTACCATTGTTCATAGTCAAAAGGATAGATTTTTCTAAGTGTGGTATTGTAGAAAGAGACATTGATATAGCTGAACGCATTTAAGCAACTAGATCTTTCCAGTCCTGTTTATTACGGTTCCACAAAGACAATAAGATCAGACCAAAACACCTTACTTCATCACAATTCAATAAAAACCTTAAAATTATTTATTTTGACATATTCCCATATGAAATTTAATTGAAATTGGCATGTCCTTCTGGAAAAATAATCCATATAATGAAGCTTTGTCTTTAAGAAAACTACTCCATCAAAACTGTTTTGACTGGTTCTTATTTTCATCAGATAAATCATAAAACCATGAACAGTTGAAATGTCTATAAAAATCTTGCTCATAGCCTCTAAAGACAGGCTTTAAAAAATGGCTGTGGAGATTAATTAGTCTCTCAGGGTAATAAGTACCTCTGAGGCTTGGTCTTCATGAACACATGAACATGAATTCAGGGCTGTGGAATACAAAGTGGGATGTGGTCCATTCTGTGCCCAGATAGAGGGCTTTCACCTTTCAGAAGCTTCAAATCTGTCATCTTCTCCTGTTATCATACACCTATGTAATACACAAAAGAGAAAAAATTAAGTGGTTTAGAGAAGGACCAAGTGAGAGAAACTGAACTTTGGACCTTCCAGATAGAACAGGAGATAACAGATTTTTGATGAACTGTGTAGAAAGGAAGTGAAATAGTGTTTTGCCCTGAAGTGACATTATCTAAAGGTTTTTGATTGCAGTTATAACAGTAGAATGCGTGTATTCTGCTTTGTTGTCTGTCAGTCTGTGCTTGTTGAATGAACATATGCTTGGGACAGGTCTGAAAATACTATTCTTAACTGTTTCTGGGTGATACTAATAAAAATACTACTCATTTACTTGTCAAACAAAGTTATTTTCCATTATTATTTCTGAAAATAATTAATCTTTGCTGTACCCCCTGCATTTGGTGCCAAGAAAACCTACATTGTCAGAGGATTTAAGCCTTCAGCAAATATTTAATCCCAGATACGAGACAAGACACAGTGAAGCAAGCTCTGTTCTCTTTTCAGCAACAGAGGAGGTCTCTTCAGAAATGCAATGATATTGGAGCTGGTTAACATATATGTATATGTATATGTATATGTATATGTATATGTATATGTATATGTATATGTATATGTATATGTATACGTATACGTATACGTATACGTATACGTATATGTATATGTATATGTGTATGTGTATGTGTATATATATATGTATATGTATTGAAATTGTGAAATGGAATGTTAACTGAAATGTGTTAAAACAAGATTAATGACTATGATAATGGCAACTGCCCTTATCTTCTTGTCACCCAGAGTCCTTAAGATTAACTACGCAGACCTGGCCAAGACCTAATGACTCTGGTTTGGGTTAATTTTGCACACACCCCCACCCCATGGATATGAAATGAAGTTCCAGGAATAAGGCATGCTTGTCATTTTGTGGAAAAACTATGAATATGAAGACAACTCTGTGTATATGAAACTCTGAAATCATTGTTGGTTAGAATTCCCCTGAGAACAAGTCCTCATGCTTCTCCAGCTATGAATAAAGAATACCTGCCTTAATAGTTAAATTAACTATTGGGCATGAATTTCTTTGTTTGAATATGTATATAACCACACACATAAATCCACTATGACCTGTGACAGGAGTACTACCTCATCCACTCTGTGTTTTGAATTGTGAAGTATAAGCAATAAAATATAAGGAAACAATAGTAAATGATTTCAGGTTTCTCTAAGTAAGAAGATTGTGAGTAGTAAAAGGCTAATTAAAGTATCTTATTGTGCTGGGATGTAAAGGGAAGGTGACAGAAGCAATGTTTACAGTTGGCAACGTATCAACCATTTGTTATAAGTAGTCAACTTGGATTAGCAAGAGTTTTATCTCCTTACTAGAAGAGTGGTCTTGTCTTAAGTTATTAAAAGTAATTTGAATTTACTTAATTCAAGAGTGATGTATGGAAACTGTACAAATGCTGAACTTCTCTTCATACAGAATAAGAAAATAATTGAATAAAAACACTGCTGAGTTGCTCAGTGGCAAGGTACTGACCAGGCTGACCAGTGTTGTAAGTATTAAAAAAACTTGAGGTATTAAAACGTGATACTGTTCTTAAAAATTGCTCAGTTATTTTGATTTCCTCTGAGATCAATTTTCATAGGTTTTTCTTCCACCATAAAAGTCCATGTCAGGAAGAAACCTCTTGCAGTTTATGTTCCTTTTTGTCATCCTAATAGGTTGGCTTTTGAAAGTCCATTATTCCTAGTCACATAGGCATTACATGACTATGTAAAATACAAATATTTTCTTTAGGTTGGTGATTATTGAAAAGGAAAAGAGTGGAAGTGATTTGACAAGTTGAAATTCATAAAAACTTTGTAAGGCTCTGCCAGTGTTCTTGGTCCTATGAGGTATATATCACAATCTCTGTACACCTTCGAGTTCTAAAGACACAGAGTCACAGAATCATAGAATAGTTAGGGTTGGAAGGGACCTTAAAGATCATCCATTCCCAACGCCCCTGCCATGGGCAGGGACATCCCACTAGACCAGGTTACTCAAAGCCCCATTCAACCTAGCCTTAAACAACTCCATGGATGGGGCTTTCACAGCTTCCCAGGGCCCTTCTCATGGTGAAGAAATTCCTCCTTACATCAAGCCTAAATCTGCCCCTTTTCAGTTTATACTAGTTCCTCCTTATCCTATCACCACAAACCTTCAGGAATAGTCCCTCTCCAGCTTTCTTATAAGTGTTCTTATGTTGAAGATTCCAGAACTGGACAAAGTACTCTAGATGAGGTCTCACAAGAGAGGAACAGAGTGGCAGAATCACTTCCCCTGACCTGCTGGCCATGCCTCTTTTGATGCAACTCAGGATACAGTTGGCCATGTGGGCTGTGACCACTCATGTTGAGCTCCTCAGTGACTAGCATCAAGAAGTCTTTCCCTGCAGGGTAGCTCTCAGTGATGTTATCCCCCATCATGTAACAAAAATGAGGATTGCCCAAATTGCATCAACAAGTCCTTCCCTGCAGGGCAGCTCTCAATGATGTTATCCCCCATAGTGTAACAAAACCAGGGATTGCCCAAATCCAGATGTAGGACCTTGCACTTGGTCTTCTTGAACCTCACGAGGTTCTCACAGTTCCACTTCTCCAGCCTGTCCAGGTCTGTCTGGATGACATCCCATCCTTCTGGTGTGGCAACTACACCAGTCAGCTTGGTGTCATCTGCAAACTTGCTGAGGATGCACTCAATCTCACTGTTGAAATCAGTGATAAAGATATTAAACAGCACTGATCCCAGTACAGACCCCTGAGGGACACCACTTGTCACGGATCTCCATCTGGACATTGAGCCATTAACCACTACACTCTCAATACAACCATCCAACCAGTTTCTGAACTGTCCAATTTAGAGAGAAGTTTTTTGTGGGGGCCATGTCAGAGTTTATCTGTGCCCACTGCTGCAGTCCTCCCATCATAAAAACCACTAAGTTGGTCATACAGAATTTGCCCTAGGTGAATCCGTGCTGGCTGCCATTAATCACTTCCACATCCTCCATGTTTTTTAGCATAGCTTCTAGGAGAAACTTTCTGGGATCTTCCCAGAAGTAGAGGTGAGGCTGACAGGTTGACAGTTCCCCTGGTCATCTTTTCTACCCATTTTAGAAATGGGCACAACATTACCATTCTTCTAGTCACCAGGGGCTTCTGCGAATTCCCTCAGGACTCTGAGTTGCATCTCAACAAGTCCTATAGCCTTATAAATGTTAGGGTTCCTCCGGTCATGAATCTGATCCTCCTCTACAGTGGGAGAGGGTTTATCCCCCTGGTCACCATCTTGCTGTCCCATGACCCAGGAGGAGTGAGGAGAGGGAGTTATCTGTGAAGACTGATGCAAAATGTTGTTAAGTACCTCAGCCTTCTCCTCATCTGTTACATGATCACCATTCTCCATCATCAGTGGTGGTACATTCTCCTTGATTTTCCTCTTGGTTGATGTACCTGTAGAAAGCCCTTCTCGTTAGTCTTTAATTCCCTTGCCAAGTTTAGCTCAAGGTGTGTGTTGGCCTTCCTGAACTCATCCCTACATATACGCGCACTGTTCCTATACGTATCCCAGGTTACTTGCCTCTGCTTGCACAGCCTGTGCAGTTCTCTCTTGCTCTTCAGTTTAACCAGTAGGTCTTGACTCAGCCCTGCTGGTCTCTTCCCTTCCTTGTCTGATTTTTTACACACAGGGACTGAGTGCTCTTGGGTTTTATGGAAAGCACCCTTAAAAAAATGGAGATTAAAAGATGCAGATCAAAGGAAAAGGAAACCTCAATTAATTTACTTCTTCCCATTGGCAGGCACATGTTCAACCATCTCCAGAAAAGCAGGACTCCAACATGTGTAATGATTACTTGGAAAGACAAATACCACAACTTCAAGTAAACTTTTCTCTTTTTTTCTGAAAGAAGGAATAAACAGCAATTTTGCTTTTTTTACTAGCTGAAACATGGACAGTCCATCAGCAGGAACAAAGGACAGACCTGAGTTCACCATGAGGACACAATGTGGTAGGAGATAAGATAAAGAGCATCAGAGGATTCTGAAGACACAAAAGAACTGTGTCAAGAGTGGGTGATAATGAGCTCTGCGTATGTTTAACCAATACATGCCAAAATAAAGAACCAGTGTTTCTTGGAAACTATATGAGTATGTATGTTTAACCAAGTATAAAAGTCCTGTAACCAGCATCAATAGACACACACTGAGTGAAATGATTCCTTGTGTGCCCAGCATCATATTATTTTTAAAGCAATACCTGCTTAATAATCAAATTCGGATAGATTATTGAGGTTTGGTTTTTTTTCCACGGGTCTCTTCTCCCAGCTTTCTTTCTGGTCACCTGGGGTCAGCTGATGCAGCTATGTCTCCTCAAAACTCTTTGTGCACCCCAATCCTGTTTGCTGTCAGAGCAGTCTAAAAACCAGAAAAGGCCTTGATGCTGCATAAACACTGCTCAGCAACAACTAAAATACGTCCCGTGAAATTGCTTTCTGAATGGAAAAAAAGTGTTCCCCATATCAAATTTGCCCATAGGAAGATGTCCCTTTTAACAATATTAAAATCTTTAAAGTGGAAAATTACGATGATGTTTTTACCTTTTTTTCTAAAATGTACAATATGTAATGTGGTCTGCCAAGTCCACAGGGAAGTAAAAGCCACAACAAACTGGAAATAAAACTCCCATGACACCCCTAAGCAGTTTGGATACATGTTAAAGTTATTATGTTAAAATATTTTGAGTTTTGAACGTCAAAACATTCTGTTTTGATCTCAAATGCTGACATGCAATGTTAAATAGTTTGAATTTTCATTATGATTCAAAACAAAGTCAAATGTTCATCTGAAGGCCAACAGAAATAATAAAAAAGGACAATTGTGAATGAAGTAGGAGACACAGCTGGTATTAATTTTTATTGCTGGCATTAAAGGTTGATAACGTCAGGGTAGGAAGGCTGATGAAATGTTCTAAAAACTGATAGTGGTAATCTAATCTGATAGTGACAATCTCAACATGTTGTGGTATTTTTGAGGCATTTGATTCTCTAGGGAGAAATACACAGAAGAGAAAGGAAATCTGCATACAAATAAAATCAAATAAAAATAGCTTATAAATTATGTTTCTAAGAACAAGCCTTTTGAACAATGTGATACGAATATTGCCTGTAAGCATTAGACAGTGAGTGTGTGCCTCCATGTCCAGCATCCTCTTTTTTGCTTTTGGCTCAAGAACTGATCAACCACAACTGAGCAATCTGACTCACCCTCTTTCATCATACATGCAGACTGGAAAATATTTTAAACTTGCAGTTAACTTCCCCTTCAGAAACAGTGTATAAAAGGTACAGGAAACCCCCGTGGAATCCACAAATTATCAGTCATAATACAAAAAAAATTAGTCCTCTACAGTAAATGACTTGGCAGGGTAGGGCTGGTATTTTATTAGCGACCTTGTCTCCTTCCCAGCTTCCAACCATGCCCCATAAGAAAGAGTCTATTAACTTCAAACACACAGAACCACATAAATTAGGTTACTCCTCATGTTACTGTTTCTGTTTTCATAAAGTGCAGCTTTGTGGTTATGTCATGTGTTTCACATTTAAAGCACTGGTTGATGACTTACCAGCCTCTTCAATATTGTACCAGTGATATTTACCATAGCCTGACCACAACACTTTCTGTCAAGCTGCAAACTAAAAAACTTGGCCTTCAGCTCATCCTTTCAAAGTCTTAAATTTTCTTTGCCTTCTCACTCACCTTTAAAATGTTAATTAGCATTTGAATTTCCAGGATCACTTTGAGAGTCGAGACTTCAGTGGAGTTGCAGCCTTGTTGAGTAAACAATCATTGTGATAAAAGCCAACAGATACACACGGACAGTGAACAGTAGATTTAAGGTACAGGACATTTCACTGTACTCTGCCTCCACCTTCCAACAACATCCATCAACCAAGAATAATTTCTCAATGCTAAAATAAACACTGTCCAAATCACCACATGTTGCTGTTTGCACCTCTTTCTTTGGGTTTTTTGATCATCTTGAGCACTCCCTTGTCACCTCAGCTGGCCTTATGCATCAATGACATCATGGAAAAATGCTATCGATGTGTACTTGTGTACCTCTTGCCACATTATTGTCCCATTATCCTCTTCAATGTTCCTCTTTTCCTTCTGGTTCATGTCCCTTTATGAGTTCTGCTGATGCAGAGAGCTATTTACAGACCTCTTTCGTCTTCAACACGGCATCTGAAGAGATTCATCATAATAGAGACAGAAACACAAATCTTCATCTTCTGAAAGGTGGCCATGTGTTGTTATGGTTATATAACATTAAGACATTCAAGGCACAGACATGGAAGGGCTTGAGTGAGGCCTTGTAAATTATAATACATTGCAATTTGGCAATGGCATATCTTGAGAGGCTCATATGTTTTATGTATGCTAAGAAGTTAGAGTTGTTGGTCAGGAGATTCGGCAATATATATTCTTCCTTAGGTTTTGCTTTTCATCTGAAAAATTATTTATAAAGACTTTTCTTTAGTAACTGACTTTGGTCAAGCTCATAAAAAATATCTAGATGTGTAAATTAGGAAGCCAGCTTAATCCAAATTCTGTAATCTAAACTCAAAACTGTCATGTGAAAAAAAAGTCATTCTATGATGTCTTAAAATTGGAACAGACTAAATGCAACACTACCTCTTTGTCCGATCTTTCTGCACTTGAAGCCCTGCTTCTGCAACTGTCTTGCCTCATGCTCCAACATAAACTTCAATAGCAGAGCCCTGGTTCAGCTATACTTAGGGTAGAGTTGTGACTACTTTAAAATTAGTCTGTTGAAGGAAAAGAAGGAATTGCTAGACAAGTTTCCCACATTTTGATTAATTAATTGATGACTATAGCATTGATTCAGAACCTCCGCCCACCTCTACTTTTCCAGTGGTTCAAATCTGTATACCATGGTCCAGGTCAAAACTGGAGGTATATTCTATCCCTTAGTCTTCTCCTTCTGGAGAAATAGCATACCAAAGAAGTGAGTTATTGGAAAACACTAAAATAGCCCATTACTTTTAATCTTTCCTTATAAGTTGCTGATGCTATAGAACAACAACTACATATATGTTTTTTAAAAGATATGGCTAAGGTGTAAAAATAAACACTATAAATTATTGCCTAGGAAAATAAGTTTCTATTGTGAAATAGCCAAACATAACAAGAATTCGTTCTCTCAAAAAGCAGAATAAGAATAATTATGATAGGCAAGGTAAAACAAAAAATATAGTAGAAGAGGTAAAATAATACAAAGGAAGTAAGTTGCAACATGGGGTTTGATATATATGAGAAATGTGTTTATAAAATATAACTAGAGAAAGTTAGCATAAACTAGGAAATTTGGCATTATTACAACACAAAATTTAATGTGCAACAGGGATTTCTTGGGATCCGTATCTGTTCTAAGAAAATAATACAGATATAAGCAACGATAACTTCCTTTCTCCTTAAGCTACACTTCTAAAGGGAAGGTATTAATTTTTACAGTTGTGTAGAATGTTGAAGCTGTATAGAAATATAATCACTCTCTAATATTATATTTTCAAACCATTTGACACTGTTGTTATTACATTCTGTAGTCTTTTAAACCAGAAAGAAACGTAGGAAATTATGACATGAAGGATACAATTATCCTTAAGAATTATAATACTTCTGTAACTGCAGAATTTACATGTAAAAGGAGATAACAGACCTCTGATACTCCTACAGAAAGGGGATCTTCTAAAAGAAAAAGGGATTGAACAGAATTCTGACTAAGGGATTGCAAAAATGTCCAGGTAATTTGGTTAGAGAAAAATTATACTTGTCAAATACAACCTATTTCATATAAAAACATATGAGATTCTTTATCAGATGTTCTGTAATTTCAGTCTGCAAAGGGGGAAAAAACATCTGAAAATAAGATTTCACTTATGCTATCACATGAGTCTGTGCATGAGAAAAGGCTCATACAGGAAACATAAGGTTACTTTACAGTTACTGTGAAATAAATAATAAAGTTGCAACTACATGACTGTTCTATTGGATATATCAGATGTGTGGAAAAGACATTATTATGCTATCACTTTTTCCATGAAGCATTTTTTCACAAATGTTACTTAGAATCATAGAATCCTAGAATCGTAGAACAACCAGGTTGGAAGGGACCCATCGGATTTTCTAGTCCAACCATTCCTATCAAACACTAAACCAAGTCCCTCAAGACCTCATCCACCCGTGCCTTAAACACCTCCAGGGAAGGTGAATCAACCACCTCCCTGGGCAGCCTATTCCAATGCCCAATGACCCTCTGTGTGAAAAACTTCCTCTTAATCTCCAGCCTAAATCTCCCCTGGCGGAGTTTGAGGCCATTCCCTCTTAGAAACTGGATGATAGGGAAAACCAATTCAGTACTAAGGGAGCCTATTCTAGTTCCCACTGAACTCACTGTAAGAAGTCCCATGAGCTTTAATGAGCCTCATAGAAAACAAATGAACAGTATTTTTATTTACAGTTGGGACTCATACGGTTCAGAGACACAACTTGAAACTTTGAAGTGTTAATAAAGGAGTTCAATGACAAAGGTTACAAACTAGACTAGGAAAAAAAACAAACCAAACTGAAAATCCAGACATAAAGAGAAAGCTCCACATTGTCTAGATAAGCAGAGCAATTATATCAGAAGGGGGAACAAAACACATCAGCATCTAAGATATATTTTGGGGAAAATATAAAGCCCAAAGCCATGCTATCCCTCCATGCTACCAATTAAGTAGTATTTCCCGTGTCACACAGTACACTTCCTGTGTCTCGTCATTGATAAAGATATTGAAGCAACCCAACCCTAAAGTTGAGCCATGGAGAACACCACTAGTCAATTACCTCATTTACTCCAACTCTTTGAGCCTGACACTTCAACCAATTTTTCACCCATTGTATTTTATCATAGCCCTAAGACAACAGTCTGAAGCTGTTCGGGCTCCAGGACCTAAAGGTGCCTTGGAATCCCTGAGCCTTGCAGAACTGTCAGGATGGTGTGTTTGTTACCTCACCTGCAGCTAAAAGCTGCCAGTTTGCAAAAATGCCCACTGCACAATGAATGAGGTAGTCTAGGGATGAAATCAGGAAGGCCAAGGCACAGCTGGATCTAAACTTGGCAAGGGAAGTAAAGACTAACAAGAAGGGCTTCTACAGGTATATCAAGCAAAAAAGGAAGGTCAGTGAGAACGTACCCCCCACTGATCATGTATCAGCAGATGAGGAGAAGGCTGAGGTACTTAATAACATTTTTGCTTCAGTCTTCACTGGTAACCACTCTCCTCAACCCTCCTGGGTCATGAGAAAATAAGATGATGACCAGAGGGTAAATGCCCTCCCACAGTAGAGGAGGATCAGGTTTGTGACCACCTGAGGAACCTGAACATATGTATCTAGGGGGATACTTGAAAAGTCACAGCTATCAGGAGAAGTCCCTGGTGACTAGAAGAAGGGTAATGTTGTGCCCATTTTTAAAAAGGGTAGAAAAGCTGACCCTGAGCACAACTGATCTGTCAGCCTCACCTCTATGCCTAGGAAGATCATGGAACAGATCCTCCTATAAACTATGCTAAAAAATATGGAGGATGTGAAGGCAGTCAGCACAGCTTCCCCAGTGGCAAATCCTGTGTAACCAACTTAGTAGCTTTTTATGGGTGACCACAGCATGGACATGGGTAAACCGACAGAGTGATCTATCTAGGCTTCTCTAAAACCTTTGCACAGTTTCCCCAACATCTTTCTCTCTAAACTGAAGAGATATGGATTTGACGGGTGGATTGTTCAGTGGATAAGAAACCGGTTGGATGGTTGTATTGAGAGAGTAGTGGTCAATGACTCAAAGTCCAGATGGAGATCTGTGACAAGTGGTGTCCCTCAGGGGTCTGTACTGAGACCGGTGCTGTTTAGTATCTTTATCAATGATATTGACAATGAGAATGAGTGCATCCTCAGCAAGTTTGTGGATGACACCAAGCTGACTGGTGTAGTTGCCACACCAGAAGGATGGGTTGTCATCCAGAGGGACCTGGATAGACAGGAGATTGCCTGGATTGGGGCAATCCCCATTTTTGTTACGTGATGGGGGATAAGGTCACTGAGAGCTGCCCTGCAGGGAAGGACTTCTTGATGCAAGTCACTGAGGAGTTCAACATCAGCAGTCACAGCCCACATGACCAACCGTATCCTGAGTTGCATCAAAAGAAGCATGGCCAGTAGGTTAGGGGAAGTGATTCTGCAACTCTGTTCCTCTCTTGTCAGACCTTATCTAGAGTACTTTGTCCAGTTCTGGAATCCTCAACTTAAGAAGGATATGGAACTGTTGGAATGGGTCCAGAGGAGGGCAATGAAAATGATCAGGGGGCTGGAGCACATTCCATATGAGAACAAGCTGGAAGAATTGGGCTTATTCAGCCTGGAAAAGAGAAGGCTCCAAGGAGATCTTTTAGTGACCTTCCAGTACCTGAAAGGGTCCTACAGGAAAACTGGAGAGGCATTATTCATAAAGGCTTGTTGTGATAGGACAAGGGGGAACTGGTATAAACTGGAGAGTGGCAGATTTAGACTGGCCATTAGGAAAAATTGCTTAGCCATGAGAGTGGTGAGACACTGGGCTCTTTATTCTATTTTGCCTGAGAGTGACAATATATAAAGACATGAAATTAATAGCTTTGTATTTGTGAGAATTGATGCGGTTTTGCTGCAGCTCCTTTGTGTGCTTTTGTGATATGTATCTGTCATGATATGTATCTGTCTGTCTGGAGATCTTGTTCTTTTGAGAAACATTGAACCATTCTCTGCCTAAACCCAATGTGCAAATCCTGGCCCGAAGGAAGGAAGTGATTGTAACAGGAATTTCCAAGGCAGACACGAACTCTTCAAGAGGAGACTGACACAAAGGACTGTGATAATGTGTGGTCTCAAAATCCAAGTGAATCCACATGTTTAACCACTATAAAACTCATGTATCCAGTTTTTGCAGTATGCCTTTTTTAGAAGGGCATCTGATTCAGCGCTGAATTGTAAAATAAAATATTATTATCTTTGCTTTGAAAACTTTGTCCTTTTTAATATTTTAGCAGTGAGCGTTTCCCACAATTTGGGGGCTCGTCCCGGGAGAAGTGATCCTGTTGTTGGTAGCAGGGGATAAAGTTCCTGCTGTCTTGGTTTTGGTAGGGGGTGCTTCTGAGTCCCTCCTAGTAATTGCTACAAGAATTGTGTGTCATTTTGGTTTTGAACTCAGAAGGCATAATAAGAAATCAAATATTGATAACTGATTTTAACTTTGATATACTTCGTAACTCTGTATGTGTGTGCACAGCATTGCACTGCTATGAAGCGATTGTGGTTTTGAACTAAAGTTGATGGGAGGAGATGAATGAAGTGAGTGTAAGTTTTGTGTTAGAATTTTTATGACTTTGTTGTTAACCTAACATCTGTTGCATGGACAGCATGTCAAGAACAGAAACTGGTAAATTATGTCAAGATGAGAAAAATGATCCTTAAAAAATTTTTAATAGAGTGCCAGCTATTGATTTATCCAAAATTTGTTGTGCGATTATTTCTGCAGGCAATTTTATTGTTGTGTGTGTATAACTCAGGAACAATGTGCACAGGCTTAGTGTGTGTGTATGTGTGTGTGTTATTTGTAATAGAAGGTGTGATCAGTGGTAGAAAAGATACATGAAGAGTGATGATTTACGTATGAGTGGTCATTGGTTGTGTGTAAAAGGCTTAAGCAACAAAAGGCACATGCCTCTGATTGGTAAAGTTTTAAAACTCTGATCACCTTCTTAGAACACTGAGATTTAAGGAAGATTGTTCATTGTTCAACAGTTTGCATATGTCTGAGGGGGTGGACTTTTTGGTCGACCCTAACCTGGAGAAAATATTTGAATATTTTTGGGAAAATTGTTTTAAAGTATGTGTGTGAACTTACAGGAAAATGGTTTGGGTTCTTTTTTTTTCCTCTCTTTCTCTCCCTTTTATGACAAAGTGATTTAGTAAACACTCTGCATTCCAGTGTCTCTTATCAGATCAGCAACTGCTAGGATACTTATATAACAAAGAACTTGTAAGTCAAGAGGAGAGTGCTTGTAGTGCACGTGTGAAGGGGTCCCATGTTATGAGGGACCTTGGAGAGGAAAAAGAATAAATGGGAACCCCTAGACCATCTACCACCCCCATACAATCCTACGGAAGTGTCTGATAATCAAAATGGAATGGGGGGAACTAAAGAAGAGAGCAGTGAAGAAAATAGTGCAGGAGGGGAGGATGATCCTGCAGAACCATCTGCCCCCCTT
Organism: Coccyzus lansbergi; assembly: GCA_033558105.1. NCBI lineage: Eukaryota > Metazoa > Chordata > Aves > Cuculiformes > Coccyzidae > Coccyzus > Coccyzus lansbergi. The sequence goes on from JAUMJK010000375.1 coordinate 231,273, forward strand.
GACAGGGGAAGTACGGAGATCTCGGGCCACTGAATTGGAGCAGATTAAAAGGGATGTTCAGAATTTCCCTTTGCCTTCCTTGAAGGAGGCATGTAGAGGAGATGTGTTTCCCTTAAGAGAAGTATCCATGTTAGAAGCCCCGGAAGAAATGGGATTTGTGGATGTGTCCCTGGGCAGTGCTGAGGTCTGGGAATTTGAGAGGGAAATGAAAGGGTTATTGGAAAAGCTGTTGGGACTGTTGGGGCAGCTTGATCAGTTTTTGGGCTCTAGTCTCTGTACTTGGGATGAGACATAGTTTGTCCTTCAGGCCGTGTTTGCATCAGGGGAGAGGCGAATGGTGTCATGGCTGGAGTCAGGATCTGGGAGTGGGAGAATTCCCCAGGTGTTCGGGGAGTTGTTCCCAGAGAGCAGGGATTTCCTGTGGTTGGATCTATTTGGAGCTGGAGTGATATGGAGGGGAAGAGGAATGTCTGATTGTAGAAGGCTGGTTGTCTGAGGAATGGGGGGGCTGTCCCTAAGGGACAGAATTTTGAAAAAGCTTTTGAAAGCAAATAGCAAAGTGGCTGGATAGATTGGGGAAAGATATGCAGCAATACTCAGGAACAGATCCTCGAAGTGATGTGGGGCAAGAGTTGTTAAAGCTTAATTTTGTGATAGAGGCCTGGCCAGATGTGGAGAGAGGGTTGGAGAGGCTGGAGGGTTGGCATGATAGGGATTTAAATGAATTATTATGGGAAACTCAGAAGGTGTATGTCAGGAGGGATGTTGAAAAGCAGAAGGCAAAAGCTAAGCTGATGATGGCGACAGTAGAGGAGGTAATAAAGAGACAAGCTGAAAAGGAAAACAAAAAGGAAAGGTTACCTGATCAAGGTCAAATGTCCTGTTATAAAACAAGGTATGGGGGTATAGGGGCACACTGGGTTGAAGAGAAGCCCCTCCTGACTAACCCAGGCAGTGTTTTACTGTGGGAGGGAAGGACATTTTAAGAGGAAGTGCCCAGCACTACAAAGAGAAAATAGAGTATTCGAAATGATTGGAGCAGGAATATGTACTTTTAGCAGATTCAGGAGCAAAAAACCGAAGAGTTTTATAGATTCCACAGCAATGTAATAGCAGTGTTATAGATCTTAAAGATGCCTTTTGGACTTGTCATTTGGCATTAGAAAGTTGAAACCACTTTGCTTTTGAATGGGAGGATCCCACACCAGGGAGAAAGCAGCAGTTTCACTAGACTACTCTGCCCCAAGGATCCACTGAATTCCCCAACCTCTTTGGACAAGTTTTAGAGCAAGTCCTTGAGGAAATTACTTTTTTCTCCTGGAATCAAACTGCTCCAGTATGTAGATGATCTGTTAGTATCGGGGGAAAAGGAAACAGAAGTTCAATCTGCTACCATCCAGTTACTAAACTTTCAAGGGGAAAATGGGCTTCAAGTAACAAAAACTAAGTTGCAGTTTGTGGAAAAGGAAGTAAAATACTTGGGACACTTAATTAGTGAAGAGAAGAAGAGAATAAATCCAGAACGAATCTCTGACATTGTAGCACTCACCCTTCCAAAAAGTAAAAAGACATAAGTTTTTAGGTTTGCTGGGGTACTGCAGACTATGGATTGAAATTTTAGTCAACATGTTAAATTTTTATATGACAAATTACAAGAAGAGGCCGAAAAGTATGAGTGGACTCAAGAGAAACAACAGCAATTTAAAGAGTTAAAACAACAACTACTGTAGGCACCAGTACTGTCCCTCTCCTCTTTAGAAAAGCCGTTCCATTTATATGACAATGTTGAAAATGGGATTGCCTATGGTGTGTTGGCCCCAGTGGTCTATCTGTCGAAATTGCTAGATGCAGTTTCATGAGGCTGGCCAACTTATGTACAGATAATAGCGGCTACAGCCTTGCTGGTAAAAGAAAGTAGAAAGCTGACTTTTGGAGGGGCACTAATTGTGTCTACCCCTCATGTAGTCAGGACGATTTTGGGCCAAAAGTCTGGTAGGTGGCTGGCTGACTCCAGAATTTTGAAATATGAAGCCGTCCTAATGGAGAAAGAAGACTTGGTCCTAGCTACAGACAAAAGCCTCAACCTCTCTCAGTATCTCTATGGAGAAAATACAGAAGAAATGTCAGAACATAACTGTTTAAAAAGGGAGACTCCCTGAGACTTGTTTGGCCCAAACGTGTGAGCTATATGCCCTCAAACAAGCTCTGGAATTATTAGGAGGGAAAAATGAAACAATATATACAGACTCCAGATAATGCCTTCGGGGTTGTCTATGCCTTTGGAAAAATATGGAAAGAGCAGGGATTAGTCACCTCCAGGGGAAAGGAACTAGTGCATGAGCAGTTGATATTGAGGTACTGGAGGTCCTAAGTAAGCCAGAAGGGATTGCAATAGTACACGTAACTGGACATCAAAAGGGGAATACTTTAGAAGCTAGAAGGAATAGGCTAGCTGATGAACAGGCAAAAGAAGCAGCACTCGAAGGAGGGGCTATTAGGATGCAAATTTTAATACCTGGTAAAGAAATGTCAGTCAAATCACCAGTATTTGAAGAAGAAGAGAAGTCTCTCCAAAATATGGGTTGTGTAAAAACCCAGGAAGGTAAGTGGATCCTGACAGATGGGAGACAAATGTTAAACAAAGCAGTTACCAGAGAAATATTATCCAGGCTATATTCAGAAACTCATTGAGGATCTCAAGCTGTATGTGATCAGTTTTTAAGATGAATCAGAACTACCCCAAGGAAAGACTTGGGTGTTTCTCCATATGAAAATTTATTTGGCCTCCCATATTTAGGGAGAGAAGAGAGTGTACCAATCCCTGAGAACAATGATATGTACCCTAGAGACTATTTGCATGGAATAACTCGACCTCTTGCAGACTTAAGAAAGCGTGGTTTGCTACCTCAAACAGCACCCCTGGATTTCAGCCTACATCAGATACAACCTGGAGACTGGATCCTCGTGAAATCCTGGAAGGAAAATACTCTAACCCCAACATGAGAAGGACCCTTCCTAGTACTTCTGATGACAGAAGCAGCCATAAGGACTAAAGAAAAGGGGTGGACTCATGCTACCAGAGTGAAGGGACAAGTGGCCCCACCTTCCAGAGATTGGACTGTGAGACCAGGAGATGGAATTAACCTCAACAGAGGCTGGTGGCACTGTGGAGTGTGTTGGAAGTGGCAGCTGGTGAAAACCTAAAAGCTGAGTTCAGGTATCACTAAGCCAAGGGCAAGACTGGGTTAGCCTCTGTATCTGCCGCCAAGAAGAATCTAAAAACTCCGCTGCTGGCTGCAATCCAGTAGGCATTGAGTGGCGGAGATATATGCTATACCAGACCTTGGCTTATAATGGCTGCCTGGACCCTTCTACTTTGGGTTGTGTTCACCTCCAGTTGTACCCTCAGGTCTCCAGATGAATGCTCTAAATGTTATCAACATCTACATACTAGAGGGGCTTCCAGTCTTTGTTACCACACGCACATAAATAGGCATTGTTATGATTCGCAAAGTTTAACCACTTGTAACTTGGGAAAAGTTCAATTGTGGGGAGGAAGAAACTTGGGGAAAGGAAGAATAAGGCTGGGAATAGGGTGTCCTAAGGGAGAAGAATGGATATGTTTCACCAAGGAAGGACATTGGGACATATCAGACAGTGGGGGAATCCAAGATCAATACAAAGAACAGCTAGTAAAGAATGTCACACGGCAATTAACAAACTCTGTCCAGTTGGGGAAATCAAAAGGCAGTAACCAATTATATAATGAAATCAGAGAAGAACTGCAAAGGCAACTTGGATTCCCCACTTTGGGAAAAAATTTATTTGCAGATTTGGCTGAAAGAATAGCCAAAGAACTAAATGTGTCTGGTTATTGGGTATGTGGAGGTCCATTGATGAGTGAAGAATGGCTCTGGAGAGGAATCAGTCTGGATCCTCTCCAGATATTAGAATGGAATTGTTTACTCAGTTCAGAAGAAAAGGTGGGCTGGGTCCTGAGCTCTGAAGTAATTGGTATAAAATGCATAAGCCATATAGGATATGGAGAGTGGGTAGGAGAGACCCCCCGTAAACGGGTGTACACCTACAATGGTACTCATGGAACCTGGTGGCCTGGAAAACCTCTATGGTATTTGTTCAAAGATAATAACAATTGTATCAAGATCACTGAGGAAGGAATTTTTAACTGTACTGGAAATAATCCATTTCAGGGATTACCAAGTATCCTGAAATTTTGGAAAAACCCAGGAAACCCTTCCAGGGACTGGTGGAGAGCCCCTGATGGGTTATTTTGGATTTGTGGTAGAAGAGCTTATTCGAAGATACCTGAAAACTGGGAAGGGAGCTGTACCTTAGGGATAGTTCAGCCGGGATTCTTTATGTTGCCCTTGAAGGAGAGGGATGAGTTAGGAATTCCCTTGTTTGAAAACTTAAAAGGGGAAAAGAGGTCAGACATAGAAATTGGAGGAACTCAAACCTGGGGAGAAGACAAAGGGCCCCCAGAAAGAATTATCCAGACCAGCAACTTGGGCACAAGATGGAAGTTGGGGCTATCGCACACCTATTTACATGTCGAATAGAATAATTAGATTACAGGCAGTAGTAGAATTAATCACTAATCGGACAGCAGCTGGCCTCCAGTTGTTGGCTAAACAGCAAACACAGATGAGGGGCGTAATATATCAGAATAGATTGGCTTTAGACTATTTATTGTCAGAAGAAGGAGGTGTGTGTGGAAAATGAAACACTTCTGATTGTTGCCTTAAAATAGATGATAATGGTCAAGCAGTGATTAACCTTGCAACTGAAATTTGAAAAATTGCACATATTCCAGTTCAGAAATGGAATTCTATCTTAGATTCTGGGTGGTGGGATAATCTTTTATGGGTAGTCTGGTGGAAGAAAGCAGTTTTCTTTTTATTATGTTCATTAACTGAGTTACTCTTTCTACCATGTCTTGTACCATGTTTTATAAGATTGATTTTCAGTGTAGTTGAAGGAATGCAGCTAACCAGCATGTCGACAAGTCCAAGGGTGGCAGACCAGAGTGAGCGGATTCGTGATGGTTCGTTTCATTTCTGATTTCAGAGTTGCAAAATAATAACTCAAAGAGAGAGAGAGAGAGAGAGTCAAGGGAGTCAAATTTCGATCTCGACAGGCACTTTATTAGTAATGTCCATAAAATGACTTATGATAGAAAAAGAGAGAGAACAAGGAAAGAGATATGAAGGAGAGAGAAGGAGGTGAGGTTCATAGCTACCGCCATGGGTCCACAGGCGTCTAGAGTCTCTGGGAGTCCTGGTGCAGAAAGGTCTTCCGTTGTTTCGGTCTTTCTTCGAGGTGATCCCACGGTGGAGGGGGTCTTCTGTCTTGATCTTCCTGTTGCCTCTCTCATTCAGTTGTTGTGGAGCTGTCTTTTATGCCAGTCAATGCACCTGTAACCTGCCATTCCCATGGGAATGCGCCAGTCTCCACCTAGCAGGCCCCACATGCCAAGAGAGGAGTGTCTGTGAGTCTCCTCCCCTTGCGCACGCGCTCCTTCTGGTGGCGGTGGTCGATCTGGGGTCTCCTGATGAAGGCCAGTAGTCATTGTCACCTTGTGCACATGCTCTGCTGGCTGTGGGCCTGTGGTCATTAATCTTCATGTCTTTTCCTCCTTGCTTCATGGATTTTTCACAATGGTCAGGAGCAAGGAGGCTTGAAGACATGTACAAAACATTTTCGAGATAAGGGAACAGGTACAGGTAGTTAGGTACAAAGCATTCGTTCTGTACCAGTTCTGGCTGAGTTTTCTGAGACTGGTTTTCTGAGATCTGTGTTTCTGTTTTATACAGTCAAGTTCTGAGGCCTAAAGAGGCCTAAAAATGAGGAGAAATGTTGAGACAGAAATCGATACTTTGACCGACTCTTACAATGACCCAGAAAATTATGGTGTTTAAGAGAAGAGATCGGAAGAAAGAAGAACAATATGAGAAATTACAAACAATATTGTGTGAATTAGAGCAAAGCTATGGGCTTCAGCAAAAAATGTATTAAGTAAAAGGGGGTGAATTGTGAGGATTGATGGGGTTTTGCTGCAGCTCCTTTGTGTGCTTTTGTGATATGTATCTGTCATGATATGTATCTGTCTGTCTGGAGATCTTGTTCTTTTGAGAAACATTGAACCATTCTCTGCCTAAACCCAATGTGCAAATCCTGGCCCGAAGGAAGGAAGTGATTGTAACAGGAATTTCCAAGGCAGACGTGGATTCGTCAAGAGGAGACTGACACAAAGGACTGTGATAATGTGTGGTCTCAAAATCCAAGTGAATCCACATGTTTGACCACTATAAAACTCATGTATTCAGTTTTTGCAGTATGCCTTTTTTAGAAGGGCATCTGATTCAGCGCTGAATTGTAAAATAAAATATTATTATCTTTGCTTCGAAGACTTTGTCCTTTTTCATATTTTAGCAGTGAGCGTTTCTCATGTTTTGATTCTGTAAATGCATTTTCATTTGGGAAGGGGAAAAAAGGTGAAAGCAGAAGGGACAGCTATTTTGCAGTAATTATGTATTATTTTCTTATGAATATGTATTTTGGAGAGTTACAGTTAATTTTAGAAAGATTAGACAGTCTGGCTTCAGAGAATGGAAACAGCCTATAGACAATCTTCACTTGTTCTTATTTCAAATGTTTATTTAACACTTTATTATCTCTAGACCTCAGAGTGTTTTACATTGTGAATTATTATGAACTCCATTTCACAGATGAGGAAATCGAGAGGCAAGTCAAGTGAAGGCAAGTAAAACAAAGAAACCAAATAAGGAAAGGCACAGAGTCCATGGTTTTTCTGTTAGAGTGCATTAACTAAAATCACCTATAACATTAAGATATATTTGGCTGCTTCCAATTCCTAGAGGAGAGGGAAGTCAGTTGAATGGAAAAGCTAGAAGATGCATCTCAGTAATGTATTTATTATGTATTTAATAAACATAAAAATGTTTTTGAGAGATGTTAAATGTGTAAATATCTGCTAATGTTCCAAGAGACAGTTTGAATAACGAACTTCAATTTAAATGAAGTGCAGTATTTAGCTTAATGTAAACAATGTGTAAATTATATCTAAGAGAAGTTAGTATGTTATTATGTGGCTTGTTTTAGGAGTAAATTTTGCTAAAAGTATTCTAATTATTTTACTTTTGCTCTGAGAGAATAATCATCAACAAAATACAATGAGCCAAGCTCCATGGCTGGGTGGAATTGGTAAAGTCACAAAAGATAGTGATGACTCTATTGCGTTATGTTAATGAAGAAACTGAGGATGGGGGGCAGGAGATGCAACCTAGCAACATAGTTATGTGGTTGAGCGGTAGCCAATGAAGACTTGTTACTAGGGCAGAAGCAACCAATCAATGTTTACCTCATGTTTGGTAAGCTTGGTCTATAAAAGCAGCCACTTAACCCAAAATAACGGATTTCATCTGAAATCAAATTGATTTGTCCTGAGGTTCACTTGTTCCTGCAGCCACAAGAGAACACATGAATTAGTGAGTTAAAAATTTTCAAAGTGTTTCTGGTTGTTTGGGTTTTTGTTTTTGTTTGTTTGTTTGTTTGTTTTCAGCTGTGAATATGTAATATGAATGAATATTGAATTATAGCAGTATTACTAAGACCAAAGGAGAGCAGAGACTTAGGAACTAGATGTCTTAGAGTCAAATTGAATTTGTCAGCATGACTTTAACAGCCAAACCAAGCAAAATCCAACCATTATCCTTGAGGAAGACCTTGGAGAAAATAGCAATATAGCACCACATGTTCTATCTCTCATTCTATTACAGTTGCTGTAATTCCATTGTGGTTTTGTGGTTGTACTTGTGCTGCACTCTGGTACTCAATGCAAGGTTCAAACAGCTTATGACTGCTACAGCTTTGTGTACTATCTACTACTTCCTTCCTGACACCTGGACAATATTATACTGAGTAAAATGAAGGAGCCCTTATGAAGTAATGGTCACAGTGACACAGGCAACAGCTATGCAGAAAAGTGAGGAAAAGCCCAAATGCACCCAGTCTCCTGGTTCATTAGCTGAGGTATCAGCCACCTACAGTGATATTATAAAACAAGCTGTAATTTTCCATCACTGAATTTCTCAAAGATCACACAGAGCCCAAGACATCATCAAGACATCAGGAAAAAAACCAAAATCAGCTTATCTGATCCAATCCTGTATTTTAGTCTCAATTATAGCAACAATAAAGCGTATATTGAAAGAATCATCCAAACTAACTTGCATATTCACAGAATCAGTATAGTTGCACTCATTGTAAATGTGCTGGGATGAATTTTTCTTTCAAAAGTAGTTAGTGTCTTCTTAGACTTTGAGTAATTTCATACACTTTAAACGTTCTTTGTAAGCAGTCAATTTGAGACCTGTTGGGACAGGAAAGTAAATACACACCTACATGTAGCCATTACCAAAGCGTCAGCTAGAAATTCCAGTTTTCATTTTTCGAATATCTGATATAAATGCAAAGAACTTGTGTGGGCACAGACTGGGTGTTTTAAGCTGGGTGAAAAAAACAGAAAAAAAGCCATTGCACAAGCTGTCAGTAACAGAAACATTAGCATATTTTTGCTAGACTACACCTCCTTAAGAAGACAGTCTCTCATGAAAATCAGTTCTCTTCTGACTACTGAAATATTACTTCACAAGTGTCCCTTGTAAGCAGTCTGAAAAGCATGAAATTAACACATTTATTTCTAGGGATATGAGAAGAGAGGATAGTAGAGGACCCATGGAGTATATGGAACCAATACTTTACAAGAGGGATTTATGTGTTGTACATTGTAGCTTTCTTTCAGCAGAGATGATGCTTCTCAGGATTGGTATCTGTGACAAAAATCACATTTTTACCATTTCTGTGCATTTTATGATCCAGCCAGCTTCAGGTTGTACAGTCTTCTCTTCTGTTTTTTCGACAATATCTTTGCAGGGTGATACACCCTGTAAAATGCTGTTACTGAACAAATCTAGTATCTTGGAAAAGTGAGGGTTGATCCTACTGCCATAAGATCAGTGGGTACTGATGAGTGGGTAGGACAAGATCCAGCTCTTAAATTTGTAATCAAGAGATTAGATAGAACCAACATTTCAAGTTCCATCTTATTTCAGCTGAGCTGAAACAATGTCTCTCTCAGCCATTCCTCATAACGTCTATTCTCCTGACACGCGGAATCAAGACTCCATAACTTATAAAGTAGGTATGTTTATTCGGCGCTGAGACATACGGGAGAGTCATTTCTCCAAAACATTGTGCTCACCCATCATGGCAACTCCTCTTAGCTTTATACAGTAAACTGTTACATATTCCTAAAATGCTTATACATATTCATGATCCCCCGCGCTCCTTATTATAATGGGTTTGAGAGGAGACCTCTTCTTGTAAAGATTTCCCAGGGATGGGGGAAGTTGTCTTGACTTCCTTCTGCATCCGTGCTCTCAGGAATCCAGTTGTCTTTATCCATGGTGTTTCCACTCTTATCACAGGTCCAGATGACTTGTCCTGCTTATCAGAAATCTTTTAACAATAGGCCCCCTTCCTACATAAGGCTTATAGAAATATGTTGTTTTAGCTAAACAACTGTCATCTTGGTGTATTCTGTAGGTGTGAGCAGTTTCTATTCCGCTATCCTTCAAGTGTCAGTTGCTTTGCTAAAATATTATTATTCTGTTTCTTCTACAGTATTAGTCCTTTCTTTGTTTTCATCTGGGGCTACTAAACAATGGTTATCCAGTTAGTACTTCCCCTAGACCCCAAATCACTCCAGTACCTTCACCAGCTTCATTGCGTTCCTCTGGACTCACTCCAGAGCCTCAACATCGTTCTTGTGGTGAGGGATCCAGAACTGAACACAGGATTCAAGGAGCAGTCTCACCGGTGTTGAGCACAGAGGGAGAATAACTTCCCTGGACCTGCTGGTCATGCCATTTCTAATACAAACCAAGATGCTCTTGGCATTCTTGGCCACCTGGGCACACTGCTGACTCATATTCAGTTGGCTGTCAACCAACACCTCCAGGTCTCTCTCCACCTGGCAGATTTCTAGACAGACTTCTCCTAGTCTATAGCACTGCATAGGGTTGTTGTGCCCCAAGTGCAGGACCCAGCACTTGGCCTTCTTAAACCTCATGCTGTTGGACTCAGTCCAGTGGTCCAACCTGTTCAGATCCCTTTGCAGAGCCTCCCTACCCTCCAGCAGAATGACACCTCCACCCAGCTTAGTGTCATCTGCAAACTTGCTAAGGGTACCCTCAATGCCTTCATCCAGGTCATTGGTGAAGACGTTAAACAGGGCTGGACCCAGCACTGAGCCCTGCAGAACCCCATTTGTAACTGGCCTCTATCTGGAGTTAATACCATTTACCACCACTCTCTGGGCCTGGCCATCCAACCAGTTTTCTACCCAGGAGAGTGTGCACCTGTCCAGGCCGGAGGCTGACAGTTTCTGAAGCAGAAAGCTGTGAGGAACTGTGTCAAAGGCTTTACTGAAGTCCAGAAAGACCACATCCACAGCCTTTCCTTCATCCAGTAGTCAAGTCACTTTATCATAGAAGACAACCAGGCTGGGCCCAATCACCTGGTTCTCTTGCATGTGCTTCCTGATAGCACTCAAGTTCACCTGTTCCATGACTTTCCCTGGCACTGAGGTCAGACCGACTGGCCTGTAGTTCCCTATATCCTTCCTGTGACCCTTTTTTGTAGATGGGCACAACATCAGCCAGCCCCCAGTCCACTGGAACTTCCCCAGTCTTCCAGGACAGTTGGAAGGTGATGGAAAGGGTTTCAAACTGTAATATCTGGTATTAAAAGGCACTTAAAGACAGTCTGTAACTAAACATTTTTTATTATAATAGTAAGCAGTTAGCTGTTTACCAACTAATTATATGGACTTTACAGACATTTCTGAAAGATGACTCTATCTCCTACTGTGGCTTTTATAAATTCTCTGTGTATGCTTTACTACTTCAGTAGCATTTGACATTTAAAACACATGCATTAAAAACTAGATTTGAACTACATTTTAAACATCAACGAGATGTAAAGGATAAACTGTGACAGTAAGTTAGACAATTTGCAGTTTCCCAATAAGTAGGACATATCAGTGAAGCTTTACCTGATGTAAAAGTTGATGTCTCCTGAAGTGTTTTTAAAATACTGCTCCAAAACTTTCTTGTACCTTAACAGATCATTTGAAGTGAAGCCTCCTTACTAAGAAAGAAAAAGTTCCCTTTCATGGGCTGATTTGAATGACTTTCTTTTTAGTGTTGCTGTCATCTCCTAGATACTTAAAAAAAAAGGAAAGCATGTGATTTTCCAGAAGGCAAGAACATCAGCACAGAAGCAGATTCAATTTACAGTGCACTAATATACAGCAGAATGCACTGCCTGACCCTTATACTGATCCCTGAACTACATGTCTCCACTATACACTGAAATTACTTTCTTCAGCTTGCTCTTTTTTTTTCTAAAAGAATTAAAATCTTCTAGGAATTTATTTTGCATGAAAAAACCAAAACATGTTAATGAATAAAGAAAATGAAGACATCTAATTCCTCTGGTAATATCCCAAAAGCACAGCATGTATGCAAGTTGTGAGTACCTTGCACATCAGAGTAAGCTATAAAGAAGTGTTATCATGACTAGAATCCAGAATGTTTCTAAGCAGAATCCTTTCAGGCTTTAAAGCAGCAACACTAAACTTCTAGGCTGTAGGTTTAGGGTTAGGAGAGAGGGAAGGGAAGGGAAGGGTACTCTGGAAGGGACTCTGAAGTGTGTTTCATCAGGTCCCATAGACTTTTGTATGTTCAGGTCCCTTAGGTGGTCACGAACCTGGTCCTCCTGTATAGTAGGAGAAGCTTTATCCCCTTGGTCATCATCTTGTTGTCTCGTGACCCAGGAGGGCTGAGGAGAGTGGATTTCAGAGAAGACTGGGGCAAAAAATGTTGAATGCCTCAGCCTTCTCATCTGCTGATACGAGGTCATCATTTTCATTCCTTTTCTGGGTGACATCCCTATAGAAAGCCCTTATTATTTTTTGATTGCCTTGCTGTGAAGTCAGACTACGTTTCTCTCTTTGCCTTAAACATTTTGTCTGAAGACTGCCCATTTGTGTGCTTTGTGGCACCAGCTTGTCTGCAGTGGCGTGTGCAGCAGAATGGCAGTGCAGGAGCAGGCACTGCTCTCCTTGGGACCCAGAGCTTGGGACCCAGAGCTGGCTGCAGTGGGAGGAGGGGATGCAGCAGCAGGTGCTGCCTCCAATCCCTCACCCCCTTCCTTAACCTGCCAAACAGCCTGAGCTTTACCCTATCAAAAGACACATGTGGATGGGGGTCGAGTGGGCCTTATAAAAGAACTCACAAGGAACAGGTGGTGGGCTCTCAGTCTCATGCTCTAGGGCTTGTTCTCGCTCCCATGGTGTTGCTCTTCCACGCATTCATGCTCTCACTCCCATGCTTTGATTGACCAAGCATGGACCACACATCTTGGAAGAAGCTGCTGCTACAACCACATGTTCCTGAGAACTATTGCTGTCATTCATGTGGTGATTTCTTTCTTTGCCCTTCTCTCTCTTTCTCCTTGTTTTCCTCCTGTTACCTCCTGTATTCATGACAGATCAGATCTAAGGGACCTGGGCTGCATTCGGAGATTCATTTCTGTAACTTTGGGTAGTTGCACCCCTGGGTCTCAGCTGTGCACCCCACAATCTTAGTGATTTTAGGTTTGCCAGAGCCAGAAATAAATATTGGTTTTGATTTTTCACCCTGTGAGTCACCTTTGGATTGCTGCACAGATAAAGGAATCCACTTCCCTGCAAAATCAGGCCCAGATGTGAGTATGTAACTCATGAGTCCAGAGTGTGACACACACTAAGTTCAGCTCCAGCAACATCTTGACCTTCCTGACCCCATCGCTACACAACTGTACAGCATCCCTAGACATTTCCCAACAAGCTAGATCTTACCAAAGATAATAACTACCTTGACAGTCCCCATCCTTTTAGCAAACCATTCAACTAATTCCACCCATCCGATAAAACACATTCCCTCAAAGTCTTCAGATGAGAAGACTTCAAATTAGTCTTCCTTAGACTAATAATGAGAATCTATTATGGTTCTATTTTGTGATACTGCATACCTTACAGTATCAACATCAGTTAACAAACCACTCAGTTAAATCAATGTAGCATTGGTTTGCTTACCTAACCAACTTTCCAAGTTCATTAGCTTTTTAAGACGGCCGCAGCAGCAACCCCAGGTGCCAATACTGAGGCTGCTATAATTTTTGTAATAAGGTTGGATGTTGCTGACATAAGCTCTCCAGCGCTACATGGTCCATCCTTAAGTTTCAAAGGAATCCCACCCCCCATGCTCTATCCTCACAAACCAGAAAGATCCCTACAGGCAAATCCAACTAGAACAGAACAAGAACATAACATATTAGAGGAGATGTATCTGCTTTGGTTGTGGGACCATTCATTCTTCACTTGTGCAAACCATCCACAACAAGCTGAATGCAGCAAGCAGGAGCCCATTGAATGCCACTATCTGTGGAAACACAAGCATACCCTCTTCCTTCAGGTTAATAAATCACATGGAGGTGACCATTGTCCACTTTGCAGGTCTTTCACCTGAACTTTAACACTGGGGGAAAATAGTGATCATACTATGTAGGGATTCAAGGTAGCAAACCATAGGTGGCTCCTGCATATCTTCTATTATGTTAACAAAATTCAGTACATACATGGCTTTATTTAACGGTGGTGCTTGTAATATCAGTGTCTCCTTTTAATAGTTTTGAAAGAGACCTCAAGTGAGATGAAGTTAGACCTAAGTAAGGACGTAACCAATTAATCATTCCTGCCGATTTCTGTACATCATTCAAGGTTTTCACTTCCATCAGGAGCTGGATTGCACAGTGCGGTCAAGCACCCTGATGCCTAAATAAAGCCATGGCTGAGTGCATTGTACCTTCTCTGCTGCCACCACTAGGCCAAATTGGTTCAATGAAATTTGTGTGTCAGATTCCATTGCTGTCAACAGTTGAGATGTTGGGGCAACCAAAAGGATATCATCCTTGTAATGATAACAGTACCCCATTGCATATTTTTCTCTTATTGGGCTTAAGGCTTGAGCTACAAACCATTGACAGATCGTAGGTGAATTTTTCATCCTTTATGGGAACACCTTCCAGTGGTACTTCTGCAATGGTTCAGCATGGTTGATTGACGGAACTGAAAAAGTAAACTTTTCCATATCATTTACATCTAATGGAATGTTAAAGAAACAGTCTTTTAAGTCTATCACAACAATTTCCCACTGCATGGGGATCATTGAAGGTGAGGGCAATTCCGGTTGCAGAGCTCCCATTGTTGCCATCACCTCATTGATCTGACGTAAATCATGTAATAATTGCCATTTTCCTGATTTTTTCTTAATCACAAACACCGGGGTATTCCATGGGCTATGGGATACTTCAATATAACCTGCAGCTAGTTGTTCTGCTACCAAAGTCCACAGGGCTATAAGTTTTTCACAACTGAGGGGCCACTGATCCATCCAAACCAGCTTCTCTCTTAACAATCTCAAAGCCAGCGTAGGTCTCTTCACACCTTGCAACACAGTGACCCCTAATGAAAATCCGTGGTTATCCAAACTCCCCATTGTGACAAACAGTCTCTTCCTCATAAGTTCAATGGGGTCATAGTCACGTAAGTTTGAACTGTAGCCTTTTGTCCTTCAGGGTTTGTGATGAGTACTGGTTTCACTGCCATGAAATCTTTGGTGACTACCCCGAGGCCCATGACACCTTGAGTGGTAGGGATCACAGGCCAAGAGGAAGGCCAATCTCATTGAGCAATAATAGTGACATCCGCACCTGTATTTAATAGTCCATTTACCTTCAACAATATTGGTGATGCCTGATCCATGGATAACGTACACATCATTTGTGGCTGACTGTCAGACAGTGTTTGCATCCAAAGCACTTGTGGTTGTCTGGTGGATCCAAACTCTCTAGTGCCTTGGTTGACCTGTTCAGTCCTAGGGACAGAACATATAAAAGGTACAAGTTGAGCAATGGGAGTGTTTTTTTACCACTGTAACAGGTGGAGTGGATGTGGAAACCATAATTTCACCAGTTCTTGGTAGATTTTTAAGAATGACTCAATAGCCTCTACCTGCCTGGCCATACACTGCCAACTGATGCATTAGTCTTCTATGACAATTATTTGCATCACCCAGCTTCTTGTTTGTCCTTAATATTCTCGAAATCTCATTCAAATAAGGAGACCATTCAGAGTATATAGAGTTAAATGTATACTTTTGTTTGTATAAAAAGGATTCAGTTGTGTTGCACTTTCATCTAAGAATGCTAGCAGAGTTGAGAACTGTTCCATAAAGAACAGTAATATTACCTAGTTTGACTCTCTTTATTGCTATCCCAAGATATAAAATTAATATGTCCTAATATAAGCAGGAAAACAGACAAGTAAATGTATTTAATTATTATTATTGCCATTAATAGGAACATAACTACTTCAACACACCCCCCCCCAATGTATTTTGCATACTTTTCTAGTAAATAACAGCCAAATGTAAGCTCCTTCATGTGAAGACAAAAACTGGAGTAATTCCAAATATTTACTACCTGGTTACCACTATTGAAACTTAGTGGGACAAACCCCATGATTGGAGTGCAGCTGTAGGTGACTAGTGGCTGTTGAGAAGGGACGTGCAAGGAAGGGGGAGATAAAAACAATATGCCCTACAGGATGGAGTGTGAAGAGAAGAATTCCCTGAAGAGCAGCCATGAGTAGGTTAAAAGCTTATAAGCAAGAACCAGAGATCATGGCAACAAAAGGAATCATGTTGTTGGCGTTCACAAGTGGAGTAAAGCCTTCTTATTCCAGCTACAGCAGGCATCACATTTGCAAGATATTGTCCTGCTGGGGGACTTCAGTCACTCCAATCTCTGCTAGAAAAGTAGCATAGCAAGCTCTAAGCAATGCAGGAGACTTCTGAAGTGCATAAATAAGTGCTTAAGCCAGATAATAGATAACCCTACCACAGAGGATGTTCATCTGGGCTTGTTGGTCTCCAGCACAATTGAGCTAATCACTGGGCTGCAGTACTTTCAAATGGGAGAAATGATGATCCAGGCAAGTGCAGTTCCATTAACCTTTTTGAATGGTCCTTTCTGGCTTGAATAGACTTAAGGGCAAATTTTGAATATATAAAAGCACATATACAATACAGTTACTTACTAAGACTATAGTGAAGCCTATGGCAGACATGAAATTATTAATTTCACATAAAAATAAGGTGAAGAAGATGGGTTTCACACAATGGTTAAACAGATGTCAATAGTGATTAGACAAGCCCAGATGAGCATCCTCTGTGGTAGGGCAATATCATGCACGAATGCACAGCTTGAGAGGGGGCATAGAAAGTCTTGTAAAATCAATAAAGATGTCCTTTTGCCCGCAACTTCTATGTGTCATGGATTGCCCTTGCCACAACACTTCACAAAGGTGAAAAAGTATAGATTTGTATTTCTTTACCTATTGAGTTAGGTACCAATGATCCTTTCATCCATCACAAATAATATATGCCTAGGTACTCCTAGTCACCATCCTGAAAAATGTAGGACGCATTCTACTCATTAGAAAGCACCAGACAATTTTTATTAGGAACTGATGTTTCTTTTGCAGATCACTACACAATGGATAATTTGAAAAAAAAAAACAAAAACAAAAACCAAAACCTATTTGTTAAAGGAATAGAGTATGTTATTAGTAGCCTGTGATCTGGGAAAGCTGTCAGTCTATCTGATATTAATTTGGAGAGTATAAAAGAAGAAAGTTCCCATACCTCAACACAAGCACTATTTATCTCACTTTTATTAGGATTTTCCTTATTGATCTGTAGAAATTTTGATTAGTGAAATGCCAATGTTTTATCCTTCTCTTCACATTTAACTTATTAAGGAATAAGATCCTCACCCTGGATTCCTTCAGGCAGCTAGGATATTTGAACATGGAGCAGTAACATTATAATAAAACCTAAACCAACAAAGTAGCAAATCTGTGTTGTCACTCTAAATTTTTAGCTGATACTGAAACCTTCAGGCAGCTGATCATCCATTAGTGCTCAACCACAGAGGCATTCAGGGCTAGATGATCAAAATGCTTGCTATGTAAAAACAGCTTGACAAATCAACTTCAGGATCAAGATAGGGGTATGCTGAGGAAAAGTCAGAGCAGCTGATAGTTTTGATGTCTAGTATTTTATCAATTTTACCACAGATGAAGTCTGAAACTCACCACAGTCTCAAAAAGGAATTGAATCACAGAATTATAGAATCACAGAATCATAGAATAGTTTAGATTAGAAGGGACCTGAAAAATCATCTAGTCCAAACACTCCTGTCCTCTTTAACCTTCCTCTTCTGATTGATATACCTGTAGAAGCAGTTCTCGCTGGTCTTCTCTTCCCTTGCTAAGTTCATCTCCAGTTGTGCCTTGACCTTCCTGGCCTCATCCCTACATAACTAGGTAGCACCCATATACGCTTTCCAGGTTACCTGTCCCTGCTGTGCAGTTTCCTCTTGTTCTTGAGTTTGACTAGCAGGTCTGGACTCAGCCACACTGATCTCTTCCATTTCCTGCCTCATTTCCTACATATGGGGCCTTCGTGCTCTTGTGCCTCATGGAAAGTATTCTTAAGTATTTGCCAGCTCTGCTCTGCTCCCTTGTCCCCGAGGACTGTGTCCCAGGGGGTCCTACTGAGTAACTCCTTGAAATTTAGGGTCCTGACTATACTCCTCACCTGTCCCATATCACTCAGGACCTTGAACTCCACCAGTGCATGATCACTGCAACCCAGATTACCTTCAATTCCAATGCCACTGACAAGTTCACTTGTATTAGTGACCATTGTATCCAGTACCATATCCCCTCAGGTGGGGGTCTCTAATGGCTGGATTGAGATATTATCTTCAATGCACACCAGAAGTCTCCTGCCTACAGCTTGCTGTGCTACTTTTGCAGCATGTGTCAGGGTAGTTGAATTCTCCAAGTAGGACGAAAACTTGTGAGTGTGAAGCCTCTGGTAGCTGGAGGAAGGAGGCTTCATCAGTTCCCTCTCATTGATCAGGTGGTCTGTAGTATACAACAACCACAAGGTTCCTATTGGCTCCTCAGTCTTCTATTCTGACCCACATGCTTTCAGCCTGTTGGTGGGTACTCTTCAATGACAGCTCTTCACTTTCTTTCCCTCTCCTGTTATAGAGGGCCACACCTCCACCCCTCCTTCCCGGTCTGTCCGGGACAGTGACACACCAGTCATGGAATTCATCCCACCAAGTTTTAGTGATGGCAACTAGAACATAGCTTTCTAGTGGCATCACCTCTTCGTGCTTGTTACCCAAGCTTTGTGCTTTTGTATAGAGGCACTTCAGCTCAGCTGCCAGTTGCATCACATTCTCAGTGGACCTTTTATTACCTATAAGGTGTTTTGGAGAAGTTTCCTCAGTGACACTTACTTCCTCATGAGCCTCCCATTCATTTCCACAGGACTTCAGCCACTTCATTACATCCCCAGCACGCCCCTGAACAGCAGGCGAAGGACCCATACCAGCACCCCATCTCTTCAACCATTGCCTGTCTTCCTGCTGCTTATCAGTTAAGTCTGATATTATGCCCTTCACATCTATCTACAAACTCTGCAAGCTCCTCCCTTTTTGAGAAAGGTGGCTCCCATCGTCAAAAAACCTGTGTTGTTGCAGTGACACCAGCCATGGAGCCATGTATTAATAGACTGGACCTGTCTGAGCCTTACAGTGTCGCTACCTGTAACTGGAAGGAGGGAAGAAAAAATCACCTGGGCCCCAGATTCCCTCAGCAGCTGTCCCATGCCACTTCTTCTACTTCTTTGCTGAGTGTGTGGGAGTTAAACATGTTATCTCTGTAGGGAGATACTGGGTTATCAACTATTCCATTCGCATAAGAATAATAAGCAAACCGACTATTATAGGGATTCCTAAACAGGCTTTGTTAAGAGATGGGAGAAATTATCCTTAAAATTTTAAGAGTACCAACTATTGATTTATCCAAAATTTGTTGTGTCATTGTTTCTGCGGACAGTTTTGTTGTGTATAATTGGGGAACAATACATTCATGTTTGGTATATGTGTGCGTATGTTATGTTTATCAGTAATGTATGAAAGGTTGAGCTACTGCCTTATTGGCAAGGACAAAACTTAATGTAATTTAACAGAAAGTATGATCAGTAGTGCAAAAGAAAGTTTCATTCCAGAAATCCAGGACCTTGAAGGAAAGACCAGGAAAGGGTTAAAGAACAGTGAAAAGAAAGGTTTTAGTGAAAACTGAGAAAGAAGGAGGTGAAACTAAGGAAAAGGCAAACTAAAGAAACTAAAAATGGAAAACAAAAACAGCCCTCTGGAGTGTGTATTAACACACTGGAAGCATGTTGTTTGGAACTGGGAACACTGAAAACAAAAAGACCCTTATTAAATATTGTAATCAGTGGTGGCTGCTTTACAAATTTGATGATGGGGCAAAATGGCCACTTAATTAGACAATAGATTATAACACCATCTTACAATTAATATTGGTTTTGAGGAGAGAAGGAAATTCAGATGAAGTGTCTTACGAGAATATGTTTTTAACCCTCCATAACCATCTGGAGTGATAAAGGAACTGTGGAATTGTGCTCCCCCACAGGAGCCTCTGGCACTTGCCCTTGAGTGAGAAAATAACAAGGAATCTGGAGGTAAACTGAGGCAATTGTTGTTCAGTATTCAGCATTGGACAAAAGTACACAAAGTTAAACAAAACTCACCAGGCACCAGAACAGGATCTAACTGATATTTTAAGCCTCCCCCTCAATCACAGGAACAAGATGCCGACTCGGAAAGGACCCTCACTCCTCTGGATAGCCCTGTATCCTTCCACATCAGAAAAAGTCTGCTCCAACGGTCCTGCAGGAAGCTCTCGGGGAGACAGTAGGACCCAATGGAGAGACAATGCTAATCAAGGTACCTTTTCTACTGTCGATTTAGAAGCATGGAAAGGGTTGCCTGAGAGTACCAGAATGATCTGGTAAGTGGAGTCAAATATTTTCAATTTATTATAAGACAGTACAACCCTGATAGGGGCGATCTACAGTTATTATTGGATGGTTTGACAGAGACTGAGAAACAATTAAACAGTCTTAAAGACTGGGGGGTATTTGGACAGAGATTACTTTAAACAAGAAGGGGTGAACATTAAAGATTATTTCCCTCTTCAAGACCCAAAGTGGGATACAAACAGGAATGCACATAAAGAAAGGCTGCAAGCATATCAGGGGTGGATATAAGGGATGGAGAGAACTATTCCCCAAACAATAAATTGGTCAGTATTATATGCAGTTAAGCAAGGTCTTTCCAAGTCGCCATCTGAATTCCTGGATTGATTAAGGGACACAATGTCCCATAGCACACCGATGGATCTTGGGTTGGAGGTAGGAATACAACAACTAGTTTCTTTGTTCTTGGGTCACTCAGCAGGGGATATCAAGCATAAATTTCAAAAGCTGTGTTCCATAGGAGATAGGAACCTGCAAGTATTGTTGAATGAGGTGAAAAAGAAATGAAAGAGAGAGGAGTAATCAGAAAGCACAGACAGTGGCCCATGTGAAGGAGCATTGATGGAGATCTAGGAAATCCACCCTAGCAGATTGTCTGGTTATAATGAATCTAGGGTAAGAGTAAAGCAAGGTAGAATTTTAATTGATGCCAGGGCAACATATTCAGTTTTAAAGTAACTTTGATACCCATGGGAAATGACTACAGGATGGTAAAGGGAACAACTGGTCAAAAAGAAAAGGCATATTTTGCAAACTTTTGAAATACAAATTGGGGAAATAATGGGGTATACACCAATTCCTGCACATTCCCCACTTACCCGCAGGCACTCTTGGGGAGAGATTTACTAGAACAATTAGGAACTGTGGTTAAATTTGTAAAAGGAGAAATTACTCTGGAGGTAAATTATCAACAATACATACAAATAATCACCTTATCTCTAGCTAGTGTGCCCACAGGAGGAAAGGTCAATGAGGAAATTATGAACCAGGTATATCCTGGGGTATGGGCCACTGATGTGCCCAGAAAACCAACGAATGCTCCACCTGTTGAGGTCAAATCAAAGAAGGGTGGCAGTCAGTAAGAATTAAATAAGATGCCCTAAAGAGAGAAGACAGGGACAAAATTCAGCCAATACCTGTCTGTAAGCCTGATGGATCATATCAAATAGTCCAGGACTTATGAGCTGTAAATAAAATAATAAAGACCTCTATCCAGTGGTTGCAAATCCATATCCTCTATTAACTGTATTGACACCTGAATTAACTTAGTTTACCATTTTAGACCTGAAGGATGCCTTCTTTTGCCTCCCTCTCCATGAAGCCAGCCAGAAAATATTTGCATTTGAAGGGGAGAATCTCAAAAGTAGATGCAGAAGTCAGCTTACTTGGACTGCAGAGTGCAAAAGAACCCTACTATATAGCCCTTAACGGAGTTATAGAGTTTGATTCCACAAAACACCACCACCAGTCCATTGGTTATTGATCAGAAATACTGCTTTGTATACATGGAGGTCCCAATTCACCTCAGTTATTTTGTCATATTTCTTGACCAAATCATTAATGTGTTCTACTATTCTATTGGCCTGGGGGTAGTATGGAGTATGAAAGGTGCAATGCACTCCTTCCTCTTTTGCCCAGTCCTGTAACACTTGGGCAGTGAAATGTGAGCCATGGTTACTCTATATCTCTTCTGGGAGGGGAAGTACTCCAAACCATTCCTGGAGAGTTGGCACTGTGTAATTACTTGATGCTTTTGGGACAGGGGTAGCCATGGTAATTCCTGAAATTACTTCCACACCCACCAGTATATATCTCTTGCCACCGGATGGTCTAAACGGTCCCACATAATCTCTCTGCCAAGCTTGCCCCAGTGTCTTCGATCACAAATATGCAAAGGTGCAGGTTTTCAAGGGTGACATTGTGTTTATCTCAAACAACATGTAGCACCTCTTGTAACTATCTGGGTACACTTTTCCCAAGTTGCCAGTCATCCTCTAGCCAATGCCTCCTGTGTGCCTGAGTGTCTCCATTTTATATGCAACCACTCTAAAAACCTCTGCCGACCATCTCCATCCTCTTCAATCCTAATCCATGGAGAAATGCTGATAGCATAAATATGAGTTAATTCATCTACACAGTTATTAAACCTAGCCTGGATAATTTTAGGAAAGTCATGTACTTTCTCTCAACCTACATGTACCAATCGTTCATTCTTAATTTTTAACAGTTGTTTCCATAACTCTGCTTGCCATACTGAATTTCTATTTACCACCCAGTCATTTCTTTCCCAATGGCTTATCCATTCTGTGGCTCCCTTGTATACTGCATATGGATCAGTATAAATATAAGTGTCTCCATTTTGGACAGCCAGCAGCACTGCTCTTCACTCCCCTATCTGAGCACTAGTATCCCTTTCAACTACCTGTGTTTGATTGGTATTAACTTAGAGAGCTACATCTCTGTATTTCCAAGATTGTCCTTCTCTGTGAGATGAGGCATCAGTAAACCACACACCATCTAAATTACTGTCTTTCATCAAAGGAGGGGTTTCCTTGATTGGGGATGGATTAGGAGTCTTTCCCTTAAACACAGCCATGGGGTTTACATCTTTTTCAACTTCAAGTTTTTTTACACTTCCCTCTTCGACTGTTAGAATGTCTCCTATTCCAGTGAGATATGCATACCACTTCCTCACAGTGGGCTTCTGAGCTATCCCTTCAGGAGTTTTCCCTTCCTTAACAGCATCTAATAATCTAAAAGGTCCTCAAACTATTACCTTCTGAGTTGTACACAAACGCTCTGTCTGCAGCAATACCCTCACCAGTGACAAAAGTCCCTTTTCCAAATCAGTATAACAACACTCAGTATCATTAAAAGATTGAGAATAAAAGCCACACGCTGGTGAGATCCATCTGGTCCCTTCTACCATAGGTTGCAGTGAGATCCATGTTCACTGTATCTCCACTTCAACTGTATAGGGTCTGTTGGATGTATAGGACCTAACTGTTGAAAACCTTTACGTTCCTCTACCAACACATCCAGGGCATGTTGATGAACAGTAGTCCATTCCCATTTAATGTTTTCCCTAAAAGATTATATAATTTTTGAGCAATGATATAAAACCCAGGTATGTGCTTCCTCCAGTACCCTAAGGTTCCCAATAATTGTTGCAAATCCTTCCTAGATGTGGAAGTCTGACCTTCCTCTATCTGTTGCAAGGTATGTGAAAGGATTGTTACCATTCCCTTAATCCACCACACTCCCAAAAACTTAACTTCTCCACTTGGATCCTGTCTTTTTGAAGGAGAAATGTCTAACCCTAACGATTCTAACTTATCCACTATTGTTTGCGTTACCACTGACACCAGCTTTCATTGTTTCCAGCTATTAGAATATCATCAACATATTGATACCCCTCTACACTTTCAGGGTAGCTAAGTTCCTGTAATACTTTGACTAGTGTGTGGTGAGCAATAGCTGGGGGAAGTTTATACTCTTGAGGAAGTCTGTTAAAGGAATACTAAACTCCTTTCCACGTTAATGCAAAATGAGCTTTATCCTCTTCTCACAGAGGAATCATAAAAAACATATCTTTGACATCCAATGTAGCCATCCACTGGTTGGTTATGGCTTTGGATCGGAACAATTATCACAGCGATACTTGGTACTGCAGCTGTCAAGCCATCTAAAATCAACTGTCAATCTCCAATCCTCATTTGGCTTTTTTACTGGCCAAATGGGTGAATTGTATGGGGAGTGTGTTCATGATATTATGCCTTGGTTTTCCAAGTCCTGCACCACCCCATCAATTCCTTTAATCGCTGCAGCTGGAAGTAGATACAGCTTTACATTAGTTAATTTAGAATGGGGAAGAGGAATTGAAATCTCCAATAAGGAAATATGTTTCACAGATGTCTGATACATCTGTGTTTCAGGGGAAATTTCTAATGGATTTGTGTTATATGCAAAACTCTAGACTGTACCATCAGGGCATTTCCACTGTCTTCCCTGTAACAAATCAAAACCTAAAATGTTTACATAGGTGGCACCAACCAAAACTCACGTAAGGCACTGTTTCATTTGTCCTGGTAAGCCAATTCTAACAAGTGCTGTGGGACAGTGGTGATCTTTATTATCAATTCCCATAACTTCAATGTAAGGTCAGCCATCATTTATGCCTAATAATTTAGCTGTCTTTTGTGACAACACTGATACTTTTGTGCCTGTATCTATCAGAAATTCAACACAAGTTTTCTGCCTGCTGATAGGTAGAACAATAGTGGGGGAAGGAGTGTATAACAGAGTCTTAGCACCACATAATGGTCTTGTAAGCCATTGTATGGCTAGAACCTTAGCTTCCAGATGGCTCACTACCTGGCCTGGGAAATGGAGATTTTTTATTAAAGTCCTCCAACTGGACCAAATTCCCTTGTTCTGCTTGCCTTGGGGACGAAGGACCAGTGGAAACAGAGGGTAAGTCAGGGGATTTGGGACACTGTCCCATCACAGCCCATAGCAGTTGTGTTAATTCTGCCACAGAAGTGTGTTGCAACATAATTTGTGGTATGCCTGCAATGACTGCCTGTCGATAAAGATAATTCCGTCCCACACCAGCTTTATTAGCTACAGTGGCTCTGTGTTACCACTCACAATTCCCTTGAAGGGAAAGTGTATCAGTCATGCTCCTCTTCTGCCCCACACACGGCACTCAGGATGCATCAGAGGCAACTGTCTACTGCATACCTCCATGGCTGTCATCCCAAGTTGATCCCAACGACTGTGGTTCTTCAAGAGTCGACAGCCTTCTTGGCACATAAAATCAGCTGCAGTCAAGCTGGAGGAGAAGCATCCAAGGTTTCATGCCCAGAGGTCTTGTACAATCCAAAGAAAATGCTTTTTAGTTTCCAAATCAGCAGCAACAACAAAGATTAGAGTCCAGTGACCATAGTGATGTGCTTAGTGCATATGTGTGATAAGGACAATATGTCAGATTTTTAACGGGAAGCATACTTTTTGGCTTTGACAGTATTGTAAGATTTTCAAGATCTTACAGCTACTTTTAATGATACCAGTATATTAAGGTTTTCTTTGTGTACAGCTACCAAAGAACACACTTATATCAGGTATATAGGTGAAAGGGGAGAAATGGTGCATGCAGAAAAAACAGATAGTGTGGAGCTAACAACTTGTAGGCCACACACTGAATTTATTTAATTTAATAGGCAATAGCCTGTCCTGATGTTTTAAGCTAACATTCTTCTATAGTTCCCAAATATTCACTAAAATAACTTCTTTCCCTTGTTAATTTCCAGTTCCTGGCTGAATTTTGCACTAATTTTAGGCATATGTCATTTACAAAATATGCTAATTTTGAAGCCAAATCTGGCAGGAAATTATTGTAGAACTGGCATATACAGGTTTGGGACAAACAAACAAACAAGCTCATAGCTGGCAGGATGCATTTGCAGTCTACAAAATGTATTCTTTTTAGTCCTTCCTAGTCATTTCCATGTGCATGCAGGCAGAAATAATGAAGCAAATGGTATGTGTTAAAATTTCTGTGTGACATGAAAACATCTTTAATTTAGGCATCTGTTGCATTTTAATTTATCTCATAAAATTTTTAAAAATCAGAGTTGAATGGTTAACACAGACTTTCTGATTCCTAAATACTGTAGATAAAAACTACAGTAATTGAAATGTGATGTTTATAGTATATATTTACACTTTACTGCAACAATAGCTAATGAAACTAGCCCTATGAATGCAGTGGGGTTTTTATGATTTTTGCAAAGATCTTTTAGATTGTCATCAGTTGGAAACAGTTGCACTTTTTCATTTGTTTAGTGTGCTGCTTCACAAAAGTGGCATCTTCTCAAACACATTCTATGAAGTATTCAAATCAGTTAAAAATAACTGAAACATCTCTCTCTCCAGAGTACTGATCTTTATGTGAGTTTAACCCAAAACATTGGGTTTAACCAATTTCAGGGTCTAGTTTTACAGTTTTCCTTCTTGAAGATATTTTTACATGTAGGACTAAGTATGTGTGCTTAATTGCTAAATTACTACTGTAATTATTTGTGCATACATGTTTATTAAGCTGACTGTAATACTTGGTATTATTTAGTACACGTAGGTATTTTCACACACTGAAATTGGATAAAAATTTGGATCTTTAAATAAAAATAAATGCAATTGCATACTAAAGTGCAGAACTTCCTCAGAGAAATGCAAAAATAAAGCATAAGAATATAAGGAGTGACAGTAGAAATCTGAAGATAAATACACAGTCTTAATTCTATCCTTTTGTTGGATGTGTTACAAACTCAAATTATAGGGGCATTTATCCTATCTTTTCTATTTCTTTAGTTACAATTTCTTTTGTATATCTTTTGACCCTATGTGTTTCTTAAAATTCTCAGTTGGAACAAAAACAAACTTGTGAAAACTTGCTTGGCTGGACATTCAGAAAATTTTTAGTGGGAAGTACTGATGATATCAACTATCACAAAATATATCCCTGATATTGAACTATTTAAATATACAACAGATTGTAATATAAAAGTAAAAACATAAAGAAACAAAATTATAAAGTCTAAAGTAACAATTCCTTACTGTGGAAACAACATAAGACAAATGAAAAGAGTGAAACAAATGATTTTTTAAAAATAACAAACCCCTTTTCTCTGTCAGAACATTTGACTTCCGTAAGACTACATTTTTAGACAGAAAACTATTCCATTCTACAAAGCAGGTAACCATTAGTCACCTAACCAGTGATCCCTTTAGATTTCTGTAAATGGGCAATTCCAGGCTTATTTCTGCCTATTATGTTTAATCTCCAGATGTCCCAAACAGGTGTATTACTTTCCAAGAATAAATCACTATAGATCTTCAGACTGAAAAAAGGAGAGATAAGGTATGAAGAAAAGAACTGACAGAAAGATTATGAGGCTTCTTTGATGATCATTCTTGCTGATGTGGAAAGCAAGACCAGTCTATATTGTGACCATCAATACAGAGACATTTCTGCAACTATCCCATTGGAAGATGGTGTTTAGAATACAGCTACTTATTCTGGAAATCTATAGCAAGAATTAACCTGAATCAGGTACCATTGATTGGTTACTTCTGGATCACATATTAAAGAATTAAAATAATATATACCTTTTTTTTTTTTTAGAGAGAGGTAGAAATGTCTAAGAAATCTTCAATACATAAAACATATGGGATGGAGAAATAAGATTGAGAAGACCTAAATTATGTTTAAGTGCAACTCTGAATGTTTTAAAAATTGTACCAATAAAAGGTTCTCCCAGCAGACTGTTGGGACAAGTACTAGTGGACATACTGTTTGCCTAAGAATATACATACTGCACCTTAAACCATATAAATAAATTACAATAAGGCAATGAAAGTGGAATTCATGTTATACACCTTTAACTATCCAGGAGTTTAAGCCTTTTAGACTTATCTGAACTCAAGGGAAAGAAATAGACTCCTCCATAAGGAGGCTCCTCCTATCTCACCTGGATACATGAATTGCCTCTGAAGTTTTTTGTTTTATCCTTTAAATAAGAGAAGATAAGTTAATTAGGGAACCAGGAGAGACTAGACAAGTAGCACAAGTCATACATCTACTGCTGAGATAAACAGAAACACTGAAGAAATGTCCTGTCCAGGGGCAGTGATAATTTACAAATGGGGAAGAAGAAATTTGCAGCCAGTTAAGAAAACTAGAGAAAAATCTTCCACTTCAGGTTTGCTCTAAGGGCTTTAGAAACATGTGAGAGGTTTAGCGTTAAGTTGTGGACTGTGCAAACAGCAATAGAATTTCTCACTCCAGGCTAGACAGAAGTTTGTGTACAAACTCATTCTCTTTCTATTCATACAGAAAATGAACTTCTTTGTACTCTGATATAGTCTGCAAACAATGGCAACTACTGTCAAACTAGAAGAGATCAACAGACAAAAGCACAGTGACCTGTATCATGAAACTGTCAGTTAAACTTTTACTGAACTTAGGTTAGTGGTACTTACGTTCAATATTCATAATAAATACAGAGAAAGCTCAACTATTCTTTTGTTGGGTCAGTGTCAGTTATTCTCTTCTACATGAGACTTATTTTGCTTCATTCACGTTAATTGGTCTTTTTCTTTTGCAGTTTGCATTCAGAGGGAAATAGTAACTAAATCGTATCTCCAGTGAGAGGTCCAACTCAAATGTGTAATAGAGGCTTCTATTGAAAGTGAACATTCAACATTTTCATACTGGTTTCTACTTACAGGAAGTGAAAACTATGTGTATGTAGGGGAAGGTTCATCCCTCCTTTAAGCTTCCCTTGAACCTTCCTGAATGAAGTATAATGTACCTGGTAAAAACATCCCCTTCCTACACCCATAGCAGGGCTTGGTGACCAGCAAGGTAGAACACGTAACCTGCTCATGAAGCAATAACTGGTCTGGGGGATTGGTGCACTTGGGCTTTCACTTGTGTTTTACCAATGTGTTTATTTTTTGTCCTAAAAGTCAAGGTAAATATCATCAGTGAGATTAAATCCAAATAAAAATTATTTATGAATATGACAGGATACTGAAAGACTTACACTGTTCTTTTACTTCTCCGATTTTTACATATGCTCCTAAGACTTGCAGTTTGGTGGTGAGCTTCAGTAGAGCAGATTGTGTGGTGCTTCCTGGATTCTATGCATACTCATAATTGTCGGTCATTAAAACATATATGCTCATATCAAAACAGAAAATAGCGAGCAAAAAAACCAGTTGCTATGATTTAACTCATCCTTCCTATTTCCCTGTGTGGTAGTAGGACTGCTGAGATTGAAAGATTTATTTACTTAAGACTTTTCATGTTCAAGTGCCTGACTTTCTTGCGAAATGAAACATCTGAAACGTTCTAGCTAAGGAAAAGCTCTCCTCCTCAACTTCAAAATTTTAAAAAATTTGGTCTTTTTCCAAGTTTTAAAAAAATACTTTGGGTTTATGCCTATTTCTTCTAGTTTATATATTTTACATTAAAAAAGACCATCACAAAAAAAAGAACCGAGAAATAATAAATACAGAGTAATAAAACAAGATATTTCTCAGGCAAATACGTTTTTTGTTCTTGAGTTTTAATTTTAAATACAATTCTAATGCAGTATGTGTGGCATTCCACTTCTGTAAATAATTCCTCTATTGGATTTTTGTCTAAGTTTTGTGTTGAGATAAAATATGGATAATACATGTTTCTTCTGCAGTTTAAAAAGTTATTATACATATTAAAATTACCACATTCGTGTAATACATTTACTCTGAACCAAATCCCTTTCAACTTTTCATCTGCTGATTAGTCAATATTCTTCTGACAATTTCAGAAGTGCTCCATGTTTAGAGATCGCTTTAAAATTTTACACTTCCATTAGGAACACTGAGAACAAGCACTTAAAAAAATCTGGATTCATCCTCTAGCTTCAGGGAGAAATAGCAGCTGTTCCAGACAATAGTCATTCATGAAAAGCAATAGATTATACTTAGCCTTTATTCAAAACATGGAACTCCTTGTGAATCACATTTGCAGCCTGCTGCTAGAGTAGAGACAGAATCCTTATCAAACAGTTAAAGGAAAAAGAAAAAGCTTTATATGTTTGAGAACACAAAGGAAGAAGATTTCTGTATACAATGAGTGAATTTTACATCTGGTTATGGTTTAGGGTTGCTGTTTTTCAATCAGAAATATTGTTAGGTCATTGACCTCTAGAGAAGTATATGTTTTCTTCAAAGTGAATGGAAAAAATCTCATTCTTTCTCCTGGTATAGCTCAGGTGAGGAAATGAGTCAACGAACTAAAAATTCCAGCTAGTGTGCACAAGTGTACTTTTATTATGCTTCTAGTTTTCTGACACAATTTCAGTGCAGCGAGTAAGGAGTTTGTATGAGAACTGAGGTCCTTAAATCTATGGTAAATAGTCCATGGCAGTTTTCAAGTTCTAGTTTTAATGATTTCATTTGTTTGTCAGAATTTTGGTTACTTAACAAATAATTGTAAAGGAAAATTCAAGGACATGATTGCTCTCTCTAATTTCCCCTCTCCCTCATTTCCCATACCCTTTCTGATGCTGGAATTTCTTCCTCTTCTTCACCCCATTTAAATGTAGTCTGCTGACATATTCCTTAAATTTTTTTCCCCTACCATATTTTTTCTGGCTACCATGCTCTGAGTTTAATAGTTTTGTGTTTACTAATAAACAGTCCTAAGATAAAAAAACCCAAGCTCTTCCTTTGGATAGTACCAGAGATGATGCTATCCTTTTGTATAAGGTCAACACATGCTCCTTAATTCTAAATAGACAAAGGATATTGGAAGGAAAGCATGACAGGTGTTATACTGACTTTCTGTCTATATATTATTATTGCAATAGATGCATTTTAATTCATTTTGCATATATTATAGGTAACTATGTAGAATTATAGTAGATAGAGTATTGACACATATATACATTTAGTATTTTATTTGTTGCATGAGATGTTTAAATCTACAAAATATACTCATATGCATAAACAAATACAACAGTAATGTATGGGATTAGTTTAAAATTGAGAGGAATCATTCATCTGTCTGAGTACAGTTTTTAACTGTCAGGAAGATTCAATAATTGTATAAAGTGAGCCTTGACTACTTGTAGGAGGAAAGGAAAGAAAGAGAAGGGAAAAAAAGAGAACTTTTCCAGTTATATAGCAAAAAGAAGGAGGTATGGTTTTGCTCACATAAATATCTGCTGGGTAGAAATGGATGGGGTTCCCCTTGTGTTACAGTGCAAAATGAAAAATCCACAGATCTGCGTTAATTTGGATTACAGGTTGATTTACAAAACTAGGGAGATGAATAGTCTCAAATATAGTTGGCAGTTGGTCACAACTACTGTTCCCCAGGGCTCAGTGTGGAGGCCTGTTCTGTTTAATATCTTTAGCAACGATCTGGGAATGTAAGCACCTTCACTAAGTTTGCAGAGAACATCAAGTTAGGCAGAAATGTGGTACTGCTTGAGGGAAGGAAAGCTCTGCAGAGGAATCTGGACAGATTGGATTGATAGGACAAGGCCTGCTGTATGGGGTTCAAAATGGCTTAGTGTCAGGTCCTGCACTTTGATCACAAACTCACTACAATTCTTCAAACCTAGGGAAGAGTGGCTTCAAAGCTGCCTGGCAGAAAAGGATATATGTCTGTTGGTCAGCACCAGGCTGAATGTGATCCTATGATTTAGAATTTAGATTCTAAATCTAATATTTTAGAGGTTTTTTCCAACCTTAATGATCCTATGATTCTACATGTGCACCTCTTTTGCTAAAATCTTTTGTTTTCTTGGTTGCTATTCACCATTTTTAAGGTGTTATCAAGAACTTAACTTTTAGTATATGAACTGTAGTATATGAAGAATATGAAGCTTTAGTATATGAAGTATACGAATAGTTTTTCTACTTCTGTCAGACAATGATTACATATCTGATTTTTTTTTTCTTTATGGTATGCAATGGAAATACTACTGTCAGAGACAGAAGATGTCACCATAATTTTGTGGATAGGATTAATTACCTTTTTTGATCTATAAACAACTTTAAAAGAGTTTTGGAAAGCATGGGATTTTTTTGAAGTGCACCTTTTACATGTGAATTATTCATTTAATAAATCTAGATTATTGCAGTGGGTGCTTCTTTCCCTGGAACTTTCAATGGATGTCATTATGAAATCTTTAAAGTGAAAGTTAAGAATCAGCAGAAAGAATGATTTGGTGTAAAGTTGTACTTTCTGTTTTATATACAGAACCTGATAACTATTCTAAAGATGCTCTTTGGACACTATCCCTCCATTATATTTGTAAGTTCTGTTTTCTTGTGAGTGCCTGCCTACAGAATACTTACTGGATATCAAAGTGGGCTTAATTTCCAGGTTTAAAATCTGTGTGAATCATCATTATTTTTTTTTGTTACTGTGAACTTGCGACCCAGAAGCTGGATACAGCCCATGATGGTATTTCCTCAGGTTCATTGCCATCTGTTTTTATGCAGTTTATTGCCTATTACTAGAATATGTAGTGACTGTAAAATATCTTTGAAAGGCTTCTTTGGCCCTGAGCAGGGACGAAGTTTCAACCCCTATCCTCTGGCAGTTAACAAAATTAGTATCACAGTTTAAATAAGTAACTGAAAAAAAGAATTCAATACTGGATCAAATTGTGGTGAACTTCCTTTTGGAGTTCACTACCTATGATAATAACAACTTTATTTGGAACAAAAGTATTGAAAATTGGCACTTTAAAATATGTCTATTTTGGAGTCAAGTTGAAGCAGATGATTTGTGAAATGATGGGAGGAATGGAGTAGAGGTATTTGGGAGTCAGAGATATGTTTTTAAGATAAGCCTTGAGAATTCTTAATGAACTGAAAAATTTAACTGGCAAGACAGCTTTCAAATTGTCTGGAAACATTCTCAAAGGTCTCACAGCTTATTTTCAGAAGCAGCAATGACTCAGAAGGATAATGTGATCTGAGCCTCACCCAGATGCTCTCTCTGAGGTGGGAAGGTGGGCATGCTTAAGAGTCACTGCAAGCAACTCCAGAGAGTTTCTCCCTTTGCCTACATAATTCTTTCTTAGATTAAACTTTTTGTTTTGTTCTTAAAAGAAATCCAGTCTAACAGCTGGGTTCCTCAGAACAATTTTGGCAATAAATCATGATTACCACATGAACATTTTCCCTCAAATATAGAACTACTTTGTGAAGCAAATGTATTGGAAGTAAGCTGGCTGCAGATAAAGTTGGTATTTTATTGAAAGCATTCTTTGAAACACCAATAAAATTATCTGTAAAGGACCACAGATGGACCTTCTTCCAGGCAGTATTTTGATCAAGTCTAGAGCAAGCTAAATTTAAGAAAACAAAATGAAAGAACTGCAGACTTTTGTTGTTTGTCTGTGCATCTAAGCATGACTTGCCCCAGCTCCATCCTGTTAAAAGGTCCTGCTAAAGGGCCATATCAATCTTTCCCACTTTATCCATTGTACAACAAAAGAAAAAGACATTAACCTCATACATCCAAGAAAGACAGGTATTTTCCCCTTAATTTTTAAAATTCTTTTTAACGTAAACAAAATTAGAACATAGTAGGATGGGTTGTGGGTTTTTTCTCTTAGTTCCTCTGGATCGCCTACTCTATCTACTCTTGCTTTAGAAAACTCATAGTGGAATAAATTTATACTTGATTTTTACATAGCATATAAAATAGACAGGCCTTCACTTTCAAATAAATATTTAATAGAAACATTGAAGAACCACCTGGATTATTCAGTATCTGATTGAGTCTTTACCATTTCCTCTTAATTTGTTTGCACACTGATTTACTAGCCAGTGATCCTGAGAGAGAGAGAGAAGAAAGTCATAAGGCATCCTTAACTTTTTTTTAGAAGTTGTAAAAGTCAGTTGAATAATTGCTTATCTGGAGTATAATTCACTGGGTTCAAATAAAAACAGCACCAAAAACTATTAGAAATGCACTGCCATTTGGAATTACGTAACTCTCTTATATATATCTTTTCAGGAGTTTACAAATCCAAGATGAGATCTCTGTGGTGTCCCATTGCTTCAGAACAATAATCCCAGATTGCATCAGGTCTCGGTCATTCAGAAGAATTAATAGGTGGTTTGATATCTCTTTGCTTGAATATCAAGGCCCTGAATTTTAACACCTTTATTCCATTAGGTCTGCTAATGGTTCCTCTTCCATTATCCTGCTGCAGATAGTGGTCACAGTGATTTTTTCTACTTTATTTCTAGGTATTGCTACAAATACCTCCCACTTCCGGAACAGACTAAGAGCTCTCACATTAACCCAAGTCAAACTGTGATAAAACCATATAAAGAAGAATTGTCAGATCGGGAGGCACAGGATTTGGGGGACTGCCATGTGACATTAAGATACAAGTGAGCTCTAAAGCAATGACAGCAGTACAACAGATGAGCAAAGAAGTAACCTTTGCTGTACTTAGAACTGAGATTGAAAACAGGCAAACAAGCTGCTCTGTGGTAACTGTTTGCACACAAATAGTCCTCTGCAGCTAGAGAGTAATTCAGCTCTCTTTGACTGGGCTAAATTAGCTTAGATCACACTTTATATTCAAGGACTGAGACTTGGTAGAAAGGTGCCCTAGCTATACTGAACTACATATTGCCTAATCCCAGAGTCGTCCAAATGTACTGAACATTACTATATTTAAAGTGATTTTTTTGTTGCTAGATCTTTTCCCATACTAGATTTTTGAGATGAAAAAGATATCTTCTAAAATTACTGTCTTGATGTAGTACTGCACAAAATTTGACTAATTAAACACAACTGAATGAACCAACAAGGGACACCATACACTCCCTATTGGACACAGAAGGAACAACAGTGACAGGGGATGAGAAGGCTGAGGTACTTAATGCCTTCTTTGCCTCAGTCTTTAATTGTAAAGAAAGGTGTTCCCTCTGTGTACAAACCCAGGAGTTAGAGGAGAAATACGAGGCTCCCATGGTCCAAGAGGAGGTGGTCAGAGACTTGCTTGCCCAACTGGACACCCACAAGTCTATGGAGTCAGATGGGATTCACCCTAGGGTATTGAGGGACCTGGCGGATGTGCTGGCCAAACCCCTTTCCATCATCTTCCAACTGGCCTGGAAGACTAGGGAAGTTCCACTGGACTGGAGGCTGGCTGGTGTTGTACCCATGTACAAGAAGGGTTGCAGGGAGGATCCAGAGAACTACAGGCCAGTCAGTCTGACTTCAGTGCCAGGGAAAGTCATGGAACAGGTGATCTTGGGTATTATCATGAAGTACATTCAAGAGAACCAAGTGATCAGGCCCAGTCTACACAGGTTTACAAAAGGCAGGCCTTGCCTAACTAACCTAATTGACTTCTATGACAAAGTAACTCGGCTGCTGGATGAGGGACAGGCTGTGGATGTGGTCTTCCTGGACTTCAGTAAAGCCTTTGACACAGTTTCTCACAGCATTCTGCTACGGAAACTGTCAGCCTCTGGTCTGGACAGACGCACACTCTCCTGGGTGGAAAACTGGTTGGAGGCCGGGCCTAGAGAGTGGTGGTAAATGGTATTAACTCCAGATAGAGGCCAGTTACAAATGGGGTTCTACAGGGCTCAGTGCTGGGTACAGCCCTGTTTAACATCTTCATCAGTGGCCTAGATGAAGGTATTGAGTGTACCCTTAGCAAGTTTGCAGGTGACACTAAGCTGTGTGGAAGTGTGGATCTGCTGGAGGGTAGGGAGGTTCTACAAAGGGATCTGAACAGGCTGGACTACTGGGCTGAGTCCAGCGGCATGAGGTTTAACACAGCCAAATGCTGTGTCCTGCACTTGGGGCACAACAACCCTGTGCAGAGCTACAGACTGGGAGAAGTCTGTCTAGAAAGCTGCCTGGAGGAGAAGGACCTGGGGGTGTTGGTTGACAGCCAACTGAACATGAGCCAGCAGTGTGTCCAGGTGGCCAAGAAGGTCAATCGCATCCTGGCTTGTATCAGAAATGCTATGACCAGTATACTCAGCACTGGTGAGACTGCTCCTTGAATACCGTGTGCAGTTCTGGGCCTCTCACCACAAGTAGGATGCTGAGGCTCTGGAGTGAGTCCAGAGAAGAGCCACAAAGCTGGTGAAGGGTCTGAAGAATAGGCCATATGAGGACGGCTGAGAGAACTGGGGTTGTTTATCCCGGAGAAGAGGAGGCTTGAGAGTAGACCTCATTGCTCTCTACAACTACCTGAGGGGAGGTTGTAGAGAGGAGGGTGCTGGGCTCTTCTCCCAAGTGACAGGGGACAGGCCAAGAGGGAATGGCCTCAAGCTCTGCCAGGTGAGATTTAGGCTAGAGATTAGGAGAAAGTTTTTCACAGGAAGGGTCATTGGGCATTGGAACAGGCTGCCCAGGGAGGTGGTTGATTCACCTTCCCTGGAGGTGTTTAAGGCATGGGTAGATGAGGTCCTGAGGGGCATGGTTTAGTGTTTGATAAGAACAATTGGACTTGATGATCCAATGGGTCTCTTCCAACCTGGTGATTCTATGATTCTATGAAAACATGAAAAATTTTCAACAAATTAAAATGCAAGGTATTTATATTTCAGTATAGTTTCAGGTGAAACTCCTTGCCGCAGGAAGTTACTTATGCAAATAAGCATTTGCAGAAATATGCAATTGATTTAGACTAACTTTGATAAAATTGCAGGAATTATCTTCTTCATGTTTTCCATCAGAATCTGAGCACTTCACCTCTGGAGAAAATGTCTTTCTCCACAATACTACTGAAAAACTATTTTTAGTAGTAGACGAGGTAGACGAGGTAGGCGAGGTCCTGAGGGACATGGTTTAGAGTTTGATAGGAATGGTTGGACTCGATGATCTGACAGGTCTCTTCCAACCTGGTGATTCTATGATTCTATTTATCTTTTGTTATGTGCATATCATCTCCTCAGATATTTGTACTTAGATTAAGACCACCAGATCATATGAATCACTATTTTTTTAAGGTTGTTGGCAGACTCACTGTTCCTAAACATCTAAGTCAGAGACTGTTGTGGTCGAGGCAATGCATGACACAAAGAAGTTGGGGGCAAAAGGACGTCTTTATTGATCTTACAAGACTTTCTATACCCCTTCTCAAGCTGCACATCCATGAACGATTTGTTTAGCTAAAGACCAACAGTTTATAATTGAATGACTCCTTCTCAGTTGTAACTTCATAATTGGGTGATTCCACCTGTGGCCTGGTAGCTTCCTAATCTTGTTTACTGGGCTCTTTTTGGTACATCCCAGCTTCTCAAAGGATACACAGACATCTATTCAAGGCCAATGTCTAAGTTCACACACTCTGACTCCCCGGACCAGCTGAGGTTTCCCACAATTCCCCCTTTTTGTATTTGTAATACAAAAATTGTCCGTGCATTCTGCTGCAGGACCCGTAGCAACATTCCAAGTTCATTAACTTTTTCATGCGGCTGCAGCAGCAATCCCAGGTGCCAGTACTGAGGCTACTATAATTCCCCAGGTCCTAATTAGCTTCAAATTAATAGATGTAAACTTTTAGTTTATTTTTCTGTAATAAGGTTGGATGTTGGTAACATAAGCTCCCCAAAGCCACATGGCCTATCCTTGCGTTTCAAAGGAATCCCACCCCCCACGCTCTATCCTCACAAACCAGAAAGATCCCTACAGGCAAAACCAACTAGAACAGAACAAGAGCGTGACATATTAGAGGAGGTGTATCTGCTTTGGTTGTAGGACTGTTCATTCTTCAGTTGCGTGGACCATCCACAAGAGGCTGAATGTCACTGTCTGTGGAAACAC
Organism: Coccyzus lansbergi; assembly: GCA_033558105.1. Classification (NCBI taxonomy): domain Eukaryota; kingdom Metazoa; phylum Chordata; class Aves; order Cuculiformes; family Coccyzidae; genus Coccyzus; species Coccyzus lansbergi. The sequence continues at coordinate 268,848 of JAUMJK010000375.1, forward strand.
AAGCATACCCTCTTCCACAGGTTAATAAATTATATGGTCCCTCCCATCAGCCTGTTTTCAAAGATTTTAATAATACCTTGACTCCTTCCTTGTTGAACTGCTGATCTTCTGTTTGTAAAGACAAAAAATGCCTTACTATAGGTGATTGCTCTCTTCCCTGAACTGTTCTGTGGTTTTGTGTTTTACCATTACTGTTCTGTGGAATGTGTTTTACCATTCATTCCCCCTTTTTGTATTTGACAACATATTCTTCAGGCTCGCTCTACTGTTGCCAATGGCATATGGTATTCCCTAGGTTTGAAATACTTCTTAATTTGGTAACTTATACATCCTGGACCATTGTTCATTTTTACCAGTGTAAGAAAGGATTTTAGCACTGCATATAATTCCACTCTTAGTTTTGTGCTGTTAAAAGTTATTAATAGGGCTTTCTATTCTTTTGCTAAAACCCCATTCACTGTTGTCTGTGCCAGGGCCCAGCAGCTGCTGATCTGATAAGGGACACTGGAATGCAGAGTGTTCTCACAAATTAGTATTCCCCTAGAGACACTGTTGAATCCTCTAGACCCCTTGGTGAAAAAGCTGAAAAGAATAAAAACCTTCACAACCAGGGAGAAAAGAAGAAGGGTGGGGGCAGTGGGAGGAGGGAAATGGCACACTTACACATAGAGCTGCAAGTCTGGGGTGGTTTTGGTGGGTTTTTTTGTTTTTTTGGGGTTTTTTTGTTTTGTTTTGTTAGGTATTTTAAAATTTTTCCTTCTGAAGCCTTTCATTCCAAAGATCCCCAAGTAAATCTACCTGCTTGCCAGCTTAGTGGACATTTGAGATTGAAAGGTACCAGAGGTGTACCAAGATTAATCAAAACCAATCTGCAAGTCTTACAGACACTTGAAGCACTTCGAACACACACAGACACTCACACTCAAATACACCCACTCATTTCTCAGCTAGATGAATACATTCATACAATGTTGGTTATCACTGTTGGATACACAATTTTTTGATGCTGTGGGTATTTAAAATACACACAGTACGGGGCACATGCAATATCTAATTTTTTTTTTTTTCATTGCTCTGTAAGTACTGTACGTTGCAGGTTCACTTCGTATTTTAATCTGTTGCAGTCCCTTCGGTCCCAAAGGACCATTCTGTGGGTACTGTAAATGACCCGGGGTCTCTGCAGCCCCTACGGGTGGTTCTGCGCAAGCTGGGACGCGTGGGGCAGGAAGGGGAAATCAGTTCCCCCAGTCCCGGGTAGCGGCTCCCCCTCGGCCTGGCGGCTGGGCAATGGAGAAATTCGTACGTTCTCTTCTGCAGCTTTTGGCATCTCCTCCACACCTTTGCAACTAACTGGCTCCCAGAGTGGACTGACGTCGGTGCACAGATCACACGCAAAACTTGCAACAGTTCAAATTCCCCCCTCTGTTGAGCCTCCCTCCTGGTTTGAGCCTGTCGGTCTGAGGGACAGGATCGAAACGGATCGGGCTCCTTCTCTGGGTCTCTCGCACCCAGATCGAAGGTGGTTTTGGCGCCCTCCGTCGCAGGGTGCAGCGCCAAGCGCAGTCAGTTAGTGCAGTTGTTGACGATCCTGCACTCGGCTCTGAATTATCGCTGTGCATTTTAGAGCCGGCATAAGCCTTTAGCACTTCAAAATCATTCCTCCAGGGACTGAGCAACTTAATAACCATGTTATCCGGTCACGTCGCTTGATCCCATACTCAAACTCCGATTTTATCCCAGGTTTCTTGCTCGAATGCTGAGCAAACATCAAAAGAGAGCTCATGAGTTTTAGGGCATACTCCGGAACCTACTTTCTTTTCCACTTCTAACTTTACTTTGCCGGTTGTTTCCTTCGTGTTCATATGCTTTTTACTCCTTGCAGTCTGTTCCTCTGAAAGGAGTGTCATGGGAGGTGCAAGACACTGCACTGTACTAGAAGCAGAGGCCGTGCGCTCCACCTGGTCTCACTACAGCTTAAAATCATTCAGAGTCTCATAAAGCAGACACCATGTCAGTAAAAGTACTGCAGAGTCTTTATTCCCCTGTGCAGAGTCAACCAGTTTATCACCCGTGCCTTTCCAGACAGAAACACTAGAAGTAGTTATGGTAGTTGCTTCATATCCCTGTTCTTTACTCTATAGGAGCATTTTTTACAGTACTGACTCTTCTAACTTAACTCCCCGTTTTTGCAAGATCATTTTCCACATACTTAAGGAAGTGTCCATATCTCCCAGCAGCTCACCTCAATCCAGGTGTTCTCTTCTAATAACAGCTCTGGAGACTGTCTCCCACACTAAGTCAGCTGGCAGCATTGGAAACTCTTTCTCCACTGCTCAGCTTGAAGCTCTGGAGCCCTACTCTTCCACTGTTCAGCTGGCAGCTCTGGAGACTCTGTTTTCTCTCCTCCACTGCTCAACTTCATTAGGTATTCTTATGGCTCTCTGGTTCCACTGTCCAGTTCCTCACAGCTCTCTGGTCCACCATCTATGGTCCAATTGCTGTGATCACGTCAGGGTCACTAGATGTCACGGTAAGGGCAATCCACGACACATAGAAGTTGTGGGCAAAAGGATATCTTTATTGATTTTACAAGACTTTCTATACCCCTTCTCAAGCTGCGCGTCCATGCATGATTGGTTTAGCTAAAGACCAACAGTGCATAATTGGATGACTCCTTCTCAATTGTAACTTCATAATCGGGTGATTCCATCTCTAGCCTGGCAGTTTCCTAATCTTATTTACTTGACTCTTCTTGGGGCCTTCCAGCTTCTCCAACGATACATGGGTATCTATTCAAGGCCACCCTAACTCCCCGGACAAGAGACAGTTAATGCTACTGGCCATGACTGCTAGTAAAAAAATATTTAATAAGCTTGTATGTAAGTTGGAACTCTAGATGGAGCAGTTCTCTTTGTCTGAATTTGCTTTGTTGGGCTGATTATGATTTCACTCAGTTAGTAACTATTAGACAAATGGCCGACAGAAATACAATAGCATAGTTATATTGATCTATTCAAACTGAGATTGAACTACCTTAATAAGAAGCCAAAGCTTTAGTAAAGGAGGAAAACCTGTAGTAAGCATTCACATTTCCAAATTTATTATTTAAAATAACGACAAAAGATATTTTGTGAGATAACAAGGCAGGATAGTGCAGTAAAAGTTATTTCAGTATTTCTCATCAACCTTTGTAAAAGTATAAAATCTTAGTATCATAGAATCATAGTTAGGGTTGGAAGGGACCTTAAAATTCATCTAGTTCCAACTCTTCTCCCATGGGTGGGGACATCCCACTAAATGAGAATGCCTGAGGCCCCATCCAACCTGGCCTTGAACACCTTAAGGGATATGAGGCAGCTACAGTTTCCCTTGGCAATGTTCCAGAGTCTCACCACTCACATGGTGAAGAAATTCTTCCTAATGTTTAGTCTAAATCTTCTCCACTCCAGTTTATACCCATCCCCCCTTGTCCTATTACCACAAACCTTCACGAATAATCCCTCTCCAGCTTTCCTGTAGGCCCCTTTCAGGTACTGGATGGTTGCTATGAGATCTCCTCGGAGCCTTCTCTTCTCCAAGCTTAACAAGCCCAACTGCCTCAGCCTGTCCTCATATGGAAGGTGCTCCAGCACCCTCACATCTTCATAGCCCTCTTCTGGAACTGTTCCAGCAGCTCCATATCCTTATTATGCTGAAGATTCCAGAACTGGACACAGTACTCCAGATGAGGTCTTGCAAGAGAGGGATAGAGAGGCAGAATCACCACCCAGTGCCCTGCTGGCCACATTTCTTTAGATGCAGCCCAGAACATGGTTGGCATTCTGAGCTGTAAGCACACATTGCCGGCTTGTGTCAAGCTTCATATCGACCAGCAACCCCAAGTCCTTCCCTGCAGCGCAGATCTCAATCATGTGATCAAATTATTTTCTCTAATGGAGAAATAACATTAAGAAAAGAGAAATATGGAAAGTGTCTAGTTATGGGAACTGCTGTGCCATGTGGCTGTCGTACAGATACTACTAGATCTGTTTAAAGTGCCTCCAAGCTCTTTTTGCTGCAAGGTCCAGAGGAAAGTGGCATGTGGTCAACTTTCAGTGGTGCCTTATTGCAGAAGGATAGAATGTTGCCAGTGGCCAGACTCCCCTTCTAACTTCTTGTTTGCAATCAAGATGGCCAGGAAAATGTAACTAGTTATCTCACAGCATTCTCCTTGGGCTTCTGGAACCACCATGAAGAGCATGATCAGCTACTTAGCACCATGTATACTCCCAGTGTTTTCTCATATGCATTTGTCTATAGCTTTCTAGGACAGTACACCTCCCTACCACACTTGCAGAGAAGTAGTACCAGTCATTTAATTTCCTTCCCTGTCCCTAATACTTGTAACAGTCCAACCACTGCAAAATTAAAGATGCAGACTACAAAGAGCAAAAAATTAACTTCCTTTTGTCTGATTGTGCCTGTTCTCCACACAAAGGTGATGAAAAAGGGCAAATTCCTGTTAAGTTTCCTTTCCTAATTAAACTCCCCTCCCAGTAAATTAGACGCAAAAGAAATAACCTTTCATACCTGATCTCCCAAGGCCAGAGTGGATGCTTGAGGTAAAGCTGTAGACTTTAACTTAATTCTTCATCTCTTCAGAATCATACTTCAAGGAAAGCAAGTCTGTGATTTGTGCCTCTTGCCAATGGCCATTCCTCATCTTGAAATGAGGCCCAAGCTACCTGAAATAACAATATCTGACATGTGCAAAGATTAGATGATAAGAAGTCACAAGAGTTTTTCCATAGTTTATTCAAATCTTAGCACACATAGAATAATGCTACAAAAAGGAAGGTTTCTGTACCAATATGTAAATACCTGTAATTGAGAGAATAACAATGGTAACTTTTCTTGGTTTCCATTTTCTTCTTTGTCTTCAGTCCTTTACACAGTTGGTATTGTGAACTACGCTTTGTTAGTGGAGACCAAAAAAAAGATTACAGGACTTTATTAATATAATTTTTAAAAAATTGTTTTAAGAGCCTGTGACCTATACTCTCCTTAGAATTTTGTCACATACTGCAAGCAAAATATTGTAATGTTAAAATGAACCTGGAAGCAACTTTAAGACTTGTATTCAATCAGAATTATGTTAGTATTTCTCCTCAGGCATTTTAAATGGATCTCTAATGCAGCATTAACTTTCTTCAATATTGACTCCCAACTACTTATGAAAAGTTGCCTTACTGTACCACATTTTTGCAACCTTATTTCCTAATATTTAATGCATTCCTTCTTATATATATTTTGCCTGCTGTTTTTCCCAATATTTTTTCCCCCTTTCCTCTACCCTCCTGCTAATCAAATTATGTAGATTATCTTATGTTTTTCGTCCTATAAAATTCATTTATGTAAAAAATTGCTTTAAAAAAGGATTGTTTAGAAGAGAAAAAAAATTCTAATGTGATAAATGAGAAGATACTCTAGGGTGTGGATTAATGACCCTCTTTAATGGGTTAAGCCAGTTGGTTTTCACTCCATCCTGCCTGACAGCACACTGCAGGCTTCCTTGACTGTGAGTAAATATCCCTCCAAGATTTTTCTGCTAAACTGCAGGCCTTCAGTAGACTGTGCTTTCAGAAATAATAAAGGAAAAGGGAAAGAGTAGGACTTACTGGACCTCTGGCAAAAAAATGCCCCATTAGTTTTGCAGAGATGAGATAATCCATGAGATGCTTCTGTTTGCTAGCAGTTGGAGGTCTGAGTCAACAAAAATATTCTTTACCTCTTATTGTCTACATGCTTTGTGTCATAATAAATTATGCCATGACTTTATGATTTCAGCATATTAGTCACTCCACATTCTTAAGCAAGATAAAAAGAAGTGTGATGCGTGTTTTCTAATCTGGAATTTCTAAACAAACATCCATTCTGCAAAAGGACTATGTGAACAAATGTATGTAGATGGTTGACAAAAAGTAAAATCATGCCTGGAACGACATCTGCATGAAGGAAAGCAAATATATAATTTGTGTTGAATGAGTAGCATGTAGCAAGATAAACGTCTCACCGTACCAACTTAGATGTGATCAAAACAATCCAGAAGATAAGAAAGATGCATGAGGCTTAATGAAAGTTATAAAATATTGGAACATTAACTCTAGGGTAAATAAATAATGAATTTTTCTGAAAACTTGGTACCTAAAATCAGACTAATTACAGTAAAGTTATTGGCCAGTTCCTTTGAAAACAAAACACAATTATGCTGTTAATATTGGTGGCAGTGAGAAGAATCTAAGTATACTGCACAGCTGTGAAGTCAAATGCACAACTGAAAAGATCAGACTGACTCTGCTAAATAAACTAAATCCATTAAGAATCTAATCTGAGATGTGACTGAAAAGGCTGGTCCACAGACAAAGGTGTCTCTGACCCATTTCATACAGTTAGAGCTGTCCATACTAAAGCATTAAATCTCTTGTAATTATAAAAGTAATTATGACCTCAAGATTCAGAACTTCCACAGGCAGATAGCTTCAAAAATTTCATTGTTGTCAAAGTTATTTGCCTCTTCCCTTCACAGATGTATCACACCGATACACATTTGTACACATGGACTAATGTACTGTTATTTTGAGTGTTAGGGGTGAGGATTTCAAGCAACCCTCTAAAGCACCTCTCGCTACACTTTCTCAGTAATTCTCTCAAAATACATTTTCAACACACAAAGCATAAAACCCCCTATGAGCCTCTTGATCTCATAATTCATTAGAGAGTCTAGATGTTTTGTCTAAGCAAGAAGGTAAAATGCATTACAAACAAACCTCAGTTTTCATGCCTCTTGAGCCTAAATCTCTGATGAGCAACTCCCTGTATTTTCTTGTGATGCTACAAAGGAAAGTGATCTGGATTTTGGGTTTTTCCTTTTACATCATTAAAGAAATCTCACTAAGATAGATTTCTCATAAGATAAGAGTGCAAACTATCCCATCAAAGCTGTTCTATGTAACTGTGTGTCCCAAAGGCAAGACTCTGTCTACATAACTTTACACAATAACTTTCATGATTGTCAACATATCAGTAGATGTTTGAAGTCTCCCCTGAGAATTTTAAGCCCTGCCATACTGTGCTGAAAAGATTATGCTGCTGTCCACCGCAAGAAATCTGACTGAAGGAAAAAGATAAAGCAGCAGTGGTCCTTTCTTTACAGAAACTTGTGTGGAGAAAGACCTTAATCCTATGATTTCTGGTAGCAGTGAACCTATTTAGTTTTGGACACATAACCCTAGCATCTGCACAATGCGAAGAAGAAACAATTGAGTGCTACTGACAGCTAAGTAGTGAATTCTTAGCTAGATATCAACTGTATCCACCTGATCACTGTAAGCACTGTTTTCCAACAAGACTGCAAATCATGCCTCTGCAGATTTTAATGATAAAGCTCAGATGACTTCACTAGACTAAGGATTTCATTTAATGCCTCTGTGTTTTAAAACTCAGAATTTGCCAGAGGCACATCATCCTTGTGAGATAAATAATTATTGAAAAACAGAATGAGAAAAAAGCATTGCTTTCTTAGTAGCTAAAAATCTTTCATTGCAACGAGTACAAGATGTTTGTCACCATATTTTAAGGAGATTTATCGTGTATATGAAGGGTAATCTCTCACAGCGATCTTTTTGTTGCATTCAAGCAAGAGCCATCATTCCTACATTTGCAACTGGATGATCGCTTTAAGTGTTGGAGTTTGCTGCTGTTAATAGCTCTGCTACCCACTAGGGAAGCTTCACCTAATCAGGGAGATAAAGATTATGCTTTGCTCTTGGTGAAAGTGCATTAGTCTTTGGTTAATGTCTCAAATTACGTTACTCCAAAAATATATTAAGTATTTAGTAACAATGTAAGAATATACAAATGAATTAAAAACCTCACCATTAAGCTTAACAGCTCATTGTGGAAATTCACTCTCATTGTCACTAACCCCATGTAATTAAGACCCAAGGCAGTGACAATCTATAGTAAGTCCCATGGTGGTTGTTTGCACAGATTATAGGTCCTGATAGTCTGGAGAAAGGAGTATGAACCTACATCTCAGCAATATTTTTACTTTCAGATGGGCCAGTTGGGGCTTTAGTGTCATTTTTTGATACAAATTTTTGGTATGCAAATACAGTTCTTTCAAAGGCAGACTAAACGCTCCCCTTCATTTATCCTGAAATCTGAAAAAAACAACAGGAAGAAGACTTAATTATTCTAAAGATTCAAACCTTTTTCAAAAGGATCGAAAGTACTGTGATCAGATGAATTTATATTACTTGTAAAGCTGACATCCACTTCTGTCCTCTCTCTCTATATATACACACATACATGTTCATTTGCATCTAATTAGAAACTGTCTCTACAGAATCATAACTTGTATAAGCATAAACAGTGTCTGACTGTATATCTGGAGTGACAGAGTTTGAGTACATGAAGAGTTGTACAGATGGGGACCATTGCTTAAATCCATATACCACCAAGGGAAAGGAGTGGAGCAGTCACATTCTTCTCCTGCCTTTTAACCTGTGATCCTTCAGCCCCAAGAGTTTTTATCTTAATGAGATAATGTCATTAATTACTTAGTGTTAAAATGTTCAATATATTTTATAACAGGTTACAAGTATAAAAGAAGGCCAGGTTACTATATCTTCTATCTACCAGCTTCTGCCTCTAAGGCAGAAAAAACCATTTTTTTCTCATTACTGTATGTTGGCCACATTTTATATCATAGGTTTTGAGCCCCCAGCAAGGTAAACACAACCAACTTGGCATGAAAACCATATTGTTGTCTACAATATTGTGTCTTCTAGTAGCTCATTGTTTTATATGGCTAATGGTTTTATGCAAAGTGTGATGCAGAAGGTAGAAGAAAACAAATTTTGTTGCCTGTTTTGAACATGGTAGCTTAGATCTTTGTGATTTACTTAAATAATAATTTTTATTTTCATGCAATAAATATGAATTTGTTACTTGAATCAGTGTTGACTTTGAACTGTTTCCAAAGTACTCATTATTGTCATGCATTAAAACTGATAAATTAAAAGAAAAATAAATAAAACGTACAATAAAAAAAGTTAAAAACCTAACAATTTTGATGTTAACATTTTTATTAATTTCATGTTAAAATGTTTGTAATTAGGGTGTACACATATAGCTGCATAACACAATAGGCTTTGTAATTAACTTTAACTTTGAAATTAACTTTGACTTGCATCAAAAGAGATTGCCTGTACTCACTCTAACATATGGATGTCCTTCCTGTGCTGAGGGGTCCAGAATTGAAAGCAGGACTCCAGGCAATTCCACGTTTGAATTCTAGTTATTTCAATTAGGTTAGGTTTCAGGAAATCTCAGAAATATCAAAATATAAGTTCCTACATTGCTAGCTGTTTTGAGTGTCATGTGTGTCCCTGCCCCTTTCTTTTATTATTATTTTTCCCCACAACCTTTTCTTTATTTCCCATGACTTCATTCAGTTTTTTCATGCTGGCATCCATAGAGAATAAATGCACTGGTACAGCTGGGAATATTTCACTGTTGAATATTCCCTGTGGTGAAGTCCCATCAAAATTGCTTATCAGTGACAGATGCTGCCTTGGAGATTCAGAACTGCCTAGCTCAGTTGTCCCTTGCCTACACAGTTTTGCAATATATGAATGAAAATTGAGGTAGGAGGGCAACAAACTTTATCTCTAAAGTAGAAATAATATAAGTATTGTAATTATTCCCATCCAGACTGCTGGAAGTTTGACTCTTCAATGGGTACTTCCTTCCCACTGGATCATGCTGCCCACAGCCCCATCCAACCCAGCCTTGAACACCTACCTCCAGGGATGGGTAATCCGCAACTTCCCTAGGTAACCTGTTCCAGTGTCTCATCACTCTCTTGGTGAAGAAATTCTTCCTAATATCTAGCCTAAATCTGCCCCTCTCTAGTTTATACTCATTGCCCCTAGTCCTATTAGTACATGCCTTTGTAAACAGTCCCTCTCCAGCTTTCTTGTAGGCACCCTCTAGGTACTGGAAGGTAGCTGTAAGGTCTCCTCTGAGCCTTTTCTTCTCCAGGCTGAACAAGCCCAACTCTCTCAGCCTGCAGGATATAGGCAGGGACTTAGAGGGAAGTACTGAGTGGAAGCAAGTCCACCAATGGGGCAGAAAACAAATCCTTGCCCACCCCCCACCCCTGCCAGATGCCTCTCCACAATAGATACAAGACTCCAGCTGTGGAGGCCTGACTGGAGGATAATGTGGGTGACAATTCATCTGCATCAGAAGAGGGGCCAAGACTAGAAAAACCCCTCTCCCCAAATGACTACAATTGCCATGAGGTGGAAAAGATGGGTTGTAGTTGTAGGACGCTCCCTGCTGAGAGGATTAGAAAGTCTAATATTTTCAGCAGAACCTACTCACAGGGAAGTCTGCTGCCTCCCATAAGCCCAGTTTAGGGATATCACTAGGAAACTCCTCAGCACGCTAAGGCACTCAGACTACTACTTGTTACTGCTGTTTCGTATAGGAAGTAATGAAGTTGCAGCATGTAGCCCAAGGGTGATCAAAAGAGATTTTAGGGCTTTGGGATGGCTAGTGGGAGAATCTGGAGCTCAGGATTTTTATATCCTTCCATCCATTCGGGTAGTGACATTGGAAGGACCAGATAGTCCCAGTCTATTAATACATGGCTCTGCATCTGGTATCCTTGATATAACTCTGGGTTTGTTTTTTTTTTTTTAAGTTAGGATGGCCTACACACCACCAGGTTTACAGGTACCAGACAGGAGTCACCTTTCTCAAAGAATGAAGAGGGTCTTTGCTCAGAAGCTTGCAGAGCTCATTGATAGGGCTTCAAACTCCGTGTGAAATGGGAGGAGGATAATATCAGGCTTGCCTATGACACGTTGCAGGAGGACACACAATGATTAGCGGGGTGGGGTGCTGGTATGGGACCTCCATATGTTGCCCCAGGGAATGCTGGGCATGCCATGGCACAGTTGAAGTCCTGTAGAGATGAGTGGGAGGCTTCTGAGGTAGTAGGTGCCAGGAAGGCATTGTTATTTTGAGTATTAGGGGTGAGGATTTCAAGCAACCCTCTAAGGCCCTCATCAATTCCTTCTTCAATTGGTAAAATGCCCTTCTTGCCACCCTGGTCCATGCCAGTTTTAATGATCCCATTGGATATTCTTTCAATAGTTCTTGTAATAGTTTTAATAGGAGTCCATACTTATATATCAATAAATGACACCAATCTGTCATTCCCCGAAATATTCTGAGCTCCTTTACTGTCCCTGGCATGGATGTGCAGTAAACAGCTTTCTTCTGGTCTGTCCTGAGTGCTCTCTGTCCTTCATAGATCTCAAATCCGAGGTAAGCAACTTCTGGGCCTTCTGCTGAGAAACCAGTTACCGGATCTAGAGCTTCTACAATTTTATTTTTGGTCCTTAAACCTTGCTTTAATCTGTAGCTTTTCCCATCTGATTTCTTTACAGGCAATATTGGAGTATTATATTCTGATTCACATTCTTTTAATAACCTATATTGCAAAGATATGTCAATAATTTCTTTTATTCCCTTTCTAATCACAGTGAGTATTGCCTGACTCTCACAAGGGTGGCCCTTGGCTTCAATTTTACTTCATATGCTTCATATTTTTGGCCTTGCAAGGTATTTCAGAAGCCCACATACCTGGATAAACCTCTTCCAAAATCTCTGCTGATACAAGTGTTTCTTTTCCACCCGTATTAAAGACAAACTCAATATTTTGATTAGTTGATGATCTTTCACTCTAAGTCTTATTCCTTCTGATCCAAATACTATTTCTGCCTCTGATTGCTCAAATAAATCTCCTCTCAATAATTGGTCTAGGGGCTCCCACCAAATGTAAATTTCATGTGTACCCACTTTGTTTCCCAATTCATATTTAATAGACTGCATAAAGAATGCTTGCCCAGTTTGGCCAGTAGCTCCTATTACAGTCACAAAATCCTTATGCATGGATATCAGCTGCTAATTTAAAACAGAGGATCCTGTATCTACCAAAAATTAGCCCCTATCTTAGCTCCTATTCCCTATCTTTATCTTAACCAGTGGACCCTCTAGGGTAGATTCTCTGGGTCCCTGTCAGTCAAGTTCAGCTACAACACTTGGTCCTGGGGGACTGTGTCCTGATTCTAGACACTCTTCTTTTCAATGTCCAATCCTTTACAGTATATAAACTGATGGTTCTTAATCCCGGACCATACTTTTTGTCACTCTGGGTGACCTGGTAAACAGACAGATGTGCTCTTAAACCAATGGATGTGATCTATCCAGACTTCTGTAAAGCCTTTGACATGTTCCCCCACAACATCCTTCTTTCTAAAAGGGAGAGATACTGATTTGATGAGTGGATGGTGTGGTGGATAAGAAACTGGTCATATTCAGAGGGTGATGGTCAGTGGCTCAAAGTCCAGATGGAGATCTGTAACAAGTGGTGTTCCTCAGGAGTCCATATCGGGACTAGTGCTGTTTACTATCTTTATAAATGATAATGACAGTGAGATTGAGTGTACCCTCAGCAAGTTTGCAAATGACAAAAAGCTGAGTGGTGTAGTTGCCATACCAGACAGGATGTCATCCAGAGGGATCTAGACAGAGAAGAGGGCTTGTGAGACCCTCATGAGGTTCAACAAGGCCAAGTGCAGGGTTCTACACCTGGATCGGGTCAATCAGCACATGTGATTGAGACCTGCCCTGCATAGAAGGACTTGGGGGTGCTGGTCGATAAGAAGCTTGGCATGAGCTGGCAGCGTGCACTCACAGCCCAGCAGGTCAACCATAGAATCACCAGTTTCGAAGAGACCCACCGGATCATCAAGTCCAACCGTTCCCACCGATCTCTAAACCATGCACCTCAGTACCTCATCCACCTGTACCTTAAACACCTCCAGGGAAGGCCAGCCAACCACCTCCTCGGGCAGCCTGTTCCAGTGCCTAATGACTCTTTCTGTGAAGAATATTTTCCTTATGTTGAGCCTGAACCTCCCCTAGTAGAGCTTGAGGACATTCCCTCTTGTCCTGTCCACTGCCACTTGGGAGAAGAGGACAGCTCCCTCATCTCCACAACCTCCCTTCAGATAGTTGTAGAGAGCAATGAGGTCTCCTCTCAGCCTCCTCTTCTCCAGGCTAAACAACCCCAACTCTCTCAGTCACATCTCGTAAGACTTGTTCTCCAGCCCCTTCACCAGCTTTGTCGCTCTTTTCTGGACAGGCTCTGTTGCTGAGATGGAGTTGAGATACTGCAATACACTCAATATGAATGCTACAAGTATCCACTTTATTGGTGTTTCTGTACATAATTATATCTTTTCTATGATATGTGCTTATCTATTGTTACCATGACATTTTCATAATGATTACTTCATAAGATACCATTAGGTATATGTTTACTCAGCTGGCATCTAGGAGCCAGCCAATACATAGTTAATTAGGCCTAATGGGACATATTATTTATAAAGATCCAGAACAGTCTTTGGCCTGCTTCTTTCTCTTCCATCCTTGCTGTACTGTTTCAGCCCATGGTTCATCCCTGGGTCAAGGAACTCTTCAAATCCTTGTTATTTGGGATTACTTCAGAGCAGCGAGACCCACAGCTCCCCCTTTCTGTTTCCAAAAAACTGAAAAGGAAATGTGTTGAAGTATGCCTACTGCACATTGCAAAATACATGGAAATAGGATCAAAATAAGTATAATGGTGATTAAAATAAGACATCCATATTTCACTAAGGCTGATAGCCAACCACCAAAACCCAATGATCTCAAGCAGTCATCTAGTGGATTCTTTTGCATGATCAATTTGTTCATATTTTCCTGCAACTGTCACAGTTTTGAATGGATTGATTGAGATCGATCAGTCAAATTAAAACAGCACATGCCTGTGAATTCTTCGCAACCATGGCCATGTGCTAAGAGCAGAAAATAAACTGCAGTTCTGTTTTGGAGGGTGGCTTTCCAAAGCCTATTGGCCTCAGTGGCTAAATCATACAAAATTTGTGAGGTTATATTCATTTGTTTTCCTGCCCATCAGGCTAGTGAGTTTAATGCAAGTCATACATGAGTAAGTGCTATAGGAGGAGCAAATAATGATGTTAAGACGCTTCTGGGGGTTCCCCACAAATCTACGCGGTCACTACACCTAGTGTCAAGTACAGAGAGCGTTCTATTTACTCTTTCCATTTGCTTAGACCCTATGTTGACTAAGAACTCTATATGTTCTTTCCTTGGTAATAGTAATGTCAACTTTCCCAAGTAACATGGGCCTCCAAGAGAGAGACTAGGGATACCAGGCCAAGCCCTGTCTCCACAAATAAGAAGGCATCCCAGAGACAAAGCTCTTGTTTGTGTGACATTATATGGAATATCAGAAACATTATAATACTGTCCACCCAAATGCTTATTGTTGAACATAGAATAGCAAGGAGTATCAAGATGATTTCCATGGTTGGACCCATTTCACAGGTATCCACCATGGACCAGTCTCTATTAAGACACAAGCATAACCTCCTCCCCGTGTTAGTAGCTTATACAGACCATAATAACTGTTTTTCAAAAACTCTCTAATTTTAATGACATTCAAATGCTTTAGCATTGGTACAATTTAATCATCTCCTGCAAAAATTCATTTCATATTCCACCTACATTAATCCCTTTTGTGATTCCCTTGATTCCCCCCTTTTTTTATAATGAATCATTTGAATTTTCCTCTCAGCTCAATTATCCTGAAACATTGAGCAGTAGGACCCAGCAGCCGCTTACTGCTGGAATGCAAGCATTCACCTAGAGAGATAACACAGTTAACCTCTCTGGACTTCTGCAAAGCTGAAAAAAATACCTCAGCAACCTTAGAAAGGAAGGAGAAGGGGAGAGGGCGGAACTCACACACATACAGCTTCAAGGTTAGGCTTTTGGTAGGTATGTTTAAATTTTTTCTTCTGAAGCCTTTCATTCCAAAGATCCCCAGGTAAATCTACCTGTTTGCCAGCCTAGTGGACATTTGAGATTGAAAGGTCCCAGGGATATATTTTCAAGATTAATCAAAATTAATTTGTAAGTCTTACAAACGCTTGAAGTACTTCAAACACACACACACACACACACACGCACTCATTTCAAGGCTAGCCAAATGCATTCATACAATGTTGGTTACTGCTAGTGGATCCACAATTTTCAATGCTACGTATGGTCTTGCTTTTTCCAAAAATAAATCTGCTCAATCACATGCCTCAATCGTTTATACAATCCCAGCTGTTCTAGGAAGACCTGCTAAAATATGTTTAAAACAGAGTTAGCATTCTGTACAGTCAGATCCAAGAGAACAGCTGTTTTAGTATCAGCAGATAAGTTAAGAGACTTTTCAACAGCTGATCGTAACTGATCTAAAAAGGTTGTAAAAGATTCCTGTGCTCCCTGCGTAATCTTAACGTAAGTAGGAGTCCCTGACTCAGGAAGGTTTTTTTAAGGCAGCAGCAGCCAAAGGCTGTGACTGCTGCAGCATTTTAGAAGATAACTGAGCCTGCACTCTTGGTGCTGCAACATCGCCCTGCCCCATCATCATAGGAACAGTGGCAGCACGTAAAGGATCATCCTTTGTCTATGGATCCCCAAGTCTATGGGCATCCCCAAGTCTATGGGGCCCAAGTCTATGGGATCCCCAAGTCTATGGGATCCTATATAAGGATCCCCAAGTCTATGGGCCAGATGGGATTCATCCTAGGGTATTGAAGGAGCTGACGGATGTATTGGCCAAACCCCTTTCCATCATCTTCCAACAGTCCTGGAAGACTGGGGAGGTACCTCTGGACTGGAGACTGGCTGATGCAGTGCCCATTTACAAGAAGGGTCGCAGGGAGGATCTGGGGAACTACAGGCCAGTCAGTCTGACCTCAGGGCCAGGGAAAGTCATGGAACAGGTGATCTTGAGTGCTATCATGAAGCACATGCAAGAGAAACTGGTGATCAGGCCCAGTCAACATGGGTTTACCAGAGGCAGGTCCTGCCAAACTAACCTGATCTCCTTCTATGACAAAGTCACTCGGCTGCTGGATGAAGGAAAGGCTGTGGATGTGGTCTTTCTGGACTCCAGTAAAGCCTTTGACACAGTTCCTCACAGCATTCTGCTATGGAAACTGTCAGCCTCTGGTCTGGACAGATGCACACTCTCCTGGGTAGAAAACTGTCTGGATGACCGGGCCCAGAGAGTGGTGGTAAATGGTGCTAAGTCCAGCTGGAGGCCAGTGACAAGTGGAGTTCTACAGGGCTCAGTGCTGGGTCCAGCCCTGTTCAATGTCTTCATCAATGACCTGGATGAAGGCATTGAGTGCACCCGTAGCAAGTTTGCAGATAACACAAGCTGTGTGCAAGTGTTGATCTGCTGGAGGGTAGGGAAGCTCTGCAAAGGGATGTGAACAGGTTCGACTGCTGGGCAGAGTCCAATGGCATGAGGTTTAACACGGCCAAATGCCGGGTCCTGCACTGGGGCCACAACAACCCTATGCAGAACTACAGACTGGGAGAAGCCTGGCTGGAAAACTGCCAGGAGGAGAGGGACCTGGGGGTGTTGGTCGACAGCCAACTGAACATGATCCAGCAGTGAACCCAGGTGGCCAAGAAGGCCAATGGCATCCTGGCTTGTATCAGAAATGGTGTGACCAGCAGGTCCAGGGAGGTGATTCTCCCTCTGTACTCAGCACTGGTGAGGCCGCTCCTTGAATACTGTCTCCAGTTCTGGGCCCCTCAGCACAAGAAGGATGTTGAGGCTCTGGAGTGAGTCCAGAGAAGAGTGACAAGACTGGTGAAGGGGCTGGAGAACAGGCCCTGTGAGGAGCGGCTGAGAGAGCTGGGATTGTTTAGCCTGGAGAAGAGGAGGCATGAGAGAGACCTCATTACTCTCTACAACTACCTGAAGGGAGGTTGTAGAGAGGAGGGAGCTGGCTTCTTCTCCCAAGTGACAGGGGACAGGACAAGAGGATGGTCTCATGCTCCGTCAGGGGAGATTTAGGCTAGACATTAGGAGGAAGTTTTTCCCAGAAAGGGTTATTGGGTATTGGAATATGTTGCCCAGGGAGGTGGTTGATTCACCTTCCCTGGAGGTGTTTAAGGCATGGGTGGATGAGTTCTTGAGGGTCTTCGTTTAGTGCTAGATAGGAATGATTGGACTAGAAGATCTGATGGGTCCCTTCCGACCTGGTTGTTCTATGATTCTATGATTCTATCCTGATGTAAGTCTTGATTCTTATCTATAGCTATCTCAATTCTTTTACACCAGTCAACCTTAAATATCAATTTCTGCATCAGAGTTAAAATCAGAGACACTAAAGCCTCTATTTCAAAAGGCGTAAGAACATTTTGAGTAAAAATAACATCAAATTATGAACATAAGAGTTAGATAGCCGATATTTCATAACAGTCTTTTGCAATTCTCTTAACAATTTCCAATCAATTGTTATCCACTCTTTCATATTTTACCCTTGAGCATTCTGTATAGTAGAAACAGGAAAAGCATCTACAGGACAAGGGTTTATAGAAGAAATTTCTAAAGGGAAAGCACATAAAGGTCCCACAAATTCCCCTTCAATTACCGCATCACGCAAAATTCCCTGCCATTGCTGTCCAGGGTCAAGAGTCTGCGCAGCACTTGAGACAGTACCAGTTAGACACCCTTGCACTTATTGCTGATAGAGATTTTTTTAAGACAGTACTTTGCTGGCTCATTGCTGCCTGTATTCACTGAGCAAGCTGACTCAACTGCCACTGCTGTCTCTGACACTTCTGTGAAAGACGTGAACTCTTCTGCTGCAATTCCTCACCTTCTTTTCGTAGCTCTCTCACTTGTTCCGAATTTTCTCGCAAAGGGGCAACAGAGGGCATAGGTGTATCTTCAGGAAGAGGAGGCAGGATATCCATAAAGGACTCCTCTGTCTCTGCGAGCAAGGGGGCAGATGGGATAGGTTCAAAAAGATCCTTAGCATCAACAGGTAACGCCATTGGAACAGGAGTAAAAAACTTCTCTTCCTCCACTGCGACAACAGGCTGGCTGTCTAAGGCTTGGCTATCTGCTGGATTTTGTTTCCCCAAAGCTGCCTCAACCACCCGCATAACCTCAGTTTCTTTCCAAGTGTCTTCCAACAATCGTGACACTCTGTGCCAAATCTGGCTTAATGCCGCAGCCTCCTTACTGCCAGCTTTCACTGAGTCCCATAGATCTTCCTCTAGCTCATTCCACGCTTTAAGATCAAAAGCATCTTCAACATTTGAAAAAATATTCTGTCGCTGTCCCCATAACAGCAACTCTGCCGCTTCTTTTTCTTTTAACATGGTGTCATGCTTCTGTGCCAAAGTCATTATAGATAAAGCAGCATGCACTTCTACTGATACAGTAGTTCCCATAACCAATAGCAAGCTGCTCACCTTTACTGGCTGGTTTTCAAGGACTCACAACTGGTTCTTCAGGACTCACAACTGGTCCTCCAGCAGTGCCCTCCGTCTCCCTTTGTTTTCACTGTGATGCCTATAATAGCATCATTTCTTCATGACGCCTATCATGGCATTGCTTCGATACCTATCGTGGTATCACGTTGGGGTCACCAATTGTTGTGGAGATGGAGCCAAGATACTGCAATACACTCAATATGAATGCTACAAGTATCCATTTTATTGGTGTTTCTGTACATAATTATATCTTTTCTATAATATGTGCTTATCTATTGTTACCATGACATTTTCATAATAATTACTTCATAAGATACAATTAGGTATATGTTTACTCAGCTGGCATCTAGAAGCTAGCCAATACATAGTTAATTAGGCCTAACGAGACGTATTATTTATAAAGATCCAGAACAGTCTTTGGCCCGCTTCCTTCTCTTCCATCCTTGCTGTACTGTTTCAGCCCATGGTTCATCCTTGGGTCAAGGAACTCTTCAAATCCTTGTTATTTGGGGTTACTTCAGAGCAGCGAGACCCACAAGGCTCCAGAGCCTCAACATCCTTCTTGTGGTGAGGGGCCCAGAACTGAACACCCAGC
Source organism: Coccyzus lansbergi (assembly GCA_033558105.1). Classification (NCBI taxonomy): domain Eukaryota; kingdom Metazoa; phylum Chordata; class Aves; order Cuculiformes; family Coccyzidae; genus Coccyzus; species Coccyzus lansbergi. Next base: position 287,923 of record JAUMJK010000375.1, read on the forward strand.
CATATCCCGGGCTGTGTCAAAAGAATTGTATCCAGCAGGTCGAGGGAAGTGATTCTGCTCCTGTATTCCTGTCTTGTGAGACCTCATCTGGAGTAGTGTCCAGTTCTGGAATCCTCAACATGGGAAGGATATGGAGCTGTTGGAATCAGTCCAAAGGAGGGCAATGAAGATGATCAGAGGGCTAGAGCACCATCCATACCAGGACAGGCTGAAAGAGTTGGGCTTGTTTAGCCAGGAGAAGAGAAGGCTCCATGGAGATCTTATAGTGACCTTCAGTATCTGAAAGGGGCTACAAGACAGCTAGAGAGGGAGTGTTAATAAAGGGTTGTGGTGATAGGAATGGGAAATGGGTATAAACAGAAGAGGGGTAGATTTAGACTAGACATTAGGAAGAATTTCTTCACCATGAGAGTGGTGAGACACTGAAACATATTTCCAAGCGAAGTTGTGGTTGGGGCCTTGGGCTGCTTGATCTAGTGGGATGTTCCTACCCATGTGGCGGGGTGGGGGGTGGAACTAGATGGTCCCTCCAGTTTCTTTGGTTAACACCACATTTACAACTGAGACCTCCTGACCAAACCTACAGAAACCAGATATTTACATGAATTTTCACACTTAATATTTGTCTTTACAAAACAAGACACCACACACAAACAAAATATTCACCTATACAGTCAAGTCCGAAGCAACTTCAAAGTATACCCGGGAGATGCTAGCAATCCAGCACATACACTCACTCACCCTGTGTACTAAAGCAATGACTTATGAGTGCCTACCAAACAGACTGTTCCCCAAACCCAAAAGTAAAATTTCTAAAGAAGACCATTAACCAGATGGTCCTTTTCTGTCCCCACAGTGATATCAGAAGGGATAAATTGGGAAGGAGGAGTAGGGTGGTTGTCCTCTGTATCAGGAAATTGAGTGTGAAGTCTTTGAAGAGCAGCCACAAACAGGCTGAAAGCTTGTGGGTCAGAATAAAAGACTGAGGCAGCAAAAGGAACCTTGTAGTTGGTGTATACTAAAGGCCACCTGATCAAGAAGAGCCTTCTTGCTCTAGTTACAGGGCATTTCATGCTGACAAGCCCTCATCATACTGAGGGACTTCAACCACCCTGGCATATGCTGGAAAAGTAGCATGGCAAGCTGTACCAAATCCAAGGGACTCCTAGAGTGCATTGAAGGTAATTTCTTAACCGAGGTAATAGATACCCCTTCCCAAGGGGATGCAAAATTGTACCTGATGATCACCAATACAAGTGAGCTTATCATTGATGTCAAGACTGGAGGCAGTCTAGGCTGCAGTGATCACACACTAGTGGAGTTCAGAGTCCTGAGGGATATGGGACAGGCGAGGAGCATAGTCAGGACCCTAAATGTTATGAAAGCAGCATTCCATCTCTTGAATTAGTTAGTCAGTAGGACTCCCTGGGATATGGTCCTTGGGTACAAGAAAGCAGAACAGAGCTGGCAAATATTTAAGGATGCTTTCTGTAGAGCACAAGAGTGCTCAGTCACCATATGTTGGAACTAAGACAGGGAAGGGAAGAGACTGGTGTGGCTGAGTTGAGATCTGCAGATCCAACTGAAGAGCAAGAGGGAACTGCACAGGCACTGCAAACACTGACACTGCCCCATTGTGTAGGGATGGGATCACAAAGGCCAAGGGGCAGCTGGATCTGAACTTGGCAAGGGAAGTGAAGGCTAACAAGGAGGGATTCTAAAGGTACATAAATCAGAAAAGAAAAGTTAAGCAAAGTGTACCTTGACTAAGGAATGAAAATGGGGACCTTGTATCAACAGACAAGTAGAAGGCTGAACTACTCAACAACTTTTTTTGCCTCAGTCTTCACTAACAACCGATCTCCTCACCTCCCTTGAATCAATGGACAACAGGAAGGAGATGAACAGGAGTAAAGCCCTTCCCACTGTAGGGGAGGCTCAGGTTTGTGACCACCTAAAGAACCTGAAAACAAAAAAAGTCTATGGGACCTGATGAGATGCATTCCAGAGACGTAAGGGAATTGGCTGATGTGGTTGCCAGGCCACTCTCCATGACATTCTAAAAGTCATACCAATCCGGAGAAGACCCTGGTGACTAGAAGAAGGGTAGCATTGTGCCCATTTTTAAAGAAGGTAGAAAAGATGACCCTGAACTACCGATGTGTCAGCCTCACCTCTGTGCCTGGAAAGACCACAGAACAGATCCTTCTAGAAGCTATGCTAAAGCACGTGGAGGACATGGAGTTGATCAATGGCAGCCAGCATGGCTTTACCAGGGGCAAGTCCTGGCACTCTAACCTAGTGGCTTTCTATGATGGAGCAACCACAGTGGTGGACATGGGAAAACCAATCGATGTGATCCATCTGGACTTGTGTAAAGCCTTTGACACAATCCCCCGCAACATCCTTCTTTGTAAACTACACAGATGTGTATTTGGGGGGTGGACTGTCTGGTGGATAAGGAATTGGTTTGATGGTTGCATTCAGAGAGTAGTGGTCAATGACTCAATGTCCAGATGGAGACCTGTGACAACTGGTGTCCTTCAGATGTCCGTACGGGGACCAGTGCTGTTTAATATTGTCATCAATGATACAGAGAGCGAGATGGAGTGCACCCTCAAGAAGTTTGCCAATGGTGCTAAGATGAATGATGCAGTTACCACACTAGAAGGACAAGATGTCATCCAGAAGGACCTGAACAGTCTGGAGAAGGGGGCCTCATGAGTTTCAACAAGGCCATGAGCAAGGTCCCACACCTGAGTTGAGGCAGTTTATGGTTTCCCTACACAATGGGGAAGGGTCTCTTTACAAAGGCACTGAGTGGCTATAAATTGGAAAGAAGATTTAGACTAGACATTAAGAGAAAATTCTTCACTATGAGTGTGGTGAAATATTGGAACAGGTTTTCCTGGGAAATTGTGGCTGCCCCTTCCCTGTAAGTGTTCAGGACCAGGTTAGATATGGCCTTAGGCAGCCTGATATAGTGGGAGGTGTTCCTGCCCATGTCAAGGTGGTTGGAGGTAGGTGATTTTTAAGGTCTCTTCCAATCCAAACTATTCTATGATTCTATGATTCTTTAATACTTTTGTTAGGCTGAAGTATCTTATTTTATATCAAGACAGCATAGCAAAGAGGCAGTCTCAAGAGAAAGCAAAGTGCTAATATGTCTTTTACTCTAGTATAGAGAGTGTCATACATGAAAGAAGCATCTTTTTCCACTGAAGCAGCATCCAGTTCTTCAGCAAAGCATTTCTCAGAAAGCAGAGTGCTGAAACATTCATACATCCCCACTGCAAAACAATTGTGTTCACTCTCGAGTTGTACTCTTTTTTTCAAAGTGAAACATAGGGTGTAAACTGAAACAAAGAAAAACTGTGTTTATTCTATATATACCTCTGCACACTTGTAATATTGTTGGCTGCATCATGCCATGTAGCTGGGGTCAAAATGATGTTTCTTCTTTTATTCTCTTGCTCTAATTCCAGAAGACTGCTGCATCTTTCTTTGCCACTATAGGTCACCGTAATGCTTTGCAAATTCGAGCTTGGCACAAATATATTTTAATATGAATACAGCAAAAGAGAAGGAGACTTGGAGTGAATCATCCTACACTTATGATACTGAGGAGACAAAAAAAAAAAAAAAAAAAAAAAAAAGGAAGTACATGAGTTCTGCTATTGGTTACAGCAAAGACTAAAATGCAGTCTCCAAGAACAACTTTGTGCTAGTAGGAAATGTTGAAAGCTACTGCAAACAGATTTCCCTTTCTATCTCCACTTCCTTCCTCCCTGCACTCCTATGCCATTAAATCACCTCAAAGATATTTTGCACAAGTACTTATGTAACTGTGACACACTGGGAAAATTCCACCTCAGATTGATTCTGCTCAATGGTCTCCTAACCACACCTGGGTCTCTGTGGTTAGGTGGTCTGGATCCATAGCAAATAGCCAGTTCAAGAGATTCTGCAGGCTTTCTTTAAGCTCCATTGCCAGGCACCTTAGCACTGGTCTGTATCAATGAATCCATTGCTAGTCATGAATTTCCTGTTAGGAAAAATACTGCACTTCTGATGCAAGCAGTGTAAATGTTTAAGTGACTGTCTTGCTTTTTCTTTTCCATGAAGTTTGCTTGGAAAATACATCTCTGCTTTTTTTTTTTTTTTCTATAAGTTACGTTGGTGCAGCCAGTTGTGAGTAGATAATTTAAGAGTGGCTGAGAAGATATTTTAAGTCCTAGTTATTCCAAAAGTTGTCCCTATAATGTTGCAAAAATAAAGAAATAAAATTAGGTTGTGTAGTGAATGTATATATTTAGTATTACAAAAGCTAAATGCTGAATAGTTTTTTGAAACAAAATTTTAAAAAACTTACAAAAATTGCTCTCTTGGCAAAGTTACATACATTTGTTTGAAACAAAGGATCATATTAAAGCAAAATAAAGGAATCTGCAGTGCACACAGTTATTGAGAGTCTTTGGCTATAATATCTCCTCTCTTTTCTCTGTGTAAGCATGTCTTTCCCTGCTGTTCATCAGCCTTGATTTTGATGGGATGATTTTCAGTCAGCTGCCTCTATCATTTTGGCACAGACCAAAATCCTTTACAAAATGTTACACTTCATCAAAGTTTATCATGAGACTTCATGGTCATTATCTCAATGGCCGCTCTGATGTGCTACAATTGGCAGGGCCGCAGACGGAGGCGGGTGTCTTAGAAAAAAGCCAGTGTTTCATGTGGAAAGCTGGCAAGATACTCCAAGCTTTTGTCAATAACTCAGCAGTCTGATCTGATGCACTGAGTGCTGATTATGCTCTTGTTTCTGTAGGAAGTAAACAAGAAAATGAATTCCACAGCACAACACAGCCTCTTTGTATCTTCAAAATGATGTGGCTGGAAGCTGGCCAGCCTTAGTTGAAAAGTTTGGCCATTTGTGTCATCAGGACCCTGGTACTGATCGAAGCTTTGATTACAGCTTGGATCTGGCATGGAGATTGTACATGGACAACCACTCAGTAACTGAAGGCATTGGATGGCTTGTTGGGTCAATTTAGCCATAAGGGTGAAGAGAAAGATTCCTTTAAAAAGACTAACAGATTAACTACACAATCAATTCCACTGTAGAGCCTTATTTCTCAAGTAACTACACAACCGCTTTCCAGCTTGGCAAGGATTCTTTTTCCTCTAAAGCTAGTTCCAGCCTGTTCTTGTTATCAACAGTGCAGCTCAGAGGATTAGACACAAAGAACTTTACAATTTAATGAAAACAGCTGTTGAAACAACAATAAAGGCAAACAATAGTTTGCATGAAAAACTAATAACTATGCAAAGTTATGCAGAAAGCAGAAAACTCTTTTATTCATCACGGCCTAATGTGACTGACAGTTAAGCTAGACACCTTTTCCACTCTTTATTTAAAGGTGTCAGCAAGTGATATTGCTTATAATAGTCAACATGTTTTGTTTTGTTAACATTTGAGCAGCTAATGGTTTATAGCCTGTCAATTCTCAGTGGTATGGCTGCAGGTTGACCAAGTCAAACAGTAATCTAATGAACTCATATTTCATGTTGAGGCAGTGCTGTGCTCTTAAATTTACCGCACTACTTTACTATGAACAATACTTTATAGAAGCAGTATGCCATACCAGTATTAAAATTTATTCTTTGCTTTTGTACCCTGCCTCCTTTACATAGTATCTGCCCTCTTTCCAGCAAATGCCTTTGTGATAATGCCCTAAGGGCATTATCAAATCACTCACCATAGGTTCCTTCAATAGTATCCACTTGTCACCCCCTTCTTCCTGAACTGTTAGCCCCTCTACCTTCTTGTCTCCCTTCCCATTGACTCTCAGAAATACATTGCTTCTGTATTTGCAGTCTCTATCCTTAACCAGCAGAGCAGAGAATTGACTTATGATCTTTTGAATACAATATGTTCTAATCTTTGCCTCTTTAGAGCACCTTGAGTCACCATACCAAGAAGTCACACTTTAAAAGTTATTAACTTCGCAGTCATAACTGCAGAACACTGTCTTATGTGCCCAAGTACTGTTTATTTCAAGCTGCCAGTTAACTGGCATACTCTAACATCCTTATTAAACTGACTTGAAAATACTGCTTCAGAATGTCTTGGGAATTAAACAGATTTCATGCTAAAACTTAATAAGTAGGATCTGACACTCTTTCATATCTTCATTAATCCATGAGGTGGCTATCTTCTTTCAGTGACTGGATTAAAGCTTTATTAGTCATAGGGTTTATACTTTAAACATATTATCAGAATTTAGTACAGTATCATGCATTTGATTTCCTGACTAAACAGATTTTCAATGATGTCTAGAAGGCTCCAGGGAGATCTTATAGCAGTTTTCCATTACATGAAAGGGGGCCTACAAGAAAGCTGGGGAGGAACTTCCTACAAGGGCATGTAGTGACAGGACAAGAAGGAATGGCTCTAAACTGGAGGGGGTAAGATTCAGAGTAGAAATTAGGAAGAAATTCTGCATAATGAGGGTAATGAGATACTGGAACAGGTGGCCCAGGGAAGTTGTTCATGGTCTGGTTGGATGGGCTTTTAGCAACCTGGTCTAGTGAGAGATGTCCCTACATGTAGCAATGGGCTTGGAGCTAGATAATCTTTAAGGTCCCTTCCAATGCAAACCATTGTATGGTTCTCTGTTTTTATGTCCAGGACGGTAGTTTTGGATACACACTTTAGAAGCTTTCTGCTGAACAACATTATAATTGTATTCAAGCATTCATTTTTTTTCTTTTGAGCAATTTTAATTTGCAACAACTATATAGTAGAGACATAAAATAAAGTAGAATAGGATAAAGTGAAATGAAATAAAATACTAAGTTGATACTGGATCAGCTCCTCAAATGATACAAGTGGAGATGTTCCAAGTGATGTTATTTAAGAATCTCACCCAATATTTAAATCAAAGTCCTGTAAAACTGCTCCCTTCTAAGATCCACTGCATAAACTTGATTCCCCCTGCAACCTTAATAATTTTTACCTTTCTGCCACTCACTTTCATAAAAAGAAAAGTAGATTTATCCATGCTGGCTGATGCTTGAAGATTGGATCTTCCATCACTAGTGCATCTCTAGCAACTTGTTAAAGTTCATTTGCAAATTTGTTGGCAATAATCCAGTTCATGTATATTTATTTAAAACCTCAAAAATAATTTTATTGTGAGAAAAACCAAATTCATTTTCCTGTGGTAAGTTAGACAGAAATGTCCTAAACAGTGAGTTGCAAATTATATTTTAAACTGGAGACTTCTAAATACTATCTGAAATCACACCAGTTATCCAGATGTGATTTTTCAATTATTTGAGATTTTTTTATTATTTTTAGCAGTTCTTATCCAGTGGTACTTCTCACAGCTGTCATGTTAGCATAGCAGTCTCATCTCTTCATTAATCATTCTGCTCATGGAGCTTAATTGGACAAGGCTAGAGCAAATTTGACAAACATCACAGCAGCAGAAAAAGCAATCACTCTTTCAAGATGAAAATTTGTTTGATGTCTTACTGTATAACTCACTTACTCTCCTCACACTCATTGTGTGACCTGAATCTTAACCATCCACTGATCGGCTTCTCTCCATGGACAGTCACATAGTGAGAATATTAATAGGCTGGGACCAGTAGCCATACTGGTAGGCAGTCTTTGGATTGGCTGCCAGATTATAAGAGGAAGATAAGTGGGTCCTTGATGAACACTTGACAGAACTTCACAGAAAATTAAGGCCCTCAAATAGCATGAGAAAATCTTGTCAAACCATAAATGATTATCATTGAATTGCTTAAGGAATTCATCATCTGAGTGAAATTGATACACTTCAGCACCAGCAGGCCCTGCAGTCATCAGGGACTCATCAGACTTTTATTTATGTGTTCACCAAATCACATTAATTCTGAGAGCTAAAACATGTCAAGGATGAAGGTTATTTTCTGCTCAATCTAATTTATCTGTGACAATAATCATCACTAATAATATGTCAAATTAAATCACATTTTATGCATGTATGTTGATTTGGAAAATAGTGGTAAACTGTCCCATTGTAATTAAGAACTGGTAAACGTGTGCAGGGCCTGAAGTCATTGACCTCTCTAGGTGTAAGGTTACATTTTATAGAAGGAATTTATAAATATGTATCCTTACCTAACTCTGAATACAAACTCTAACATGTAAAAGCAGATGCAATCTTTTTTATGATGCTATTAGAACTGTCATTGAAGAAATCTGTCCCTCTTCAAACTATTTTGGACCAACTCTGCTCCTCTAGAAATGAAAAGGAGTTATACCATAACTTCATAAGAACCTATACTTGATTCTTTGTTCCTAATATATTCCTTTTTTAATCTTTTTATGTGGGTTAACCTTCTAAACATTCACCTACAGCTTCTAGCTCTTAGTACAGATTTAGCAAGGTTTTGTAAGTATGTATATATGACGCTATTCATGTACAAGCATTAACAGCAGCAGTGGTGCTGGAATTACACACATTATAACAATGCCTATTCTGTAACCAACTGCCAGTGTTATTGATTTAATACATGCAGCTCTTGATGTGACATTGGGAGTGAGTGTATTGTTTTGGGGGTTGCCCTCAATTTTTTTCTCAAATTAAAAATGATGAAAGAACTGGTACTGATTGCTTTAACTTCTACAGTTTCTTGACATATAAAGTATTAGTGTATTATGAAATATTTGGTTTTAAAACTGCTTAGTAATGAAGATATGAGAGAGCATTTATATTTTTTTTTCTTATTTGGTTACAAGAATTTGCATATATTCATACACACACAAAATCATGCTTTGGCTTACAGAATTACACATTAAAAGCAAGTGGAAAATAATCCATTGCTTCTTATTTTCTCTGCTCTAATCTCTCATGACCCTGATACTGCTTTTTCCTCTCCCTGTCTCTAGCGGTCTTCTTTGTTGATTAAATGAATCTGTTCAAAAGGCTAGTTCTCAGGCTCTTTGATCCAATCTGATCTGATCTTACCTGATCACTTCAGTGGGATATTGAGGAATTAGCAATAAGCAGATTTACCACAAGTGTTTAATAACTCCACACAATCTCCTTATGGCTCTGAGCTGCTCATGTTCTCATCCAGTCAACAGCTTGTAGTGTAACAGATTGGACATCCCTCTGAACCTGAGGAATTTTCATGCTCTGTGAAACTAATCTCTTCAAGTTCCTTCATAAATCACACAGAGAAGATTTTAGCATCGTAACAAACTGAAAAAAAAAAGGACTGGGGGGAGGAATTAATCTCACAGGCTAAAGACCAGGAAAGGGCACAAGGAGTGGAGGAGGTGTTTCTCATCTGCTTATCTTCCACAAGCACAGCAGACTAAAGCTTCACAACCCTTCAAGATGACACTGACCTTATATTTTTCCCCCTGTGTGACAGAAAACATGTGGTTTCTATAAAAATTATATTGGGTTTGTTGCTGTAACAACCCTTGAGTTTACTAGTGGCAATAGGCAGGGAACATGTGATGTGGAGTGACAAATTATTTTAACATCCTATTGCATATACCTCTCAATAGTGAATGGATAAACAGAAAGATTGCCTTCATGCTGAAAAGAGGACCAAGGTTATGGGTTTTTTTGGAATTTGAAAGCAGTAGCATCTTCAGAATGGATCCAGTGTGAGATCTGTATAAACTTTAAGGCTTTTGCATGTTACAGCCCTCCAATGGAACTGAGTGTTATTTCCACTTTCTAATCATCAGAAAAACCCCAAAAACTATTGACATTGAGGTTCTGTCTGACTATCATCTCCATACAACCAAACAGACACCTGTGTCTGTGTAGGAGGCAAGGGAAAAAAAAAGGAGTGATTCAACAAAGAACATCACCATTTCTGAAAAGGCTGACTATCTGTCAGAGATGGGATCTAGGCATTTTAGAATCACAGAATCATAGAATCACCAGGTTGGAAGAGATCCACTGGATCATTGAGTCCAACCATTCCTATCAAACACTAAACCATGCCCCTCAGGACGTCGTCTACCTGTGCTTTAAACACTTCCAGGGAAGGTGAATCAACCACCTCCCTGGGCAGCCTGTTCCAATGCCCAATGACACTTTCTGTGAAAAACTTCCTCCTAATCTCTAGCCTAAATCTCCCCTGGAGGAGCTTGAGGCCATTCCCTCTTGGCCTGTCCCCTGTCACTTGGGAGAAGAGCCCAGCACCCTCCTCTCTACAGCCTCCTTTCAGGTACTTGTAGAGAGTAACGAGGTCTCCCCTCAGCCTCCTCTTCTCCAGGCTAAACAATCCCAGCTCTCTCAGCCGTTCCTCATACAGCCTGTTCTCCAGACCCTTCACCAGCTTTGTGGCTCTTCTCTGGACTCGCTCCAGAGCCTCAACATCCTTCTTGTGCTGAGGGGCCCAGAACTGAACACAGGATTCAAGGAGCGGCCTCACCAGTGCCGAGGGCAGAGGGAGAATAACCTCCCTGGACCTGCTGGTCACACAATTTATGATACAAACCAGGATGCCATTGGCCTTCTTGGCCACCTGGACACTGCTGGCTCATGTTCAGTTGGCTGTCAACCAACACCCCCAGGTCCCTCTCCTCCAGGCAGCTTTCTAGACAGACTTCTCCCAGTCTGTAGCTCTGCATAGGGTTGTTGTGCCCCAAGTGCAGGACCCGGCATTTGACCGTGTTAAACCTCATGCCATTGGACTCAGCCCAGTCTGTTCAGGTCCCTTTGCAGAGCCTCCCTCCCCTCCAGCAGATCCACACTTTCACCCAGCTTTGTGTCATCTGCAAACTTGCTAAGGGAGTACTCAATGCCTTCATCCAGGTCATTGATGAAGACACTGAACAGGGCTGGACCCACCACTGAGCCCTGGGGAACACCACTGGTAAGTGGCCTCCAGCCGGATTTAGCTCCATTTGCCACCACTCCCTGGGCCCGGCCATCCAACCAGTTTTCCACCCAGGAGAGCGTGTGCCTGTCCAGGCTAGAGGCTGACAGTTTCTGTAGCAGAATGCTGTGAGAAACTGTGTCAAAGGCTTTGCTAAATTCCAGGAAGACCACATCCACAACCTTTTCCTCATCCAACAGCTGAGTCATTTTAGACCTATAAGGAAAGCATGGCAAAATTTGGCAGATTTGTTGTATGGTCAGCCTCTGTAGCCAGTATCTTTGGGATTCATCTGAACAAGTTTAAAACATACCCAATGTCTCAAAAAAAAAAAAATAAATCGCTAAGACCTTTTATACAGTTGTGAAGACCTCTCCTAAAAGTCAACAAATACTATTAAAAGTACAAATATATATATCAACATAGGTTCATCTGAAATCTTTGTGAACTTGGTTTTAACAAAGTTTTCTTAGATTTTTAAGGAGACATGAAAGATACTTGATTATTGATTTTTATGCCAACGTATTTATCAAGTTATGAAGCCTGGCTTTGTAATACAGGTTCTAAACAATACCAGTTCTAAATCTAGCTATTAAACTAGTACTTAATTTGGGAAGCAGTTAGCTACTGTCAGGAAGTTCCTTGTAGGATTCCTTACACTCAGAGAGTACTCTACAGTGTGGCTTTTAACTGAGAATGGATGCCTAGTGAAGGTGCAACAAAGATATCTCATCTTGCTCAGATCTCAAATCAATGGGAATTTCTAAAATTATTGACGTTTCAGTTCAATTTTGAAATAAATTTTTGAAATAAATTTTTGAAATTCAATTTTTAAATTCAAATACAGTTCTGAATTTCGATGATTCTCTTACTATTCCCTTGCAAAGACCACTGAAATTATCTCCATGAAGGATTTAAGATCAATAGCAAAGTGTTTTGATCTACAGATTAATCAAGAGTCATTACAAAAGCTTGAATGTGAGCTTGAAGGTTATGTACATATTGTTGAAGGCAGCTGTATCTTTAAAATGCTAGAAAGAAATGGGCACATATATAGATGGAGTCTTCTTCAACAGATAGGTTTGCTTCCCAGCTATGAACAATGCTTTTTGGCTGGAGCATATCATTAGGCCACCATGTAAAGGACCTTTAACAGCTCTTTCCTGCTTAGTATCAAACATCAGCCACCATAGAACTCTTTATTCTGTATTTACTTGACTTTGATATTAACCAGTGATGATAACAAAGCCACATAAAACTTTGCTGAGAGTTGTAACGTTTCAATCATTTGAACATCAACCATAGAAACTAAATAATATATCACAGATGATAGCTGGAAATAAGCCCAAGGAAGAAACAATATTTAACATCCATTCTTATATTAATTTAGGTGAAGATGTTTTCCTAGTAATGAAGTACGGTTTATAGAATCGATATACTACTGCCGCTGTGCTTGGAGTCCTCCAGGATTTAATGTTGATTTATAGCAGCTACACCTAAATATTTTCCAAAAACATTGCTCTGTTTGGATACTATTTTGTCAAATGTCACCAAAGTAAGAGGACTGAGTTGTGTTAACTGAATGTATGAAAGCTTTTTTACTATCCCTCTCATCCAGAAACCGAAAAAAAGCCACTGAGGTTGGAAAACAATTCTGGAGAATACTGTTGTATGACTGGTAGTTTAGGGCTTTCATGACAGTGGCTGTGAATTTTCTAACAAAACAGTTTCTTCAAAGCACTTAATTGATTCATGTTTAATTGCGTAAGAGAAGAGTTCATTTTCATAAACTTTTCCTGAAACGCAGTCAGAATTCCTATGGAAATTCCTTTGTTTCTTCTTCTTCCTTCTCAGCTGCTGTTGGTTTTGAAAGCCTAAGACTCAAAGAGTTTCAGTAACATAGCAGTTGTACAATTTGCCTCTAAGCTGTTGGACTGTGGCTCTAGACAGCTTGATTTGTGAACCTCAACAGAGTTGTGAAACCAGAGTCTGGAAGATTTAAGAAAACCCAGCAGGAAGCTTCGAGACTTCAAGGATGAGGCTTTGAACTTACGTTCACATGACTTCTATGCTTCCTTGTAGAATAGAATAGTAAACCTCTTCTGCTTTTTCATATTTTCTACACATGTTACATTTTGTATTTTTTATGGGTAATTTTCCCATCTTTTTTTTAAAAAAAAAATCTAATTTGCATTCCAGAAACTGAACTCTGGGTGGTACTTTTTGTGGGGGTTTAGTTCTTCTTTTTTCCAAATTTTCTGGCAGAATAGAAATCCTGACTTTTGACACTAGGTTTGTGGCTTTTAGATCCAGAGTGACTGCATTGATATGGCATTGTGACACCTTCAGAATAACAGCACTCAGATCTTGTTTGGTATTCCCATATAGCACAATATTGGGAATGGTTGGTTGCCTATGACTATTTTCCTTCTTTGTTTATTACAAAATTGGAAGAAGAAAGATCCAGAATTTTGCCTTAGTGTGCAGACCAAATGTTATTTGGAGCCTAACACTTCAAAACTAAAGTAAGGCTAAAAACACCAGTCTCTGGAGAAATCTGTTCTATAAAGAAAACTGCACCAGTGCACAGGTTGACATAAAGATATTAAACACACTGTACTCATAAAGCGGGTTTATCAGAGAATGTGGAGACAAGCTAAATGTTTAGACCTTTATATTCATCATGCTCATTGCTCAGTCTCAGTGCATCTAAAAGATATGCCAGGATGAAGACCTTGACTGACAGCCAGTACCTCTGGAACAATGCAACTTTAAAGCCTGTTAGTCATTGCAGAAATGCTTTTCTATGAAGTAATCACAGAATACAAAGGGAAACTAAAGGTCTTCAAAAGTTTTGCAATTTTCTACTAGTTTGAAGATCAAGTGTTTTGATTGCACTAACACAGCACACGTTTATATGGGTATAGTAAAAATAAATAGAACTGTAGCAAAATTGAAGGCTGTGTTTTGTATACATGATGAAGGTTAAGAGCAAATCAAATATAGCAGATAATAGTCATGGTTATTTAATGCACAGCTGAAGACATTTCAGATACCTAAGGATGAGAAAAGCATAAGAACTAAGTGAAGAAGTGTTAGGTCATTTATTCAGCTATATTGACTATCCAGCAGTTACATTTCTGCCCTTCACCTCAGGCTGCACATCAGTGTATTGCAATGAGTAGGTTAAAAATATTTCACAGAAGTCTGATAATGAAGCAGGTAATCAGTGTGCTTTCTCAGTCATGTACTGACTGGATGGTCCTGCAAAGTGTGAAGCAGTGACATGCTGGAATTTAATTGAAGCAGTGCAGATGCTTCCTTGCAGCATAACCTTCAGTTGTGCAAGTATCTTGCAAGATACCACATTATGCTATGCTGACACAACACATCTTTGAATATGGAAGAGGTTATCCCTGTATACTTTACTATTTAAAGATTTCAAGATAAAAGAGGCTTTCTGTCTGAAAAGTATAAATTCACTACTTATTTTTCTGTTTTGCTCTATACTTGTTCACATTTCAGTCACTGAGATTGGAAACTTCCTACAAACTACACTGACTGTTGTGTTTGAACTGGATACTTAGCAAACCTTTAACGTGTAAATTACAAAGCAGGGCATCTAATTCTTTCCTATAAGCCTCCTTGTGAAAGTAATACAGTATAAATTCAAACAACAATTTAATGTTAAGTAGCAGTAAAAATACATTGTTTTGAATGTTAAGTAAACTGAAAGCTTTAGAAAATGATCTCTCTCTTCAAAAAAGAACATCAGGCTTTGTCAACTGTTCTAGCTTTAAAAACACAGCACCAGCATTTTAAGAAATCTCCTTCTTTCAGGGTCACCAAATAGGCATTTTTGAATAGCACAAATGGTAATCACACAAGGAATAACTAAAACCTAAATTCAAGACAAACACCTCTGTTTATACCAGAAACGTTAGTGAATTGTACTTAAGACTGAAAGCTAAGCAGCTGAGAAAACTGCAAACTTTTCCATTGCTGTTCAAGTATTTTTCTCCAGGTCAACCTTGAACACCCAGACTACTACACTAGTGTCTTAAACAATTATATTCCTGTTACTGAGGTCCTAAGTTCTTCAGTTTTTGCAAGAACGGGAATAATTTTGCTTGGATACTAGTCTAATGGCTGTGCAGTTACCTAAACAAATTCCTTGGGAGCTGTAGGCATGATTTTTTTAAAAAGATATCTAGATGTCAAAAATGTGACTGAAATAAAGTTAGTTTATAGGGATCCTGCAGTCTTTTAAAATGAAACTAGTTTGGGATTACTCTGTGCAAATCAACACGGCTACATATAACTTAGTTTTCTGGGCTTTTGTTATAGCCAGGACAGAAAGACAATTCTAGATTGTCATTCCTCTCACCTTAAGACAATAACTTAGATGAACTGTGTTCTAGAAGTGCTCATATTACTCCATTGACCCTTAGAAGTTAATCAGAGAATCACAGAATGGTTTGACTTAGAAGGGAACTTCAAGATCATCTAGTTCCAACCACCGTTTCATGAGCACAGACATCTCCCACTAAGCCATGTTGCTTAAGGTCCCATCCAACCTGACCTTGAACACTTCCAAGGAGGATTCATCAACAACTTCCCTGGGCAACCCATGCCAGTGCCTCACCATCCTCATTGTGAAGGGTTTCTTCCTAATATAAATCCTCCTTTCTCCAACTTATAGTCATTCCACCTCATCCTAACACTACATGCTCTTGTATAAAGTCCTTGCCCAGCTTTCTTGTACACCCCCTTTCAGGTACTGGAAGGCTGCTATTAAGGTCTCCCATGAGCCTTCTCTTCATCAGGCTGAACAACCCCAACTCTCTCTCAGCCTGTCCTCATAGCAGAAGTGCTCTAGAATTCTGATTATCTTCATGTTCCTCCTCTGGACCCATTCCAACAGTCCCATATCCTTGAAGGTTCAACAACTGGACACAATACTCCAGGTGGAGTCTCACAAGATTTGAGTAGACGGGTAGAATCACCTCCATCGATCTGCTGACCACTTCTTTGATGCAGCCCAGGGTAAAGTTGGCCTTCTGGGCTGCAAGCTCAAGCTGAGATTCTTATTAACAAGTACACCCAAGTCCTTCACAGGGAGGAAGAACTGTCAATCCTGTTGTGAGAATTGATGGGGGTTTTGCTGCAGCCCATTTGTGATATGTATCTGTCTGTCCGGAGATGTCATTCTTTTGAGAAACATTGAACCATTCTCTGCCTAAACCCAATATGCAAATCCTGGCTCGAAGGAAGGAGGTGATTGTAACAGGAATTTCGCTCATTTAACCAGGCAGGCATGAACTCATCAAGAGGAGACAATGACACAAAGGACTGTGATAATGTGTGGTCACAAAATCCGAATGAATCCACATGTACAACCACTATAAAACTCATGTACCCAGTCTTTGCAGGATGCCTTTTTAGAAGGGCATCCGATTCAGCGCTGAATTGTAAAATAAAAATATTATTGTCTTTGCTTCGAAGACTTCGTCCTTTTTCATATTTTAGCAGTGAGCGTTTCTCACAATTTGGGGGCTCGTCCCGGGAGAAGTGATCCTGTCGTCTCTGCGGAGCAGGCCAGCGGGAACGGAGAGGCACACCCTGCTGCATTTTAGCAGTCTCTGGTCTACTGTCCTGCCCCGAGAGAAGCAGCCAACATTGTCCGGGCGGAGGACTCTCGAAGCAAAGAAAGGTAGAAGGCAATTTAATGAAGTAATGGATATGAGTTGCAGACGTCAGCCGAGTAATCCTGTATAGGGGACCCAGGTAAGAAAAGTGACTGTTAAGTACTATCTGGGCGGCTGGGACAGCGGGACTGAAAGTGTGTGTGTGAGATGCAGGATTCCTGCGAAGTGATTGTGGAGTCCTTCTAACCACGGTTCCATGTCTCTGCGAGGAGACTGGCTGGTGAAGGGACGAAGCGAAAGGGTTCCAGGTGAATGGTGTCCCGCGGGAAAAACGGTATAAAGGGAAACAGACTCAGTAAGGGAGAGTCAAAAAGGAGAGAGGAATCTGAGGATCCCTCTTCGAGCATTCCACCCGACAGTCCTTTAGGGGTGATGCTCAGGGAATGGGGGCCAGGTAGCACCCCGGGAAAAGACAAGGGCCATGGCAGATTATAAAGGTATTCTTGAAATGAATTAAATTTTAGGTTAGCCAGGAGACGTCCTGCGCAGTGCTGGTATACCGGTGACACGCGGAATCAAGACTCCATAACTTATAAAGTTATAAAGTAGGTATGTTTATTCAGCGCTGAGACACACGGGAGAATCGTTTCTCGAAAACAACGCGCGTACCCATCATGGCAACTCCTCTCAGCTTTATACAGTGAACTGTTACGTATTCCAAAAATGCTTATACATATTAATGAGTTTAAGAAGAGACCTCTTCCTGTTTTTTGCTTGTGAAGGATTTTCCCAGGGATGGCGCTTGTGAAGGAATTTCCCAGGGATGGGGGCAGCTGTCTTCCTTCTGCATCCGTGCTCTCAGGAATCCAGTTGTCCTTATCAATGGTGTTTCCGCTCTTATCACAGGTCCAGATGACTTGTCCTGCTTATCAGAAGTCTTTTAACAATAGCCCCCCTTCCTACATAAGGCTTATAGAGATATGTTGTTTTAGCTAAACAACTGTCATCCTGGTGTATTTTGAAGGTATAAGCAGTTACCATTCCGCTATCCTTCAAGTGTCAGTTGCTTTGTTAAAATATTTCTACGTATCCTGCAGTGTTAGTTCTTTCTTTGTTTTCATCCGGGGCTGCTAAACAATGGTTATCTGTAAGTATTTCCCTAGGCCCCAAATCAATCCCCCCTTTTCTATAAGATTAGTAAATTCTTTTACTACTTAACATGAGGATTCTTTTTCTAGCATCTTCTCAAAATATTTATTTGATTCCAACTTCTGGCGAAGCTGATGTTTCTTCCAAGTACTATATGTGTCTCCAGTACTTTGAAGGCACCACAGGGGACATTTGACTAAAATAAGGATCATTATTACCAAAACCTAGAATGCAGCTATTGTTGCCAACAGCTGTCTCAACCAATTTAGATTCAGGGGCCAGGATGTAAGTTTTCCCCAAATGTTAGTTAATCCCCATGAGGTGTTATCCTGAGTTATCATATGTAATTTTCTATTTTTTTCCCAAATTTGGTGTGTGTCTGTTTCAATTTGGTATTTTGGTGTTTTTTGTTTGTTTATATACCATATAGTTTTCTATCTTTATAGTTCACTTTAGTTAGCCTTGTTCTTTAAAAGGTGTTAGCATCTGTTGTCCATTGGCTGGTAGGTGATTTCTTCAATAGATCAAAGTCCTTTTATCTTGATTGCTGTGAAGGCTGTTAACAATACTTGGTACAGTCTATTCCACTTCTCTTCTAGTAGTTCTCCTGTAAAATCTTTAACATAAAAACTCATCCGCAGTTTAAAAATGATGTACAAATTGATCTAAACCTCTAGCCCATGTAGATTTATTTTGTTTTATTTTGTTTTTGTTTTTCATTTGTTGGTTTGTTTTCCTTTTTCCTTCTGTTGGACTTTTCTGCCAATTAGGCAAATTCAGCCAATTCTGCGAGATCTCTTCCTGTATATTGCAATTATATATACAGGGCTAATGCTTTCCTTGGACCTTGGGTTGGTTCCTGAACAAGGCCAAAGGAAGTGCTTGATATCAATGTAAATTTGGCTTCTTAAAATTTTTACTACTTCAGCACAAATAAGTACCTCTACCTGATAACATTACTGCTGGCGCTCTAAAATGAGGTATAATTTCATTTAATAATATAATTGTCACTTCTGCTTTATTTGTCCTATAAGGAAAAGCTTCTGGTCAACCTGAGAAAGTATCTGTTAATACTAAAAAAATATCAGTACCCCCCTTTTCTATTGAGAGTTCTGATAGATTTCATTCCTATTATTTATACAGAACATCTGTGCACCAATGGGTTGGTTTTGGTATTCCCTGAGGTTTTTATTTCATTTTTAGTTCTTTTAAGACCAATTTTCATAGCATTCCTGATGGTATTATTATTTATCCATCTGGAACATAACACCACCCATTTACTACTTTTCTTTCTACTCTATTGATAATCAAAATTCTATCTTCCCTTGGATATTTCTCCAATTTTAAATTAGAATCAGCGATTTGAAGTTTACTGTCTGGAATCAAAGCAGATATTACCTCCACCGTTTTCTGCAGCCATCCTGGCCTCAAAATTTCCTGCTGATTTGTTACAAATTTTTCCGGCCAGTATTACCTCTCTGGTGACTTTTGTAGTGTATGATAGCCACTTCTTCTGGAATATTTATAGCTCCCAGTAGCTTTAGGATTCCTGCTGCATATTTAATGTGTTTTCTGTGGGCAGTAAGGAGTCCTTGCTCTTTCTATATAGTACTGTGAGCATGCACCGCTTCAAAGACGTATTTTGAATCTGTCCATCTATCTGCCATCCCTCCTTTTGCTAATTCCAGTGCTTGACTTAAGGCGATTATTTCAGCTTTCTGGACTGATGTTCCTGGGGCAATGGTCTGGTCTCGATTGCTCTTCTGGTGGTAGCCACTGCATATCCAGGCTTGCAATGTCTTTGCTTCACAAAGTTGCTTTCCTCGGTGTACCAGGAATTTTCCGAAGCAGCCCCACTAAGGAAAGATGCTGGATTTACAGTGTTAGTGGTGATTATATTCACATCATCTTTCTCCACCATTATGGCAAAATTCTAGAAGGGGAAAGCCAGTGACCTCCTTTTTGCTCCAACACCACTGAGACTGCGTGTAGTGAATTTCTGGGCTTCTTGCATATTCAGAACTACAACTGCAACTGCCTGTAGGCATCCAGGCCTTGCAATTAATTGTTCAAATGTCTTTCTTCCTTCCCCAGTCCAAGCCAATTTTGATGATCCCATTGGATATTCTTTCAGTGGTTCATATAATGGTTTCACTAAGATATCCATAAATGACACCAACCTGTCATTCGCAGAAATGTTCTGAGTTCTTTTACCATTCCTGGCATGTGTGCAGCAAGCAGCTTTCTTTTGGACTGTCTGTATCCTCTGGAGATCTCGAATCCAAGGCAAGTAAGTTGTCACTGCATAGGTTGGGTCTTCTGCTGAAAGACTTGATACCTGCTCAGTCCAAAAGTTCAATAGACTCACGGTCTGTTGCTCACAATCCTTGTCTGTTTGTGTAACTCTCAGGAGGTCACATACTGCAGCAGGGTTCTAGTCCCATGTTTTCAGGTCTCAGATTCTCTGGTTCTCAAAAATAGTTCAGCTGTCCTTAAGACCTTGAGGTAATACTGTTCAAGTTAGTTGTGTTTTACTACCAGTCTCAGGGTTTTCTCATTCAAAGGCAAGTCACTTTTTTGCTTTCTTCAGCCAATATCAAGCAGAAGAGGGCATCCTTCAAATCCAGTACGGTAAACCACAATTAATCTTTTAACTGGTTGGCAAGGCACAGTAATTTGCCACCACTGGATGTAGTTCTTCTTACAATTTTATTTATGGTCCTTAAATCTTGCACTAAAAAATAACATTTAATCTACTTCCTTTACAGGAAATATTCTCATTTAAATTATTTTAGTAATCCCAGTTGTCACTAATTATTTCTATCCCCTTAATCATAGAGGGTATTACCTGGCATTCACAGGGGCAAATTTTACTTTCGCATGCTCTGCATTTCTGGCCTTGCCAGGTATCTCAGAAGCTGATGTGCCTGGATAAACCTCATCCAAAATCTCTGCTGTTACTGGTGTTTCTTTTCCACCTGTTTTAAAAACAAACTCAATACTCTGATTAGTTGATGATCTCTGACTTAAAATTCATACCTCCTGCTCCAAATATTATTTCTCTATCTAACTGCTTTAATAAATCTCTTCTCGATAATGGTCCAGAGTCTCCTGACAAAATCATATATACCTACTTGTTTTCCCAATTTAAATTTAGCAGACTGCATAGAGAATGCTTTTTCAGTTTGGCCAGTAGCTTCTATTACGATCACAATACTTTATTTTTTATCTGTAGGAATCAGTTGTTAGTTTACACAGAGGCTTCCGTATCTATTAAAATATAACCTCTTTACCTGTATTCCTCAGATTTATTTTAAGCAGTGGATCCTCTAGGGTAACTTCCCCAGGTCTCTGCTATTCAAGCTCATCTACAACACCTGGTCCTGATTCTTCCATAGTATGCACATTGATTATTTCTTAATCCCAGACCCCATTCTCTTGCTACTCCAGGTGATTTTGCAAACTGAAAAACAGATCTGCACACAGTACATTATCCAATTCTCCTTATACTTCAAGAACAACATTAATTACAATAAGATATTATAGCCACTTTTCTCATAATCAAGCTTATACACCAGCCACCACTGATTATCAAAAAGGTTTTGCCAGGGTTTTCTGTTTGTCCACCCTTCAGTGGACCACCGATTCCCTTATAATTAGAGATCTTATTGTTCTAAAATACATCTCAGCTGGTTTTTCTTGTTACACCACATGCCCTACATCAGGATCTGATAAACATCCACTAGTCATTCATATACAATCTGGACAAAACCCACCGTTATTTCTACAACAAAACAAATACAATCTTATACAAATACCCCGTTTCACTGAATGAGGGAATGAATCATGTCAAGGGTTTCCCACAGCAGGAATACAAGGCAGGCCTGAAACCACAAGAAGGACTGAGAGAAGATAAAGACTAACAGAGGCAAACAGAAGACACAAAGAAACTGTGATGTGCATCCCGGAAAGCAATAGGCAGGCAACATATAACTGCTTAACCAGCATTTCCCGAAACCCACACAAATATAGGTGTTTAACCAGTATAAAGTCATGCAGCCAATGAGGGGCTCATTAGTGGGACACATTAGGTGGACTAGCCCATGTGTGCTCCAGAATTGTTTATTAAAATCATTCCTGCTTAATAATCGAATTGGCATTGATAATTGGGTTTGGTTTTAACATCACAGCATCATCACAAAAATAACACACACATGACACAACAACATTAACTTGAACAAATCAAATTGGCAAATAGAAGCCAAATATTCACTCAAGCTTCTACATAACTCTAGTTCCTCTGGTTAATATAATCTGTTACAACCAAGACTTCCTAATCAAACCGACAGAAACTAGCTATTCATGTAGATCTTCAGTTACTATCAAGATGTCCACAGCAGAAGCAAATATTTGCTTTTACAACCAAGACTACTCACAGAAACTGAATATATTTCTTTTACGATTAACACCCAAACAGCTTGAATATATGCCTATAAGGCACTAACAGTCCAGCATACGCTCACCCTGCCTTATACAGTGACAATTTATGAGGAGCCAAACTATGTGGACTGGTCCTCAACCCAGAAAAAGAAAAAATTAAAGCATACCTTTTTATCAAAGAAAAAATTTAAAGCACACTTTTTGTCTGATGGTCCTTGTCTACCCCTGCAGCGATCCAGTTGAGAAGAGGACTCTCTCCGGAGAAATCCCCGGGGGTACCCAAGAGATTCTTGTTCTCAATGAATCCTGCAGCCAGGCAGAGAAGGTCCTATCTGGGTCACCAAATCTGAAACAAAGAAATTTAGACTTAACAATTAAGGCAGGTACACTTTATTCAGAGCTGGAGAAGACTCGGGATTTGTCCTCAGCATGCTTCTGCCAATCAGTGATTTCAGAACTCTATATACACAAAATTATTTCCATATTTTCCTTGAAATGACAAGCACACTTCTTTCCTGGAACCTCACTGCATATCCAGAGGGAGATGAGACTAAACCCACCCAGAGCCATAAAGGTGTGGACATACTCAAGCAGTCAATCCCAGTGACTCTGTCTGACAAGACCATAAGGGTCGTTATCAGTATTTTAGTTGTTAATCTTGTTCTTAATACATTACAGTTGATACTCCACATCATCATTTACAAGTCATCATTTCATATTCCTACAAGATTTAACAAAAGTCTTCTTATTCTCTGTGCCCCCAGTTCCAACCATATCCATCCAATTGTGTTAGTATGCAACCAAGGGGGCTTTTCCTTAAAATATCTTTATTCTGAGTATTACCCATTTTTCTTTTGCTTCTACTCAATTCTCGCTCCGAACCTTCCTCCCAAACATCACCAAATGAGTTTTTTCCTTTTTTTTTTCTCCTACTGCAGCATTGTCACCCCCCCTTCTCTGTCTCAATTCCTGATCCTTATCTCAGGCAAACACTTGCTAAAAGCTTTTAACACTTAACTCCTATAGACCAAAAAGGGGAAAATTTCCCAATCAAGGAGGAGAAGCCGGAGAGGGCAGAGTTACCCACAGCCACAGGTTTGTCCCATGATAACCAGCCAAGTCCCCACCTGTGATGTATTCAAGGGTTTAACTGGTTGTTAAAGTTCAACACACACAAACACCTCTCCGCTTGTTTTAAAAATTAACTTAATATAATGTTGTGATCACTCTAAGTTGTTCACTTTCAAATCCACAATTTCCTGATGTTATGGAAATGTGATTTATACACGGTACCAAACACACAAACAAGACAACACTATCACTCAAGGCCTCAATACTCACACACAGCACTTTTAACACAGAATCAATTCCCGGGCATGCAAATATTACTTCAGTTTGGATCCCTCCAGTTTGGATCCCTCCAGCAGCTGCAAATATTACCTAGGTAACTCAGAGGTTGTGCTTACCCTTCTCCCGCTTCTCACAGTCATTAGCAGGTCCGTCCTGGCTCCCAGTTGGGATGCAGCAACAACCTAGGTTTGCTCAGTCTACCCCCAAGACTGCTAGTGGCCTTTCCTTCGGTCAGCAAACCCCTTCAACCGGTTTCAGCCAGAGGGTACCTTCCTCAAAAAACAAAAAGATTGTACTTACCCTTCTCCCGCCTCTCACAGTCATCAGCGGATACGTCTTGGTTCCCAATCGGGATGCGGCAACAATCTGAGGTTTGCTCGATCTACCACCAAGATCGCTCGCAGCTGCCCTATCAGTCAGCAAACCCCTGGTACCCTCCTTCCTACAGGGGGAACTACGCTGTACGCCAGACGTCTCTGCACGCTTTACCAGCAGCCCCAGCCACGCGTGGGTGTCCCCAACGACTTACTGGCCCTCCCAAACTTACAAACTTTTCCAGCTTTCCAGAACTCCTTAATCTTAGTTAAACATACCGTTTGTCCGCTACTACAGAGGATCTTTTTCTGCCCTGTAGTGAACGGCTGGGAGAGGAGGTCCTCCGAGAAATAAGCTCGGTGCGCACTTAGGATGTCCGCTCCACAGTCGGTCCCACAGCCGGCAGAAAGGTCTCCTGCCTGGCTCGCCAAAACTGACACGCGGAATCAAGACTCCATAACTTATAAAGTTATAAAGTAGGTATGTTTATTCAGCGCTGAGACACACGGGAGAATCATTTCTCCAAAACAACGTGCGTACCCATCATGGCAACTCCTCTCAGCTTTATACAGTGAACTGTTACATATTCCAAAAATGCTTATACATATTAATGAGTTTAAGAAGAGACCTCTTCCTGTTTTTTGCTTGTGAAGGATTTTCCCAGGGATGGTGCTTGTGAAGGAATTTCCCAGGGATGGGGGCAGCTGTCTTCCTTCTGCATCTGTGCTCTCAGGAATCCAGTTGTCCTTATCAATGGTGTTTCTGCTCTTATCACACCGGGTACTGGAACCCAGAGTATGCCTTTGGAAACTTTGAATTTGCAGTACCGTAGGGACTCTTCAAGAGTAATTCAAAGAGCCTTACTGATTGAAAATATACAATTTCTTGGGTTTTGGTAGCAGGGGATTCCAGCTGTCTTGGTTTTGGTAGGGGGTGTCTCTGAGTCCCTCCTAGTAATTGCTACAAGAATTGTGTGTCATTTTGGTTTTGAACTCAGAAGGTATAATAAGAAATCGGATATTGATAACTAATTTTAACTTTGATATACTTCATAACTCTGTATGTGTGTGCCTGAGACATAGCACTGCTATGAAGCGATTGTGGTTTTGAACTAAAGCTGATGGGAGAAGATGAATGAAGTGAGTGTAAGTTTTGTGTTAGAATTTTTATGACCTTGTTGTTAACCTAACACCTGTTGCACAGACAGCATGTCAAGAACATAAACTGGTAAATTATGTCAAGATGAGGGAAATGATCCTTAAAAAAATTTTTTAATGGAGTATCGGCTGTTGATTTGTCCAGGGTTTGTTGTGTAGTTGTTTCTGCAGGCAATTTTATTGTTGTGTGTGTGGCTCGGGAACAACGTGCACAGGCTTGTGGGGTGTGTGTGTGTTGTTTGTAATAGCAAGTGTGATCAGTGGTAGAAAAGATACATGAAGAGTGATGACTTACGTATGAGTGGTCACTGGTTGTGTGTAAAAGGCTTAAGCAACAAAAGGCACATGCCTCTGATTGGTAAACCTTTAAAACTCTGATCATCTTTTTAGAACACTGAGATTTAAGGAAGATTGTTCATTGTTCAACAGTTTGCATATGTCTGAGGGGGTGGACTTTTTGGTCGACCCTAACCTGGAGAAAATATTT
This sequence comes from Coccyzus lansbergi, assembly GCA_033558105.1. Classification (NCBI taxonomy): domain Eukaryota; kingdom Metazoa; phylum Chordata; class Aves; order Cuculiformes; family Coccyzidae; genus Coccyzus; species Coccyzus lansbergi. Next base: position 313,368 of record JAUMJK010000375.1, read on the forward strand.
GAATATTTTTTTTGGGAAAATTGTTTTAAAGTATGCGTGTGAACTTGCAAGAAAATGGTTTGGGTTCTTTTTTTTTTCCTCTCTTTCTCCCCCTTTTATGACAAAGTGATTTAGTAAACACTCTGCATTCCAGTGTCTCTTATCAGATCAGCAACTGCTAGAATACTTAAATAACAAAGAACTTGTAAGTCAAGTTATGAGGGACCTTGGAGAGGAAAAAGAATAAATGGGAACCCCTAGACCATCTACCACCCCCATACAATCCTAGGGAAGTATCTGATAATCAAAATGGAATGGGGGGAACTAAAGAAGAGAACAGTGAAGAAAATAGTGCAGGAGGAGAGGATGATCCTACAGAATCATCTGCCCCACCCCTTGACAGGGGAAGTACGGAGCTCTCGGGCCACTGAATTGGAGCAGATTAAAAGGGATGTTCAGAATTTCCCTTTGCCTTCCTTGAAGGAGGCATGTAGAGGAGACATGTTTCCCTTAAGAGAAGTACACATGTTAGAAGCCCCGGAAGAAGTGGGATTTGTGGATGTGTCCCTGGCCACTGCTGAGGTCTGGGAATTTGAGAGGGAAATGAAAGGGTTATTGGAAAAGCTGTTGGGACTGTTGGGGTAGCTTGATCAGTTTTTGGGCCGTGGTCTCTGTACTTGGGATGAGATGTAGTTTGTCCTTCAGGCCGTGTTTGCATCAGGGGAGAGGCGAATGGTGTCATGGCTGGAGTCAGGATCTGGGAGTGGGAGAATTCCCCGGGTGCTCCCGGAGAGCGGGGAGAGCGGGGATTTCCTGTGGTTGGATTTGTTTGGAGCTGGAGTGATATAAAAGGGAGGAGGAATGTCTGATCGTGAAGGGCTGGTTGACCAAAGAATGAAGGGGCTGTCCCTAAAGGACAGAGTTTTGAGGAAGCTTTTGAAAGTGAACAGCGGAGTGGCTGGAGAGGTTGGGGAAGGATGTGCAGCAATGCTCAGGAGTGGATCCTGGAAGTGATGTGGGGCAGGAGTTGTTGGGGGTTGATTTTGTGATGGAGGCCTGGCCAGATGTGGAGAGAGAGTTGGAGAGGCTGGAGGGTTGGCATGATAGGGATTTGGATGAATTGTTATGGGAGGCTTGGAGAATGTATGTCAGGAGGAATGATGAGAGGCAGGGAGCAAGGGCTGAGCTGATAGTGGTGACAGTAGAGGAGGTAGTGGGGAAACAACCTGAAGGGGAAAACAAAAGTGAAATGTTACCTGATCAAGGTCAAATGCCCCCTTATAAAACAAGGTGTGCGGGTTTGGGAGTACACTGGGTTGAAGAGAGGACCCTCCTGACTGACCCAGGCAGTGTTGTTGCTGTAGGAGCACTTGTGGAACCACCTTGACTGTCGTGCCACAGTTCAGCAGGGGGGCAGTGCAAGGAAGCAGGCACAGCTTTCCCTCGCTGGGGTGAAGTCTGGCCCCAGAGCTGGCTTTGGCAGGGGGAGGGGATGCAGGCGTTGCTACTGCCCTCCCCACAATCTGCTCAATTCTGGAGCCGCTAAAACGGACTCGGGGTATAAGGACTCGGAAGGGAGAAGTTGGGGCTCATCTCCCTGCTGACGCTGACTCATTTCCCCCTATCCCTCCCAACATTACCTCGAGGTGTGAGTGTTGAGTCGAATCCCAGGGACTTGGGTTGGTTTTGGAGATTAATATCTGTGACTTTGGGTGGTTGCACCCTATCATGTCTTTGTCATGCGGCCCGGTATCTTGGTGTATTTAGGTTCGCTGGAGCCAGAAATAATTAGTGGTTTGATATTCAGCCTGGGAGTGACCTTATTTGCCTCTGGATCGCCACACAGACAAATGAACCCACTTCCCCCCACGACCGTCAGGGCCGGACACAAGCGTAGCTAGTGAGTCCAGATTGTGAGAAATAGTAACTTATGCAATTTTGTAGCTTAATATCGCATATGTAAGTACAGGCTAATTGAAATTGCCAACTGATAAATGCTCCTAATATAATATTTATAAACCCAGGATATTTCATACAAATAGTTGGTTGCAGATGAGACATATCAATTAAATTCTGCCTTGAATGAAATAAAAAATATAGGTCCTTTCATTTTTTTTTTGCATTAGTTTAAACATGTTGTACTAGACATTGGAAAGGTAGACGAATTAGCATAGCAAGATTAATTAAACTATGAATATCAGAACATGCATAATTATATTGCTCTTCTTCAGGCTTACTAACAATTTAGGCTATTAAAAAAAATCTGGAAAAGAAACTGCAATGTTTGTAGTTAGAGGCAAAGCACAATCATGTTTTTCCAGTCAGTGTTCTTAAAAATGTCTCTATTTCAGCATTTATGTGCTGCATTAAAAGTTATATCCTTACTTTCCTCATGGTATAGTGCTGCTTATAGATTACAAAGGCAGCAGCTGTAACACAGATCTAGTACGTTTGCTGGCCAAAAGAAGAATGATTTTAAACTAAGAATATAACCTCACGAAAATGTAAGCCCACTGCACTTTTTTCAACTGTATGCTTTGTAAGAAACAATACTACATGGTAAACATCATTCAGCTTTACTAACCTAAAAAAGCCATTAACATTCTAAACACCTGAATGTGCACTAACTCTTCAGGCAGCCTGTTGACTGTTATCTGCAGACTGTGGTAGGTAACTGCCTGTGCCCTCTTCTATAGAGGTGGCTGCACGTGATAGCACTCAGGCAGACTTCCCAAAATTACTGGTTGAAATATATGCACAATTAAGACATTAACCAGACTGCTGAAATGGTGAATCTGGGTGGAGAAAGAAGAAAAAAAAAAAAGCATACAGTAATAGTTGTGTCAACAGAGTACTAATGCTAAAGCGGAAAACCAGTTGTGGTATAGTTTTATGTACTGTCCCCCTACTGCTCTCACATCACAGCAGCCTGCTGTTGTATGAAAGTGTAGCAGAGTTTGTACAGTGTTAATGTAATGACAAAAATTTGAAAATGTTCTGTTGCTGATCTGGCAAGCACACAAATATCTGTGAAGCAAAAGCCTCTTGGTTCCTGTGAATGGGTTGCAGTATTTGGTGGGTAGGTACCCTTGGGAACCAGCCTTTGAGGTCTGCACTGACTGGTATAATATGGCTGGCTGTGAGTTTGCAGTGGAACAATACTTCTGGTCATTCAGCCACTGGTGTTTCCTGTCCATAGCCATCAACAATGTGGTAAAGTTGTCTGCAATTTCTCTTTTCTCTAAGAAATTTGCCATGACTGAATTTTCTGATTTGGAAACATTGCTGGCTCTCAGATCACAAAGAATATCAGCCTTACATTTATACAGATATGTGGGTTATGTCTATGCACACAAAAATTTTTCACATCCATCTTCCCAAATAGCCTGACATTTTTTCTTAATGGCTTTGAGATGTCAGCAATCTGCCAGAAGCTGAAGGTTTAGTGAGGACAACTCTGGTTAGCAGATTGGTCAGAATGTGTTTCCAATATGTATGCTATTGGCTTAATTATGTTTAACTAACAAGTGTTTATGCCTGTTTTAAGGGGCAATGGCTACCTAGAAAGGTTGTTTATTGGCAACACAGGGCAGTGTATTGAATGTTTACCAGACTAACCGTAGTGAAGCATTTAAAAGAACTTGTTCATTTCAGCCTTTTGGAATACTAAAAATGTGTCTTCATTATCCAGGTGGTGATTCTTTGAAAATGGACCCCGTGCTCCTTTCAGCACCTTAGGGCCTAAGGGGGTGGGAGTTGGGTAGAAACTATGATAGTATTAAATGAATTAAGGAAAAAATTGCATATAAGTCAGGTGGCAGAACCCATAATTTTTTAAAATTTTCTTTTTTAAAACTTACTAAAATTCCTGCTCTATATTCTAATACAGTTATGTATGCCCTAGACTTTACAATGATAACCAAAGAAGTAAGATCTCCATTTCAAGTCACCCTAAAAGTTAACATTAAACCTAAGTAACTTGTAAAGTAGGTCACAATTAAAAATGTATACTGCTTATGGACTCCATACAACCACAGATACTAACTCTGGTTAAAAAGAACTGCTTCTAAAATTTATCTAAGAGAAAAAATAGGCACGCTCACATAATAACAGATGCTGACCTAAGCAAGTACAGATTTTTTAATATGATGCTTTTTAATGGCATTGGCCAGTAAAAACAACAAATTTGTAACAATAGCTTGCCATTAAAGTTAACCTTCTGAATCAGGGTAGATGCTGACTGCATTTCTGTCTGGATTTCAGCTAGGAGCTTGTTGGTAGTCTAACTGTCTCAGAATAAAAGTCTTTATTAGTTCATGGAATTATCTTGAATTTTGCTGGAAACAATAGGGGTGTTAGCTTTCATCAAAGCTCTGTTTATTACATCTTTGATTTCTTGTTCTCAAGCCTGTACCTGCAAACTAGCAATGGAAAAAGAGTCACACCAGTTCTGGCATCTCTGTGGCATAAGATGGGATGCAAAGTGTATTTACATGCTTCTGAGGAGATTTACAAGTGAAAATATCCAGGAGCAGTTCTTCATTGTGTCTTGGTGTTCTCACCAGCCACATCCCTGGTACTACTGAGAGGATTCTACAACATGTTTTTCCCCACCCTCACAGAAAGAGAGTTATACCTGTCATTTGCAGGCAGCTCCCACAGCTCCTCTTTCCTTGGGCTGGCAGAGCACATGGTCTGTCCCTGTGACTCTTGGGCATAGGCAGAATTTTGTGTTTAGTCCACAGGGACAAGCTCTTTCCTCACTTCTGCACTACACAGCTAAATCTACTTGCCCTCCCTTTCACAGATTTCTGCTAGCTTTAACACCGGCCACAGTTTAGGTAAGGGGCCAGCATGTTTCCCTCTTAAACATTAAAACTCTCATATATCCTTTTCCTCTAATGTCATGTCAGCAGCTCTGCACCTCAGAAGAAGGTATCATACTTCTGAGCTCACTCTTAAGCAGTAGGTGGGGATCTGACCACCTGACAGTTAAATGTTTTTACAGGGTAATATTTTTACAGTGTAGCTTATTTCATGTTGATTGTGCTTGAAATTCTTTAACCAAGGCCATTCGTACCTCGAATTTGAACACGATATAATCTGGCTAAAATGATACTGTATCTTCAGACTGTTTTACTATTCACTCTCCTATACTCACGGGGCTGTTTTTGTTTTTCCTTTGAACAGTTATTTCAGAGCTGCTCTTTGATTTTTCTTCACAAATACAGAATTTTGCATTCATTTTTCCTGGAAATAAAGAATAACTCAGTAAGTTCTTTGTCAGAAAAATCTTTGCCCTTCATTGAGGAAATGCCACTTTACACATAACAAGACGCAAGTGGCATAAACACTTGTTGGATTTAAGAAAGTAGATACTTACAAATATAGTTTTTGGTTGTAAGAGGAAGGATGATGATTATTGCTGTTTTGTTAGATTAGCAGTCAGATTCTCTTTCCAGCTATACTCGTACAGTTGCCTGTAATTCTTTCGTTTCAGATCAGTACTCATGTTGCCATAAATTTTCTACTTAACTACATCAGACAAGTCCTATATATGAACAGGAGGCTTTACATGTGGAGTTTAACAAAGATCCTGGAGTAAAAACCAATAACGCATATGATCACAGAATCATAGAACAACAAGGTTGAAAGACACCCACCGGATCATCGAGTCCAACTGTTCCTATCAAACACTAAACCAAGCCCCTCAGTACCTCATTCACCTGCACCTTAAACACCTCCAGGGAAGGCGAGTCAACCACCTCCCTGGGCAGACCGTTCCATTGCCAAATGACCCTTTCTGTGAAAATTTTTTTCCTAATATCTAGCCTAAATCTCCCCTGGAGGAGCTTGAGACTATTCCCTCTTGTCCTGTCCCCTGTCACTTGGGAGAAGAGTCCATTACTCTCCTCTCTATAACCTCCTTTCAGGTAGTTATAGAGGGCAATGAGGTCTCCCCTCAGCCTCCTCTTCTCCTGGCTAAACAAACCCAGCTCTCTCAGCCATTCCACATAAAGCTTGTTCTCCAGCCCCTTCACCAGCTTTGTTGCTCTTCTCTGGACTCACTCCAGAGCCTGAACATCCTTCTTGTGGTGAGGGGCCCAGAACTGAACACAGGATTCAAGGAGCGGTCTCACCATGCTGAGTACAGAGGGAGAATAACCTTCCTGGACCTGCTGGTCACACCATTTCTGATACAAGCCTACAAGGTAGGATGCCATTGGCCTTCTTGGCCACCTGGGCACATTGCTGGCTCATGTCCAGTTGGCTGTCAACCAACAACCCCAGGTCCCTCTCCTCCTGGCAGCTTTCTAGACAGACTTCTCCTAGTTTGTAGCACTGCAAAGGGTTGTTGTGCCCCAAGTGCAAGGACCTAGCACTTGGCCTTATGAAACCTCATGCTATTGGACTCAGCCCAGTGGTCCAGCCTGTTCACATCCCTTTGCAGAGTCTCCCTGCCCTCCAGTAGATCCACACTTCCACCCAGCTTTGTGTCATCTGCAAACTTGCTAAGGGTGCACTCAATGCCTTCATCCAGGTCATTGATGAAGACATTGAACAGGGTTAGACCCAGCACTGAGCCCTGGGGAACACCACTTGTAAGTGGCCTCCAGCTGCAGTTAACTCCATTTGCCACCACTCCCTGGGCCCGGCCATCCAACCAGTTTTCCACCCAGGAGAGTGTGTGCCTGTCCAGGCTAGAGGCTGACAGTTTCTGTAGCAGAATGCTGTGAGAAACTGTGTCAAAGGCTTTATTGAATTCCAAGACGACTACATCCACAGCCTTTCTTTTATCGAGTAGATGCATCACTTTGTCATAGAAAGCAATCAGGTTAGTTTGGCAAGACCTGCCTTTTGTGAACCCATGTTGCCTGGGCCTGATCACCTGTTTCTCTTGCAAATGCTTCCTGATAGGACTCAAGATCACCTGTTCCATGACCTACCCTGGCACTGAGGTCAGACTGCCAGGCCTGTAGTTCCCCGATCCTCCCTGCAACCCTTCTTGTAGATGGGCACTACATGAGCCAGCCTCCAGTCCATTGGAACTTCCCGGGTCTTCGAGGACAGTTGGAAGATGATGGAAAGGTGTTTGGCAAGCAATCTGCCAGATTCTTTAATACCCTTGGATGGATCGCATATAGCCCACACACTTGTGGGTGTCTTGTTGGGATCCGTCTCTTGGATCCTTGTTCTGCTCCTCTAACATAGAGGGAACAACTTTTTTTACAATTAAAGGCTGAGGCAAAGAAGGCTTTAAGTACCTCAGCCTTTTCCTCATCCCCTGTCACTTTTGTTCCTTCTGCATTCAATAGGGACTGTATATTCTCCATAGTCCTACTTTTAATGTTAATATATTTATAGAAAGATTTTTTATTTTCTTTCGTAGACTCGGCAAATCTGATTTCTAGTTGGACCTTAGCCCACTGGTCCAGCCTGTTCACATCCCTTTGCAGAGCCTCCCTACCTCCCAGTAGATTGACATTTCCACCCATCTTAGTGTCATCTGCAAACTTGCTAAAGGTGCACTCTATGCCTTCATCCAGGTCATTGATGAAGACACTGAACAGGGCTGGACCCAGCACTGAGCCCTGGGGAACACCATTTGTAACTGGTCTCCAGCTGCAGTTAATATCATTTGCCACCATTCTCTGGGCCCAGCCATCCAACCAGTCTTCCACCCAGGAAAGTGTGCGCCTGTCCAGGCCAGAAGCTGTCAGTTTCTGAAGCAGAATTCTGTGAGAAACTGTGTCACAGGTACTGAAGTCCAGGAAGACCACATCCACAGCCTTGCCCTCATCCACGAGTACAGTCACTTTATCATAGAAGATATTCAGGTTAGTTTGGCAAGACCTGCCTTTCATGAGCCCTTGTTGACTGGGCCTGATTAGCCGGTTGTCTTGCATGTGCTTCATGATTGCACATTAAGTACTTCAGCCTTTTCCTCATCCCCTCTCACTGTTGTTCCTTCTGCATCCAATAGGAACTGTGTATTCTCCATAATCCTCCTTTTATTGTTAATACATTTATAGAAAGATTTTTTTATTTTCTTTCATAGACTCGGCAAATCTGATTTCTAGTTGGACCTTAGCCCTCCTCATTTTTTCTCTGCATGATCTCACTTCCCTCCTGTAGTCCACCCAAGACGCCTGCTCCTTCTTGCAAAGCTCATAAACATTTCTCTTCTTGTTGATATCTCTCAAAATCTCCATGCTCAACCAAGCTGGTTTTTTCCCCCACCGGCTCTTTTTCAGTAACATGGGGACAGTTTTCTCCTGAGCTGCTAGGATTTCCTTTTTCAAGAGCTCCCAGCACTCGTGGTCTCCCTTGCCCTTAAGGACTGTCTTCTGTGGGACTTAGCCAACCAGCCTTCTGAACAGTCCAAAGTCTGCCCTCTGGAAGTTTAATGCAACTGTCCTGCTAACCACTCTCTTCACCTCACCTAGAACTGAAACCCCTGTCACCTCAGGATTGCTTTGTCCCAGGCATCCTCCTACTGCTGCATCCCCCACAAGGCCTTCTCTGTTCACAAACATCAGGTCCAGGAGGGCACCCTCCCTTGTTGGTTCTTTCACCAGCTGTGCAAGGAAGTTGTTTTCCATGCACTGCACGAACCTCCTGCACTGCTTCCTTTCTGCCCTATTGTACTTCCAGCATATATCGGGAAGATTGAAGTCTCCCACAAGAACAGGAGGCATTGATCTAGTATCCACAGATGGCAGCTAATAAATGCAAAGGGGGTGGGGGTGGAGAGTGTTATAGTCCTAAATTGTAATCTCTTCCCTTTATCTTTATAGAACATAACATTTCACAATCCTACACTAGATGAACCTAGTACTAAGGTCCACTTCAAAGTGAATATTATTCTTTTTCTGCCCCCTCTTTATCTTTTTCTACTTCACAGATAATCCCACTAGTACTGGAGCAACTGTTTAAAAACAGTAGCTTCATTTGAGACAAGAAAGGGCAATGAAACTGACTCAGTAGATTTAATTGTAGTCTACCATACTGTTACACCATTGCCAAGATCTAAGCAATGCTGCAATGTATTTACAAGCCACAAATAAGATATCTTAATTTCAAGGTACTGCAATAGAATACGGCAATAGAATACTTAACAACAGCAGTTTAACTATCAGTAGTTCACATGTGGACAAAGGTAGTCATGGGATCCTAAGTCCTATGTGATTACTTCTATGGAAGTATTTTATCAGTATATCATTTATAAAGAAATGTCACAAAACGTCCAAATCATTGAAATTTATCCAAGACTGGCTAAAACAAGATGTCATTTCAGTTTCGTTTTCTGAGAACTGACTATAAAGTACTCTGAGGGGGTATAAGCTGACAAAACTGATTTTTATAATGCTGGCAATATGCTTTCAAGAGAAAAAAGAAGTAACTATTTCCCACTAATTAAAATGCTATTCTGCTATTCTATGCAGAATGTTGAACAGAGATGATTTTAAAAATTATCAGTCTTTCAGTACCTTTATAACTAATGTAATGAAGTTTACATATTCAGGTCAAATGCAGCCCTAATACAACTCAACAGAAGTCAGTGATGTTATACCTCTTACAGCAGGTTTGATTTTAGTATGTACTGGTTTGTTTTAATAAGTAGATCTGCTGCTTGATTCATACTACAGTCATAAAAAAAATGAACAAACACATTAAGAAAGTTAAGGAAACTTTCTGAAGGAGAGCATTTTTGACATTATCTTCCACTGTCATTATCCTCCACTGTTCTCATTATTAGTAAAATACTGGAAGACTTGTTTTGTACCCAGAAAGTGTGGACATCCTTATCAAAGTTTTATCTGAAGGCTTATAAGAAATTGAATTTTCCAAATAACAATTTACTATTAATGCGGTAGACAGGAACAGTTCAGCAGTTTTGTTGCAACAGTACATTAGTTTGGTCAGATGCTATGTGAACTGGAAAAGTCCTATGAAATACATCCTTATTTGTGGAAGGGCACAAAATACCTTCTGAAACATGCTGAAATCTTATTTCATCGGAAGATGCAGAAAAACTTCAGAAGGTTGAGCTAGAATTTTTGGGTTTTAATTGACTCCAAGGAAGGCAAGGTAAAGTAATACATGTATAAAAATTATACTTGAAAGTGACATTATAGTGACATTTAAGTGACAATTCCAATTTTAAAAAACCAAAAAGCTTGAGGCCAGGTTTCTCCCTCATCAATTCTGTAGTTTGTGACTCTTTTTATTATTTATAATTGCCTAATAATGAGTGAAATCTCATAACTTAATGGCTGACAAGTTAAAAAATTTGTTCCTTCCTACCCTATAACTTGCCAAACTATGTGCTATCCAGGCCTTTTAGGTATGCTGGAGCAGAGATGGAAAAAATGAAAGTACCCTCACATGAGAATAGCTTTGAATTCTTCAGGTTCCCATGGCTAGTGCTCAACTGAAACAGGGTGCTATGGTGGAAAAAGTGGGGTGAAATTGCTTTCTTTCCCTCTTACCTCTATTCCTGCAAAGCACAGAACAAAATTTTACCTTGCCCAACAGTCAAACAAAAAGGCTAATGCCTAGTGCTGTGGGTATAGGTGTTCCGTGTGAGAAATACCTCCCTACAGTCCCAAACTTAAGTCATGGACTGAGACAGAAACTAAGAAATCAATGGTCCTGAAATTTCCCTCCATCCTAGCAGTGTTGTTTTCTATCCAGTGTTCTCAAGGGACATCCCCCTTCATATGTGTTGTATCAGCAGCCTGACTGTGTGACACAAAACTGCATGGAATAGGAGGGACAAGAGCCTAAAACCAAAGATCATCAAAAGTTTTAAGCTCCCAACATCAACCAGGACCTCAGTTCATGGCCTAACCATATCCCTATCCTGGTCAACAAAGGATGAAGCAGCACAACAAATAAAACTTCAGTTTTACTTGCAAAGTGTAACAAAAAATATTTGAACAAGTTTTTTAATGCAGGAGGCTCTTTAAACCATTCTCCTTCCTACAGCCTTCAAAATCCCTATGCTTGTGGACTTCATCTTAACACCAAGCGCAATATTGCACACAACCAAGATTAGTCTTGTTACACGGAAAATTACCATCTGGCAGTCCTGGTATATTGTAACAGTATACTACTTTGAAAATAAGCAGCTCGTTTCAATTTTGAAAAAGTAACCTCATCTAGAATACTGTTACTGTGGTTAAAATCATCATTTTTTTGTCATTTCCCCCATATGTATCAATGATATTTTTCCATAAGGAAGTGGGGTATGACAAAATTGGAAGGGTGTGTGCGACAGAATCTGGATTTTGTTCACTGTTCAAAAGTATCCTTATCTGCACAAAATGATAAAAAATATCTAGTATCTGCCAGAAATTCAATTCCAGGTATCTGCTTTCTGACACAGAACAGTATTTTCATTTGCTACTCCTCTTCTGAACTTGTCAGGCAGCTAGGCAAGCACTGCTGCTGACATGACCCTGATCATCTGACATACAAACAGAGATGAAAATTATGATATTCAGTGTCACATTCATTGCCTGAATGGCCTTATAAATGATACTATTCAGAATGATGGTTTACTGTTGAAAGGAGGTGTTTTCTCTATATGTTGTGCATAAGACTACCACTTTCTCTAACATAAACTGGCTTTCAAAAGTTGTTTTAAACCCTGAAGAATTAAAATTAGGAAACTACTTCCCTTCTACACACAGAATCAAAACAAAATTAAACAGAAGAAAAATCTCCCTAATAGTTCTAAACTTGATTTATAGGCCAAACAATTCAAGAGCACACTTGTGCAGATAAAAAGGGGTAATAGAAATAATAATTTAGGATATTATTCATCAGATAGTACGCTATTTATCTGATGTTTGACAATATAGGCCTTGAACTTCTGACCCAGCATCAGCTGCTGTATAAGGTGATGTAAAAAGCAATGCCCTTGAGATGGGAAGAGCTTTACTTTCCATGTAAAAGCTGACCAACTTTGTAAAATAATTCCAATATTATTTCCAATAATTCAGACGCTCTTTACCCGTCCTATTTTTTTCCTATCTAGAAGTATCTCCACTCTTTCATGAAGTTTTTTAATGATAATCCACTAACTAGATTCCAATTACACACTTGTATGTTTTGCCCCCAGATTTCATGATATTCGTTCATCTGGACATTATTGTCCAGATTCAGCTAAAGAGCTTACCCAACATTTATTCATTGTGTGCATTTCCGAATCATTCATGACAGCAGGATGCAGAACTTTGGCCTGCATTTGTTTTATGCAATTTATGAAAACACACTTAAGAGCCCACCTGTTCCTCTTCCTGCATTGCATCTTCCATGATGACTCGGTCTGCAAAAACAGGTAAATCAGATTTTGTTTATCTCTTCAAAGAGAAACTGTCTTCCAGGGTGAATGAACATAAAATCTAATCTCAGATTGTGAGTATCTAAGGCAGACAATGTCTTATTTTTCCTTTGTGTTCACTGTATCCCAAAGGGAGCCCAAGTCTCACCTGGGTTGTCTACAATAAGGAGATGTTAATGATTTTCTGTGAAAGGCACGCAGAATTGCAATCATATGAACATAGATTTTGCAGCATAAAATGTCTGACATACAGGCAAGAATGTATTTTTTCACAGTATTAGGAAAAATCTATTTTTAGAAAAGAGTAAATAGTCCAGGAACATATGCCTAAAAAATTTCACAACCTTTGTGAATTATAATAGGAATAATCCTGGTATAAATTGATATAGGCAATTGCAAAGCCATGAAAAACAGGGTTTCATGTAATGGAAATGGCAAATGTGATGCTCTAGTAATGATGTCCAAACAGAAACCAAAACTGAGTTGCAATATTTAAAAGAGAAGTATTTAAATAATATAACTAGGAAAAAATATTATAAGGTAAATACAAGATTTGTAAGGAATCCTTTAGTTATTAAATTTGTATTCTAAAGTGAACCATCTTCCAGTCTCAAAAGACTTTCTTTTTCTTTAATTAAATTGAACTTCCTTAAAGATCAATCAAAATTCAATTGTAATATTGCATAATGAATCATAGAATCATAAAATAACAGAATGGTTTGAGTTGGAAGGGACCTTAAAGATCATCTAATTCTAACCATTCTGCAATGGGCAGGCACAGGTCCACAAGGCCAGGCTGTCAAAGCCCTATCCAGCCTGGTCTTGAACACTTCCAGGGGTGGTGCATCCATAAGTTCCCTGGGCAACCTTTTTCCAGTGCCTCACCACTCTCATTGTGAAGAAATTCCTCCTGATGTCTAAGTCTAAGTCTTCCCCTCTCCAATTTAAAGCCACTTCCCCTGGTCCTATCGCTGTGTGCCTTTGTAAAAAGGCCTTTCCTTGCTTGCTTGTACATCCCTTTCAGGTACTGGAAAGTCACTATAAGACCTCTCCAGGCTGAACAACCCCAACTCTCTCAGACTATTCTTGTATGGGAGATGCTCCAGCTCTCTGATCATCTTTGTAGCCCTCCTCTTGATCTGTTCCATATTTTTGTATGTTGAGTATTCCAGATGAGGTCTTACAAGAGAAGAATGGAGGGGCAGAATCACTTCCCTTGACTTGCTGGCTATGCTTCTTTTGATGCTGCACAGGATATGGTTGGCCTTCTGGTCTGTGAGTACACGTTGCCAGTTCACATTGAGTGCCTCCTCAGTGAGCACCCTCAAGTCCTTTTCTGCAGGGCTGTTCTCAATCATATCATTCCCCTATCCTGCAGTGAAACCGTGGACTGCCACAACCCAGCAATAGGACCTTGTACATGGCCTTGTTGAACCTCATGAGATCCACAGTGGCCCGCTTATCCAGCTTATCGAGGTCCCTTTGGATGACATCCCATCCTTCTGGTGTGACAGCTGCACCACTCAGCTTCGTATCATTTTACAAACTTGCTGAGTGTGCATTCAATCTCACTGTCTATAGCATTGATGAAGATCCTAAAGAGCACTGGTCCCAGTATGGACCCCTGAGGGACACCACTTGTCATAGATCTCCGTCTGGACATGAAGCCATTGACCACTAAATGAACTATATGAACTCCCATGCTATAAAATTGATACTCAAAATTGAAAAATGCATGTGTGCGTTTTTGTTTGTTTAACTAACAAATACAGAATTCTCAAAGGAGACAGTTTTTGCAAGGATTTTTTAGAATGTGGCACACATAGAGGCACGGAACTCGACCTAGTGATCTGGGCAGTCTCTTTCTATCATATTCACCTATCAACCCTTCTCCTTCGCCTCTCCTCTCCCCTCCTTTTTATCCCTGCCCCTCCTTTTTGGTGAGTCTCAGCACAGCTGTTTCATTAGCGAAGAGCATGGGCAGATAATCTACGTGCCCTTAATCTTCCGTTCTGGCAGTCTGGTTGCTAGCCTGCAAGACAGTCAGACTTCAGGGAAATGTCATTTGCCACCTGCTTTTCCATAGTCCAGGATATACATATATATTTTTCCAAGATGAAAGGTAACATAGATGCAAATAATAAAAACAGAGATGTGTTATTACTAATGCAAAGATTTGAGCAGTAAGAAATCTAATTCACTTTCTATGAAGGTGGAGTTTTTAAAAGAAGTGTTTACCCATATAAATAGATTACTGGAAATAAGAGATAGGTAATTGTTTCTTGAACATGAATGACTACTTTATTTGCAAATAAGTTTCACACACTCACTAAAAGCTGAATGGCATGTAAGGCAAAATCCAAGATTGTAAAGCTTGAAAGGTTGATTGATGATTTTAAGCTTAGTGGAGAAGACAAAGAGACAATGGAGCCATGCGTTGGTATCACACATGCACAATGCAGGAAAATATGTTATGTAAACAAAAAAACCCCAAGAGGATTAGTAAGATAAATTATACCTTAGTTATCACTACCTGAAAATCTGAAAAAAAAATTTCTGTTTAAACAGTTCATTACACATTCCACAAAGAAAGGATAAAATATGATAGTCTAACTAATAAAGTACATTCTCACAGCTAAGTTATTGGTTAAAAAGGAATGGAGTGCATGCTCCTATTTTTTTCAGGGGCATATGTCTGCCTGCTTGTCTTTTGGTGACTTTGCTCTGTTGAGTGTACTAACCAAGAATTTAGGCCAGAATTTTCAGGAACTAATTTTTTAAAAAAGGCTATTTTGCAATTTAAACTCAGGATTATAAGATTTATTAATCATTTAAAACAGTTGAATCAGGCTTTAAGAAATTTGCCCTTGCTTTCTTATCAATTAAACTAGAACTGGAATTTGTTACCTTTAGTCCATAATATGTACAATTAAAGTTTAATCTTTTTGATCTAAATAGCTTATCTGTCAATGTTTGAAAACTACCTTACATGTATGGTATCTACTTTAACCTACTAAAGACACCTGTCACTTAATACAATATTTTGTAACTGTGGCAGGTATGAGATTAATCCATACAAGAAAACAGACAGGTTTTCTTTGCATGCAGATAGCTATAAAACAAGACTCTGAGACAAATTACATTGGAAGCCTTTTGAAGAGACTTTGTTAATCATCAAATGAGAGTAATCAATATTAAACAAAACATAAATTTGTTTACAAGCACAGGCTGTGTGACTTTATGTTGTTCTTAAATATTCTCCAGGATTATGATAAGTCTCCCTATAACTTTTTATTTTGATGTTGGACCAGAAAACTTCCTGCTGCATATCTGCTTTCTGAGGCCTGCCCACACAGTGTCTTTGGAAGCTGCATGCCTTCTTGTCATAAACCCTTCTAAGTCCTCTTAAGGAGGTGCTTCCATATAACAGGCAAAGCCTGGAGCAGTGGAAGCCATGTGCCTCAATTTACCCTGTCAACAAACAAATATTTATGGGGTTTAGGAATGCACTTTATCTTGTATACTCTCCTATCTTGGCAGCCATTGCTTTGAAATTATTACAGGGTCTGAGACAGGAAAGCATGCTTACTCAAGATCCTGTAGATTGAAATCCCTCATAGGAGTACCCAGATCATAGAATCATAGAATCACCAGGTAGGAAAAGACCCATAGACCATTGAGTCCAACCATTCCTATCAAACACTAAACCGTGCCCCTAAGTACCTCGTCCACCCATCCCTTAAACACATCCAGGGATGGTGACTCAACCACCTCCCTGGACAGCCTGTTCCAGTGTCCAATGACCCTTTCTGTGAAAATGTTTTTCCTAATGTTCAGCAGAAACCTCCCTTGGGAAAGCTTGAGGCCATTCCCTCTCATCCTGTCCCCTGTCACTTGGGAGAAGAGGCTATATGCCTCTTCTCCACAACCTCCTTTCAGGTAGTTGTAGAGAGCAATAAGGCCTCCCCTCAGCCTCCACTTCTCCTAGCTAAAAAACCACAGCTCTCTCAGTCGCTCCTTGTAAGACATGTTCTCCACCCCCTTCACCAGCTTTGTTGCTCTTCTCTGGACTCACTCCAGAGTCTCAACATCCTTCTTGTCGTGAGGTGCCCAGAACTGAACACAGGATTCAAGGAGCAGTCTCAACAGTGCAGAGTACAGAGGGAGAATAACGTCCCTGGACCTGCTAGTCACACCATTTCTGATACAAACCAGGATGCCATTGGCCTTCTTGGCCACCTGGGCACACTGCTAGCTCATATTCAGTTGGCTGTCAACCAACACCCCCAAGTCTTTCTCCTCCAGGTAGCTTTCTAGACAGACTTTTCCTAGTCTGTAGCACTGCATAGGGGTTGTTGTGCCCCAAGTGCAAGACCTGGCATTTAGCCTTATGAAACCTCATGTCATTGGTCTTATCCCAGTAGTCTAGCCTGCTCAGATCCCTTTGGAAAGCCCACCTACCTCCCAGTAGATTGACATTTCCACCCATCTTAGTGTCATCTGCAAACTTGCTAAAGGTGCACTCTATGCCTTCATCCAGGTCATTGATGAAGACACTGAACAGGGCTGGACCCAGCACTGAGCCCTGGGGAACACCATTTGTAACTGGTCTCCAGCTGCAGTTAATATCATTTGCCACCATTCTCTGGGCCCGGCCATCCAACCAGTCTTCCACCCAGGAAAGTGTGCGCCTGTCCAGGCCAGAAGCTGTCAGTTTCTGAAGCAGAATTCTGTGAGAAACTGTGTCACAGGCTTACTGAAGTCCAGGAAGACCACATCCACAGCCTTGCCCTCATCCAAGAGTACAGTCACTTTATCATAGAAGATATTCAGGTTAGTTTGGCAAGACTTGCCTTTCATGAGCCCTTGTTGACTGGGCCTGATTAGCCGGTTGTCTTGCATGTGCTTCATGATTGCACATTAAGTACTTCAGCCTTTTCCTCATCCCCTCTCACTGTTGTTCCTTCTGCATCCAATAGGAACTGTATATTCTCCATAATCCTCCTTTTATTGTTAATATATTTATAGAAAGATTTTTTTATTTTCTTTCATAGACTCGGCAAATCTGATTTCTAGTTGGACCTTAGCCCTCCTCATTTTTTCTCTGCATGATCTCACTTCCCTCCTGTAGTCCACCCAAGACGCCTGCTCCTTCTTGCAAAGCTCATAAACATTTCTCTTCTTGTTGATATCTCTCAAAATCTCCATGCTCAACCAAGCTGGTTTTTTCCCCCACCAGCTCTTTTTCAGTAACATGGGGACAGTTTTCTCCTGAGCTGCTAGGATTTCCTTTTTCAAGAGCTCCCAGCACTCGTGGTCTCCCTTGCCCTTAAGGACTGTCTTCTGTGGGACTTAGCCAACCAGCCTTCTGAACAGTCCAAAGTCTGCCCTCTGGAAGTTTAATGCAACTGTCCTGCTAACCACTCTCTTCACCTCACCTAGAACTGAAACCCCTGTCACCTCAGGATTGCTTTGTCCCAGGCATCCTCCTACTGCTGCATCCCCCACAAGGCCTTCTCTGTTCACAAACATCAGGTCCAGGAGGGTAGCTTCCCTTGTTGGTTCTTTCACCAGCTGTGCAAGGAAGTTGTTTTCCATGCACTGCACGAACCTCCTGCACTGCTTCCTTTCTGCCCTATTGTATTTCCAGTATATATCGGGAAGATTGAAGTCTCCCATAAAGACAAGAAGTATTGATTTAGAGACTATCCCCAGCTGTTTACGGAAAAGCTCATCAGCTGCCTCTTCTTGGCTGGGTGGTCTGAAACAGAGTCCCATCACAAAATCTGCCTTCTTTTGGGCTCCTCTGATTTTAACCCACAGGCACTTGATCTCCTCATCACCATAATCAAGCTCGATGGTATCCAAGTCCTCTCTTACATAGAGGTCTACTCCACCTCCTCTCCTACCCTTCCTGTCCGGCCTGAAGAGTTTGTACCCTAATATAATTGCACTCCAGTTATATGAGTCAACCCACCACGTTTCCGTGATGGCAATGACATCATAGCCTGATTTCCCTATGACAGCTTCCAACATCTCCTTCTTATTACCCATACTGCGTGCATTGGTGTAAATGCACTTCAGCTGAGTTTGCAAACCTTCAGCCCTCATAGAGGGAATAGAGTTTATTCCCAATTGGGTGGTTGTTGCGGTAGCTAACACCAGAATGCCAGTATCTTCCTTACCATCATCAGGTGTAATCACCCCGACTTGTTTGCAGACTTGTGGTCCACACCATTACACCATCTCCAACTCACTGGTGTCCCACTTACAGGCTCACTCCTGTCTAGCCTAGTCTCATCCCCCTCCTCCTTCACATCTAGTTTAAAGCTCAATTAATGAGCCTAGCTAGATTTTTAGCAAGGGCTTTAGTCCCCCTTAGGAGATATGCATGTCCCATCCCTAGTAAGAAAGCCTGGGCGTTCGTGGACCACCCCACGATCAAAGAAACCGAAGCCTCTCTCCTCACACTAGGCTTGGAGCCAGGAATTAATCTAATTTTTCTTCTTGACTTCTTGTTCCTCTGTATTTAGCAGTGGAATAGAGCTAAATACTATTTGAGCCCCAGAGCCCTCCATCATTTTCCCTAGAGCCCTGAAGTCTCTCATAATGGCTTTGAGCTTTCTGTTCTCTGTATCATCACTACAAATTTGGAATACTATCAGAGGATAATAGCCTGTCTCTTGGACTAGTGAAGGAAGTTTTCTACTTACCTTCTTCACTGATGTCCCTGGTAAGCAGCAGACCTCTCTGTGCAGTGGGTCCAGTCTGCATATGGGTCCCTCCCTTCCTTTTAGAAGGGAATCCTCTACGACATTCACTCTCCTCTTCTTCTTAATGGACGATGTTTTTATATTTTTCTGAGGATGGTGCAGGCTGGGGAAAGATTCTAGGCTGTGGGAGCCATCATCCTCATCCTTGGGGATGAATTCCACATGCAGTGCTTATTATTTGTTCAATATTTGAGGATCTGGTGTTTTGTTGTCTGGGTGGGGGGAGCAGGTTTCCTTCGTTGGACAGGAACTTGCTGCCATTCCCCATCCCTGGTTCCCCCAACCTTGCAGTTTGTAGGTGGGTGGTGTTCAGACACATCAGCTCCAGCAGCCTGCTGAGTTAATGACAAGGCACTGCTCCACTGGTCTATCTCCCTCTCACATTCTGATAGTCCTCAGCCTCATTACCTCCTTTCTTAGCTCTTCCACCATATGAAGGAGTTCCCCCACGCAAGCACAGCTTCCGCAAGTGAAGCCAGGAGCAGAGGCATGAGCCAGTGTGGGAGGAGGGTTACTGCCTGCAGTCCAGGGTCTGGGTAGCTCTGTCTGGGTGGTAGCATCCATTGTGCTTGCTGCAGCACCTGGTGCAGCTTTAATCTTCTGATGGGTGGCCACTACGGTCCTCAGTGTCTTCTGGCTAGTCTCTAGCCCCTCTCTGCACCCTGCCTACTTGAACTATGGCTCAAACTGCCCCTTGACAATAACATGCCCTGCACTTCTTCACTGTGCTCCCAAGGGACCATTTAAAGCACCCTCCCATCAGGCACCACGTGGGACCAACATTTGCTGGCTGTCAAGAGTTCAGTGCCGCCCGCCTGGGTGTTTCTGGGATTTTCCTGGCTCAGATGTTGCCCTATTTTCTTTGTGGGTGAAAAGTTTAATAGTATTTTCTACAGTCTTTTGGGATCCTATACATACTAGTTCTTCACAGGTGAAATCACCTGTTACAGAAAGACCTAACACTATGGTTAAGACCCTACTCTAGTCACTGGAGTCTACAGAGTCCCTCTATACAACAGAAAAAACAAGTGGTGACATATTGGAACAAATTGTTGTTTTCCACTCGCCAAAGTTATGAAACTTGCCTGCAAATCTGTAGAGTCCCAAAGGCATTTGTCACTCCCCTAGTTAGACTGAATACAGCATATTACAAAAAAAACATGGTGTGCTGTCTTGTAAATACATTGCTTTACTACTACATGCTTCATTCTTCCCATAACAAGAAAAAAACCTCAAATTTTTTTCAAGTTTAAAACACATAGGTCTTCTTTTCAATGGGAAACATTGAATAACAGCAAAAAATCCTTTAAGGAGATAGGGTAGATAAGGAAGTAATCTATATTTTCAAACAAAATATTTATTTCCAGAAGACTTGTCCCATGAAAGGCTACAGATCTTTCAAGAGTTAATGTATTTTTTGGTCTGGTGTACATCAAAAATTGTGACTTTTCAGTGCTAGGCAGTCCTTCCTGGGTATTTCTACATATTGATGTGTAACAGTGATGCTTGCACACAAGAAACAGCAGATGATTTAACAATGTGAAAATCTATGCAAAGTTTATTTTAATAAAAATTTATTTTCTTTTAGCATGAGTGATATTTTAAAATGTAAGTTTTCAATGGTAAGTGCTTTCACCCTCAGAATGTACAAATCTGCTGATAGGTAGAGCAGTAACACATTATCAAGAAGCAATGACATTACAAGATGCAGAAATGGATTCGATGCACCCGCATTTCTATAACAAGCCATTGTTTTCTAATAAAAAGTACAAAAATAGTTCATTTCTATAGGACAAGGAAGTAAATGTAAGGTAATAGGGATAATATACTCAGAAGTGCATTCAAGGTCATTGAATGCTGAAAGCTGTGACCATTTGATCATCGATCTTCTAATTCCACCTGAGAGTACTACAAAAATCTTGGTCTCAGTCTTGAGGAAATACCACCCATGATTGACAAAGAGGTATTTTTTTAATTAGAAAGAATCAGACATCCTTGGGGAAAGACTAGGTCTTTGCTTTTTCCTCACTATGCTGGACTCCCGACGTGAGAATCTAAATGAAGAAGGACACCCAGTAGAGGTTTGAAACACTGTCTTGGTAGGTAGAGAATAGTAGAACTGAAAGATAATCAAGTTTGACTTCTACCACATAATGGCAACTTGAAGTTATTATGTTTCTTATTTAAGCTTGTCTGTGTTCATCAAGTCCAACTGCCAGGCTAAAACCATCATGCCCACTAATCCATGCCCAGAAGTGCCACATTTACATGGATTTTGGACACTTCCAGGGACAGTGACTCAACCACTTCCCTCTGTGGCCTGTTTCAATGTTTTAACACTCTTTCAGTACAGACTTTTTCCCCAGTAACCAATCTAAACCTACCCTGGCATAACTTGAAGCCATTTCCTGTCGTACAATCTCTATTTACTCTGGAGAAGAGACCAACACTTACAAACTCCTTTCAGGTAGCAGTAGGTGGTGCTAAGGCCTTCCCTCAGCCTCCTCACAACCTTCGCCAGACCAAACAACGTCAGTTCCTTCAGCCTCTCCTCATAACACTTGTGCCCTAGGCCCTTCAACAGCCTTATTGCCATTTTCTGGATATGGTCCAGTACCTCAATGTCCTTGTACTGAGAGGCCCAATACTGAACATCAGATTTGAGGTTTGGCCTCACCAGTGCTCAAAACACGGAGATAATCACTTCCCTACTCCTTCTGGCCGTGCTATTTCTGATAAAAGCCAGGATTCTATGTGATTTCTTTTAGTTAAAAAGAAAAATCAAAGGAGGTAAACCCCAAACTTGGTTATGCAAGCACTCCCCTTTCAAAACCTTCAACACATACAAATGTTGTAAATAGTATCCTAGTACCTAATTTCCAAAGACAGACTAATTCCTTCTGAAGTGAAAGGAGAGATCTTTTAGCAGTGACCTGTAGTTGAACTTGTAAGTCCTTACTTAACTGAAAACAACCACTGGACACATAACCAGCCCTATCCTCATCAACAGAACCCCCTCAGTCGTTCAAATAGTCATGGATAAAAGTGTGGGTTTACAACAAACAGGGAAATGACTAGGCCCAACCTAGTTGCAACAAAATGATTAACAACTCAACTAAATCCTTTCTTGAATACCTCTGGCACATGAATATTGAGCAGGTTTACGTAAAAGATAGATTTTAACTGGCCATACAACAACAGACTCGATAAGTTAGACTGATAAAACCAAAATTTTGAATTAAAGTATTTTTAATATAGTGAAAAAAACCTGATTTTTCTTCTCGCTTCACAGAATCAGTCTCAGTTCCCTTTAAGCTAAATGGGCTAGACATTAAGCCAAACATTTTTTTTTTAAATCTGGAATTACAAGACAGGATAGCAAGGTAATTGTGTCTGGTTTTACCCCAAAACCTGATGGTTTTACTTGTCATGTTAAGAAAACAAGAGGCACCTAGTGGTACCTACTGATGTTTTTGTGGAACCAACCAAACCACCACAAATATATACATGAACTACCACAGAAGCCTGTAAATTGACTGGCTCTAATTTTTTTTTTCATGAAAGCAGAGGAATACACTGCAATGGAATTTGCTGAATGAATTACTGACTCTTTCATTTGGTTTTACATCACCTGGGGAGCAATACATAACTTTTAAGCACATCCCATTGCAATGCTCTGCAGAATTGTAAGATGCTTCTTCCCCCCTTCTCAACAGTAAGCATTGGAAGTAATGCAAACATGAAATGAAGAAATGGTGTGTGGAACAGAAAACCTGTCATCTCAGAAAAAGCATCATGTATTCTAAAAGCAATATCTGAGAGTTTCAAATTAAGAGAGGAAATAAAGACATATCGCCATCCCATACTAGTATTAAAATGCCATAGAATCACGACATCGTACAATCATTTACATTAGAAAAGAGCTTGAAGATCATCAAAACCTAACACTGACAAGTCCATGACTAAACTATGTCCCCCAGTGCCACATGTACACATCTATTAAATACCTCCAGGGATGGCAGCTTATTCACTTCCCCAGTTAGCCTACTGCAATGTTTGACAACTCTTTTGGTGAAGAAACTTTTTCTACCTTGGTGCAACTCGAGGCCATTCTCATCCTATCACTTGTTACTTGCTGACATCATTCTTCACTATACTAAAATCTCAGTCTCATACTGAGTATAGCAGGCAGTCACCGAGCTCTAGCCTATAAAAGCCAGTGTTGACCATATATAAATTATCCACGTTGCCTCTCAGTGTACCTTTGCATGGAGATAAAAGGTATATTTATCCCCATGCACTCCTTTAAGTAGACTCAAGGATGAAGATAAGTACATAGCTTGTTTGCTTCCTTTCTAAATGTAAAATGTCGTGTGAGCTTCCATCTGCTAAGCTCAATAACCAAGCATACATATCAGCTACAATATCCTTTCCACTGGCACACAATCAAATACTTGTTATAATTTCTCCTGGTCTGCATACATTGGTCACAAAACCTGGTAGCTTTCCATTTCCACAATCACAAAACGTCTTTTGATTAGCATTGTATTTGCTTGCGTGAATGCATGAATTCATGAGTGTGCATACGGAGGGAGAGAAAAAGCTAAATGACACATTCTTAGATTTTAAAATGTAAATATTGAATCCCTTCTGAATGAAGCATATTGCACCAGAAAAGGACAGACTGGCTTGAAATGAAAGTGCAACAATTAAACAACAGTCGAATGCACAACTTAGAATCAATTAATATGGTGGCATTTTTACAGCGGTGTTTGCATTCAATAAAATGAGATTATTTGATGAAAAGAGAGATATACTTTGTCTTATTATTGTGTAAAACTTTGGGAAAAAACCAAACAGGAACTTCTACACTGCAAGAGGAATGTTTCACAATTCTTTATCAAGTGATAAAAAGTTAATGTATTTTGGACCCTCAATTACAGAATTATCTTATGGACATTTTTTTCTTGGTAAGCTATCAACAGATATTTACAATTTTGTTTAAATTATTCTCCAAGTACTGATTTGGTGATAAAAGCTACATTATCATGACTGTTTTCACAGACAGCAAACAGATGATCTAAATGAAGTTGGTGTTCTATCAGAGAGACTGTTAGCATTTTTCATCATTCCAATACTTCCAGTGTGTTTTAACACTTTCTCAGGTGCCAGTTGCAGTTTGCCATTTATACTGAGGAACAGAAAGTACAAAACGGTGAAAGCAGAAGACAATAGCGTTCCCTGGCACCTGACACTCTTAACAGAGATATTTCTAAGCATTCTGTCTTCATTTTGAATGATTATTTGGAACATAGAAATAGGATTAAAAAAAAAAGTGAGGTTACTTGGATTTGACTTTTTGTTAATCATAGCATGAAATGAAAATGTTATGATTTGGGACCAGGTTCTCTCTTCAGCCCTTCAGGTTCACTGAATGCCCTGCCTGTGAATTGATCAGTTGCTACTATACCTCACGCCATTATATGTGTACAAGTGTATGCGTATGTATATTACCAATATATATGTATGTATAAATAATTTCCTGATGAATGCGTCTCTTTTTATTTCTTAACAATCAATAAACACAAAATTATGCCTGGTATTATGTAAGCTTTTTTATCACATGCACAATTTGACACTTAGTATCACAAATAGTGCCTCTGAGTCTCCCCTTCTTCTTGTCTCGTGTAAGAGAAAACAGGAAATAACATTTATACATTTTTGCTATTATTTTATCTGTACAGGATGCTTATAAATTTATTGTGCTTTTCCTGAAATTCTGCAAAAATGTAACACTCGTTTTTTCATTCAAGTAACACTTTAAAAGTGACACTTCTCATTCACAAGTGGGCCATTAATAGTCATATACTAGAGAGAAAATGGAGTTCAATCAGAGGCTTAAAGCAATATAGTCTATCTGCTATAAAATAAAAATCTTTCTGGCTTTGGTCAGATGCTAGTAGTCTAGGATTTTTTGTAATACTCTTAACAAAATATCTAACTAGGTCAAATACTTCATGTAATGGTTTCTCAAATGTTTTCAATGAAAAAACTATAATCAAGCAAAGAAAATTTCTAAAATAGCACTTAAATTAAATTTTACTTTCCACTGTGTGACACTTTTCAAATACCTATTTTCCACATAAATGTGTCCACTTGTACTGGAGATTTACTGCAGAGTTTCATCTTCTTGCAATGATATAACAGTGTTCCAGGGGACTGCCAACAAGCCGATTGATTTGAAGATTTCTGTTTTTAGAGTTTCACAATATTCCCATTAGAAGTTAAAAATTCCATGGAACAAAAAAACCCCAAACAACCACCAACAAATCCCACAGAAGTAAGTGGTGGAAGGCTACCTAGAGAAAGATGCACTTTTCTTTCCTGCACTCAATAGTTGCTGATAAAATATTTTGTAGTACTGTATTCCAGATAAAATATATCCAGCACTTCTCTGTGCAAGTGAGTAACAAGTCTTAAATGTCTTTTGAAGGCAAAAGAAGGTGGCATTAGTGTAGGGTAGCAAAATTATGAAAGACCTTAAAATACGAAAGAGTAGGCAAAGATGGACAAGTATTCCCTACAGTAATATTCTGCAAACCACACCTAGCAGCATTTCTGCAGTTGCACAACTTTCTCAAGAAGAAAGTCATGTTTGACAATTAGATTAAGATAAGTGATTCTGATTGTTTGCTTTTATCTCTCCTTACATTCCCAAGCAGGAATAATCTCAGTATATCTTAGGACATTCAAAGTATTTTACTCAACATGTCAGATACCTGGGATGAAAGCCTTCCCCAGCTGAAGGAAATGAGACCTGTTGAATGCATAAAGCAAGATACCCAGCTGTTATTCCTATAGTTACTGTTGTACCTCATGCATTAAAAGCCTCTCATGTTTTATGATCCAGAGTACAGTGTAATTGATAATACAGAAAAAGAAACTGTACAACCCTCTGATTTAAAATAGAGTATTATTTAAAAATAAAAATGTCTACTTGCTTGGATGGCAAATCGTGATAGATGTTAACATGTCTATGTGTGTTCAGACATACCACAATTTATAAAAAACCGAGGCAAGATCAAGCTCCTAAAAAAGAGGGTGTGAATAATAATAATAATAATAATAATAATAATAATAATAATAATAATAATAATAATATAATGACAAAACTTTACCAGATTAATTAACGTATGAAATACCTCTGCACTTTTAAAGAAGAGTTGAATCAAAGTAACTGCCCTTCACTTGCAGGTAGTACAATTATCCTGAAATTAAATGCCATATTCTGAATTGTTTTGCAAGACTGCAGAATTCACTGTGAAAAATCCATACAGAAAATAAAAATATCCATAAGTGCGTACCCTCCTCTTACTTTTGTTAGACAAATATTTCTCAGCTTTTTTGAGCTAAAAGCAAAATTAGGCAGGGATAGGAGGGAGTTTAAAAGAAAACTAAACTGTCATTGATATGTTATAATGCAATATAATCCTTTGAGAAAACGTGCCTGATTTCATAGCACCTCAGCAATAATGTTCTACAGAATTGGTGGCTTTCTACAAATCCTTAAATACTGTTCTTGTCTTTGAAAGATGTCTCACATGCAGAAGTAAAGAGCACTGGTAAAAGTGGTCTTGTATAGAACCACCTTCAGAAGACTCTAATTTAAGTGAAAGACCTTAACTCAAAAGCAAAATATTAACACTTAACTGTTATCTGTCCATATGACCACAATAAAAACATTTAATAAAAGATATAATTTTCCTAAACAGTGTATATGCTGATCTGTATGAGTATATCTGTATGAGAATGCTTTGTACGGTTTACTCCCTGCTTTTCATGGTTTGTATTGGTGAGATTTGTAAACATTTTTTCTGCAAAATTAGTGAAGATACGATGATTTCACTTACATGATCCAGTCTGTTCCCAAAGTACAACCTACTGCCAGTTTCAGGACATGGGTGTTCTCGTGAGCTATGTTCTGGGGTCATGTAACATTAAAATTTTCTCCTACATGGATGGTACTTAACTCAAATAGCTGAAAATGTGAGCATGCATGAGTATATTAGCAGAAAGTAAAGCAACAGTAGAAAATGTGATAGGCTAGACAGAAATAATCTTACTAGCAACTGTTGAATAATGGTAAATTCTTGGTATGTGCATACTTTTCATTACTTCATAGTTCAGGTGGATAGATGGCATTCTTGTGCAAACCACAAAAAAATCCCAAAATCAACTCCCATGCAGACATCCCCTCCCCACCTAAGCAATTCAGCACACAACATCCTATCTATGTTGTAATCATTAGGCCCTTTTCTCTCTTCAACAACAAGTATTAATCTTAACTCTTCATTGTGTTACCTAACAGCTAGATATTAAGATATTTGGATTCATGGTGCATGGTTAATCTGCTGTTTGTGTAATCATACTATGTGTTTTTCTGCAGTAGAAGGTTTACTGGTATTTTAGAGGCAATGATATATAGGTTGAATTGTATGGGATGGATCAATTCTTCCTCTTTATACCAATTTTGTCCTGGGTGATGTCACTGATTACAAACATACCTGTGTATCAGAAAACATCAGTACTTGCAAGACAGATCTTTTTGATGGGATGCTTGATTTCAGCATTCTCTTGGGGGCTGAGTAGCTTGTTCATATTAGTGATAGATCCATGTATGAGTCAAATCATGGAATTTATGGTTTCATATTTTGGAGGAGGGTATGCTGTATTAATAATCACAGTTGTCACTGGATAGTAGCCCTTCAGTATATAAAATGAGACACACTGAAAGTAGTGAAAGGTCAGTAAGTTCGGAACCATAAGAAAACCAGAGAAGTGGACAGTGCTGGATGACTGACACATTTAATTATTTTATTTTTGTACTGTGAGCAACTATAACTGTTCGCAATCTTGCCTGAATTTCAATGGTGTTTTCCTAAGAAAATGCCCACATTTGCTAAGAACTACATCATGTTGGTATTGAAATGTGCCTTCCCGATATTATTCCTTTCCCTCTCTCCAGTTCTCCACACCATCTCTATCCTTGTCCAGAAACTTCTTTCTCATAATCTCTCCACTTCCTACTGGCTCCTAAAAAAACAATTGGTAAATTAATTCCCTTGAGAATATGGGACAGCTTTTACAACATGGGGAACGTTAGACATAGTGCCTCTGTACCACCTCTGCTGAAAGAGCATCTCCACAGATGTTGCAGCCATAGTATTCTGGCACATTACAGCATCCACATTATGAAGAGACAGCAGGAAAGCAAAATATGCTCTTGTCTAGCATCTGCTAGATTAAAATCTGAGGTTTGAACTATAAGGTTCATATGAAAGCAGCTCATGTAGAGTTTATAACTTCAGTTTAAACAAGAAGTCAGATTCTGAAGAACTGAAAGGCAGGAGTATTAAAGAAACAGCTGTTGAACTCCAGTGAACTTCTGGCTGAACATAGTTCTTATTAGCTGACAGAGTCATGATTTTGTACACAATAGTTCTGCACTACATCTTTACTTAATAGACTCCCCAAGGCAGTTGCTTTTGTACACAGGGAACAGATACTAGGACAAAGAACAAGGCTCCATGTACCTTTGCATCAGCAAACAGTTGCTGTTCCTGACCCTGAAAAGCCAGTGTACTTGGAGCCATCCCTCCCTCTCAGATAATTCCTTTCTTACTAAGATAAAACTTCCTTCACTCAATTCAACAAATGTTGCTGAATAAATATTTCTGCAACTTGCCTCAATGCTATTTCCCTTGTGGTTTTAAGTCTAAGGATTTCTGGCAATCCACAAACTCTTTCTAAGATGTTGACAGCTTAATTAAAAAAAAAACAAACCAAAACAAAAAACCCATCACCATTCATGTCAAAAGAGAACAAGAAACAGACTGTAGAAGCTTTAGGATTTTGCAGGTCAAAGAAAAATAGCATACCACAACTAGTCCACTGAGCATAATGGTTAATTGTATGTCTGTGACACCTCTCCCTTAGATTTAAAAAAAAAGGGGGAGGGGGGCAAGGTGGAGTCTTATACAATTGCACAGCCTCATTGCTAAAACCATGTGTGTTTTGCATATGTATGTCACACACAAGCAACCTATATGCATGGCTCTGATCTGCTGAATTCTGACAGTGATACCTTTTGTCATCCAAGCATTGTCATTGACTTCAAAGGGACTACTTCCAGGACTAAACTTAGTCCTGTGTGCAACCATAGGATCAAGGAGCTGCTATAAACATATGTCCCCATTTACCATACAAAATAGATATGCATTGCTCCTTTTGCTGTCATCTCCTTTGATAGAAACTCATTCTTCAACAGAAGTGTGATAAACTGGCAGGTGGTCATTATTAGAAAGGTCGTTAACATTGTCAAGAATCTTTCGAAAGCTGACATTGCACCTAGAGGTTTATCAGTCCAGAGCCACGGATTCTAGAACAATTTATCTGACAATTATTTTTAACAATTTATTTATTATTTTTGACAATTTCTTTTATTTGTGATGTTCTGCTCCTCTTTCACCCCACTGTTCATGTATACAGTTGCCCCAAGCTTTGTCTTTAAGTAACCTGCAGCAATAGTAAAGTTGTGAAAGAGCTACTTTAATTACAAGTACCACAGTAATGAATTCAATTACACTCATTTATCATAAAGGGATTCTCCATCTGTCTCTAAAGTATGCTCTGTAATACAAGGATGATGAGAATTTATCACAGTTTGAAACACACTATTTTGGTTAGCTCTTTGTAAGCTTTCAGTCAAAGCTGCATTTTGATTGAAAGAGCACACTGGGGTGTGTGGGGATGTGTGTGTGCATGCACACATGTGTGTGTGGTCTCCTAATTATTTGCTCTTCAATGCATTTGGGGTCAAGCTGCAATCCCTGTAGGCAGCAGAAGACAGGGAAAGCAACTGACTGCTTTTTCCCAGGCATGGAAAGGAAAGTGACTTCTCAAGTTTTTTTCTGGCCACTGTACAAATTGTTCCCAAGCATGGAGAGTTTCCAAAAGACCTAATTAGCAACTTACTGCAAACACTTCTTTGCATTAGCTAATGATCTGGCTACACTTGTAAGCAAACAGTACCAACATATCTAATCAATGCAGAAAACCCAACAGAATGCCTATTAAACATCTGGATGTAATTTTATAGTTAAGACTTAGAACAAAATGAAAACATATGCAGGTTTCTTTTATCTATGCCTCAACAAAAAAAAAACTTGTTGATACAAAACCACACTGACCGGTCAATGTGTCATTTCCACAAAACATGGTCATTTCCCTTCAAATGCTCTCAGTTTAATTTTGTTGGTTTCCTGCAACCTTTTATTTTGCATATTGTGTGAAACCAGAAGGGATTCTTTGGACCAGATTTTATTGCTGCATGATTTGCCATTAACTTTTTTTTCAAATTCAGCTTGGGTAATTTTTAAGACTGGGAAGAAGGGAATATAGAGAGGATGATAAAAATACTTAATCCAACCCAAGCTATTCTATGATTCTATGAACTTTCTGAAAGTTCTTGCCTACATGGAAAGCTACTACTTAAAAATAAATTAAATTACAAAGAGGGTATGCAATGGCTATTAGCCAAAAGATATCAAATAATTAGAAATATAATTGCTTTACCCTGCTCATAGAATTTTAACTTCATACATAAAGAAATATTTTAAAAGTTATATTGTTTTGTGTCCCCTTATAACAATTATTATTCTTTCAGTTGAATAGGTAGTTACTACTATACCACATGCACAGTATGACTCGGACATTATTTTTCTATTCAACTTGTGTCATCCTGTTATTAAAAAAAAAAAATAGAACAACATCCTTCCCACCATGCATATATACGGAATTTTTATAGTGTATTCTGTTATTTTTGTCAGTTGAAAGCCCAAGGATTGCTCAGTCTTAAACTCTGAAAGCATAACATTTATTAAATTCTGTAATTGCTTCCTCTACTAATTTGGTCTCACTATGCAAGCAGTGGGATAAATCACAAACTTTCTAAATTGTTTCCTGCTCACCGGCAGCAAACTCCTAGTGATTAACATCATGAACATTTTTGTTACAAATGCCAGTTTGTAGGAAGTTAAAAAATATTGCTTGTAAATTGTACTGTTAGCAGTAAAGGAAGAACATAAACAGTATGCTAAACAGATCATCATACAATGTGTCGCTTCCCAATAGAAAAGACGCTACATTTGACACCCTTTCTGTATATTCACAGTATATTTTGGGCTCAATACTGCTTTTTTGGACTCAAAGTACCAACTGCTTCCAGTTTTCAGTATATAACCAGTTCAGAAGTAGGCCCTTTTGCTATATCAGGTAACAACACATTAAACCACTTACAGCAAAAACATTTCAAACAGCAGACTCAAATGGATGACTAAACAGAATGGTTTGGGAGAGTTTAATACTGAACACAAACTTTTTCTTTTAAAACTTGGGAGAAAGGTTTAAATACAATTAATTTTAATCCAGTTTGAGAACTATGTAGAGTACGTAGAGTATTGTGGCATAATGATCTGGTATAAAATTCTACCTTGAGTTGAATACAGCTCTTCACAACATACTTATAGCCACATTTTGGTCTTTCAGTAGTATACATAGTGAGTTTTGCCATGGAATGAGGATGCAGAGTTTTCTGGGATTAATCCAGATTAATACCCATGTAACAAAATCTATTTTTTAATGCTCAAATCTGCCAGTGATAATGCAATATAAATTAACTAAATATCAGTTCACGTTTGCTAATATTCATACTGTGTAAAGTTGGTGTCTCAATTGGTTCTGCTACTGATCTAACACCTCTTCTATCACAATTGTAATAGGAAAGATTCCAAATATCCTTAACTGTCTGATTCCAGAATCTAAGTAGGTTAAAAGCACTTGTTACAAAAACCCACATAAACCAGGAAAGCACACCTTTTCTCTTTCTCTTAAAACACGCTCTGGAAGCCTTTTTGACTTTCATGGAGGTAAGCTATCAAAAAAAACAAACAAAAAAACCCAAACTTTTTTTATGTTCCAAAACCAAGTGTTGTTTTAATGTCCTGTTAATATCACATTAAAAACTTGTTGCAGCAGGTTAAGCAAAGCACAAATAAAATTAGGTAAGTGTTACGTTATTACAGACTCCATAGCTACTAGGTACACACACAAAGCATATAATAATCGTTTGCATTTTTATGGTGTCTCTAAACTGGAGATCTAAGTATTTTATAAGCATTAATTAATTAGTCTTTCTAATGCCATGAACAGAGCAGTGAGTTGGTTGGTCCAAGACTACAAAAGAAGAGCCAGGAATAGAATGCAAGATATTCAGCTTTACTCATGCACATAGGACACCAGACAAGTTTACACTTGGGTCTTGGGAATCAAAATATATCCAAGTGCACTACCAAGAGTACATTGCTTCACATCTGAAAAAAAAATACTAGAAGTCCTCACGTTTATTTATGTATTCACAAAGACACATGCATATATATGATATAAATACAAACACACAGACGCATGTACACGCACAGACACACGCATCTGTTTTCATAGTACAGCAATGAAGTTCGAACTTCACTTTAGAAGACTGAGGGAGTTTATTTTATTTTTCCTTTGGTTGCTTCTTTGTAAAACCAGGAATAATGTAGGATGGAAATTAGCACTCTGAATGAGTAAAGCTGTATCCTGACACTGCAACAAATCAAATTTCAACCACAGACCTATGTTTAGACATATCTTTAGGAGACAAGATGAAGTGCAATAAAATTCCTAATAAGCATGCCTAGTAAACATCAATGCAGAATTGTGTGAAAACACAATGCTGCAACACATTTCAAGGCCTCTTTCTAGGCAGTATACAGATATACTAGCAGAATAAATGTGTCTAAAAGCAAGTCTGAAGATACCAGTACTTCACACTCTAGCATGTAATTCTGCTGTGAATAACATGGTTGCTAACAGATTTTTATAAGTTTACTTCCCTCTGCAAGCTGTGTCATCATTTGTCATCTCAGTAGTCACACAAGAGTCCCTAGAATTTTTTGGGGCCTCATCTACCTCCAGCAGACAACAGTAAAGGCCTTGACAGCCTTCCTCTGACAGGCCTCACTTACAAAGAAGGCCTTTTTTACCCAAAGGACAACTGAACTGCCGTCTGACCAGAGGTTCACTCGTACATTTCAGCTGGTATATCTGAGCAATGCAAACAATCATTTCTTTGTGGCATTTTCTGCATAGCTGGAAGCACTGTCAGCAGGTACTACAACACCACGTACCGGTACTGTAACATAAATACCGGGAAAGCTGCCGTATTCGTCTATTCCCTACAAAGATTCTCGGAAGAGGAAAATTTTGCTTTTTCCGTTTGATGCTCTGGGCCAGTCTCCGTGTGCGCCTTGGCCCGGGTGCGGGGCCGCCTCCTTCGCCCGCCCCAGCCTCCGCCGGGTCGCGCCAGTGTGTGGTTACTGGCAAGAAATGGCGGATGCCGACCACTACAAACCGAAAACACGTCAGTACACGCGTTCCCTCGGACGGACGGGTGAGCCACCCTCTTAACAGAGGCCCCGTGACAAGAAACCTCCGCTGGACTGCAGGTGGAAAGACGGGTCTCATCTCACAAAGCGGCCCCGTCTAGGGTGAGTTCTAACAAAGCACCGCGGGTTAGTCGCACTAACGGCAAACGGGAAAACCCACTTCACCCAACAGGAACAAGACCGACTGCCAGCCTCCCCATACTCTGCCGCCGAGCCTCGAGACCAAGAAAAAGGCGCACGCAGGCGCCGCAGGCACGGCCCACCGCTAGCCCCTTGCCGCCCCGCCCGCGTGCGAGCCCCACGTTACTTTGATTGACAACTTAGCCTCCCCACTCTCCTTTCCACTGACCTTCCCTCATCGCCGCGACACTGTGCGCTCCGTGCACTATTGGCTAGCCAGGAACGCACTGTGCCAGAAACGGTTCTCAGCGAAAGGCTGAGAGGCAGTAGGCTTAGTCCTGTCGCTATTGGTCCGTGGGGCCGAAGCGCATCACAGACCCACGTTGTCACTGAGGTTGACGATTGGGTGACGGGAGCGGCGGCCTCCTCCTTCTCTCCCCAGCCGGCGCGGCGGAGTAGGCGGGGCCGGGCGGCCGGTTAGCTGGCGGAGTGTGAAACCGCGTGCTAATGCAAGCGGAGCGGGCGAGGGTGGTCCGTTCCGCTGGGCTCTTGGTCGCGCTCCCGTCCCGCCACGCGTCTCCCGTGGGGCTGCCTGGGCTTCCTCGTTCCTTCGGCTGGCGCGGAGTGTAAAGAAGGTCGGCGGCGTTCCCGGCTGCTCAGGTCCGGAGTCTTCAGCCGCGGAGAACTTTATTGCGGCTCGGCGAGGAGCGGCGGGCAGCGCAGAGGAGGAGGGGGAAGACGAGAATGCGGATGAGGCTGCTGCTGCTGCTGCTGAATCTGTCGTGATTTACAGCGCTCCGGGGACATTGGTGAGCCGCAGAGCTCCCCGATGCGCGGCCGTCTTGGGTAGCCTGCAGTGGTGCTGTTACTCGAAGGAGCTTCCCCGTCTGATTTAGCTCCTGTATGGACGCTTTTATATATATTTTTTCCCCGACTCTATAGGTGTTTGGCTGGTCGGGCCAGCGGACATTGTGAGGGGTTTCGTTTTTCTTGCCCTAGGGACCTTTCTATAACTAACGGAAGAGTCTCTGCTGTGTGCGTTGTTTCCTTTCATCTGCCGTCCTGCGCTTCGTGCATTTGCTACTAAAGCTGCTCGAATCGTAGCCTGTTTGTGCAGAGCCACCTGACCGCCTCCCTCGTCCTTGTCCATTGCTCCGTGTCTTGCTGATGACCCGGCCCCTCCAACGACGCCCAGAAGCAGTCTTCCTCGCAGACTTTCTCTCTCCCACCTGGCTTGCGACGGTCTCGCCGCTGACACCGCGTCCCACTTGGACTTCCCCGTCTTGGCAAGAGGCAGAAGTGGCGAGAGGAGTAGTCTTCGCACAGGGTTTTCTGCCTTACAATTACATCGGCAACTTGGGTCTGGCAGGGGGATTATTCAGTCCCGCGGCGGGGCGGCCATTGGTATTCCCTCCGACCCCGTCGCGTCCCGCCGCTGCCGAGCGTAGTGGTTGTCGCCTGGAAGCCGGAGCGCTGGTTAAGAAGCGCGGAGCGGCGGTGACAATACTGAGTGCGGCCCTTCCTCCCCCGGAAAGCCCCAACCCTCCCCGAAACAATAGCA
Source organism: Coccyzus lansbergi (assembly GCA_033558105.1). Lineage (NCBI taxonomy): Eukaryota > Metazoa > Chordata > Aves > Cuculiformes > Coccyzidae > Coccyzus > Coccyzus lansbergi. The sequence continues at coordinate 348,690 of JAUMJK010000375.1, forward strand.
ACAAAGAACGCCGCGGCCGGAGAATGTCCCAGCGGCGGGAGCACTGAGCGGCGCATCGTCCCGCTCGTTGCCTCCGGCAGCGGACGGAAGGCGACCACCGGGTGTCGCCGCTACTGCCCCCTCGGTGCCCCGGGCGTGAGTACGGGGCGTGGGGGGCAGTTCGCTGCGAGAACTTTGCTGCGACAGAGTCCTGCCGCCGCTGGAGCCATGTTCCCACAGAGCCGGCACCCCGTAAGTACGGCCAGGCCGCCGCCACTCCGAGCGGGTCGGTGCCCTCCTGCCAGCGGTGCCCCACCCGGCGGAGGCGGGGGTGAGCGCCCTCCGGAGTTTGTATTCTCCTGCGAGGAGTGGCGCGCTCGGGCAGGGGATGCTCCTTTTCCCTCGATGCCTTTTGTTTCGTGTGCCACGTATTCGCTTTGGGAATGACGGCGGGGAGTCGCGGCCGGGCCGGGCGCGGCTCCCGGGCCGGGGTCGGCGGGGAGGAGCCAGCACGCCCCGCTTTCGGGCAGACGGCGGCGGCAGGATCCGAGTGGGTCGGGGCCAGAGCGGCTCCCGGAACGCAGTTAGCCTCATCCCCGGCAGATGAGGGACGGGAAGGAGGGTAACAAATACACAGCGCCCCGGGGTGGGCTGCGCTTTCCCCTTCTTGCCTCCCTTCCTGTTTCCCTGCTTCCCTCCATACTTCCGGCCCGACCGCGGCGGGCAGCGTTTCCCCACCCGACTCTGTCTCCGCGGGGCGGCCTCGCCTTGTCTGAACATGCTTCTCTCTCCCGTACCGGCCGCCGCGCCAGACCCCGCACCAGGCTGCGGGCCAGCCCTTCAAATTCACCATCCCAGAGTCGCTGGACCGCATTAAGGAGGAGTTCCAGTTCCTCCAGGCGCAGTACCACAGGTGAGCGCCGGCGAGCTCCTCGAGGCCGGGGGTGGTTTCCCTGTCCCTGTCTGGGCGCGCGGAGCTGTACTGGACGGCCACCTCCAGGCGGTGGCGTGCGGCGTCACGGCTGAGCCCCGCGGAGGACCCCGGCGGCTCGGGAGCCTCGGTCCCCGGCGGTGGCGGGGTGGGGGTGGGTGGGGGAGAAGTCAGAGGAGGGGTCCCTCGGAAGGAGGCAGCCGTGACCGGCTGGAATGCTCTTGCTGATGTCGCCTGGACATGTGCGAAAGGGTGGGACCATCGAACCTGAAGTGCTTCAACTATTCGGCATTTAAAAAAATCCCAAGCCAACAAATTGTTTGGGATCCTTATGTGAGATCTTTCTCGAGAAAAGACCTGAGCTAATTCTGTGGCACAGAGCATTAAGGAAGTTAATTCTCGTGTTTGCTTATTTGTGTGTGGTGTTAATGTAAAGATTAATAAAATATCACCATGCCGTGCTAAAAGAGCCAAGAAAGATTGTTAAAGCACAGGAATACTGTAGTACTAAGACAAAGTAGATTTGATTCTACTGAAGCTGTGGCATGCGGTTCTGATTGCTCTCCAGTCCTTCAGGTGTTCTTGTACGTGTGCTTGCCACTGAGGATCCTACAGCGATTTAGGTTACCAGTTCTTACACATGCAGGGCAATTAGTACTACAATTGCGTTAGTCTTCCTTAATTTTGTACTTATGTGCGTCTGCAAGATGGGGATAGGAATAAAATCTTTACAGGTTTCCCAGTTAGAAATTGATTGCTTTTGATTATGTTTCCTCTTTTTACATATAATAGTGTAGACTTAGCCTTACCTAAAATTCTTAATTTATTTAAACCATTTGTTACAGTAGAAATGCAGTATTAATTATGGACTTTTAGTATCTGTAAGTAGAAAATGCTGGCTTATGTACTAACTGTTCCCTCAGATGCTTACCAGTGTCGTCAAAGACCCCATACAGTTTAAAAGAGGTGAAAAGGAACGTTGAGGCATTTGCCTTCAGTGAAAGTAGTCAGAATTAGACTGTCTTTAATGATGAGAGAATGCAAGTGCCAAGTACAACTCTTTTTCATTTATGGAAACAAAAATAGAAAACAAGCTATGGGGAAGGTACTGTTAGCTACAGTGCAGTTAAGTTTAATAATTAAGAGACATACTCAAGCTGTAATTGTAAAGGTGAGTGGTGTTACTTGCAGTAATTTACTAAATGTAGTATACATAGAAGTGCCTTTGTTTTGCTACTGAGAATTACTTTGAAGAAATTCAGATACTGTTATTGCTTGAAAGTTGTAACAATAGCAGTTCTTTGTCCAAACGTGAAGGTTGGACGTGTTTGAGTTCTGGAGACATTTTGGGTCTCATACAGCACCGATGAAATATATTTTAAATTTCCTGTTCAGCTTTTGTATATAAAATATGAATTGTCTTTTTCTCTCTGTATCTGTGTATTAGTTTGAGTTTGTTTTTTCTTGAATTAGCTTCTGCTGTCAAAATACAAATAAAGTGGATAGATATCAAAACAAGTGACATAACAGCTACATTAAAGTGTGATCTGTTTTATAGCCTAAAATTGGAATGTGAGAAACTGGCAAGTGAAAAGACAGAAATGCAGAGGCACTATGTGATGGTAAGTATGTTTGTTTTTTCTTTATTTCAGTAAATATCCTCTCATACAATGTATGCCAGCATAAGAGAATAATGTATGCTTCTTTATTTACAGTATTATGAAATGTCGTATGGATTAAACATTGAAATGCACAAACAGGTAAGCCACAAAATCTGCAGTCTTAGTCCATTTAGGTGTAGCCATTCTGTTCATGAGACTGTGTTGTGTATTTGAATCAACAGGCTGATTAGTAGCTGTGATTAGTAAAGCTTTGCCTGCCTACTGTCAAATGAGGTATAGATTAGGCTGGGTGGCAAGGTGTTCTTAGTATTGGTTCTGAAAGGCATTGGCAAAAATAGGGAGGATCTCTTGTCTGTGGCTTGTGTGCTTTATGTGGTTTTACTTACTTAGTGGTAGAGTCTTTGAAATGCAGAACTGGTCTTATGTATGTATAGCATAGGTAGGGGTAGTAGCTCAAATGCTGGCCATTTAAAGGTATGTAAAGTTTAGTCGTTTGGAAAGCTATAGTTATGACTATGAGTTTTTAAGATCCTGTAAAATTCACACTTATGGCCACTGTAATGGTGAATAAAGAGGGAATTGAACTGGAACAAGACACTAAAGACCTCATAAAAGAAGAAAAACTAAATGATTGCTCAGTCCAGAGGACCCTCGCCTGAGTAGTCATTATCTGCCAAATAGCGCGTTAATGACAGGGTGTAAGTATTATGTAGATATGCTGACATTCACTCTTTCATCAAGATACTGGTACAATAAATCTTTCAGAAATTGACGGCCTCTTCAAAAATTATCATTAGATGAAGTTGCACAGTTGGACACATTTCAGAGTGCAACAATACAATTCTTTCTTGATGTGTATATACTCTTTCATCCAAAACTCTTTTCATTAAATTAAAGGGTATGTCTGACTGCCCTAGGGTGTGGCAAAGAAATTGATGAGTAGTGTTTCACTTGGTTCTGTACAGTAGCTGCATTAGACTTATTGTCTCGTATTTTAGAACAGCATGAGCTTTCCTGTGACGTGACTTTCCCAGGCTTTGTGATTTGGAGATTTCTTGGACTTTTTCTTTCCTTCTTCTCCTATATAACATTTTGGCACACTCTAACCTATGAGGAAGCCAGCATCTTTATAGCTGCCTCATTTGGTAAAGATGAATGATGTTTTCAGAAGATATTTGAAGAGAACATGTGATTTCAGTAAATGTAGCAGGAATGAACTTTAGATAAAATCAGTTAAGTCCACAGGATTAAAGAGTGTCAGAACTGAGGTTTTCACTTTCACCTTAGCATCTGTGTATTGCAAGGATTTAATGTTCTGAATGCATAATAGCTGTGATTGCATACCCAGTACGCAGTGATATCTCAGAAGCTTTTAGGATTTATGATAGAGCATTATACCTATGTGGATTCCAGCCAGTAAAAGTAAAGCACACTTGCTCTGTATGCTGTTAACAAGGGTAAACTTTTGGAAGCATAAATTAATTTCCCTGGATATGAGTTTCAGACACTGTGCTGTTTCATATTAAGTAATTTTAAGTCCTGATGAAAGTAGCACCTTCATGCTAAAGACTCTGTTTTGATGCCTGTGATTACAGGTGTCACCTGTGATGAGGGTTCCAAATGGTGGTATAGTTCAGTATGTAGATGTCTTAGATTACAGGAAACAAAAAGAAAATCCACCTACCAATGACATGTACAATGAATTTCCACTGCTAATGATAAATTCTGAGGAGGCTTTTAGCTGATAATCATAATTCTTATTAAAACTAGTGATGTCTAGCCCCAAAGGTGTAGCCAGAGTCAAATTAGTGCTTTTTGCTGACTGATCACCAGCATTGCCTAAGTGCTCATTATGTTGTAGAGGGCTTTTGGAGGTCTCATTACATTTGACAGGAATACTCTCTGGGGGAAACTGGGCATTAGCTAGACTCTTGACAGGCTGAAATTATTCCTACTTTATGGCTTATAACCAAATGCTAGCAAAACATCAGCAGGGGACACACAATTGTCATTTCTGAGAACATCTTTGTTACTGAAAAATGCAGTGATGGGGAAACTTTCCACTGAACAAGCTTTAATGTTTTTAAGGCCTGCCTCCTATGTGAATGCTGCACTTGCTCTCAGTGTGGATTAAAAAACCCAAAAGATTACACTGCAGTAGTATGCAGTGTGGTACATACATCACTGTTAGAGAAGAATCACTGATAAAATGAAGCAGTTGTGGTTTGCCTGCATATGAAAAAGCTGATTTCCTGTACTGATACAGTTTACTGTTTACTACAGTTACATCAGCGATTCCCTCTTCATTTGATCTGGTCATCTATAACAATTTCACTGAAACAAAGTTAGTCAGAACATAAATGTTGCTATAAGCAGGCTTAATTGAGGTGAACTTTTCACACACAAGCATTTATGCTGCAGAGCTTTCTACTTGAGTTTGTTGCATTTGACTCTAGAAACAGCTATGGTAAGACTTCAGCTTTGGTGTATCACAGTGACTAGTTACATAACTGTGTGCTAAAGTCCAATTGTTGCTGCTGCATTTCAAACGTGCTCGCTTAACAGTGGTCAAGGAAATAATCTTCTTGGCATACATGCGGCTGTGTGGCTAGTTTCTGAAGTCTTGTTTCTGTGTGCCTGTTTGTCTTTTTGAAAGAATTTCAAAGGTTAGTTCATAAGAGGTGGTTGTGTGTGGATTCTTACACTTCTTCAGATGTAATTATTACAAGTTGAATGTTAACTGACTAAGGTTTGCATACCTGAGACGGAAACAAATGCATAAGGATTTGTTTAGGACAGATGCACTTGATTCAGGTATCATTTTTATATGTGTCCAGTAGATGGAATAAATGAGAATATTTTGTGTGCTCTTAAATTTCTTTTCTGTATTACACTGTTCAGGTCAGATTTTTCCTGCTGTGGCGTCCATGGCTGGTAAAGCAGATGCATCAACTGCTAGTGCCGATATGATAGGGTGTTCAAAATTCTGCTGTACTTAAAAGAGTTGCTGCCCTTTGCTATTAGGGCAGCACCTCTTTATTTTCTTTAGTTGTCATCTTTTGTCATAAGTCAGAAGATAAAGGTTCCTGTGCATTTAATGCATCGATTGTTTACATGCAAGATTAGCTTTGTTCAATGGCGGTCCAAAGAAAGAAAAATACATGACTGCTGGACCAAGTGACACTAAATCAGCTACTGCAGTTTGTGGATTTCTGCCACAATGTCGACCACTAGATATCCCTCTATTTGAATAGGTTATTGTGATATCTGTGACCTGCCCAGAGGCAGATCTATCATTCAGTACCTTGCCTCGTGTAGGGAACTACACAAACTGTCAGACTGCATTATGTTAACCAATTGCACAAGAGTTAGATGTTTGTTTAGGCCTGGATTGTCTTATGGAATCATTTCTTATGCTGTATGATAAAGGACAAAGTCGTCTGCTGATATATCATTAGAACATCAGCCTTAAGGGAATTAAGGAGCTTACTTTGGTTTCTCCAGCAGCTGAGTAGGATGGCTGTGCTGTTAAAAAGGATTTATAGATAAATTAATTTTTTATTTTTTTTTCTACTTGCATCCTTATGGTTTTGCTGGTGTACAATGAGTGTTTCGTGATCCTTTTACAGTACAAATAGCCACTTAAGACCTGTTTTTATTTAGAAAGGGTAAGGTTGATTGGGACGTAATATTTTTCACTCAAAATTGTACTTATTCTACAAATATTTCATGTCTAAGTAAGCACAGTTTTATCATCAGTGCTGCCGTTTCAACCACAATTAGAGTTACCGGTTTAAATGAGGAGGAAACACCTAATGACCTAAACTTCCTTGACTTTGAACCACATTGAAACTTGAGACCAGCATTATTATTAAGAGTTTTTCTGACAGATTAAGGACAGTGTGTCTCCAAATGAGACCTTTAGATAACCGCATTGTCAGATATGATCTATTGTGTCAACTCCATAAACAATCTGAAATCTCACAGTGTAACCACTGCACATATGTTAAATACTGCCTGTTATATCTCGTGTTACTTACACATGTCTCACTTCTGGTTAGCTGGTGCTTATCAGAAGAGTGCACAGTACTGTTATTTTAAATAAAAGATAATAGCTTTGAGTAGAACTAATAGGATAATGTTTCCACTTGCAGTAAGACTTGTTGATATCTAATAGCAGTGTAAAACAATACTATTTTCATGTTTTGCATGATACTTAGTTGGACTGTGGATATAGCTATTTTAGCATTAGTAGTTGCTTACATATTTCCTTTCAGAAGAGGGAAAAGGAACAGGTGACAGGGAAAATTCCAGGCTTTCCAGCACGTATTTTTCAGAACAGCTAGTTTAATAGATCAGTCCTCGTGACTATTTATGGGCCATGACTTTTAAAGTACTTGCAAGTTGGTTCCGTATTCAGCCTGAAATTGCAGGCTGTGCTTTTGGAAATGTCAAATTTCCATCTTAAGTATATTATGGAGGTAATCTTGTACAACATCTCTGAGGAAGACTTTCCAGTGTTTGACCCAGTGTCATTATGAAGAATTTTTTTCCTTCACTAATTAGAACTTTGCCTTTCTGCACTAGTGACCATTGCCTGACTTTTGTTCTTCTGCTGTACACCTCTGAGAAGTGTCTGGCTTCCTTTCCACCTCTGTGCCAGCAATCTGATCTTCTCTCCCATTGATCCTTTTCTTCTTGAAACTAAACAAATCTAACTTATTCTTGGCACACGGTGTTCTATGATTCCCTGATGATCTTAGTGGTGTTGCTTGGGGGCTTGCTCTAGTTTTGCAACACTTTCCTTCTTGCCAAACAAGGGGAAAAAAAGGGGAAAGATTTATTTTAATCAGCTAGCTGATTAGAGTCATACTATTGCATCTTAGTATGAGATGTAGCCTTCATCAGCACAAGGGTGTGGGGCTGATGTGTATTCAGAGGACACCTGCATCCTCTTCTTTGCTTTGAACCTTGTTTTCACTGTTTTTATTTGATAGCTCCTAGTTATAGGGATAGGCAAGTGGGTGATGCCTAGCTGCTCTTTCAATGCACTCAAAATTTTTTGTCCCTGTTTTAACCCATCTGTGTTGACTCCTTTTCAGGTTTGGCAGTCCCATCCCTACACAGTTGTGTAGCTTTCTGCCTTGCTTTTCCCTCTGCCTTTCTTTTTTTGACTTCACCTGCTCAAATGAGGACTACAACCACATGTAATTCTGGTCTTTTGGATGCTTTTAATTTTTTTTTCTTTTTTTTTTTTTCTCTTTTCCTTTGGTAAAGATCTCAGTATCTGATTTCTCTTTTGGCTACTGTGAAATGCTGAACTGCTATAGTCACCTTTCACATTTGAGTTTGTGCTAGTGAATGATGGTTCTAAGCTCAGGAGTCATCATTTCACAGTAAGGCTAGGGATGATTGCTCCAGTGTTGCGGTTTTTTTGATAGTTAAATAACTAGTCCACTCTGCTGTGTTAAGATTCATATAAACAAATGGAAACAATATTGAATTGTGGCACTTGGAAAAGTTTTGTTTATAGCATTATTTCACAGGGTAGTAGTAGGTAAAATTTCTTAATGCTTGAGGATTCTTTTAGTTGATAGCAAGCCTAATTATTCTAAAATTTTCTAGTATCGGGAAAACAGTTCAGCAAATCAGGTTGGTAGGTTTCACTGAACTTCTTACAATGATAATACTGTTCTGTGGCTAATGTTTAAGTGTTTAGGAAGACTATCTCTAATTGAGAATTTGCTAAGTTTCACTTTCTTTATGTTTTTCAAAAGTGTGAGCAAATGAGCAGGGATAATTAAACTACAAATTAAAGTGCTTTGAGGGGTGTTGTGTAAGCTTTGTGTCAGGGCTGCTTATCTGGAAATACCTGCTACTTCTCTTGGGTGATCCAAGGAAATAACTAGGATTTTTGGCTATGTGGTAAGGAAGCAGGAAATGGAGCTTATTTTGGTGTAGATTTTTTGTTTGGTGTTTTGTCTTGCTTTTTGTCACACCACTCACCGTTCAGCAGAGGGCAGTCTGTTTTTATGCCTCTTGAAAGTTTTTGATTATTACATAAGCAGTCAGTTAAAGCAACTTGTAAGGTGACTAGTCAGCTTGTTGGCAAGAACACACAATAGAATTATGCATTAGGAGGCATGCCATTGGGATTTGCTGTAAATGTAATGGAGAACACAAGTTAATTGCCAATATTGCTTGTTTAACAGTTTGCAAGGGCAATGGTAACATGGATTTTTGAATTAAAAGGAGACAGCTCTTCTTTCTTTGTGCTGGAACATCTAGTTGGTGACCGAAGATAAAATTTATTTGGAGAACAAAATGTTGCTGCCTCTATTTGGTCCATTTTAAAGGCTTCTATGGATTAATGAGGGAAAACAGAGCTTTCAGTTTCAGAGAAGGGGAGTAAGAATGGATATGCTTATTCAGCTGCATCTTGATTAGGTATTATTTGTAACCTGCTTTCATTAGGTCAAGAAAAGGAAAGGGCATCTGAAATCATGTTTTTTATAATCTGTGGAAATGTGCCTATTTATGAAAATGTTTAGAAGTGTTCTGATAGCCCTGAATTGCTGTGGTCTTTGCTTCATAGTATGATGATCCCAGCTTTTTTAAATGTACAAATGTACAAGTTTGAATTAAATCCCTGGGAAGAGGGAATGAAACCCCTGTGATTTCATGGGAAAAATAACTAACAGATCCCATTTACAACAAAGCTTTTTGTTTTGTAAAAAAAAAAAAAACACACACACACAAAAAAAATCCCAGCAGATGTGTTTATCACTGTTCTTCACGTGTGAGCTCAGGTTTAAAGTCATTATGTATTTCTGTTCTTGTAATTGGTTATAAGGTTTTCATCTATTACTTTGTAGACAGCTAGCTGTCTGTGGCCTGAAATGATGGACATAAATTGCCAGTTAAGCAAACACAAAATCTTTAATTAACAAGATGTATGGGAAGCTCTTAGGTTGTTTCTTTAAAATGGAATATGTACTGCAGAATCACAGCACTAGAAAGGACCTAGTCCCTCCCTGTGTCCTAGCATAATCCACTATACCAGTGTCATTCCTGACAGGGTGCTTGTCTTATCTGTTAACAAAGACTTAAGTGGTGACTTGCAAGCTCTCTAGGTAGCAGACTGCTTTTATATCCTTACCATTGAAGTGCTTTTTCAGTTACATCTTTGATCTTGTCTGTTGCTTGATCTCATGCATTTTCTTCACCCTGGATAAGGACAGCAGATAGTTCCCCAGCCTTCCAGAACCATTGTGTAATACCTCTGTAGTCTAATATTCATTCTCTGAATGTTGTTGCCCAGCTGAAGTGAAGTGCCTGAAATAAGTACGTTACTCCAGGGGAGGAAAAGCTGTACTGAGTAGCATGGAAGGTTTACTTAGCATGGGACTTACTGTGGTAGCAGCCTTTTTTGCAACAGCATACTATTGACTTATGTTCAACCTCTGATCCACTGTGACCTAGAAATTCTTTTCTGGCCCATCATTTCCTTTCCCTTTACTTTTCTGTCTCGGCATACCATTGTCTATTATCCCTGTTTACCCCTGTCTTTTTTCCTTTGTAGTCCATTTTTCCATTCACTGAAAGTGAGTTCTGAAGCTATTCTGTGGTGTGTTCTGTCTTTCTCAGCTTGAAGTTCTCTTCACATTGAGGATTATGGCAAATGAGGAGATCTTTGTGCTTGTTAGTGGGAAATAGAGAAAAATACTGGACCTATCATGCATGCAGAACTTATTAATTTGCAGTGGAGAAGGATGTAGTCATGCATGGTTTAATCATCAAGCAGTTTTGTACTTGTTCCTGTGAAGTTCTAACTGGACTGCGTTGATTGCTGCTCATAATAATATTCAGTGTCAAATTCTTAGCAAAGATGTTAATATCATCTACCTCTCTTAGTCATGATTATATTAACTTTTGGGTTATTACATAATTCTGATGTTGTTTACTGATAGTAAATACTTCTGAGTTGTGATTTATATCCCTGTTTCACTTAGGAACTTAGGCATAAAAATCCATAAAAATCTCTTACGGATAAGATTTTTAAATGCTCTAAATTTAAGGAATAGCATGTATGCTGGAGTGTCTTTTGCTCCTTTTTTTACTATTTTCTCTCCATTTGGCACTGGCCTTTCATAGTTTCCTGTCCACATGACGTTTGCAGGTTCTTCAGGGTGTCCACTGGCTGCTCTGTCATCAATAGTGTGCTCTTTTTATTTCAGCAGGCCAAGTCAATTTGAAGATGTTTCACTCGTAATGTTCCAGTCTGCTCTTTTCTTGTTTAAGCTGCAGTGTTGACCTTACATATATTGATTATGTGGTTGATAATGGTTCTTGTGTAGTTAAGATGAATGCAAAATAAGTATACACTTTCTGGCCTTTTTGATTTCTCATGACTGTATCTTTCCTTTCCTGATTGAGGGGATCTAGGGAATCAAATCACTGTTTTTGTCTTCATCCTGACTATTCCAACACATAGAACAGTAGCTTCACTCCAACTATCACTTACTAGTGACATATAGTTTAAAAGTACATGCTTCTGCTGTATATGTTCATACTCTCTCACCTGACCTAGTTTCTTCTTCCTGTGTGCTTTCCTGTTTGTATGATGTAATTTGGCATTTAGTCTCCTGGTACGTTTCCATCCCTCAGTGTTTTTTCTCTCTCCCTTCCTTTTCTGTTCTCAGATGTACTGACATCTATGTCCTTAATATTGTTTCATAGAGAAAATGTCAGCTTTTCACAATGTTGCTTTATATGCCTCCTCAGTAATAGGTCCTATAAAACTGGTCTTACCAGTTGACATTCACTTTCCTGAGGTCTTACTCTGTTTCATACTTCCTTCCAGTCTTGATGATTGTAAACTTTGCAGTGATTGTTGGTCTCATTAGTTTTTTAGACAATTTCTATCAGAATGTAATCTAGATGGTATCTTTAGTAGTTTCTTCTATTTTGTTAGCAACTGAATGTTTATAAAGTGTAATAAAATGGGGAAGAAACTTACTGACATGTTCCCAAAGTTTTACTGAAAGATTTCCAGACTTTTCTCCCCTGTAGTGAAAATTTCCGTTATTTTCAGTTTCCTTCTGAATTCTGTGTGATGGATAATTCTGCAAATTACTAAAATGGGATTGTCAGTCATCTTAACTTGTTTTTTAGTGAGTCAGTTGATATGACCTGAAGGATTGAGATGAACACCTTTTTAAGACTTTAATTTTTTTCTCATACTTAATGGATTATTGAAACTGAACTGTGAGTGTACTGAATATTGTAAAATAGTGAAATTAAATTTGAGATACAAAAGTGCATGTGACTGACTTTGTAAGATAATTTGGTAGCAGTTTGCGAAGGCCTGGTCATTGTAGTGTATTGAATTCTCTCCCCCATATTTCAGGCCCTTGTCATAATATATACATATATATATTTATCAGACATCATGCTTATTGTTTGAGTCCAGATCTACTGCTGTTGTAGTCTTACTTGAATGTTTTGATAAGGACTGAATCCCAACTGAGTGTTTTATTGACTTGCATATTGTAATTGTATGTACTTTGTTTGAGGAGCTCTTAAGCTCTCATTTTGAGAAGCTGCATGATTCACAGAATCACAGAATCACAGAACAACCAGGTTGGAAGGGACCCATCGGATCTTCTAGTCAAGACAGTTCTCCAGCTATGCAAGAGCTCTGGCTTTCTGCTTCCATCCTAACTAAGTGTGTAAAGATCTGTGCAGAAATTTAGGTGTGGCTTCTGTGAGAGCAAAATAGGAATTGGGGCTTAAACCAATGTACTAAACTACATGAAAAGCCAATAGTTTTTTTTCTGGTAGGATGTGGCAGTTACAAGACATGCTGCTTTTTCATACTTTCTTCCTCTTCCTCTTCCTCTTCCTGCGTAGTGTGGTGTGGTTCAGTTGACCAAATTATTGAGCACTTGATATCCTAAGGGTAACAGTGCAGAGCATGCTGGATGATGTTGGAGACTGTGCTTCCTCTAGAGCACCAAGAAAGAGGGAGCTAGTCTGGTAGTGTATTATTTTCCTCCAAAACCTCTATTTATGTCTTGGTTCATGTGGTACTTTGGGCTGCTCTGCTACCTGATGGATGCCTCCTGTGAACTTAAATAACTTGCTGATGTAGTGGTCCACTAAACTGATGCATTCCTCCTACTATGGTAGTTTTTTCCTGCTTGACTAGTTAGCTGAGGTGTTGGACTAGTCCCGATGTCTCAAGCAGGCTTCAAAGAAAGCATGTCTCTGGAAGCACAGGTGGCAAGGCTTCTTCAGTGTTTGAGTCAGCCTCTGATTTGCTCAGCATGCCATGGAAAATACAAAATACAGATGATGTTGCTGTTGCTGAAATGAGTGCTACTAATTGCTCTTTGTCAGATTGTATTTCAAGTATCTGTTCAGAATAAGCTTTCCCAACCCCTCCTTTTGGTAAGAATATTAGTAAAGATAGTAGTTGTTACTTAAAATAGAGTTTTAAGGCAAATTTCTGCAATTTGTTGCAGTGACAGTAAAGGGGAGATGAATGTGGCTACTTGTGTAAGTTTATTACTCAAGAGGCCTCTAAATTTGATTGGCTGCTGCAGTCCTAGCAGAATCATTTGATTTGAGAATAATAGAAGGATAAGATATCCAATTACCCAAATGATTTGCAGGTTTAGCCAGTGTTGTCATGGAGATGTGAGTTGTAACAAATTAAATTTTAAGCAATAAAATAATCTTAAAGTGCATTTGGGAACAAGAAAGTTTGTCAGTGGCACTTAACCTGTATTGAATCTTAGCTTGACATACTGTTGTTTGACATTGGTATACTATGGGGGCCTAAACTTTTAAATGGTGTGTTGCCTTTATTTTCTTCTTCCCTTGTGCAGCCATTACTAAAACAGATTGTAGTGTATTAGTTTGAAATAAAAGCTTTAAGAAAAGCTTAATTTTCAAATAAAAGCTTAAGAAAAAGCCCATAAAGAAAACTTTTATCCACATGTCTGGTAGACAGGTGGAGATGAAAATGGGTCTGAGGTCAAGCCATTTGCAGCATTCTCATAGCCTTTGATTTTCTTATCATCCTCACCCCAGATAATCCAAATGATTCAATAATTACCAAAAGTGTAACATTGACCTTTAGTCCCTAGTGGATTACTGTGTTACGTGTTGTGAATCACAGAATCACAGAACAACCAGGTTGGAAGGGACCCATCGAATCTTCTAGTCCAACCATTCCTATCTAACACTAAACCAAGTCCCTCAAGACCTCATCCACCCGTGTCTTAAACACCTCCAGGGAAGGTGAATCAACCACCTCCCTGGGCAGCCTATTCCAATGCCCAATGACCCTCTGCGTGAAAACCCTCCTCCTAATCTCCAGCCTAAATCTACCCTGGCGGAGCTTGAGGCCATTCCCTCTCGTCCTGTCCCCTGTCACTTGGGAGAAGAGGCCAGCTCCCTCCTCTCCACAACCACCTTTCAGGTACTTGTAGAGAGTCATGAGGTCTCCTCTCAGCCTCCTCTTCTCCAGGCTAAACAACCCCAGCTCTCTCAGCCGCTCCTCATAGGTTCTGTTCTCCAGCCCCTTCACCAGCCTCGTTGCTCTTCTCTGGACTTGCTCCAGAGCCTCAACATCCTTCTTGTGGTAAGGGGCCCAGAACTGGACACAATATTCAAGGAGCGGCCTCACCAGTGCTGAATACAGAGGGAGAATAACCTCCCTGGACCTGCTGGCCACACCGTTTCTGATACAAGCCAGGATGCCATTGGCCTTCTTGGCCACCTGGGCACACTGCTGGTTCATCTTCAGTCGGTTGTAGACCAACACCCCCAGGTCCCTCTCCTCCTGGCAGTTTTCCAGCCAGGCTTCTCCCAGTCTGTAGCTCTGCATAGGGTTGTTGTGCCCCAAGTGCAGGACCCGGCATTTGGCTGTGTTAAACCTCATGTCGTTGGACATTGCCCAGCGGTCCAGCCTGTCCAGGTCCCCCTGCAAAGCCTCCCTACCCTCCAGCAGATTGACACTGCCACACAGCTTTATGTCATCTGCAAACTTGCTAAGGGTACCCTCAATGCCTTCATCCAGGTCATTGACGAAGACATTGAACAGGACTGGACCTAGCACTGAGCCCTGGGGAACACCACTTGTCACTGGCCTCCAGCTGGACTTAACACCATTTACCACCACTCTCTGGGCCCGGCCATCCAGACAGTTCTCTACCCAGGAGACTGTGCGTCTGTCCAGGCAAGAGGCTGACAGTTTCCGTAGCAGAATGCTGTGAGGAACTGTGTCAAAGGCTTTACTGAAGTCCAGGAAGACCACATCCACAGCCTTTCCCTCATCGAGCAGCCGAGTGACTTTATCATAGAAGGCGATCAGGTTGGTTTGGCAGGACCTGCCTCTGGTAAACCCATGTTGACTGGGCCTGATGACCTGGTTCTCTTGTAAGTGCTTCATGATAGCACTCAAGATCACCTGTTCCATGACTTTCCCTGGCCCTGAGGTCAGACTGACTGGCCTGTAGTTCCCCGGATCCTCCCTGCTACCCTTCTTGTAAATGGGAACTACATCAGCCAGTCTCCAGTCCAGAGGTACCTCTCCAGTCTTCCAGGACTGCTGGAAGATGATGGAAAGGAGTTTGGCCAATACATCCGCCAGCTCCCTCAAAACCCTAGGATGTATCCCATCTGGCCCCATGGACTTGTGGGTGTCCAGTTGGCCAAGCAGGGCTCTGACCACCTCCTCTTGGACTATGGGAGCCTCGTATTGCTCCTCTGTTTCCCGGGTATCTACACAGAGGGAACAGGTTTCTTTACAATTAAAGACTGAGGCAAAGAAGGCATTAAGTACCTCAGCCTTCTCCTCGTCCCCTGTCACTGCTGTTCCCTCTGAGTCCAAAAGGGACTGTATGGTCTCCCTTGTCCTCCTTTTACTGTTAATATACTTATAAAAAGATTTTTTATTGTCTTTTGCAGACTTAGCTAATCTGATCTCTAGCTCAGCCTAGCTCAGATAAATGGCAGGGAGTCAATTTTGCTCTTCCAGGAGGAGTTTTCATGTGTTTGGCTCTCTATGTGTTGAAAGTATAAAGGGAGTTGGAGTACTTAAGAACTATCTTCTAAAGCTTTCATGAATGTGATTTGACAGTATATTCTTTTCTGTGCATTAAAGGCTGAATCTCTTGATTCCTTTGTTTTGAAGAATGTGGGTTTTAGTTGGTTGGTTTTTGGTTTTTTTTTTTTGTTTGTGTTTTGTTTTTTTGTTTAATCAGAACTTTACATTTTCTTGTCTTGCTTTTAATCATGTTATTCCTAAGCTGTATTCTTTGCAGTCTAATGAGAAACGTGATTTTAAAGACTGAGCTGAAATAAATAAGTTACATAAACATGTAATAAATGAGAATAAGTAAGCCTGTCTTTATGCTTCTGACATACATTTTTGAATGAGTCTTGATTTGTAAAGGTAGTTATGGATAGCTTTGAGGAGTCTTGGCACTAATCATACATAGAACAGTTTTCACAGTACAGCCAATTGTTAAAAACAGCATGCTGTAAGATGTAATTTTTGCTTTAGATCATCTTGGATGTTGTAGCTAAAGTCACTTCTGGGATGTATGGTAGACCGATTGGAGCAAGTCCAGAATTATTATTGTTAAACTTTTGAAGCTGCAAGGTGATTAATTCTCCTCAGAGGAAGGCTGCATTGTTCACTCAGCAGTGAGAGTGTTGTCTTCCATGATTAGTGATAAAATAAGTGAGGTCTGACATAAACCCAAGACTGTGCCTTTAACTCTGTTTATTTAAGAAATTAAGAAAATCACCAATTACCTTCAAAATAGTTTCCTTCTGAGTTGACACACAGCTACATACAAATATGCCAATGTGCAAAGTAATTTTGCAGATCATTTTCTGAATGGCTGTGGAGGATCTCTGTATTTTTCACTTTCACATCTTCTGATGACAAATAATGGTTACTTTTGAGGACTGACTTGATCTTTAGGATCTACTTACACCAACTGAAGCGATTGAGTTGAGCCTTGCCTCACAGTGACAGGTTAGAACATGTTCTGTCAGCACCTCTTTGTCTCCCCTCCCCCACTCTTGGTCCTGAGCTATAGGATTAGTGTTGTTTTCTTTTGTATTGGACCACATATGTGGATGTTAGGTGTGCTGAGAAATACAGTTAGTATTTAGATACTTGTATCAATGTTCCTTCTTTTCATTCTTTTGTGAAAATCTGAAGCTTAAAAAATCATGTTGACTTAAGTGTGATATCTTGCCTGTTTTTTTGGAAAGTACAAGCTGTCAGAATGCAAAATTACCTGGAATGATTACTGTAGAAGAAGAAACATCAGTTGTTTTTTAACAATGCAGAAGGAAAAGCTTTGCAACTGCATGGATAAGCTCTTTTTTAACTGCTTAGTAAGATTACATATTTAAATTACTCTTATGTAGTAACAAGTCTAGCTGCTTTGTTCTTTACCATTTTGCAAAGAATTAGCTTTAGCAAGAGACAAAATTAAGTACAAGCACTTGAATTTGGCAATGGCTAGGTCAAAATATTTAAGTCCTCAATTACATGTAACAGAGGAAAAATTACAAGTGGAGAAAAAAAAATCTGTTGAGTCAATAATTTTACTAAATGCTGCTGAATTCCTTCATGCTAATTTTAATGGTACTTCAGAAAGGAGGGTAACACTTTAGTCAGAGGTCTGACAAGCTTGCCATTTGCAAATAAATTAAAAGACAATCATTACAACAGCAAGAGTCAGTGAGTGATGTAGTTTTACCATTATTTGATGGGCCCCAAATTCAAGTCATCTGTTAAAAAATGAATGTATTCAAGAGGCTCTGCATTAAAAACACAAACAATTAAAGTCACATCAGCTGCTTTGCCAAGTGGTGCTAGATGTGGGCTTCTACAGCCTGCTTTACCAAGGAGCCAGAGAACATGGGCAGTTAGTCATATTTGTCTATGCGCAAGCAGCTTGCTGCAAAATTTTCTTTTGTTTACTCATTCTTCTGGTTGCCCTACATAACTCAAGATCAGCAGTTAGGTTTTATATATATAGACTATGTTATACTGTCTGACTTCTGTCCTGAAAACAACGGCAGTCCCTTGAGTTTAGGGCAATTAACTTTTTGGACTTTAAACTTCTTAGCTAAACATCAGCCAACCAGATCGCTTAGTGTGTAACAGACTTTCTTCCCATACCTTCTTTTCTGGAGAGACATACTAGGTGTCTAAGAAAGATGCACCTTAGTACAGAGGTTCTCACAATAGTGTGGGTTTTTTTTTCCTTGTTAACAGAAATTGAAATTGATTTGGTAATATAAATTGAATAACTGATAATAGTTCTGCTAGTAACTTTGTTGTATTGCCTTTGCTGATATGCGTGTAGTACCACTACTACTACTCACGGAATGATGGATAATTTATGGTTGTACCCCAAACACAACAGACTGCTTTGTGAAATGATACCTGTTTCTGTTGATCTGTTTCTTGCCTTTTGGTTGCGGGGAGGAAGGTTTGCTTTTAACTTCATTGCCTATATTTAAGGTGAACACTTTGGTCCAAGGAAGAAGCTGTTTCAGAACTGCTTCAGAGACTTTTATCTTTGCAAACCTTGAGTGGATGTGTTGAATTCCAGAATTTGGTCAGGTGGAGTTCTTCCAGTTATGTTGATGTGTTTTACAATTCTGAGTGCTATCAAATATTTTCCCTGTGTCTGTAAGAGGCGTTGGAAGAGGTGATTGACAGGAGCCTTTTCTGTCAGGGCGTTTTTTATTTCTTGCTTATTTTCAAGGAAGGACAGGATTCCCCTGTCAGAGCATTTTTATTTTGTGTTTATTTTCAAGAGTGGGCTGCTGGCCTGGAACGGATTGGAGATAAGGCCTGTCTGCCCCAGACTCTGGGAGGGAAGAAGAATGATGGGAAGTTTTGGGAGACATCTCCCCTCAGGATGACCATAAATCCTTCTCCAAAGATATGTGCTAACACCACAATGGCTTGTAAAATTCCTGTATTAATTGCATGTGTTTGAAGTCTTTGTTTAACTGAAAGCTTGGCCCTATAAGAAGCCCTTGACTTCTCATTTCGGGGTTGTTCCAAATTGGGCATGGAGCGACTGCTGGTCGATCAGCTATGAATTTTTATGCGCATTTATTTTTACAATTTGTAATAAACATTTTTGTTGCTAGCAACTCTGCCTCGTCGTCTTAGCGAAATGTTTTGGACCCTAACAGTTTGGGGGCTTGTTGGTATTTTGCTAACACGGCAGGACAGGAGATCTGATTTCTGATTCTGGAATGGAAAAAGCAAATTCTGATTCTGAAACCAGCTTCCCTCTGAGGAAGGTGAGTATAACCTGGTCTGATTCTGATTTCTCTAGGGCCCAATCTGAACTGAAGACCCAAAAAAAAGAGAACATAAACTTGGACCCGGACATGGCATCTTGTTCTCAGGGTCGAAGTCATGCTGGGGATGCCCAGCCGCTCCCTGAAGAGAGAGGGGGCGGCAGCCCCCCACCTCAGTCTGAATCTGAGAGGGTTGGGGGGCAACACCCCACCCTGATCTGGATCTGAGAGGGTTGGTGTGCTGCCTCCCCTTGAACTGAATCTGTCCTGTTTTTTTATTGGTATCGAATGTAGGCACTTGTTTTGGTATTTGTGTTTGACACGTCGAATTTGTGGTACTGTAATTATTGTTGTGTTTATTGTTGCTTTTAGTGTGTTCTTGAGATACGAAATGGGGCAGAATCAAAGTAAATCTGACGCCAGTCCACTTGAATTGATAATTCGGCATTTAAAAATTACCAAAATAGAGCTGCCCTCACAAGAGACACAGTACATATGGGAAAATTAAAAATGCTTTGCCAGCTCGAATGGCCAACGTTCCAAGTGGGCTGGCCACCCCAAGGAACGTTTGCACTTTAGGCAATCTATTCGGTTCAATCTGTTGTAATGGACAGTCACCCCAGTCAGACCCCGTATATTTCGGCATTGTGTTATTTAGTAGAAGAGCCACCTTCCTGGCTCAAACCGTGGGTCCCATCTAAAAATAAGACTGCACCCTTGCCGCTACGGCAAGCTCTGAAAATTTTGGATAGGGACCGGAGAGATTTGAAACCGGTTTTACCTCCCTCTCAGGAGGAGGAGGACTCCCCTCCTCCCCCTTACCTGACACAAAAAGATCAATTGGAACCTGAAAATACAAATGAAGGACTTTTAAGTCCACCTAAAACACGGTCTGGACCAGTATACAATACGGGAAAATACCTGAACTACCTCTTCCCCCAAAATTGTACCCAAACCTGCCCAAACACGTGTCATGTAATTCTACCGGGCATGTAACAGAATAAACAGCAGCACACACACCATTTTCTGAGAATCCCCAAGATTTGATCAGGCTCGTATAAACTGTATTCTTAACATACGGTTACCCTTACCTAAATTTATCTGATCCTAGAGAGTATTTGATGGAGAATCAGAGTCTGTTCTACCCTCCCAAAACAGGGGAAAAAAATCCCAAGCTGGCTTCTTTTGCAAAATCTTTCCTTTTCGGCTTGCGAGAAAAAAAAAAAAAAAAAAAAAAGCAGTTGCTCGAGAGATCGAGAGGGTTGTGAAGGCTGCTTTGTAACTTACCTTTATATGAAGTTTTGTAATCACTGATTGTCAGAGACACTCTGAGGACCAATCCTGAGTTTTCTCCAGCTTTGAATAGAATGTACCTGCCTTAATAGCTAAATTAAAATATTACGTGTGAGTTCTTTGTAACCCACGTGAAACCCTTTGTTTGGCTGCGAGACCCACTGATCTATGGGACTCCCTTGGGTACCCCCAAAAAAATTTTTGGAGGGACTCCCCTTCCTCAGCTGGACCCCTGCAGGAACAGACGGCAGTCCTCAGATAAAGGATACGTTTTAAATTTTCCCCTTGTGGGGTGACATCAATCACAGAAATTGAGACTGTGGTACTATAAGTCGCTTTGAAGTGAATGTGTGGTTCTTGTGTGTTTTGAAGTGAATAAGTTAATGTTGGTATGTGTGTGAGTTCTAAGAAATCCTAGTTAAACAGTTAAATGTCCTCATGTTTTTTTGTCTCTCCTGTTTGCCTCTGATGGCACTGCCTTAATTCCGTAGGGACCTCTTAAGTCTTCAAGTCTGTCCTTTGTCTCTGCTGTAAAACTGTCCTTGTTTTCAAGTAATGACCAAGCTAAACTATCAATTTCCTTTTGTTAACATGGTTTGTTCCTTTCTTCAGTGGAAGGAGATGTTTGTGCAGAATTGTATTTGTTTTGTTGCAAAAATGAGATGTATCTTTTCCAGATTGTACATGGCTTATTGTAAGTAACAAATAGTTAAGATCTGAGTTGTCCTGAATGTAAGATCCAGAAAAAAATCTGCAAGTGATTTGAGAAGCTGGCAGAGTGGCTGCATTTAAAAAAAGAAGAAAAAGCCAGCTAAGGTATTTTAGATCACTAAGATCTTAAATCACAAAAGAATTGGTGTTCCACCAAGTGGCCATAACACCTTGTTGTAACTAATGTTGTTCTATATCAAAACATGAACTGGGAAATTCCTTTTTCTTTTCCCCCTTTCGACTACTGAGAGAGACAAATCAGACTTAATCCTTTTGATCTTTTGTATGACTATTAAGCACAAAACCCCCTTTCACTGAGCTCCGAGCTGCTGTGTTTTGCCTTGATAGGGCAGCTATGACAGAGTTCCAGAAGTTTGGCTACAATCCTGAAGGTTACCTGGTTTCCGGGGTGGGGGGTAGGGGGGAAGAGGGGAATTGAAGCCTTAGGCCGTGTGCTGCACAGCTAGTGGCTCATTTTCTTGTATCTTAACACAGGTTTGTGTTCCAGACAAAAGCAGAGTCTGTTGGCAGGATTTGACTGCAGTTTTGCTGCTGGGTGAGGCACAAGGGAGGCAGCGACCTGCCAGTGGGTAACTGGACTGTTTTCAGTGATACAGACTGCAGCAAAAAAATAAGGGAGAAAGGAATTTTTGTCTCGAGGACCCTGACTTTGCAAAGAGTCTTGCTGGCAAGGAAGAGCTTGTGTGACTGGTCCACTGGTCACTACAGCGCTTTCTCTGTCTCTGCAAGAGCAGCTGGATTTCAATTTTGTTGTTTACAGCATCGTCTCAGAAAAAGGCCGCTGAGGTAAACAGGAGTGGAACAGAGTTTATGTTGCGTTTGGGTCTTTTTCTGGACAGGCCTTGTGAAAGTAAAATTTCCTGGTAGCAAAGGACAGAAAGGATTATCCTGAAAAGCCACAGGGCAAAGAAAAGCATCTCTGGGCTGTCCAAAGATGAATTTTCCTTCCTTTTCGCTCATGTTGATGCTGTAGAATGTACCTTCAACCTCAGGAACCTGATTAATCCTTCACCAGAGAAGTGATAGAGCTTTATTTTACACTGATGTAAAACCTGAGGGGTATTAAAGACAAAAGTTCAGGCCTAGAGGGAACACTTGTTTCCTCTCCCTAATCCATCTGCTGCTTGGCAGCAGAGCCTGTTTATTTATTGCTGTTCTAATTTGCAGCCAGCAGACTAACAAGAGGTGATGCGAGTTGGTTGTTGGAGTGCAGCTCGTTGCATTTATGATGCTGTGCCCCAAGTGTAAAGTGTGAAGAAAATTGAAAAAATAATGTGTGCAGATCTGTTTTCCAGTTTGCAAAATCACCTGAAGCAGCAAAAGAATGTGACATAAGAATGGAGTCTGAAATCAAGAGATCAGAATCGAGTGCTATAACTGAGGTTGGGTAAAATAAAAGAATCAGAATTGGGTACTGTAGACGAACTTGAGTAAAGTAAGTTGAAAAATGCAAAAAGTCATGTTCTTGAGAAGTATGGGAACCTCTGTGTAAACCAGCAACTGATTCCTGTAGATCAAAATGAAATATTGTAATTGTAATAGAAGCTGCTGGCCAAACTGAGAAAGCATTCCTTGGGTAATCTGTTAAGTATGAATTGAAAAACAAGCGAGTATACCTCAATTTGTTAGCTAGGAGCCCCTAGACTTTAATGAGATTGACTAAAGCAGTTAGAGATGGAAACTGTATTTGGGGCAGAGGATACAAATTTTAAAGTGAGAGATCTTCAACTAATCAAAGTATTGAGTTTGTCTTTAAGACAGGTAAAAGAACACCATGACAACAAAAGTTCTGAAGCAGGTTTATCCAGATACGTGGACTTCTGAGATATCTGAAAGACTAGAAATGTGAAACAGGAAAAGGTAAATTTGGCCCATGTCTGTGATTAGAGAAGTTGTAAAAAAGATAAAATTAATTATTGACATTATGGGTTGTTAGAGAAATGTGAGGCAAAATAATAATGCTCCAATATTTCCTATAAAGGAACTAGATAAAAGCTACATCCAGTAGTAGTAAATACCTGTACCTTGCCAACCAATTTTAAAATGAATTGTAGTTTACCGTACTGGATTTGAAAGATGCCCTCTCCTGCTTGATATTGGCTGAAAGCAAAAGTGACTTGCCTTTAAATAAAAAAAACCCAAAACCCAGAAACTGGTGGTAAAATGCAACTAACCTGAACAGTATTACCTCGAAGTATTGTAAAGAGCTGAACTATTCCTGAAGACCAACTAGCTTGAGACCTGAAAACTTGAGACTGGAATCTGAAAACTTGAGACTGGAACCCTGCTGCAGTATGTGACCTCCTGAGAGCCACACAAGCAGAAGAGGACTGTGAGCTGTAAGTTTATTGGACTTTTGAACTTGAGCAGGTATCAGGACTTTCAGCAGAAAGCCCAGCCTATGCAGTAACAACTTACCTACTTTGGATACTAGATCTCCAGAAGACACAGACAGCACAAAAGGAAGTTATTTGCTGCACACTCATGCCAGGAATGGTAAAGGAACTCAACCCTTCTGGGAATGACAGGTTGGTGTTTATGAAAAGCTCATGAAAAACAGGGGATGGCCCTAAAGTGCTGACACAGCAGCTAAGCCCCTGTAAAAAGGACTGGATATCACCCACAGTCTCAGCAGTGCTGGGGCAGAAAAGCCACTGGCTGCCTCCTTTAGATCAAGATGTGATTATATTTACCACTAACACTGTGAATCCAGTATCTTTCCTTAGGGAAACTGCTTTAATACCAGCAAGATGGGGAAAACTCCTGGTACACTGACAGAAGCAGCTTCGTGGAACAAAGACATCATAAAGCCAGATATGCAGTAACTGCCACCAGAGGAGTAATCGGAGCCAGACTGTTACCCCAGGAACGTCAGCCCAGAAAGCAAGCACTAGAATCAAAATTAAAAAAAAAAAAGATCACATACTACAAAGGTCACCAAAGAGGTAATACTGGTCGTAAAATTAGTAACAAATTGGCAGGAGATTTTGAGGCCAAGATGACCACAGAAAAATGCAGGAATAAAACTGCTTCAGTCCCAGACGGTAAACTTCAAATCCCTGATTCTGATTTAAGATAGAAAATTGATTATCAATATGGCAAGAAAACAAAACAAACCTTTTGAGGTGCCTCTGAACTCCCAGTAAAATGGGAAAGAACGTGCTGACATTTATTAGCACTAACAGATGCTTTCTCAGGCTGGCTGGAAACTTTATTAGTTGAAATTATACCTTGCTTAGAGTGCCTGCAGTAATATTGATAGGTAGAGGTACACATTTATGCTAAAATGATAAAAGATTAACGAAACTTTAAGAACTGATTGGTAGTTACATTCTCCATACTGATAACATTCCTGAAGCCAGGTGGAGAAAATAAATCATCGGATTGTTGCTGATAAAACAGTAAACACCTAAGAGTGTCAAAAAAAGCCAATACTGGCATCAAGCACTTCTTTTGACCTTGCTAGAGTCTTGAAGTAGTAATTAAAAGAAACAACCAAGTATTAGCCCTGTGTATCAGTTGCAGTATACAGGAAGGGATCTCACAGATCTAAGTCAGAATTTGCCTAATCGGCTAACAACACTAGCTGAACTCATTTGAGAAACAAGCTGCATGGCATAAAAGTTTAAGATCAATCTGTACCTGGAAATGAGGTTTTTTGTTGAAGATTTTGCAGGAAAACCACCGAAAACAGCAGAATGGACCATACGAAGTATTGCTGACAGCCTTTGCAGCAGTTGGAGTGGGAAAACTCGGATCAAGTAAAGAAAATTGTCTGCCAGTCAGTGGGCAACAGAATGCTTGACACCTTTGAGAATTAAGACTAACTAAAGTGAACTGTAATATTATTGAGAGTCTTATTTTCCCACAAGTGGAATACCTCTGTAAGCGTTTGAAAAAACCTGCTTGTGTGATGTATGCTATGTATTTTGGGAGTCTCTGCAAGCATTCAAACCTTAAAAAAACCCCTATACGTGGTTGTCAAAACTGCCATATAAATCTGAAACTATGCTGGCTTCCATTTAATACCTGGAAGTAGCCATGCGCATGAGTTATAGTATGTTTGTAGGTATGCAAGGCATCAATTTTGGAGAATAAAACTAAAGCTGATTATCTGTTATTGAAATACCGTAAGTAATTTGCTGACTTTAAGGGCATGAATTATCCGTAAACTTGCCCTAGTCAAAACAATCTTCTCTCAATATTATAACATGAGAACTATCAGTTTTGCTAACCCGTATAGTGTACCAATGTATGTTGTAATGTTGTCAGTGAAAAGTAAGAAGCTATTAGACATGAGGAAGAAATCAGATCAGACACGCAGTAAAGTCGGAAAGATTGAGGAGACACTCTTGAAGCAAGAAAGAGAATGACAGGAATCAGAATCATGGTATAGAAAATTGTACAGCTGGTCTCCTTGGCTAACCACATTAGTAACTGCTCTTGCTGGACCACTGATCCTATTTTTGCTTGTTTTAACTGTAGGTCCTTGTATCATAAACGCTTTCATGAAATTTGTACAGGACTGGATCACCGCAATAAAAAAGCTGGTCCTTACCAAATATGAGCCCCTAGAAAATGAGCCAGATGAACCACAGATGTGATTCATGACCCTGTTAAAAGGGGAGGACTGTCAGGACGTTTTTTATTTCTTGCTTATTTTCAAGGAAGGACAGGATTCCCCTGTCAGAGCATTTTTATTTCATGTTTATTTTCAAGAGTGGGCAGCTGGCCTGGAATGGATTGGAGATAAGGCCTGTCTGCCCCAGACTCTGGGAGGGAAGAAGAATGACAGGAAGTTTTGGGAGACATCTCCCCTCAGGATGACCATAAATCCTTCTCCAGAGATATGAGCTAACACCACAATGGCTTGTAAAATTCCTGTATTAATTGCATGTGTTTGAAGTCTTTGTTTAACTGAAAGCTTGGCCCTATAGGAAGCCCTGGAATTCTCATTTCGGGGTTGTTCCAAATTGGGCATGGAGCGACTGCTGGTCGATCAGCTATGAATTTTTATGCGCATTTATTTTTACAATTTGTAATAAACATTTTTGTTGCTAGCAACTCTGCCTCGTCGTCTTAGCATAATGTTTTGAACCATAACAGTGATAAAGATTGTTGGTTACGTTTAGATCCCAAGTGACCTGTCTGCTGAGACATAAACTCATAGATTGGTTTTTGCATCATTACTACTTCTTCACTGAAATATAGGGATCGTAACATTGCAGTATCTTCCTAAAAAAACTCAGGATAATGAGAAGGCTTTGGGAAAGGCTTAGCAGATGAGTTAGAAATGTTTTTGATCTGACTACTTTTAAAGTGTTTATCTCTGCCTAGGTTTATGTATGTCATTTGAGGGAGGGCCTAATGATTATCAGCAGGGATCTCGTTTCTTGTGTCTTAAAACAAAACAAAACCCGTAAGAGATGTCTGTGTGGATTAACAATATAACGGAGACTGAGCTGTTCAGACTGTCTTGTATGTAGGCTGCTTTCACATCTGGAGACTAATATCAGTTTTATGCAAATGTGCTACAGTGATTGCAGGAGGTGTTTTTAACGTGAACTGTAAGAGTTGTGCAAGTACCTTGAGGTTTAGTTATAATGGCAGTTCTGATTGGTGGGCAGATGAATAGGTCTGCAAACCTCTAAGACTGAGGAATGAGAGAAAATAATCCCTGTACCGCACCAGAAGTCCTGTATTCAAGTTGACATGCGAAATCTGGAACGTATAAAACTGGGGATACATAAAGTTGTTGAAAAGTGGGACTTAAACATCTCACCCTGCTGTCTTCTGTGTTTTTCTGTCTTTTGCTGGTTCCTAGTCTTATTGTTCCTCGTGTTGGTCATGGTTTCACTAATTTGCTGTTATTGACTGTCACATTTTCTAATCTGATTCTTGTTCTTGTCTGCGTTACTTTAATTCTCAATATGGATGTTTTAGAAGCATATGAATGTGAATGAATATGGATGTTTTACCTTTTGTCTCCATTATGCCTCTCTTCTGTTTTGGTATTTCTTTTGTACTGCTGGTGGTATGTTTCTGTCAGCAAAACTAATTTTACCTTCTAATAGGCAGATAAAATTGATCATGAAGGAAACATTTTTCTTCCACGCCTGTCATCTTCATGTTGTGCTTCTTGATAATTTGAGTAATAATAAATCTACCTTTTAAAAACGCTTTATCGTGGACTTAATGGATTTCAAAGATGTTTTACTTGTTAATAAGCTCTGTACGAGGACTAGATTTGTGCCTAAATGTGTATACAGACTAGGTGCTTTAAACATGTCAGATGTCTTCGGTAGCTCTGTCCTCATCTGGGCTTAAATATTAACTGCTTATATTTGCAGTAATATGAAGATTTTTTTTTTGTTTTGTTATTTCCTTCACCATGTGAACTTATTATAATCCTGTACACTGGTTAATTTATAGCAGCAAACCTGAACCACAGTTTTAATGAGCATGCTTTTCCTCTGTAGACAGAAATCGCCAAGAGATTGAATACAATTTGTGCTCAAGTCATCCCATTTTTGTCTCAGGAAGTAAGTAAAACTATTCAGCTGTTAAAGTGCAATTATGTTGCCTTTCTATTTGCAAATTAGCTAGTTTTAAATTGTTAATTTTATCACACTATACAAGTGTAAGGAACATCTGTTATAGCTGAAGTATGCAAACCCCCTGCTAATTTGGTCTGACAAGTCTGAGTTAAAACTAGAGACAATGGCTTAGCCTCATTCATTGCCTGAAGAGACTGGGACTTTGTAAGATATTACCAATGCAACAGAATAATTCTGTTTCTAAGCAGATTGATTGCTTATTTGATATTTAATTGTTGAATGTGAATCTAGTGAAATAAGCATGTTTATCTTGTCTGCCTGCGTTGTATCAAATTCTAGTGTACAAGGTGAGTAGTTAGCTCAGATACAAACCACTGTTAACGGTTATGAAGCTGCATCTGGTCTGAATGACTGCAAATGTAGCATATTGTGGGCAGCTGTTTCATCCTGAAGCCTGTTATTTTGGATATGCCTTTTCAATCAAACCCTACAGTTTACAAAGAGTACTTGTAATCCTTGAATTTAGTGAAGTATTTCTTTTCCCTGTATGCAATTTCGTATAACTCTGTGTGTATAAATGCTAAAATTGACAGTAGTGTGAAGTTAATATAATTTTGTCAACTCAATTACAAACTCATTAGTCATTTACCAGAAAATTAATATTGAAGTGGCCTGGGGTAAGAAGTGAGGTGGCTGCCTTCAGGGCTCTTGTTTACTTTTGAACAGGTGAGAAATAGGGCATTGTTACCTTTTATCTGCACAAAATGTCTTACAATAGGTAGCCTGGTCTTCTACAGACAAATGGGTTATTCAGATGTTTATGATACTGGTTTGATTTGTTGTGGTCAATACCTTAACCCAAATTCCTCCCTGTACCCTTTCTTCTTTTACTAGCATCAGCAGCAAGTGGCCCAAGCTGTAGAACGTGCCAAACAAGTGACTATGGCTGAGCTGAATGCCATCATCGGGGTACGTGGCCTTCCAGGTCTACCTCCTACAGTGTGTATAACTTGCTTTCTTATCTTACTGCTTTGCTGGTTTAAAATAAGCTTAGTGTTCTGATATCTAACACTGTTTTGATGTACAGTGTTGCTGAAGTATTTGCATTGCTTCACACAATTTTAACAAGGGTAAAGTTAGTAGTTTACTTTGTCAGAGCATGATTTTGTGCAGCAGTGCTGTACTTAATAAAACTCTGCAAGAAGAATAATAAGAGAAGTTGCTTGTTTACTTTTAGGTATTTTATGTCAGTTGATCTCATGCAAAGGTAACCTCTTTTTTGTGACGCCTGAGTTCTTGAAGCCTGTGCAACTAGGCTCTTCTTTCTTTATCTTGTGAGTCTTTCATGAATTTGAAATTAGCAGGCTACTGAAAAGAAACTTTACTTGCCTTTGAAGTAGTATTAATTGTCTGACATAGTGTTCTAGTAGCCTTTCAATGAGTTCGTGCTTCTAAATACGCTGAAATAAGTTAATGCTACTTACTTGTGACTGGTTGTCAATCAGAAGTCATTTGCTTTGTATTAATGAGCTTTCTGAACCAGACTTTCCTTCAAATGCATGAGTTCATTTCCCCCACCACTAAGTTGAGAATATTTCTCATGTTTTCTGCCCTTACAGAATAAGTGAGAGAAGCAACTGAAACAAAAAACCTGTCCTTTCTGATTTTATTCATATGTGAGTGCTTTGAGGGGATTCAAGTTACTCATTTATCAATTTATGTTAATTGCTTGTGAGAAGATGCCCTGCTGGTCTTTATAGTTCCCTCAGACACTTTGTAATGATAATTAGACATGGTGCTGTACAGATTAACAGTGCCATAGTCCAGTGTTGTCTAGAGACAATGGAACCAGTTAATCCGTGTGTGCTTAAAATTGCATCCCAACTGGTGATGGAAAAAAAAAAACAGAAGTGAGGGAGGATTAAAAGAATGAGCCTCAGCTTGAAAACTCTCCTTTCATCAGTTTCTCAGTTGCAGATCTACAGTCATTTTGCCTGTGCTAAGCTATTGGCAGTCAATTAGGTGAAATAAACTGGCGGGGTGATCTTCATTTACTTTTAATAGCTTTTCCTCCTTGAAATAGGGGGCTTCAGTGGATTTTCAGCTTAGATTTTATTCAAGCTGCTTTATTACAGTTGACAGATTAGCTTTGCATAAACATACCTCTCTTTAAATCTGGACTGTTTTTTCCCAAAGTTTATAGAATTTTGACTGTTACTTAGTTGATTTGCTATTTGCGTCTTGGAAGCCTGCACAGTTGCATCTGTGTTTGTCAAAATCTCACCTGCACTTTGCTTGCGTAATGAATTGCTTTATAAATATCTGATTTTATCTTTGAAATACAGCATATGTACATTTGTGGCATTTGATTAGCAAAGATAAGCAAGAACAGTACATTCTTGCACTTTTTAAAATAAATTTTTCTTTAGGATGAAAGTGAGATGGAAACCTGTTTTTAACAAAGGGGTTAAAGAATATTTTATCCAGGAAATGAAAATAACATATTAAAATATATTGAATATATTCTTGCTGGGCTTAGAATAGTGCTTTTTACCAAACCAGA
Organism: Coccyzus lansbergi; assembly: GCA_033558105.1. Taxonomy (NCBI): domain Eukaryota; kingdom Metazoa; phylum Chordata; class Aves; order Cuculiformes; family Coccyzidae; genus Coccyzus; species Coccyzus lansbergi. The sequence goes on from JAUMJK010000375.1 coordinate 378,726, forward strand.
TTTTGCTCTCTCAAGCATGTCATGTACCTCTTTTTTTAAAGTCTGAAAAATATAGTCTTCTAAAAGCAATAGGATCTACAAGAAATTTATTTTTTCTTTTCTGGAAGGAAAGATCTTCAGAAGCAGGAAAAGAATCATCCACCATTTTTTGTTTTTAAATTGTCTAAGAAGATAATTTTTTTTTGTTTTCCAGAAGAGAGAACTTCTTGTGACTTCTGAATGGTGCTGTAAAAAGACATAATTGTGAATGAGGAAATTAATATTGTTGGGCACAAAATCTCTTTGGTCATGTAGATGCATGCATATACCTAATGCTAAATCTAGATGTATGTCACAGTGATCTTTTATGGTCTGATGTGATCAGTAATTATCTTGTGTCACACAATAAGTTTAAAGCAACGGCATATGCTTGATTTTGATGATGATGTGCATCCTGGAAAATCTGAATAGCATAAAATTGGGTTGACAATTCAGTGGACCCTTGCTCCCCGTCACTGAGCACACAGTATGTCAAGACCTCTTTCCAGAGGGGAGGACTTATCAGAAGCCTTTCTGTTTCTACAAGCAGCAGGTGCACTGAGAGTGAGCATTGCCCAGTTTGATAGCAGCTCTTAGTATTGTACAGGGACTTGACTTAGTATAAAGAACTGTTGAGCCATGATCCATGAGAATATGTTGTTGAGCCATGCTGTTAAAATGCAGTGTCTTTCAAGATAAGAAAAGAAATAGTAACTTAGTGGTTTAGACATCTATCGTAAAAATGAAAGATCATGAAACTTCTTTTCAGAGTGCAAGTGAGCTGAAGCAGTCTGTAACAGAAGATATAATTGACTATCATACTTGTGTACAGCAAGGGTAGGAGGGAAGACTGAATTTTCCTAGCTGATGTTTACTTGCATAGTTTTCCTTGATTAGATAATATTTGTGTGTTTGTCAAGGTTTGACACCTTTTGCTCTCCTTTCCTTCTCTTTTTACACTAGGTGATTTGAGTTTCCCAGTTGGCTTGCCTGAGTTAGAGCAATTTCTGTTACTGCTAGACCATATGTAACTTCTGGAAGGGAACAAAACCTTTAATTGTGGCGACAACTCCTTGAAATACAAGATAATTTTGAACTGTCTTTGTACTTTTTTTCAATTTCCAAAGTGGAAGCTTATTAGAAGACAGTCTGTGAGGATAGGGACTTACAGTCTTATGAGACTGAGATTTTTGAGGGCGGGAATTTACCTACCAAATCAAGAACTAGGCTTTGGAATTGCTGTATAGTAAGCATGTATAGATGAGAATGGGTAAATTGACACTTGTTTAAAAAAAAAATAAATATAATTGGACTTGATGAGCTTGTAAGCAGTACTAATGCTCTGTGTTGATTAAAAATTCTTACTAGAGGAGAGAGCTATGGATGATACTTGTTTATTTACGTATCTCTGGTCTTATACTTTTCCTGTATATTCTTGAAGGCTTTAACTTCAAGCTGTAGGGTAGCAGTGTGGCTAAACGACCTCCTTGCCAATTCTTTTAAATGGCACAATTTAATATTTGTTATGTAAAGGTTGAATGAAGTAGCAATTTTGCTAGATAAAGGTTTCTGGTTTGTTTATTCTTTGACTTAAAATGTAAGATTGTTAAGTCCCTGGCATTCCTGCATCTGTAGACAGTGTCCACATTTGGGGTTAAGGAAGAATCCAGGTTGTGGGATGAAAGAATTAAATATATTGTCATGGTTTGAAGGGTTTGGGGTTTCTTTGAGATATGATATGGATAGAAAATGAAAATGACTCAAAGGTCATGCTAGGAAGTATAAAGGACAGATAAGCGTGTCTATCTAGATGTAAATGATGCAAGATTTGTTAGATTTACTTTCAAATTAATAAACCTGATAGTTTTATGAGTATAACAGGCAAATATCTGAGTGGGAAATACAAGCAGCAAACTGGAATAATTTTTAAAATTACATGTTAGATGCCCAATTTCAGTATACCACTGAGATATGTCTTATTTTGCTTTGATATGGGTTGCTAATCATAGAATGGTTTGGGTTGGAAGGGACATTAAAGATCATCTAGTTCTAACCCTAAGGAACCTGAACATACATCAGCTGAGTGGTGTAGTTGTCACACCAGAAGGATGAGATACCATCCAGAGGGACCTGGATAAGCCATTTATGATTCTATGATTCTCGTCAACCAGTACCCCCATGTCCTTCTCCACAAGGCTGCTCTCAATCATGTCATCCTCCGTCCTGTGTTGAAACTGCATATTGCCCTGACAGAGGTGTAGGACCTTGCACTTGGCCTTGTTGAATGTCATGAGATTCACATGGGTCCACTTCTCCAGCTTGTCCAGGTCCCTCTGGATAACATAGATCCCTTCCAAACTGTCTTGGGTTGTTCTTCATATTTTGGTAGGTTTTTTTTAAAGACATACAAACCTTAATTACATGCTAGGATTCTGTCATGGCAGTTGCCTTCAGAATACAAAGGTTCCAGACTTGTGTACTATGTTTAAAATAGGTAGCAAGGGGGCAAAGTGTTTGTCAGTATGTCAACAGGTATTCTCAAAATACCAGCCCCTAAACAATAGTCAGATTTTTGTTAGTGACACTACGTTTTGAGGAAAGATTGATGTGTATTGGAAGCTTGTCGTGTTCTAAACAGAAGAACCGGGAGAAGTGTAAAATGTGAATAAATACAGTGTTAACCAAACTTGTTTTCCACTCAGAATCACAGAATCACCGAACAACCAGGTTGGAAGGGACCCATGGGAACTTCTAGTCCAACCATTCCTATCTAACACTAAACCAAGTCCCTCAAGACCTCATCCACCCGTGCCTTAAACACCTCCAGGGAAGGTGACTCAACCACCTCCCTGGGCAGTCTATTCCAATGCCCAATGACCCTCTGCGTGAAAAACCTCCTAATCTCCAGCCTAAATCTACCCTGGCGGAGCTTGAGGCCATTCCCTCTCGTCCTGTCCCCTGTGACTTGGGAGAAGAGCCCAGCTCCCTCCTCTCCACAACCACCTTTCAGGTACTTGTAGAGAGTAATGAGGTCTCCTTTCAGCCTCCTCTTCTCCAGGCTAAACAACCCCAGCTCTCTCAGCCGCTCCTCATAGGGTCTGTTCTCCAGCCCCTTCACCAGCCTCGTTGCTCTTCTCTGGACTTGCTCCAGAGCCTCAACATCCTTCTTGTGGTGAGGGGCCCAGAACTGGACACAATATTCAAGGAGCGGCCTCACCAGTGCTGAATACAGAGGGAGAATAACCTCCCTGGACCTGCTGGCCACACCGTTTCTGATACAAGCCAGGATGCCATTGGCCTTCTTGGCCACCTGGGCACACTGCTGGCTCATGTTCAGTCGGCTGTCGACCAACACCCCCAGGTCCCTCTCCTCCTGGCAGTTTTCCAGCCAGGCTTCTCCCAGTCTGTAGCTCTGCATAGGGTTGTTGTGCCCCAAGTGCAGGACCCGGCATTTGGCCGTGTTAAACCTCATGCCGTTGGACATTGCCCAGCGGTCCAGCCTGTCCAGGTCTCCCTGCAAAGCCTCCCTACCCTCCAGCAGATCGACACTTGCACACAGCTTTGTGTCATCTGCAAACTTGCTAAGGGTACCCTCAATGCCCTCATGAAGACATTGAACAGGACTGGACCTAGCACTGAGCCCTGGGGAACACCACTTGTCACTGGCCTCCAACTGGACTTAACACCATTTACCACCACTCTCTGGGCCTGGCCATCCAGACAGTTTTCTACCCAGGAGAGTGTGCGTCTGTCCAGGCCAGAGGCTGACAGTTTCCGTAACAGAATGCCGTGAGAAACTGTGTCAAAGGCTTTACTGAAGTCCAGAAAGACCACATCCACAGCCTTTCCTTCATCCAACAGCCGAGTGACTTTGTCAGAGAAGGCGATCAGGTTGGTTTGGCAGGACCTGCCTCTGGTAAACCCATGTTGACTGGGCCTGATCACCCGGTTCTCTTGTAAGTGCTTCATGATAGCACTCAAGATCACCTGTTCCATGACTTTCCCTGGCCCTGAGGTCAGACTGACTGGCCTGTAGTTCCCCGGATCCTCCCTGCTACCCTTCTTGTAAATGGGAACTACATCAGCCAGTCTCCAGTCCAGAGGTACCTCCCCAGTCTTCCAGGACTGCTGGAAGATGATGGAAAGGGGTTTGGCCAATACATCCGCCAGCTCCCTCAAAACCCTAGGATGTATCCCATCTGGCCCCATGGACTTGTGGGTGTCCAGTTGGCCAAGCAGGGCTCTGACCACCTCCTCTTGGACTGTGGGAGCCTCGTATTGCTCCTCTGTTTCCCGGGTATCTACACAGAGGGAACAGCTTTCTTTACAATTAAAGACTGAGGCAAAGAAAGCATTAAGTACCTCAGCCTTCTCCTCATCCCCTGTCACTCTTGTTCCCTCTGAGTCCAAAAGGGACTGTATGGTCTCCCTAGTTCTCCTTTTGTTATTTATATATTTATAGAAAGATTTTTTTATTATCCTTTGCGGGCTTGACTAACCTGATTTCTAGTTGAGTCTTAGCCCCTCTGATCTTTTCCCTACACAAACTCACTTCCCTCCTGTAGTCCACCCAAGAGACCTGTCCCCTCTTCCAGAGCCTATAAACATTCCTTTTCTTCCTAATGTCACTTAAGATTTCTCTACTCAACCAAGCTGGTTTTTTTCCCTGCCAACCTTTTTTCCAGAACACGGGGATGGCTTTCTCCTGAGCTGCCAGGATCTCCTCATGTGTCCCAGCCCTCATGTGTTCCCTTGCCCTTAAGTGCTGTCTCCCAGGAGACTTTGCCAACCAGCCTTCTAAAGAGTTTAAAGTCTGCCCTCTGGAAATTTAATGCAACTGTCCTGCTAACTACCCTCTTCACTTTGCCTAGAACAGAAAACCTTATCATCTCATGATCACTTACTCCTAGGCGTCCCCCTACTGCCACATCCCCCACAAGGCCTTCTCTGTTCACAAACAGCAAGTCCAGGAGGGCACCTTCCCTCGTTGGCTCATTAACCAGCTGCGCGAGGAAGTTGTCTTCCACGCACTCCAGGTACCTCCTAGACTGCTTTCTTTCCGCTCTATTGTACTCCCAGCAGATATCAGGGAGATTGAAGTATCCCACAAGGACAAGAGGCATTGACTTGGAGATTAACCCCAGCTGTTTATAGAAGAGCTCATCAGCTGCTTCTCCTTGGCTGGGTGGCCTGTAACAGACTCCCGTCACAAAATCTACCTTCTTATGGACTCCTCCGATTTTAACCCACAGGCACTCAATCTCCTCATCACCACAGTCCATCTCAGAGGTGTCCAAGTCCTCCCTTACAAAGAGGGCTACTCCACCTCCTCTCCTACCCTTCCTATTCCTTCTGAAGAGTTTATATCCCACCAAGGCTGTACTCCAGTTATATGAGTCATCCCACCATGTTTCCATGATGGCAGCAACATCATAGGCTCCTTGCCCAACGACAGCTTCCAGCTCTTCCGTCTTGTTCCCCATGCTGCGTGCATTGGTGTAAATGCACTTCAGCCCTCTTAGAGGGGACAGTGTTTGTTCCCAATTGTCTGTTAACTGGAGTAGCTTGCACTAGAGTACCTGTATCTCCTTTGCTTCTCCAGTGTGCACTCTCCCCCACTTCCTGTTTGGTGATGTGCTGGTTGTCCTCACCAGCACACCCTCTCCTAATCTCTAGTGCCCCACATCCAGGCACGCACTTGCCTAGCCTTGACTCAGACCCCTCCCCCTTCACATCTAGTTTAAAGCTCGATTTATGAGCTTAGCTATGTTCTTAGCAAGGGCCTTACCCTACTAGGAGACCCACATGCCCCAACCTTAGCAACTGTGTCAGGGGTTGCACGAACCACCCTATGATTGAAGAATCCAAAGCCCCTTTCCTCGCACCAGGTTCAGAGCCAGGCGTTAGTCGAGTTCTTTTTAGTAACTTGCATGTTAAACTCCATTTAGCCTAGGGATGGAGCAGAACACCGCCTGTGCCCCAGAGCCCTCCATCATCTTCCCGAAAGACAGGGGACGGGACAAAAGAAAATGGCCTCAAGCTCCACCCGGGGAGATTTAGGCTAGAGATTAGGAGGAAGTTTTTCATAGAAAGGGTCATTGGGCATTGGAACAGGCCGCCCAGGGGGGTGGTTGATTCACCATCCCTGGAGGTGTTTAAGGCACGGGTGGATGAAGTCCTGAGGGACATGGTTTAGTGTTTGATAGGAATGGTTGGACTCTATGATCTGGTTGGTCTCTTCCAACCTGGTGATTCTGTGATTCTATGAAATCCGGCAAGGAGCATCGAAGGCCTCGAGAAGGGCTTCTTCAACTGCATCAGCAGTAAAATGAAGACTAGGGAAAATGTGGGCTGCTGAATGAGGTAGATGCCCTGGTGGTAGAAGATGCAGAAAAGATAGTTACTGCTTGCCTCATTTGCTTCAGCCTTTACTACTAAAGGTGGCCCTTGGGAGTCCCAAACCCTGGAACAAAGAGGGACACCCTAGAGGAAGGAAGACTTGATTGACAAGGATATGGTCAGAGATCATTTAGGCACATTGGACACGCACAAATCCATGAGCTTTGATGGGATGCATTCAGAAGTGGTGATACAGCTGGCAAATGTTATTACTAAGCTGCTCTCTGTTATCTTCAAAAGAGCATGGAGAACAAGAAAGGTGCCTGAGGACTGAAGAAAAGTCAGTGTCTCTCCAACCTTCAGAAAGGGCAAGAAAAGAACCCAGGAAACTGCAGGCCAGTCAGTCTCACCTTCATCCCTGAACAGGTGATACAACAGCTCATTTTGGATGTAATCTCTCAGCATCTGAAGGAAAAGAAGGTTATTGAGAGTGATCGACATAGGTTCACCAAAGGGAAATCATACTTGTTCAGTCTGATAGGATCAGACTGATAGGATCAGGGTTTTCTATAATTTTACCTGTTGTAATAATGAAAAATTTAATTTAGAGTTTTGCTAGGTAGGTGCAGGTTTTGGTATAACTGCTTTGATTGGTTTTGGCTGTCTCCGTTGCCTTCTTTGGCTTTGCAGGTGACCAAGGTATACCAATAGTTTGTTGGCCTCACATTAAGTTTATGCTCTCTTCCAGTGTTGTAGTTTTTCTATGGAATAATTTTTCTCTTTAGCTACACCTCCAATCAATACAATCTTTCTTTTAGAGAAGACTGAAGTAATGAAGTTGCAGTGCTACTAGGTTTTGTTTGTTTCTTTGTTTCTTTAGATGGAGAAGGACTTGCGGCCTTAGAGAGCAAGTACATGGGGAATTATGCTTGTGTTTATGCTAACGTTCCTCACTTTAGCAAGATTAAAGAATATCATGTAAACAGTAATGCAAACAGAAAAGAACCCGAAGACTCTACAGCTGGCCAGGTTTATAATTCTGTGACAATACAGTATAGTATAAATCTGTAGATAAATGTAGGTGAAACGGGTATGGAGCAGTGTAAAAGCAGTACAAGAGCACTAGAGCATCTTCATAAGCCAGTTGAAATCAATATTGCTTTTCTTGAGTTTTCTGAAGAACAAACAAGGCAAGACTTGGTTGCTGAAGAAAAACTTCTGAAAAAGAGGGAAGTAATACAAGGAGGAAGGAATCAAGTGACCAAGTAGAAAAGAAGTTAAAGAAAACCAGATAAGACTAACTGAGAATCACAAACTTCATGTTGTTTTGCAACAGTTTCATGGAGTATTTCGGACATGCTGAGGGTATTGTATCTGATTTTTGTTTTCCTTTTTAATGGATGAGATGATAGAATGGCTTAGTTTGTAATTCTTGTAATTGCTTTATCAGCAAAGTAGTGAAATACAACTTCTTACCTTATTTTAATTACCTTAGAGATAACCTTAATATGTGAGAAGAGGGCTTCTTAGAGGCTGCCTTTATCTCTGTACTACATCAGTTTTCTTGTTTATATTAAACACTCTATGCAATCCCATACTGCTTAAAAAAGGTTTAAGTGTATTTGAGGCATACTAGTGTAGTTTGTGTTGTTTGAACAAGTGGAAACAGTAGCTGGGAAGAACTTTGAAGATCCTCCTGTTCTGAAGTTTAACATTAATTTAAAGAAGATACCCATACTGAAAAATGAAAAAGTTATCTTAAGTTTGCTCTTTATTATCTTTTTTCTGACTTTGGTACCCAAATAATACCCAACAGTATCTCCAAGTCCTTGATGGGACAGCTTTCAATCATTTCATCCTCCAGTCTATACCAGCATAGGATTTTACCCTGACCCAGATGCACTTGCCCTTCTACAGCCTTATGAGCTTCACATGGGGCCACTCCTCAGGCCTGTCAAGGTCCCTCTGTGTGGCATTCCTTTCCTCTAGTGAATCAACTGTAACTGTCATCTTGCTGCCATCTGCAAGCTTTTTGAGGGTGCACTACATCCTCCTGGCTTTGTCATTGATGAAGATACTTAATAGCATTGGTCTCGTTATGGACTCTCAAGGGACACCAGTAGTTACTGGTTTCCAGTGGAATGTTGAGCCATTGACTTTTCAGACTGAATCTCATTGACTGTTTGGATGGATCAGCCAGACAGTCCCTCGTCTATCTAACAGTCCATTAATCAATCCCATTTCACTTCAGTTGAGTGGCAAGAATGTTGTAAGAGTTTGTATCACAGGCCTTGTAGAAGTCTAGGTAGGTGATGATCTGCATCTTTTCCCATGTCCACTGATGCAGTCACTCTTTTATAGAAGAGTGCAGATATATTATTGAGGGAGGTTGTCATCCTGCAATATGTTCTTTCCTGTAGCTGAAATACTCTTTTAAGTACCTACAGAAACTTAAATTTAAGTGTTAATTAATGGCCTAGACCATCTAGTGAATTTACTTGGGTTAGATTTGACTATTGGTAGTGTGGGTGGTGTGTACAGGATTTGGTTGTTTGGGGTTTTTTTTCAGGATGAGAGAGGAGACTGGATCTTACAGGAGCATAAACTAGAATTTTTTCCTTTTGTTTTTTTTTGGGAAGGTTACATTTGCAATATTGGTTTTAAAATATTTCTAAATAGTGAGGGAAAAGATTACTGCTTGGTCAGCCAGCTAGCTGTATATGCACAGACAGTGGCCCTTGTATGTTCATTTACCATATTCATTTGATACAGACTTTCACTTCTTTTTGCTACTTACTCAAGCAAATAAAAAACCTGAAGATTTCCCTTTGGGAAGGAGGAGAATACAGTAGTGAAATTGAACACAGTAATGCATGTGTTTCTGTCATGTTTTCTGCCTGCTTGAAGTTTAACAAGATGACATTTTTTCAGTTTTGCAGAAGTTGACATGAAATAACGCCCTTTCTGTCTTATCTCCCTAAATGACTTTTATGCTTGCTAGATTTTGTTTTTTTGGAGTACCTCTGTGGGCCTTGGAGGAATCTGTCAATAGTATTACTGGTGCTAGTGATAATAAGGTTTTTGAAATTTTTTCTACTCGCAGGTGTGTATTTAGAAGAGTATAAGAGAAGACAGTTATTGTAATTTGGGACCAAGTATAGTCTTTTATTCCACTGTTTGTTTACAATCACATCTGAATTAAAAGGTGGGTTAAAATCAGAAGAGTCCATAAGAAGCTAGATTTTGTGATGGGAGTCTGTTACAGGCCACCTAGCCAAGGAGAAGCAGCTGATGAGCTCTTCTATGAACAGCTGGGGTTAATCTCTTGATCAATGTCACCTGGTCTTGTGGGAGACTTCAATCTCCCTGATATCTGCTGGGAGTACAATACAGCAGAAAGGAGGCAGTCTAGGAGGTTCCTGGAGTGCATGGAAGACAAATTCCTTGCGCAACTGGTGAATGTACCAACAAGGGAAGGTGCCCTCCTGGACCTGCTGTTTGTGAATAAAGGAAGCCTGGTGGGGGATGTGGCAGCAGGAGGATGCCTAGGACTAGGTGATCATGAGATGATAGGGTTTTCTCTTCGAGGTGAAGTGAAGAGGGTGGTTAGCAGGACAGTTGCATTAAATGTCCAGAGAGCAGACATTAAACTCTTTAGAAGGCTGGTTGGCAAAGTCTCCTGGGAGACAGTACTTGAGGGCAAGGGAGCCCGTGAGGGCTGGGAGCTCTTCAAAGAGGAGATCCTAGCAGCTCAGGAGAAAACCATCCCTGTGTTCCAGAAAAAAAACCAGCAGGGGAAAAAACCAGCTTGGTTGAGCTGAGAGATCTTAAGTGACTTTGAGAAGAAGAGGAATGTTTATAGGCTCTGGAAGACGGGACAGGCATCTGTGGTAGATAACAGGAGGGAAGTGAGGTTGTGTAGGGAAAAAATCAGAGGGGCTAAGGCTCAACTCGAAATCAAGTTGGCAAAGTCCGTGAAAGATAACAAAAAATCTTTCTATAAATATATAAATAATAAAAGGAGAACTAGGGAGACCATACAGGCCCAGCCAACATGGGTTCACAAAAGGCAGGTCTTGCCAAATTAACCTGATATCCTTCTATGACAAAGTGACTCTGCTGCTAGATGAGGGAAAGACTGTGGATGTGGTCTTCCTGGACTTCACTAAAGCCTTTGACACAGTTTCTCACAACATTCTGCTGCAGAAAGTGTCAGCCTCTGGCCTGGACAGGTGCACACTCTCCTGGGTAGAAAACTGGCTGGAGGCCAGGCCCAGAGAGTGGTGGTAAATGGAATTAAATCCAGCTGCAGGCCAGTGACAAGTGGTGTTCCCCAGGGCTCAGTGCTGGATCCAGCCCTGTTCAAGTTCTTGACCTGAATGAAGGCATTGAGTGTACGCTTAGCAAGTTTGTAGATGACACTAAGCTGTGTGGAAGTGTGGATCTGCTGGAGGGTAGGGAGGCTCTCCAAAGGGATCTGAACAGGCTGGACTGCTGGGCTGAGGTTTAACACGGTCAAATGCCGTGTCCTGCACTTGGGGCACAACAACCCTATGCAGTGCTACAGACTAGAAGTCTGTTTAGAAAGCTACCTGGAGGAGAAGGACCTGGGTGTGTTGGTTGACAGCCAACTGAAGATGAGCCAGCAGTGTGCCCAGGTGGCCAGGAAGGCCAATGGCATCCTGGCTTGTATCAGAATCAATGTGACCAGCAGGTACAGGGAAGTTATTCTCCCTTTATACTCAGCACTGTTGAGACTGCTCCTTGAATCCTGTGTTCAGTTGTGGGCCCCTCACTACAAGAAGGATGTTGAGGCTCTGCATTGAGTCCAGAGAAGAGCAACAAAGCTGGTGAGGGGTCTGGAGAACAGGCTGTATGAGGAATGGCTGAGAGAGCTGGGGTTGTTTAGCCTGGAGAAGAGGAGGCTGAGAGGAGACCTGATTGCTCTTTACCAGTACCTGAAGGGAGGTTGTAGAGAGGAGGGAGCTGGGCTCTTCTCCCAAGTGACAGGGGACAGGACAAGAGGATGGCCTCAAGCTCTGCCAGGGGAGATTTATGCTAGAGATTAGGAGGAAGTTTTTCACAGAAAGGGTCATTGGGCATTGGAATAGGCTGCCCAGGGAGGTGGTTGATTCACCTTCCCTGGAGGTGTTTAAGGCATGGGTGGATGAGGTCCTGAGGGACGTGGTTTAGTGTTTGATAGGAATTGTTGGACTCGATCAAATGGGTCTCTTCCAACCTGGTGATTGTATGATTCTATTAATTTTAATGCTTTTCAACAGCTACTGTATAGTACATCACACATCTGTTTAAGACTATAAGAATGGTCTAAACTGCTAGGAATTCGAAACTAGTTTTTTAAGTAAGCTATAGGTGTTCATGACCTCAACAGAGCTCAACTCTTACGAGCCCACTTCCCTCAAGGTCGGAAGTGGGATTGTAGGAGTTCATGCTATATCTTTATAAGCAAAGAGCCTGAAGGAGACAAGTTATTCTTTCTATATAGGAAATATGTTTCACAAGGATTTACTTGGTCTGTCTCTACAAGTCTTTGACAGAGATTGAAAATTCCAAATTTTATGTGCTAGTTAAAGAACTCATCATAACCAGGACTTGCATACGAAGTTGGAGGTGAAAGAATGTACTGCCTTTAAAATTGTTAGGTGTTTACTCAGAGAAGCAAGTGCTGTGTTTTCAAATTTATTTTGAGATCTTTCTGATCTAGGTAGAGGGGTACCGTAAAAAATAAAAAAGCAATAAAACATAGGTCTATTTAGAACAATAAGCTGAATTTGTGATTCCTTTTCTCCCTTTGAAAATATGAAGAACTTTCATTAGCAGAATTATGGGCAAACTACTAATGCATTTAAAATCACTGCTGTAGCTAATTATCTCAGTGCAGTCACTTATGTGTACATCATGATGATACTTGTTCAGTTAACTGAAATTTCACTAGCAGGACCTGCCTGATTTTGTAGAAGATGGTCTGCTTTATCACTTAAAATTACTATAATTCGTAATATTTCATTTGAAATATTGTTTTTTACATTGTTGTGAACACATTGAAAAAGAAGAGTAATAACTAACCCTTTCTTGCCTTGCTTTTAAAACAATGAAAAGTTGGCAAGAACAATGATTAGAGATATATATATATGTATATTACAGTGAAGACTAGTGAGGCATTTTATGCAGCACATGAAAAGAAATTCTTTATACATATGGTAAGAAAGATTTGATAAACTTACAACTTTATAGAATTTTCTAAAGGGGTTATGGTAATTTTTAAGATATATCTTGTATATAAAAATAAGTAAATAAGTAAATAATGGCTGCTTTACAGTTGGGACAGCAGAAAGGGAAAGATTAGCAGGTTCAGTACAGCATTCTTCAGTGTCAGTCACTTATATTACATAAATTCATAAACAGCTGAAGGCATGTCTTGGGAGGAGGTTATGAGAAATGAAATTGTAGGGCTGCAGTAGTTATCTAAATAGTAAAAAACTAAGTCATTCATATGCTAGTAAATGTTATACAGAGATAACTGTCAGTTTGTCTGGAAGACTTTCTGGACCTAGTGAAGCACATAAACTATTTTTTTGATTATTTTGAGTTGAGTTATTTTGGATTAACTTGTAAAATATTGTGAGCTTTAGTCTAGGTGTTATTTCAGTGGCTGTCAGAAGTATTGTAACAATTTTGCCTACAGGACCACTGACATTCACCAGCTCAAACTCTAATGTCTAGCTGTGCCCATCCCATTCAGACTATTGCTCTTCGATCCCATGAACTGAGTGGTACTTTAGTGTTTTGGGGTTTTTTTGATGGTGGCTAGATTCAGCAAAGAGAACCAGGTGATCAGGCCCAGTCAACACGGGTTTACAAAAGGCAGGTCTTGCCAAACTAACCTGATCGCCTTCTGTGACAAAGTGACTCGACTGCTGGATGAGGGAAAGGCTGTGGATGTGGTCTTCCTGGACTTCAGTAAAGCCTTTGACACAGTTTCTCACAGCATTCTGCTTCGGAAGGTGTCAGCTTCTGGTCTGGACAGGCGCACACTCTCCTGGGTAGAAAACTGGTTGGATGACCGGGCCCAGAGAGTGGTGGTAAATGGTGTTGAATCCAGCTGGAGGCCAGTGACAAGTGGGGTTCTGCAGGGCTTAGTGCTGGGTCCAGCCCTGTTCAATGTCTTTATCAGTGACCTGGATGAAGGCATTGAGTTCACTGCTTGCAAGTTTGTGGATGACCCTAAGCTGGGTGGTCCTGAGGAACATGGTTTATATTGTTTGACAGGAATGGTTGGGCTTGATGATCTGGTGGGTCTCTTCCTGGTTATTCTATGATTCTATGGTATTGGTCAAGGTGTAGGGATTTATTTTGTCTTCTGTTTTTATATCTGGACAGAATGAGACAGGAAATAGGCAGAAAATCTGATTACCTGTAGAAGACTAAAGGGGAGGTATGACTAAGCTGAAGATGGTTTTGAAGTTTACTTTTCTAAAGAAATCTGTGCTGGGCATTTTGGATTAATCGAATGCTTAGCTGAACTTGGAAAATCTTAATAAAACCATAACAGTTTTAACTGGAAAATATCTTAATATTTAAACTATGGGAAGTCATTCCATTATAAGGAATCCTTTTCCATAAGTGCTTAAAGGGTATTTTACCAGATTGGTTGCGGGATTGTATCTCCACACATTAATATAATGATTTTGCAAACTGCTTTTAAAACAGATGGAGGTATTTTAATTCATTAAGACCAGGTTTCTGATTGGGAATTCCATGACTTTATTGATGTTTCTAGAATACCTGGATTTTAAGCTCGAAGTTGGTTCCTAAACACAGTGTTAATTCATGAATATTTTTTTTCTTCAAAAGATTGGCTAGAATAAAACATAAATAGGAAATTCAGCAGTGTCTTTAAATCTTTTTTCATATTCAAAATAGGAACTTACTTGCTGTTTCCACATTTGGGGAGGAGAGGGATATGAGTTTAAATCAGTCTTGCCAGTGATCCTTTTCCCCACAGCAGTGATGCTCCTTCCTATAAAAAGGGAAAGGTATCTTGGCCTTCTGCTGCTGCTGTTTGTCACCAGTGATGCTGTGGCAGGCAGTAGTTGCCCAGAACCACCTGAGTAGTTGAACCTATTCCTTGGGCTGCAGCTGGCCTTTTTTGTTTCATGGAATGTGAACAGGGTTGTCTGTATATAGTGTGGTAAGACGAAGGAGGGGCTAGATTTAAATCAAACAAACAAATTTTAAAAAATCCACTGTTGTTTCTCAATAATTAACCAAATTTCTTCCTTCTCCTTCCTAAACTATGTGTTATATGTTGTTCTTCTGGGGATGATGCCACTGGGAACAGCAGCAGCAGCTGCAGGCTCAACATCTCTCCCATGGCCATGGACCTCCAGTGCCTCTAACACCACATCCATCAGGACTTCAGCCTCCAGGAATCCCTCCACTTGGAAGTAGTGTTGGCCTTCTTGCCCTCTCTAGTGCTTTGGGTGGGCAGTCTCACTTGTCAATAAAAGATGACAAGAAGCATCACGATGCAGAACACCACAGAGGTGAGAGGAATGGCAGGCCTGACTAGGACATTGTCAGGTTTGCACGCTGTGGCAAATTATGTGCATCTCTAAAGAATTCAAGTTATATAGAGTGAGAAAAATTGTTGGGCAGCTTAAGAATGCCTGCATATATATCACTGAAGTAAAATTTAACTTGGAATTTTTCAGTATTTTAAAAGGGGATTGCTAGGTGTCACCTGCTCTGTAGTTTTCAGAGCATTTTGACATCCTGGTACATGCTTAGTTGTAACTTCAGTGGCCTGCACCATGTTGTGGAAAACTGTTACACTGCAATATAGGTAATTTTTTTCAAAGGAAGTAATGCTGTTGGGTTGGTGGATGGGTGGGAAAATAGGAGGAGGAAGAAGTTAAATTTTTAAGTGAATGTATTCAAATGAAAGATATAGATAATTGCATCTGTTACTTTAGTTTCATAGGCTTCAATTCTAGTAAGCAATTAAACATTGGGCAAAATTGCACTTGACTAATTTTTGAAGAGAAAGTAATTTATTCTGTCATGAAATAAAACTAGGCTTTGTGTATGGTTAAATTGTAAATCATATTTACAATATACTGTAATGTTCAGGAAATCACTGTATTAGTAATGTGCAATGACTTACATAAATAAAAGCCATTTTAAAACTGTTCACGGCTTGTCTTCTAATTTCCCTCCCCTTTTTTATTTCTGTTCTTGCTTCTGTCTGAATGGGCATGTCTGTGCATTTCTTGGTTGCTGTGGGAGCAGACAGAGAGCCGGGCACAGTAAGTACCAGTATTTCTGATAATGTTTCCAATTCTAAGTAATGTAATGACCAGATGCTGCACTTTCTGTTTTCCTTTTCTGTTTTGTCTTCCTTTTAGTCAGTTTCCTTATACTAGAACTATGTGTTTTCTGTTAGAATAACTCTTTTTTATGCAGAACACCCATTTGTTTGGAGAACTGTATGAATCAGGTTTGTTTCTAAAAAGAATGATTTGGGGGAGGCTTGAACTGAAGTTTGCTCATTGGCAGAGGGAAAGATGCAAATCAAACAATGTTGACTGCAACTTAAAATATACCAGAGTTACCAGAGTATGGCAGAGTTAAGATTTTTCCTGTAGGATTTTTATGAATTACAGTTGCAGAACAGATGAGAAATTTAGAATTCATGTGTCACGATAGTGTTTTGCCCTAGGAGTTTCCTTAACTGAAACTGTTTGAACAATACTAATGCCTTTACTGCTTGAATGTTTAACTTTGATAGTAATGCTTTTTTTATCCTTTAGACATAAGCTGACATAAAATTAGCATAAGATAATCATACCTGAAAACCAACTAAGAACTACTTTGTTAAAGCTTTATATACTGTTGTGTTTTGAGTGAGTGAGAATGCTATATTAATCTTAGAGATGGGCATGTGCAACTTTGAGGTCATTTCAACTAAAAAAGCTAACTCTGCTTGTTGGTGCCATAGGTGATTTTGAGCTGCATTTTGGTTCTTTTTCCTCAATTAGAAAGGAAAAGACCTAGGAAAAGTTATTTGACAGGTATCTGTATGGTACTAAACTTATGATTTTTTTTTTTAATGCTAGGACTTGACAGTTATTTACTGTAAATTGTATGCATATTTTGTTTGTTTATTGTTTCTAGATTACTGAACAAGAAGCATTCCTTTCATCTTGCTTCATGTTATCAATGATAGTAACTAGAAGTAGTTATAAGATGGGCTTTTGTGAAGCCTTAGACTTATTAAGTGTATATTTCTTCAAGTGGGACATATTTCATTGAGTGACATTACTCAAGTACAGGATTATCAACTGCTTTGCTTAAGAGCTAAGGAAGTAAGTTTTTAGTGCTTGTCTGTGTCTGTGCACATGCACAAGTGCACATGTGGAAGTGATGACTTTGTGTTTTGCTTTGTTATGTCTCCTGTCCTTCTTCCCATCCTCCCCTGCCCTGTTCATCATGTACTTCATTAAAGGGTTTTTGAGTTCAAAATCAGGTGCTTCAGTGTTGTGAAATTCAGACTTTAAATTCATCTTGTAGCCAAGAATAGTTCTTGCCTGAGGAAGGACAACTCTTGGAAATTAAAGCAGAGTTTTGTGTTGTGAGATGTTTGCAATATCACTTGCTTAGTTTACTGTATATGTTGATTTTATTTGATAAAAGTACATTAAATTGGCACTGCAGTTACTTCTGTCTCCAAATGTGTAACTCAACGATTGCTTGGTTAGTATCTGTAGCAGGTTTTTTTATGCTGAATTTACTTCTAAGTAATCTTTAAACAAATGGAGGCTTTATTTAATAAAAAAACTTTGTCATATGGATGTATTGAGCTCAATTACTACAGTATGGTGGCTGTAGTTTTTTTGATCCCAGTGGAGAATAGTATTACATAATTAAATTAAACTTCAATAGCTGAATACAGATGAGCTTAAAATTGCTTAAATATAGTATTGCATGAAGTTCTTAGCTGAACACTAAATTATATCATCAGTGAAAGAATAATAATTCAAATGACAGTGAAGTTCAAATCTGGTTAAAATGATCAGCTGGGAATGATTTGCTCTTTGAACTTCTTTAACTCTATTCTATTTTTAATGGATTTATTTTTAATTTTTAATTTTTTTAATTTATTTTTAATTCAAAATATACTTTTAAGGATAATATAAAATAGCTCACAAATTATACAAGGCATACTAGCAGGTCTGTTGAATTATTACATGTGGTTTCAACTGAGCAGTAGGCTTTTATTTTGCAGATTACTCTGGGTCACCGAAATAAGATCAATTTGATTTTCAGAGTAACATTTGAAGTGCAGTGATGCTGTCAGAAATCCTGGTAAAGGCTTGCTTTCATCATCCAAGACATACTTCCCCATAAAGTAATCATGATATTTGTTATTACTCTAGAGTTCTACAGTATTATTTATATCAGATGTCTAATATGACCTTCCAGTACCATCAGAAGAACCTGACAGCTTTCAGTGTAAAAGACAAAGATCAGAATTTGGGACTTGCTTGTTTCGTTTTAAATTGAGGGGGTTTTAGACATAGACTTGTGTTAAAGCTTATCGAGGCATACTATTTGAGAATATTAATTTTTAAATGAGGACTGGTTTTATTTTTTTTAAATCTCCTTAGGTAAATAAGCAATCACAGGTTTTTATGTATTGTATGTTTCAAAATACTTCATAATGATTTAAGATTCACATATTTACAAAGGAATAGAAAGCTGTAGTGATTTTGTTAATTTTGATTGTGATCAGTGTCCATTTTACTTTTGGCATCTCTAAATGACAAGGGCAGCATTTTTCCTTTTTATGTTACATAAAGTTTCAGGAAGTGAAATGCAAGGGAGTTCTTTGTATTCTAAGTATATGTTTGTGCAGTATATAGCATTTACCTTAGTAGTAATACTATATTTCATATGTAAACAGCTAAAATTATTTGGTCAAAATTAGATTATAGGGCTACGTTGTTAACAGTAAGTGGGTTTTGCCTGATGTAGCTCTAACCATCCAAAACTGGGTAATGGTATTGTGGCATCGTCTGGCTGCAGATAATGAAGCCAGGCAAAGGAATGAAGTTTTGCATCTGAAGTTGATAACATTTGGGGAGACATCATAACAAATAACTTCAGTGTCCACAATTTTTTCTTTAGGGAACATACTGACAACGTTTTCCAAAGTCATTTTAGGTGTTAATCTGTCACTCACTTGTTTTCCTGCTGTTCCAGTATCCTGTTTGGGCAGCACTAAATGCAAATGTTCTGAAGTGCCCTATTGTGTCAGTAACAATTTGTAGACAGTGAAATTTGACTTCATTGTGTGATTGAGGTCTACTTAAGGTTAGTGTTCATCTTTTGTTATCATGAAAAACATTAAGCTTATTTTCTAAGACTTAAGAAGTACTCATAATTTTTCCAAGAATCGGTAAGCGTATTTTTAAAGCAAATGCTGTTTTCATGACAGAAATGTGTTCTGTGTACTTAGCTTTCTGTCCTGTTTTTTCACTCATAGTGCTGGAGGAAGGTGGCATATATAATTGACTGTTACTTTTTGGTTGATATAATATGCAAGCTGCTTTTATTTTGTGCTTTGATTCTTTTAATATGAAGTGGTGGGTGGATCATAAAAGGGGTTCTGTGAACGGTACTTTTCAGTGTAGGACATGTATACTTCTTGACCTTTCCAAAGAATATAGTATTTTCTGTTACATAGCTTGTAATTGAAAACCTTTAATTTCTTAAGTCGGGATTATTTTTTTTTTTTTTTTTAAATCGGGTCTGTCAGCTTAAAAATAAGTCAGATCTTACAGTCTTTATGGATGCAAACTGCAAATTAACTTCAACAGGAGTTGCTCACTAAGAAGAGCTGTGGGGTGCTGCATTGCAGTTTACTTTGTAGCTTATACAAAGCACCTTGAGGCTGATGATTAAGGGCAAGAAATCTGAAGTGGTCTGGTATAAAATTTTATGGATGCTCCGATTCTGACAAACATTAGTTAAAATATACATCAACAGAAACCTTATTCTTTGTTAGTGTCTCCTGATTATTGAATTGGTGCTATAATTTAAAGACTTTTAGGCTTCTGCACGTATTTGTTCCAAATATGAATATATCTGCATAAATACGACTTTAAATAGTGAGCAAAGAAAGGACCAAATTAGTAGCTTTCCATCACCAATGTTTGTTTTTTAAAAAAACCCTACTGACTTTGTAAGTCAACTCCTGGGTTGTTGATGTGTGTTTGCAAGAAACATATTCAACAAATGGAAGTTAATTATTCTTGAGTTGAATAACTTTAAATGCAGTCTTCTTGTGCCTTACTGGGGAGGATGGTTAAGTGGTAGTTCCTCTTCCAATGCCCACTGTATGCCTACTTGTAAGTCCTGATCATGAGCAGCAGAACTGCTGAGAAACGGATGTTTTGGTTGTAGCTGTTAGAGTTGATCCTATTTTGTTGCATTTGTTCCTGCCTACATACGGGTATCTGTAGATAGCATTTTTATGTTGTGCAAAGGTCAATTGTAGTAGTTAAATAAACACAGTGGCCTTGCTTGGTGATACAGGCAAGTGTAAGTTGTTAGCTGCACAGTCTGTAATGGCAGGTGGATGCAGTTGGTTTGGATGTGCAACGAGCAAGTGAACTCAGCGCAGAGCAAGTATGTCTATATTTATCCAGGGGAAAGGGAAGTGGAAGGGAAAAGGACCCCAGCACTAGAGAAGACCTTAATTGGGACCAGGTTTATTTGAACCATGAACCCAGTTGTGATGTAGTTGCTGCTATTTAATGATCAGTGTAAAGCTGACAGTACTATGTTTTCTTGAGTTGTCTGTGTGGTATTATAACTGGGGCTAAATGAGATACTGTGGGCTCACAGCCTGTATCTCTGGCACACATGGTTTGGATGTAGTTTTTATAAGGAAGCACATGGCATTTGAAGAACTACATTTGAGTAATGTGTATTATATTCCTAATAAAGAACCTGCCTTTTTTCCATGCACCATGACTAGATCTTTGTTTCATATTTGCTTCTGTTTCAGTGTTTAACTTTTGCTGGTAGCAAAGCTGCTTTAGAGTCCTGAGTTGCCTGTTACACAGTCTGTTATGCAGTCTGTCAGGAAGTGGTGCTACATGAAGCTTTTTTCCTTCTTCAGATTTACCTGAAGAAAACTTATTCACTTATTCACTTTAGTTCCAAGTTATTGGTAGAAAAATAAAATCCAAGGAGAGATTGATTTTTGACCATTTGTTCTGATCCAAGATTCATGATTTACAGATGCTAAATTGGTAAATTTGAACTCCTAGTATGAAAACAAGGATTATTCTCAATTATGTGTCTGTTCTGTTGAAATTAAGACTAAATGAAAACTGCTACATTTTCTTTTTAGGAAATCAGCTGTGCACATATATGTCTTTTTGCCCTTTTTATGCAAACTGGTGATTATTGACTGTCAGTCCTGACTTAAACTTTCTGTACCACTGTTAAAAAATACTATATAAATGTTATAGTTTAAATAAAATTATGTGTCTACTTTGGGAACAAATCAGATGTTAGTAGGCTTGATAGAAGAACTAAACAGATTATTTTTTCGTAAAGAGAAGAAAAGGGAAATTCTATTATTGTGAAGCTATTGATGCTGTTTCCTAGCTGACTCTATACTTGACAGTGAGTATATAGCAAATATAAACTATCAGAGCTGAAAGAGTCTGGAGGAGGGCTACAAAGTTGATCAGAGGGCTGGAGCAACTCCCATATGAGGAGAGGCTGAGGGAGAAGGTTCTGGTAGGACCTTACAGCAGCCTTCCTATACTTAAAGAGGCATCAGGAGGTGCAATGATAGGACAAGGTGTAGAGGTTTTAGGCTGAAAGAGGGTAGACTCTTAGGTTAGATATAAAACTGTGAGGGCGGGGAAGCACTGAAACAAGTTGCCAAGAGAAGTCATAGAAGCCCTGTCACTGGAGATGTTCAAGGCCAGGCTGGATGAGGGTTTGACCCACATTATCTAGTAGAAAGCATCCCTGCCCATGGCGGAATTGGTGGAGATAGATGATCTTAAAGATACCTCCCAACTCAATCCAGTCCATGATTCTGTGATTCTATGAAATATGAAACGTGGCTTTTTAGTAGACTATCCTCACTGTTCTTAGAACCTAAACATTGCGTCTTGTGAGGACTGTAGATTACTGTTATAATTATGTGTTTATGTGATAAGTAAGTCATGAGCCTTTTGAATCTAAATCAAAGCTAATCTTTTTTTTGGCATTTAGGAGACAGTGGGAGCTAGGCATACCTAGGAGTCCCTAGACATGTTTCACCTTATTGAAATTCTGCAAGGCAAACCATAGCTAATTTTGTTGGCATTGTTTAGGTAGACTTTAAATCAGAAAGAGATACAAGTCATTGTAGTTACACATATTTAATAACAAAACTTGCAAGCTGTTCCTTAAACTTTTGTGTAGTAGCTTCAGGTAGCAGGGTTACTAAGTATTCCTCAGCTGCTGCCCCTTTGCCACCCGTCATTCGTGCTTAATATTGACAATATAAAGTGAGAAACTGAGGTTATTGATTTTATGACGTTTGCATTGTTTTATTCCCAGCTCTTCAGTAGTAATACAGATGTGCTTTAAAAATATTTTTGTTAAGAGAAATTACCTCTTACCTAAAAGAATTTCCTCCTTCAGAAAATACATTAGACATCTGTGGTCTAGTTTGAATTGACAACTTGCTTGTTAAGGTTTTTCTACTGCTACAAACATAATGGATTTGAAATAAAATGTTTAAGATGAGTTTTAAGTTCTGTTAAGTAGTGAATCTCTAAGTTTGTGTGCATGTGTTGGGAAATGAGAGGTTAAATTTGGACAGTATTTGTCAAGGCAGTTCAGTGATCCAACAAGCCCACCTTTTAGCTGCAAAACATTGTGGTAAAGACATTATTTTGAACTTCTTTATACTGAATTTCATTAGACTCTCTTATGCTTTGTTTAAGCTCCTTGGCATTTGTTTAGCTTGCCTAGTCATGAATAAAAGATTTAAAGTGTGGCTTCTGGTGTAGGAAAAAAGAAGATTCAGATTGCCTTGGATACCCTGTTTTGTTTTCTTTCACCTTAGGACTAAACATTAATGTCTGAGCAAAAGTTCAGTGCAGTGTCCTGAGGTTGTGAAGGGGAAGCCACTAATGCTGGCTTTTGGTGTATGTTTATGATATACTAGAGTAAATGTCTCTGGTTTCTGGGCAGATCCAAGTATTTGTTTTGAGGGCTTATGCTATTAGAATATATGTTGGCATTGGGCTTTTCTCTTGCGAGAGATAGGTGTATGCATGTAAATAGTTATTTACTTATGTATTTCTGTGAGAGTATATTTATTTATTTAAGCATGTACTTGTCTCTTAGGAGCTAGTCTTGCCAGGTCTCTGTGAAAGGAGACGTTTTCTTCAACTCATTTAATATTGTTTACAGCATTAACGCATCAGTGAATATATTGGCCTCTTGCATATATTAATCCTACTCTTAAAAGAACTCATTGTAACACGTTTTGATGCTTTAGCTGGAACTAAGGTGGAGATGGGGATTGAAGGCATGTCAGGTTGTCATGTGACTGAAAAACATGCGACTGAAAAATGCTGACAGTGCCTGCTGACAGTTTAAACTTGGCATAACTTAGCATGAATGAAAACAGTCCTTGTAGTTTGAGGAAAAGATTAGTCTTTGCTTTTGTCTTTTAGGCCTGTGTGCAGACTTCAGTTTTTCAGTCTAATTAAGCAACACTTTACCGTTAGTTTCACACTAGAAGTAAATGTTATACATTTTTTGAAGGCACCCAGTTGGAATTTACTGCAGCTAACAAATGATTACTGTGTAAACTTACTTTGTAAATATTTGTTACTTTTTAAGGGTTAAGGATGAGTTGCTGTATATCTATCCATGCCTGCAAGTGCAAACATAAAAAAGCCCCATTTATGATGATCAAGCAATCAAGCAGATTGTGTTAAAGTCTCTTCTATTATGTGGGATCTATGTATTACAAAAAAAATTAAAAAATCATTCTTACCTCTTCATGAATAAACAGCAAGCCTGTTTCTCCTAAACAATAAATTCAGTTTAAATAATTAGTTAAATAAATGGTGACTCACAAGTTAACTAATCTTTTGGTAAATGGAACAATGAAAACCCAGGCTTCCTAGAATGCATGAAGGTTTGCCTGAAAGATTTTAAGTTTAGTTAAATGGAATGAAAGACTATGTAGGTATCACATTTCTAAAGTATCTACCACATATAATTTGAGTTTTTAAGCATATGTGAAGGGATCTTGAAAAAAAAATTAATTGACTTTGTTATTTTGCTTTTGCAGAGTAATTCTGTCTTGGTTCCGGACAGCCTGCGAAGCACGGATAAACGCAGGAATGGCCCTGAATATACCAGTGACATCAAAAAGAGAAAGGTGGATGATAAGGATTCCAGCCACTATGTAAGAAAATCTGTGTCAAAAGAAGTGATCCGTTTATTTGCATATACCGTGCTTCTGAGGAGCACAAATACAAGTACAAAATAATGTCTTTCCTGTGGCTGATTAGTACATGAATTTATGCAGCAGAGACACCTTTATGAATGATGTGGAAAGAGTAGTGACTCAATAGCTGGGGCTTTTCAATAGGGAATAATGACCCAGGAGTAGCTGTTGGGAATTCACAAGGGTTCTGGGTCATTTCTCAGAGTTGGAGCAGGAGATCCTTTCTGAGCTACTCTAAAACTTCTAGTGTTTGCTAGAAATAAAGGATTTTGTTGATTTGGGGAGTTTTAGTACATTTTTCTAATATTACCTATTACCATATTGAGTAATAATTATCATTGCAAATTGCATGTGTTATGAAGCTGTACCAGCTTAGAAAAAAAGGCTTTTGATTGGCATAGCAGTTCAGCAGAAAGCAAATTGAAATACAAAAAGTTCACAGTTTGCGTTCTGCAATTTTTACTAGTTTGCTTGTTGTTTGACTTTGAAGAGACACTTCAGTACAACCATATAATATATGTGACCCCCCAGAATGATCACATAGGCTTTCAACTTCAAGTCTAAATGCTCAGACAAAACACAGGATGATACCTCCACTGGTTTTAATGACTAGGAGTTACGTGAAAAAGTACTGAAAGGCAGAACTTAGTTTTAACAGAAGATATTATTAACGGACAATAATCTGGTAAATTGTCTGTTCGTATTAATCCAATCACTAATTACTTCCTGATTACTGACACCCAAGAGAAAACCAAGTACCGCTTTATTTCTTTAGTATTTGGTGGGTAATGTCTCTCCGCATGAACCCATAGTATCTCTGACCTACTGGGTTTCCCTGGAGTTACTGACAGTACGTGGTGTTACTTTCTTCTTTCTGTACGTTGTGTTGTTGTTGTACTCATAGTTTTGCCAGTGTTTTTTTCAACCAGTTTCTAAAAATTTTGTTTTGATTACAGAAGGGTTTGGCAAACTTCCCCATGTTACTCCCTGAACTTTGAGGGTTTTCTATTCTATGGGTATTTTGCATTATAAGTATTTGAAGATGAGGCATACTTAACCTACAATTCATATATTGAAAAAAAAGGAAGGATTAAGGTTGCTTATTTTTCATGTATTTACACTGGTAAGAAACAGAAATGATATTGTGATTTATTTTAATCCAACTTCTAAATATATGATTCTGTTTGCTGTTTCTTTGAAATTGATTTTACAGCAGCATCAAATAACACATTGAGCAAAACAAGGGTATTTGAAAGTTCCAGGTTTATCCTAAGCTGGAAGAAGACTTTTTTTTGAAGGTTCCCCTGTTCAACCAAGGCAGAGCTGCTAATTTCAATGTCATTTTAGGTGCAGCCCTTGTAGGCCATTGTTGCTTTTGGAAATAAGATGCAAAATGCAATTATTGTTTTTTAGACATCTGACTAATTTTATGATTGGGACATGTATAATTCAACCTGTGGGTATGTCATTGAGGAGAGTTATCTGATATTAATGGTACCTATATAAGATGCCTTTGCCTGTCCCAGTAAATGACAGTTTCTGAGTATTACAAAGTCAGCAAAGTGCATTTGGTAATTGCTTGGCAGATATTGCACTACTCAGGGTCAGTATTTCTGCTGAAGAAGTGTCCTACCTACTGTACTGTCACATACTCAAGTGTTTTCTAACTTATTCTTGCCTTTTGGGTGCTCCATTCTTTTCAAGATGTGGCAGATAACTGGGGCTGAAGCTTTTCTGTTCCTTCTCCTTTTTCACCCTTTGGTTGGACAGCTTGCTGAGCACAAACATAGCCACCATTCTGTCTTCAGTGGCACTCTTGGGTCTCTAATATATTTGTGGTATTTCTTGGAGCATTGTTCATCTGCTAAAGCAGAAGGGAAGGTTTGAAACTTACAGTTGGTTTTTTTAATTATTTTTGTAGTTTGTTTGGGTTTTTTGGTTTATTTTTGGGGTTTGTTTGTTTGGTTGTTGTTTGTTTTTTAAAAAAAACATTAATGGCCTGAACAGTGAGAAGGAAACTTGTGTTTTACTTTCTGTCTACCAGTGTTAAAAGTGATAACCCAGACAGTTTGAAAGCAAGAGATGGTGGACAGTTTGAGCAATGTTTTATGTCTGATTTGTTTGCCTAGAAACTTCTTGATTAAAAGTATTGTCTTTGGAAAGGTTACATTTGCCCACACAAACTTCTAGAGTCTTGTCATTCACTTGATTTTTTTGTTTGCTTGTTTTGAGTCAACACCCATCTCCTCGTTGAACTACCATGGTGCATTGTGGAAATCTGTAGAACACTGTGTATTACAGAATGTGTTATCCTGGGGCAACCCATCCCATTTTGGAGATGGGGACCAGGAGGCACTTGAGAAACAATGAGAAACTTGAGGAGGCACTAGAGCAGCTCAGGTAAACACAGATTTTTGTGAAACAGTCAAAATGCAGCTTGACAAGCCACAGTAAAACATTTCTATTTAGGAATGGGAAAGTTTTTTGGTTTTGTTAAGTGGGAATGTTGAAACACCTTGGTATGTCTGAAACATTTTCCTACCTAAAACTTTCATTTTCAAAACTTTCCTTTCTGAGATACAAGAAAAATTGTCCTGTCACTTTGAGGAAGCTCATTTATAGAAAAAAACATCAAAAAAGCTTCAGCTTTCTGAGATCTGTTGTTTTTCAGGTGTGCACTAGCAGTAATTTCCATAAAATTAACATATAAGAATAGCGTAAGTACAGGATGAGTTTCTATTTTCAGGAGTAGTGATAATACTTTTTATGATGGTAGTAATGAGGGCATTTTAACCTTCTTGCACTGATGGTGAGACCATCACCTTTGAACTATTTCTACCTTATTTGGGTTTTATTATTGAAACAAAATAAGGTATTGTGCTTGTTTTCATTGTTTTCGCTGTTGCTAATACACTAATGAAAGGCTGTTTGCTTTTTGCTTAGGAAAAATAAAAATTGACTGAGTAGATGCCTAGTCTTTCTGGGGTCTTAATGTACTAATTTAAATGAACACTATATTTATTTATTTTTAATAGGACAGTGATGGGGACAAGAGTGACGATAACTTGGTTGTAGATGTATCCAATGAGGTAAATTTTTTCATTTTTGCAGTCTTGATGTGTGGCCACAGATTAAAGGAAGAGTACATTTAGATTTTAGAAGAAAAAGAGTCCTCTGTGTGGATATGTTAAAATATTCACAACTCTTCCTTTTTGTTAGTGCTGTGATTATTGTGTATTGAGCTTTATCTCATTGCTTGCTTGGCTTTTCTTTCTGCTGATTTGTCCACATCTGATTCCTCTTCAGTTATGTTCTGACACATTTTAGCTACTCTGTAGTGGAGAGAGTTCTGGTAAGATGCAGCTGGAGGGCTGTCTTCAAATGAAAAAGGAACTCAAATGTCCTACTTTATAAAGAAAGCATTTTCTGGAAATGTGGTTTGGTGGGGTTTTTTTTTTGTTTGTTTTTTTTGGTTTTTTTTTTTTGAAGAATGATGTCAGCAGAAGTCAGAATGAAGTCAATGAGTTCACAAAATTTTCCAGAGGTTGTAGCCAGGGCAAAGATTTGACAGTGACATCAAGGTGAAGGGGTGGACCTTCCCTTTTCTTCATCTTTTATTTCACACAACAGAGATTTAGGAAGCCTGAGTACAGTACCAAAGTTGTTCTACTCTGTGAAAGCACAGAGAGAGAAACTGACAGGGAAGTGACTTCATCAGTTCCAAGTCCTCAAATGATGCCAGCCAATTATAAGTATGTGGATCTGACTTGGGATTTCAGTACTTCTTTCAGAAGCTCTCCTTGAAATGAAAATAGCTCAATGAGCATGCAGTAGATTTAGTGTCCTCTTGTGAGGACTTGTCCATGCTGATGTTCTCCTGAGCCAAAGGTGCATGGGGATCCCACAGAGCTCTGATTGTATTATAGCTTGCTGGGCTGGCTATTTTAGGTTAAATAAAGTAAGTACAGAAAGTGCCTCTGGAAGAGAGGATAATCAGCTGAGAAGTGATTTCAGTTTTTCCTATAGATTTAAATAGTGAGTCAATTGTAGATAGTATTTAGAAATAAGTTACGGATATTATAGCATATAAAGCATGCATCTTAATCTCTTCTTCTGAAGACAGAGATGAGCAAGGTTTGTATGGCCTAAAAGAGAATATGAAATGTTTGTGGTCAGTAGCAGTGTGTAGGACATACGTGAAAAAAACAGTGTAAACTTACTGCAGTTACTGTTGCTTTTCTCACATGTTGTGCAAACTTTCCATAGTTTGTACTTAGAAATTTTTATGTTGCAAGCTCTATGCTTGTAAACAATTTATGATCACATGTAATATAAATAAATTCAGAATGCTTACTATATGAACTTACTTGTATCTTTAGATTGATGAAGGGTTTTCAACGTTATTTTTTCAATTTTTTTTCCCATAGACTCCTTAGTGGTGTTTGTGTACCAACCTATGACACAGTTCTGTGCTGTTCGTCTTTTTTCATTGTGTTTAGGAACCCTCTTCCCCAAGGCCAAGTCCCACAAATTCACCACGTGAAAATGGTATAGATAAAAGCCGCCTGCTGAAGAAAGATGCCTCTAGCAGTCCAGCATCTACAGCCTCTTCAGGAAGTTCCACTTCCCTCAAATCCAAAGATATTAGTCTGGTGAGTAGCAGTCTGTTGTCCAGATAAGTGTTATTTCTTGTGGAGTCTAACTCTGCATTCATCTGCAGCTGTTTGTGGAAGAAGGGACTTGGTTTTAAATTTTTGAAGCAGAAAGAGACCATTGTTTTTCCAGACCTTTTATAGTACTCTTCAGCCTTCCTCTTCAGCAATATTTTCTGCTTCGTTTTGATTTCTTGTATTTCCTACATTTCTCTCAAACTAGTTACAAATTTATTACAAAGTATAAAGCACTGTAATGCTTGTAATACAAGCATTGTTTATTTTTTTTCTTGAGCAACCACTTATGGTTTCACTTAGCGTGTATGTAGTCACTAAGAATTTTTCTAGGCTTTTGTTAAACTGTTCTGAATAAGCTGTTACTCTTTGAAAACTTTTTCTTCAGTATACCAATAACTTGATCAGATTTGATCAGGTAATGTTTTTGTCACAATTTTTTGATACTGTTAGCTATGTTGGCAATTTGGATTTGTACTTAGATTTGCTATGTAAATAATAAAAAGTAAAAGTAATAATTGAGAGAACAATTTCAAGCTAAAATAAGTTAGTGATGCATACAGTATGACCTGAAAAAAAATCAGCTCATGCATATTTTTAATGCTAATGAAGAAAGAAAAATAATGTTGTATGTTTCTTTTCTTATTTTAATTTTGGTGACAATCAGAAAGGTCAATGTTTCTCCAAAGTTAATTTTGTCAAGACTGCATGGATTTATGAAAATTGGCTGAGGGACTAGTTAGTAGGTGCTCAGCATCCCAGCTGCTGTTGTGATAAATTTTATAATTTGATCTGGATTAAAAATAATACTCATTTAGTTTGCTTAATGATACCAGCATGAAAAAGCCAGCACACCTGTTCTGAAATCCAGTACACCAACTCCTCGAAGTGATGTGCCAGCCCCAGGCACTAGTTTAGCTGCAGGACTTCGTCCAGGCCTTGGCAAGCTTCCAACTGTGGACCCTCTGGTTAACCAAGCTGGTAATGCATTACTTCATGTGGCTTCTTGGTTCCAAATATATTTTTTTTTTGCTTTTTTTAATATGTTGTTCTGTGTGAATGTTAACTAAATGTATTGCTCTGCTGTTGATGTCAAGAGAGGGCTTGATGAGAAGCAGATGCTTGGATTATGAAGAGTTTCAATATCCTTCTATCTCTTACCCTTCTTTGTTTACTTTTGTCTTTATCTTTTTTTGCAAATAATCCAGAGACTAAATTCAATATGAAAAAACTTGCCAGAAGCTTCTGGTACTTGTTTTGAATACAAGTTCTTCTCCAGGTCTTTGTCTGAGTCTACTAGTACTTGCCGCAATGTATATCTTCACAAATGGAGGGGGAAGTTTACTTTTGCTATTCAGACTGATACAGCGCAGTTGCTTCAGACATGAGGTGTGTAAGTCATATCTCTCAGCTTTACTGCTTAATTTGGCAAAGGAGAGATTAATGTCAACAGGGAAATATTATGGAAATAGGTAATGCTAGAAGAGATTGTTCGAAGTAATTAGTAAGTTCAGACTTCAGTAGAACTTGTTTACATTGAGTGGAAGGAAGTAGTGCTACCAGTAAATTATGACAATGCTTCTTGGCAATGTGTGCATGTGAAGGGTGAAGGTGAGGTATTCTAGGGCCAAAAAAGAGCTGTTTTCTTCCCTGTGTGCAGGAATATATAAATAAATCTACTTGATTTCATTACTTCATAGCTGCAGGTTTACGGACACCATTGGCAGTACCAGGACCATACCCTGCTCCATTTGGAATGGTACCTCATGCTGGCATGAATGGAGAGTTAACCAGTCCAGGGGCAGCCTATGCCAGTCTGCACAATATGTCGCCCCAGATGAATGCTGCTGCTGCTGCTGCAGCTGCTGTGGTTGCCTATGGAAGATCTCCTATGGTAGGCCATACAATGCATGCAGTCTCAGTTGTGTGATTATGGTTCACTAAGAGCAGCCACATGCTTCATTTAAAGCTGTCAAATTCCCAAGTTTTAACAGTGCCAGGGGGCTGGCAGCTTCATTGTGTGTTTTACTTTTGCTAGGTGGCTGAAGAAGCAAATTTGCACCTTTAAGACAGAATCTTGGTATATTTATGTTTCCCTTTTTGTTCAACTTTGTCAGTGCTTTGACTGATTAATAAATGCCAAAAAATATTTTATGCTTTAAAATAGTTTTGATAGCTATGAATATCTGCTTTTCTGTTGCAGAACGAGATGTGTGTTCTGTGCGGGCATAACAAATCAATATTGAGGGATGTAGGTGTCTTTTTATCTATGTCTCTGTCCTGGTATTTTGTTGTTGGTTTTTTGTTGGCTTTTTTGTTGTTTGGGGTATATTTTGTGGAAATCAACATGACAAATAGGTCGATGTGTGTATCTTGAAGCTCTGTGATAAGGTGCATCAAGAACAGTTACTGTTGTGGCTGTAGTTAGTAAGTGCAGCATTGTAGTGATAGCGGCAGTTGAGCAGAATAATATAAGGTCCTGGTTCTGCAAACATGGACTTGATGGCAGCTTATACAAACTTACCTACTTGTAATTTTGCAAGATTGAACTTAAGCTTGTCATCTTCTCATTATTGTGGATGTGGCTAATTATTTTTTTTAGCTGGTAGGCAAGTGGAATTGCAGTGTGTCAAGTAGTGTATTTAACTTGTAGACAAATTTGTGTGCACCCTGTAGTGCAACTTTGTGAGAGTGATGTGCCCACACAGTACAGTGTAGAGACGTGAAGGTCCTGAAGCTGCTTTCCAGCACTGGCTTTGTCCGTATGGGTATGCACTAGCTGTGGCAGGAAAAAAGAATTTTGTTGTGGCAACATGCTGATTGCTGATTTGCTACAGACTAATACCAGGGCTAGCTCTGTGCTAACTTAGGAGAGCTTACATTATGCACAGTGGTGTGAATGCATGGCATATATAATTGGTTTTCTAGCAGAAGCATACCTATGGAGTATTTTTTTCCCAACCCCCAAGAAGGGACATACACCTATGTAATACTGTGGGTAAAAGCCACTTTTTGGTTAAATGTATAATGTCATAAGGGTTAAGAAAAGGGGCTTGCCAAATGAGAAATTGCAAATTAATTCATTTTTCATTGTCAGGTTGGGTTTGATCCTCCTCCGCATATGAGAGTACCTGGAATCCCTCCAAATCTAACAGGGATTCCTGGGGGAAAACCGTAAGTAATTTTTAAGATTTTGGTAGCATCTGCAATATTAGTTATCTTGTGTCATTGAATAAGAATTCCAAAGGAAGTAGCGTCTAATTGTTCCCAAGAGGTTGTGTAGGACTTCTCCTGGTAAGAGATGCAGCATATACATTTTTAAACAGTGGGTATTGTAGCCCAAAACAGGTGTGCATATACCTATTTCTGAGGAAAAACTGTTGAATTTAATCTGAAAATCTTTTTATTTTCTCCTGTCCGGAGGAAGCTGAGGGGACTGAAGACTGGTAGAGTGTGTTAAAATATGTAAGACAAAAATGAGCTGAAATTAAACTTTTCTGCTATACTGAGCATAAATGTGTAGTGCAGACTTGGAGACAATCCTTGTCTGGCACTTACTTTACCAGGCATGAGAGTCTGCAACTTTTGATCTCAGTGGGTATCTGAAGCTACTTTATCAGATTATGGGCACCTTGAGTAATGGAGCCTGCTCTTTAAAATATTTGTTTAAATGTGCAGCTTGAGAGAAAAAGACTGATGGTGGTACATAGGTATAGGATAACTTTCACAACAGGTTCTTTTTATTTAAAAACTTCAGTTATTGATGACATGGTTAAATGAAATTCTTCTGTGATTCTGTGACTTATTGACTATTCAATAAAATAAATCAACTAAAACAGCATAAATCAAATTTTTGTGTAAGTTTTCTTTGGTAGAATGTTGCAACTGAGCTTCTTGATGTGCAGTAGAGTTATAAGGATGTATGATCTTTTAAAAAATGTCATTATTCTTTAAGTATTTTTGGGTAGCAAGTTTATGCAGGTGCAAACCAAGTATAGAATGCAAATTGGGCTAATCTATGTTCTTAGAGAGAATGGGGCAGAGAGAATTATCATAACAAGCTTTTCGACCATCTTTTAGAATATGTCCTTTGTCCTCTCACACTTGGGATTCAGTCCTGTCTTTCAACACAATTTTGCAGTTAGAGTAACTTCTCTTTCTCTATGTACTTAGATAATTTTGAAACTCACTACATTTTCACTTCTTAAGATGGATGTTCCTGTTAATGTATTGTCTTCCTTAACAGGCTATCATAGAATCATAGAATCACCAGGTTGGAAAACCATCATGGCTCAGTCATTCCTTTTGCAGCTTCATGAAAACTTCAGAAACTGTCACTTTTAAGTGATACTGTCTAAGTTAGAAGAAACACTGTGATAGAAGTTATGTACCCCGGGTATTTCTGTTTGCCTTCATTTTGAAACACTGCTAATAACTAGTGATACACTGTCAGTCAAACATCCTTAGAAGTACACCAGATTACGGGGTATTTTTTTAGAACTGTTTTTCCATAGCAGCAGACTTGGATTAGGAAAGACATCCTCGGTGTGTTTTTGTTGTTATCCACTGTGGTTCTGAGAACAGACTTAGTTACCTGTTGGCAGTGTGAGAAGCCTGTTAAATCTTGAATTAACTTAAGAGTACTTGGTGGTATGTTGACAATATTACTAAAGTGAGGGCTTGGTGAGTTGGTGCAATGTAGCAGATGGTGGTGTATTTAAATTCAGTACAAAAAGGAATAAGCTTTGTTTTCAAAACATCTTTTTACTGAGCCAGATTTACACTTACTGGCTTTAGTAGAATTTAGCAGAATTTTTTAAGATCACATAAACCAGTGGTTGAAGTTTTTACTTTTAAACAAGTGTATTTATAATCGTTAAGCTACTTTTTACATTAGTAAAGCCTGGCAAAATTATTGTAATCTATGAAGACCTATTTTTTTTTCAGTCACACATTTTCTGCAGCTGACTTCTAGTTGGTGTACTATTCAAGACACACAAGTGGTGCATCCATGCTGCTGTACTTTGTACCCTGATATTTCATAGCTAAATTACTCTGTGAGGTTTTTTAAATGTTTTTGTGTAGTGTTTACAGCAATTTATTCACACAGCTTTGTAGATTTTCTGCTTCAAAATATACTCTCCACTCCCCACATGATTTGATGTATTCTGTAATGGCTTTTTGTGTTCATGTTACTTGGATTGGATCAGTCATTCCTCTAAAGTGACTTATCTTCATTGTGAGTGAGGCAAACCTGAAATTTTATGAACTGATCTGTTATCTTTCCATCAACAGCTTTAGAATAATCTCTTGTTTGAGTCTTGATTTGCTACAGCTGGCTAGATGCTGTCTGCTGCCTAACTTACCTACAGTAGGCAAGTCTCCTGTATTTTCTGTATAAAGTGCATAGGTTGTTTAATAAGGCAAACTACTGGAGTTCTTCTAGTTTATTTTCAAAATCTGCCTTTTTCTAGAGTGCAATTAAGGTGCCACATTGAATTAGTTTTACAAGATTTGGAGTTTTAGCCCAAGTCTTGTTGCAAGAACTGTTGAATCCTTAGCCATATGTGTGTGCTCATGGCTGTGTATATTTATCATTGGCTGTGGTGGGTCTATTTTTTTCACCAAGCCCCACTTCCAAGGGAAAATTAAGATCCTTTCTTTCCAAAGGAGTGGTATTTCTGGTAGCACCTAGTTTTCTTTAACATTTGTGTATTCTGAGATCAGGTAATGACTAGTTTGTTAGAAAAATTAGCCTTTGATGAACCCACTCTTACTTGTTTATCTGCTTTTATCAAGAGACTGTCTGGAAAGCTTGTCTTTTTCATTTGCTTTGTTTGGAAGCTTTATTAAATATGTCTTTATTACTGTCTTTCTATATTCCTGAATGTTAATACTTCATTTTTGCTCTTGACAGAATATAATCTTCATAGCAGTAGCACAAATGTACTTGGAAAATAGCATAGCCATCTAGAAAGTTCAAGTGTCTTCAGCAGTTTTTCAATTGTACAGACAAGAAAAAAATTATTTCTTGTGAGGCTTTTCAGGTTTTTCTAATTATTTTGATATATACACGAGCAATCTCATACTGGTTGTTTACTAACTTCATCTGTTTGTAGTTCAGTAATTTAGTGGACAAGGATTTGATATCTGTATGTGTGTATAAAATAAGTTTTCGTATTCTTGATTTCAAAGGGTGTGTAAGTGGGTATTTTTCCTTCCAGAGCCATCACTTAATCAAGAATTAATTGAGGTTGGGGGTAGGAAATTAATAGTAATTTTGGATGTGGAAAGATGGAGACAGTATCTTGCACATTTGAGTATGCCCTTAAGTTCTGAATATGCTGCTGTAGTCACTTATTTTTTTGTTTTGCATAGCCTTTCTGGTGAGGCACTTATTTAGATTTTAGCTTCTGTAGCTGATAAATTAAGATTCTTGTGTATTTCTCCTTGATGTGAACCTCACCTTGTAAGAGTTGTTTTATGTACTGACCACAGATTTTCAAGTTTGGTAGTAAGAATTACGTCCACAGAATTGCTTTCTCAGTATCTGAAGTTGTGAATTAATATTGACATTGAGGACATATTTATTTCTCTGTATTTTTCATATGTGATTGTACTTGAAGCACAAGTATGCAGACACTAGAAAGGGCTGAAAATACACAGCTCTTATTTTAGTAGGAAAGGGAAATGTCACTTGAGAAATGTTAACTCTTTCAGCTTCTAGGTATAAGCTGAGTTCCCTTTGAGTTTTTGGAAAGGAATTGTATACTGTTTTGGAATTGCTCAAGGTAAAAATTAAAAACTTTTCAGTTCTCACCTTCATGCTTATTCAATGAATGCATGACAAGTATTTTAAAGGAAGTCTAATTTTACTCTGTTGCAGAATAACATGCTGCTTTTTCTCCCCCTTGTACCTCTGGACAGAATTATTTGATGACTTATAAGAAGCAAAAAGGATTTGTTACTTCTATACGAATAGCTTCATCCTTATTTCTTGACATTTCATCTTATGTAATGAAACACCATACTCAGATATTCACTGTTATGATAACTACAGCTAAAAATAAGCTGCAGTACAAAGAAGAGCTGAAAATGAAATCCAATGATCAGTAGAAGAAACTATCTGCTTTTGTGTTTTGCAGTTTGGGAAGTTTTGTGCTAGTTAAGGAATTCTGTTTGAATTGGAGAGATTAAGTGGAAACCTTTTAAGGCAGGAATTGCATGTGTTATATCAATTCAAGTACTTAGAGCAGCTAAGAGTTAGGTAGTTTAGTTGATTTGTCATGCTCTTGAACAGCGAATTAGTATGGAAGCCTGTTTGGTTAAATATTTCCTTGAGGAAGAAGCACTGATATAGCACTGGAAGTAGCACCCACCCCAGAAGTATCAGAGTAGACCCTCTGTCATGTTGACCTGGTGGAGAGGTAACCAAGAGCAACAGTGGCTGAGCTGCAAATAGGCATTTGCATTCATGTCTCCAGTACTGTGATCTTCTGGAGACAGAAGCTTTCCTTGTGTATAGAGTGGTATTCTTGCAAATGATGCAAATGATTTTCAAATTATGTGTAATGAAGTGTTATACTGTACTACCTAGTAGGTACAAGTAACTAGACCACGTAATTGTGCTGACAGCAGTGATGTTAGGATGCCATACTACACATATTGAAATGAACAGGAACATTTACTTTTTTGTGTGCTTGTCTTAGAAGGGGTAGAGGGATTTGGCATTGTGTTTAAGCAGTGGTTTGCTAATAGGTTGCACTGCAGTAAAACCTGTTTTAACATGTAAGAAACTATACTGTACTGTTTGTTAGGCCCCCAGACTCGGTCATTCTGAACCCTTACCAACTGATCTTTGAAGCAAATGCCTACTCGTGAAGATACAAAAGAGAGACTACTCTCTGAAACCATGCTTTAAACACAGGTGTACTGGTTAAATTCTACTTGATTAAAAGTATGATGGGTAACACTCTGGCACTTCAGAGCAGAAGAGTTCATCATAATTCTACAGTATGCAGGAAATTGAAAAACATTCTCATTGTTTTCCTTCCACTCTATCTCAGCAAGGACTACAAAGCTGCATGTATACATAGAAGCATTTCAGAACACCACTTATGTAGGTATTTTGAATTGAACAGAACATTTATGCTGTAACATTCCATTACAAAAATAATCACGTACAAGTGGGTTATTCATCCTAAAAATGCTGGGAAAAAATGCTTAATGCTTGCTTAATTGTTTTTCTTCAGTCTGCAATAAAAGCAAGAGCAGGCTGAGATATCAAAGTTGCCTAGTCTGTATATTCTTACTGCTAACAAATATCCTACAACTGACTTTGATGTGCAGCCCAGGGTGTGGCTGAGCTTTTCAGCCTCTTAGGTGCTGTGACTCTTTAGCTGATTTCTGTACCGGAACCTGAGCAGTTGTTCACAAGTCTATGGGGCCAGAAGGGATTCACCCTAGGGTATTGAGGGAGCTGGCGGATGTATTGGCCAAACCCCTTTCCATCATCTTCCAGCAGTCCTGGAAGACTGAGGAGGTACCACTGGACTGGAGGCTGTCTGATGTAGTGCCCATCTACAAGAAGGGTTGCAGGGAGGATCTGGGGAACTACAGTCTGACCTCAATGCCAGAAAAAGTCATGGAACAGGTGATCTTGAGTGCTATCATGTAGCACTTGCAAGAGAACCGGGTGATCAGGCCCAGTCAACATGGGTTCACAAAAGTCAGGTCTTGCCAAACCAACCTGATCGCCTTCTATGACAAAGTGACTCAGCTGCTGGATGAGGGAAAGGCTGTGGATGTGTTCTTTCTGGACTTCAGTAAAGCCTTTGACACAGTTTCTCACAGCATTCTGCTACGGAAACTGTCAGCTTCTGGCCTGGACAGGTGCACACTCTCCTGGATAGAAAACTGTTTGGATGGCCAGGCCCAGAGAGTGGTGGTAAATGGTGTTAAATCCATCTGGAGGCCAGTGACAAG
Source organism: Coccyzus lansbergi (assembly GCA_033558105.1). NCBI lineage: Eukaryota > Metazoa > Chordata > Aves > Cuculiformes > Coccyzidae > Coccyzus > Coccyzus lansbergi. Next base: position 416,301 of record JAUMJK010000375.1, read on the forward strand.
TGGTGTTCCCCAGGGCTCGATGCTGGGTCCAACCCTGTTCAATGTCTTCATCAATGACCTGGATGGAGGCATTGAGTGCACCCTTAGCAAGTTTGCAGATGACACAAAACTGTGTGCAAGTGTCGATCTGCTGGAGGGTAGGGAGGCTCTGCAAAGGGATGTGAACAGGTTGGACAGCTGGGCTGAGTCCAATGGCATGAGGTTTAACAAGACCAAATGCCGTGTCCTGCACTTGGGGCACAACAACCCTATGCAGAACTACAGACTGGGAGAAGCCTGGCTGGACAACTGCCAGGAGGAGAGGGACCTGTGGGTGTTGGTCGACAGCCGACTGAAGATGAGCCAGCAGTGTGCGCAGGTGGCCAAGAAGGCCAATGGCATCCTGGCTTGTATCAGAATCGGTGTGACCAACAGTTCCAGGGAGGTTATTCTCCCTCTGTATTCAGCACTGGTGAGGCCTCTCCATGAATCCTGTGTTCATTTCTGGTCCCCTCAGCACAAGAGGATGTTGAGGCTCTGGAGCGAGTCCAGAGAAGAGCGACAAAGCTGGTGAAGGGTTCTGGAGAACAGGCCATATGAGGAACGGCTGAGAGAGCTGGGGTTGTTTAGCCTGGAGAAGAGGAGGCTGACCTCATTACTCTCTACAATTACCTGAAAGGAAGTTGTAGAGAGGAGGGAGCTGGGCTCTTCTCCCAAGTGACAGGGGACAGGACAAGAGGGAATGGCCTCAAGCTCCGCCAGGGGAGATTTAGGCTGGAGATCAGGAGGAAGTTTTTCACACAGAGGGTCATTGGGCATTGGAATAGGCTGCCCAGGGAGGTGGTTGATTCACCTTCCCTGGAGGTGTTGAAGGCACGGGTAGATGAGGTTCTGAGGGACATGGTTTAGTGTTTGATAGGAATGGTTGGACTCGATGATCCGATGGGTCTCTTCCAACCTGGTGGTTCTATGATTTCCATGATTCAGTCTTGAGCCGTCTCCTCTTCTGCTTTGTCTCCCATCCTGTGTGTTATCTGTTTAGTAAGTAACTATTTTGCGACAACCTTGTCTCTTCTTATCTTTACAGAAATGATATGGATTTCTAGTTGACCCTTTATCATTACTGTACTTCTTCATACAAAAAAAAAAAAAATAAAAAGAAGATAAAGGATGCTGTGGGGACAAATGCATTTGATATACTGTGCATATTGTATACATGTAAGGAAGTCATCTTTACACTTCCTTTCTTATCTTGCATTTCCCATTCCTGACATTTCCATGACAAAAAAGATTTGCCATTGCATTTGCTTATGCTCCGTTTATTTGTATCCTCTGAGTAGGCTTTAATCTCAAATATCCAACCATTAAATATGATGAAGTACAGGAATTATATGTGTATGCAGTATTAATTTCTTCTTTGTTTAATAGCAGTTACTGTTAACCGGTTCTTACTGTTCCTTCTGAGAGAACTGTGATATTTTATAGGGTGACTGTTTTCACTGCTACCTTCTCTGAGAAAGAACTGTAGAGTTCCTTTACCTCTCCACTTATCTGTCTGTTTTAAAGGAGTATCTGCTGTTCTGCTCCTGGGCGCCTTCAGTTACTTTGTGATGTGTCTTACAAATCCAGTCATCTTGCTTGTTCCTTCCTTTTGAACTATGCAGTACATGCACTAAAATACTTTGAAAATACTAGTCCAGAGCTCAGACAGAATATTTATTTGATTATCTGTTGTTTGGTCCTTAGAAGAGGGATGCAATACTAATACTACAGTGACTGAAAATTTGTGAAGAAGAAGATACATTTGGAAAAGAAAGGACAATTCTGGACACAAGAATATATTAGAAAAATGTCTCACTAGGGAGAATGTAGCTCATTATTTTTAAAAAGGTGCTTATATCTCATCATTTTTTATCTACATTGGCCTTTTAAAGAGTGCTGTTAATGTAACAGTAGCATCAAAAACAGAGCTATAGATGTGCTTAAAACAGGAAAATCAAAAAAGAAGCTCACAAAAAAAGCAGCTCTTTGCAGTAGTATTTTCATTATGATTTGAAACAACCAAACAAAAAAACCCTCTTTCACCTGAAACCTTTATTAGCTACTCTTTGTGACCTGATCCTTGAGTACAGCTGTCTTTAAACATTACAATGAAAATGAAAAAAAATCCTTTTCTGTATTTGAGGAATCCTCAAGGAGGAGGATTTTTGTTCTCTGCTGGGATGCATTTCCTCAACCCTCAGTTTCCATATACTTGAAATCATGCACTGAATACAAATGAAAGATATTAAAGAAGTGCCAAAACTAAGTGAGCCTTTCAGCTTTTCCAAAGTACTTACTCAAGAAAACACAATTAAGAGAAGATGGTATCAGCTTTCTGATGAAAGATGCGTGCAACCACTCTGGATGTTTCTATTTTCTAGTTAAAGCATTAGTTACTAGTTGGAAAGGTAGGCACCGCAGCTGGTACTGATGTTAAAGATGAGGTGCAGAGACAGAGCAAAAGTTGAACTTTTGCTACTGCAGGGCAACCAGTACAAGTCTAATGGAATAAGTCTGAAAGAGTAGTTCCTGGCTGGTCCTGCTGGAGGATTTGTGGTGCTGAGACTTGGAAATGCTGGCTACAAAGCAGAGGCTGCAAGATCGTTTTATTATCCAAATGGCTGAGAGATAGCAGCCAAGACCTTAGTCCATGGAATTAAGTGAAGAATTTAATGTGTTTCCCTACTGTGCAAATGCTTGAGGTGAGGCAAGCTGAAAATATCTTGTCTCCTTGCATCCTTGTCTCCCTCTGAAGCTCCCTCTACCTTTATTACTTGGGGCCATAATGCTGGTTTTTTGTGAGATGAAGACTGGCAAAGAAATCAAATTAAAAAAAATGCTATGTTTTTATTGCATTATAGCACACTAACTAGCTGAATTTTTTTCCCCTCTTCTTTCCTTTCACCTCAGAGCCTACTCCTTTCATGTTACTGCAGATGGTCAGATGCAGCCAGTTCCTTTTCCTCCTGATGCCCTCATTGGTCCAGGAATTCCTCGTCATGCCCGTCAGATCAACACTTTGAACCACGGGGAAGTTGTGTGTGCAGTTACCATCAGCAACCCCACAAGACACGTTTACACGGGTGGGAAGGGCTGTGTAAAAGTCTGGGACATCAGCCAGCCTGGTAACAAAAGCCCTGTCTCTCAGCTGGACTGTCTGGTAAGAGAACAGAAATGTGTGCACCAGGATATCTTCTCCTTGGAGACTCAATAAATTGTCCCTGTCTGGATTTTCTTCATATTAGAAGAAAATAGCAGACTGTTCTGTTTCCTGTTTTATGTATTTAGCTGTCTTTTTTTTTTTTTAAAACACTGACAGGTGGAGTTAAGAGTACTGGTTTGTTAGGGATAAGTGTAAACACTAAGGGTCAAATTACGGATTATGTAAGATTTCTGAGAACTATACCTGATTTTTTCCTTTTTTTTTTTTCCTCCTAATTATGGTGATGATTTTTGTGCATGAGTTTAAGAGGAATGTAGCCTGGCCTGTGCAGGGCTACACAGTGAACACCTCTGTAGGTGTTCCACTCACACAAGAACTGACAAATCTTTTCTTTTTAAGAGTGTAGTTACCCCATAATGAAATAATGTGATAAAGTTCACTTTAAGTCTTGCTATGTTTTTGTTATTGATCCACAACTTACACATTTTGATTTTATTCACATCTGCAGATACGGAAGAGACTGAGTGCAGTAGTATAGGTAGCTGAAAAGCTAACTCAAAAGAATTAACAGCTCAGTGAAACACCTCCGTATCAGAAGCAGCATTTGTGAAATGTTAACTGAGAAGATTTAATCTCAAAAAGTACAGCAATATATAGTTTTAATGAAAATAATTCTAGCTTCAGTCTTGATCTAATCAAATATAGTGAGGATATTATTTGTTTTGGATTTTTTAGCGTTTATGCATTATTTACTGGTTTCCATATGTTAATTGTCTAGTTTGAATATGTATTCTCTGAATATGTATTCAGTTCTGTCACAAGTATGTGTCTGGGTGCACAGTCCTAGCTACCTTTCTGTCAGTTATGGAGCAGTAATGGCTGACATTAACAAAGCCAGTATTTGCACTTCTTACTGCTCCTTTGTTTTAAATAAAAACAAGTAGTTGTAGGAATGCTGTTGACTACTTCTTGCAGTGTTTTACTGAAGAACTATTACTGTGTTAGTTTACAGCTGTTACAGAGCAAATGGGCATCTGATACACTTAAGGAGTCAGAGTCAAGCTTGTAGTAAATGAAGACTGAAATGTTTTCTTTGTAGTATAATCAGCAGTAGTATCACAAATGTAAAAATAATGTGTGATAAGAATCATGTGGAGCAACAAAGAACTACCATAAATCCAAGACCACGATGGGAATACTTAATATTTTAACTTTGAAATCTTGAATGTAAGATAGTATTTGATAGAGAACTTCAAGACCTGAAAGGTATGAGACTTGAAACTGCATTTTCATATCAGATTGTCTAAATGCCCCGTAAAAGTTCATTTACTTTAACATTGGTGATGTTGGTGAACTTAGCTAAGAGAACACTGACAGAAATACAAGCTCACTTCTGCTCTGTTTTTGTGTATTGAGACAGAAGACTTGGTGTTTGTCAGGTCTAAACCAGAGTAGACTGTGGCAGTAGGTTTCTGCGGTTTAATATATGCAGCTATAGTCTCTGCTTAGTCATGAGAAGCAGGCATTTGAACCCTTTCAGGATCTGCTTGTTCCTCTTCAGTGCTTTGGTAACGGTAAAAATAACCTACTGTTTAAAACTTGGATGTGATCAGTATCATATTAGTGGTCATTTTTGGCATGCATGTATTACGTAACTGAGGTGATTTGTGTTATACAGAACAGAGATAACTACATCCGCTCTTGTAAATTGCTGCCTGATGGATGCACCCTAATAGTTGGTGGGGAAGCCAGCACATTATCCATATGGGACCTGGCAGCACCAACTCCTCGTATAAAAGCAGAGCTGACATCCTCAGCCCCTGCCTGCTACGCTCTGGCTATCAGCCCTGACTCCAAGGTGTGCTTTTCCTGCTGCAGTGATGGGAACATTGCGGTGTGGGATCTGCACAATCAGACATTGGTTAGGTAAGTCCATTACTTGTTTGTAGAATACTTTGATAGATGTTACTCATTGGACACCTACATAAATATTTTTATATCCTTGAATAGTGGTTCATGACAGCAAAGTGTAGTACATCTTATCCAAATAATGCCATTTTCATCCGAGTTGGAAAGAAACCAGTTTTGGTAGCATCACCCTAGTTTTTAAAAATGCACTTTCAGTGCCTAAACCTACTGATGTAATTGTAAAAGTTCCTGTTGGTTTTGGTTATTTTCTATTTGTCTGCTGGTTTCTACAAGCAGCATTTCTACTGGTTTGTGATCGGTGTAGGCTAAATGTGCCTTTTAGGGAGCACTTTGAGGTTTGTTTTTTTTGTTTGTCTCAAGCCCTGTTAAATAATGAAGAGGAATCTTATCATAAGTAATAAAATTAATCTTAGAAAAGCTTATTAATCTTACGTGCTCAGTAAGAGAGAGGGGCTGATTTTTGCTCATCAGCAGACACAGAAGACATGACACATACAGAGTCCAAAGCTAACTTCACAACAGTGTTTTTCTTGATCTTTGTCAAGAAATCATTATTCAGTCTGGTTTGTTTTATCAGGCAATTCCAGGGCCACACAGATGGAGCCAGCTGTATTGATATTTCTAATGATGGTACCAAGCTCTGGACAGGAGGTTTGGATAACACTGTCAGATCCTGGGACTTGAGAGAGGGAAGACAATTACAACAGCATGACTTCACATCACAGGTAACTGAATTTTCCTACAACTTGGGTGGGGGGGGTGGGAGTGAAAGCTGAGATTGGGCCCAGTTCAAGTGGTACATTGTGCCCTCTCTTTTCCTATTTTTCTGAGTTAATAAGTGGGAACAGGAGTTGCATTGTCACTTGAATTTTGAACAGCAGCCTAACTACTGTACTGTGTGAAAATTATTTGGCCCTTTTCTCTTTCTTTCCCAGTTAATTTAACCTCTGTAGAAAAATAAATAAAAATTCTGTCTGTAGGAAAAAAAATGAAATGGGTGAATGTGGTTTAATTTTCAGATATTTTCCCTTGGTTATTGTCCTACTGGTGAATGGTTGGCTGTTGGAATGGAGAGCAGTAATGTCGAAGTGCTGCATGTAAATAAGCCAGACAAATATCAACTGCACCTTCATGAGAGTTGCGTATTGTCACTTAAGTTTGCTTACTGTGGTAAGTTGCTCTGAACATGGAACTGGAGGTCAGGGCTCTCATTTGTGCTTTACTGATTATTTATTACATAGTCACAGTTCATTTGATAAAACTTAATTAGTGTCTTAGTTTCTTAAATTGTGAATAAATATATCTGCTTGATAAATTCAAAATTTCTTCTCTACCACCAGCCATATGTTAGTCTAAAGGCTGCTGTGAGGGTTAATTTGTATATGAAAAGCTATTTCTGCTTCCAGAGTCTAGGGATTTCCTAGTGTGTAACAAACACACAAAAGCATGAGAGTCCACATTGATTTTAAGCGAAAGTATTATGTTGATCAGTGATGAGAGCTTTTATAATGTTAATTAGTTAACAGATTTCATAGACAACCCTGAATCTGTCAGATGCCTTTTTCATATGTTTTCATAGTCCTTCTCTTTCATATTCTAGGTAAATGGTTTGTGAGTACTGGGAAAGATAACCTTCTTAATGCATGGAGGACTCCTTATGGAGCCAGTATCTTCCAGGTGAGGTTGGTGATGCTTTTGAAGGGAAAAACAGAGTCCTAAGAGCAGGCCCAGATACCTTCACCTATGTGATTCCCCCCAGAATGGGTTACTGAGATGAGAGTAACAGACTTTCTTTTTAATGATGTAATATGTTTCTGTTTTTCTTCTAGTCCAAAGAATCTTCATCAGTGCTTAGCTGTGACATCTCTGTGGATGATAAGTACATAGTTACTGGCTCTGGAGACAAAAAAGCTACAGTCTATGAAGTGATCTACTGAAAAATATGATGGGGATATGACTTTTAAAAGTTGAACTGGGTCAAATTTGTTCTTAAATGTAGAAGTAGAAAAGTTTTGCCTTTTAAAAAGGAAGTTCCAGAACTTGCCGTCAAACTACTCCATTTTTTCAAAACAGAAGGCAGCATCCAGCAACTAAATATTGGCTTCGTGGACCAAATGAAACAGAGGCAAGATGGACAGATGTAGCCTAGGTTTTTCACGTAGTTTTTACAAGTCAGGTCTACTAAAGAATGTTGGAGCCTTTTATTTTTTTACTTTCTTTGTGACCTCAGGCACATTGTTCTCATTGCCTGAATATGGGGGATAAATACTTTTCTGTTCCTTGCAGTTCAAGTTGCATTCTGTCCTATATAGAGCAGTGGTGTCTCAGATGAACTTGTTTCCTGATTTTGCATCTTGTAATATGTTTTTGTATTTTTGTTGAAAGTCAGATATTTGTATAAACTGTAAATATATTTAGTTTGTTACAGTAAAGGCTTTAGTAGCAACAACCAGTCTTCCCCCCTCAGACCTTTCCCTGCCTACCCTGCTTATTTAAAATTAAAAATTCTTTGGGGATATAAGTAACTTTTTAGAAGAAAAAACAAACACTGTATAGTTTGGAAATGGTATATTGATCTTTATAGTTCTTCCTAGATTCCTTTACTATACTTCAAAGTAGTTGTTTTGACATATTAGGATATGAAGTCCAGTAGATACTGTCTTGTGCTACAGAAAACTTAAAAGGCAATTTTGTACTAATTGTAGTGTAAATATAAAAATTGAAGATTTCATAAAGTTGTGCAGTTTATTTTGGGCTTATTCTGATGTCCCATGTATATATTCTTCAGCAAATACAGTAATATGTGCCTCTTCATAACTCATTTTGTCAATTTCCTAGAGGAAGAGGTGACTTCCCTCTCCTTTTTCCCCCAGCTGAACAGAAGTCATGGAAGACTACATTTCAACTAATTTCATCAGAGCCTTTATTCATTAGCAGAGGAAGTCTGTGATTAAAGAAATCTAGATAAGTTGTATCCTTTGTGTTTTACAGAGAAATGGTAGTTAATGACCATTTCATTTTTAATGTCTTTACTCAGGTAAATTTAAGTAAATTACCCAAAGTGTGAGTTTTACAGGGGATCACTTAAAAAGTGTCAAATACTTGCAGCACTGCAAGTGAATTGAATCAACCTAAACTACGTTAAACTTGCTTCATAGTTTCTAGTGAGAATATTGACAGAGGAATATTATTATTTTTAATTAATCCACTGTACAAATTAATTAGAAATTATTTTCCTGAATTTCCCATGTTATGCAGGCATATAGGCTCTATGAATTCATACTGTGCAATCTTTGAGTCCTTCCCATTGTAGCATCAGTGTGTGACATCTGTGAAGAGTCATGCTTAGCAGCCAGTTACCAAAGCTATTCAGATCAAGTATTCTTGGTGTACTTATGAGAAATGGATGAGAAGAAATGTGTATATTTTATTCTAACTATTTTTCAGATTAACTAGTTCTGCCATACATTTCATACACTCTGTAATTTAATTGGAATTTCTATTGCTATTGTACTGTGTAGATGAACGGAAACATATCTTTGAATGAGACTTTCAGATTATGCAAACTGGCATACAGGTTAAGACTGACTAGTGAAGAGCTGCTTTCTCATTTTGCTGGCATTTGATAATGACCTATATCCTTCTTTTTCAAAGACATGTAACTAGGAAGAAGCAAGTTTGACTAACAGATCTGTCAACTGGATAGGAAATTTCTTATCAGGGGACAAATTTTCTCTCAATATCCAGTCTGAAAAGATATCATTTTTCTTTTCTATTTTGATGACGATTTTACTGAAACCATTTTATAGCATCTAGAATTGTAATAGCCTTAAAATATTAACTCTCCATTTGGAATGTAAAATGTTAACCATTCAGGATAATCTGGTTTCCTAGACATTTAAAATAAGTGTTTTATCCATATGTATCTATGTCTTCGTCTGTTGCTGTGCTGTGAATAATCTGTATGAAAGTGGTGGACCGGCGTAGTTGGTAGTCATGTTCTTTTCACACATAGAAAGGCAAAACCCAGAATCATCAGCGTTTTCAAATAAATAATTATATTTGCTACATTGAAATACTGTGAAGTGCTATGCCATTTCAAAAAGGTAAAGTTGAAAGAGTGGGTACTAGATTACTTGATTTTCATGCTGACCCGATTTTCATAATGAAGTTTTTCCAAACAACTGACTCTACCGACTTTGTTAAGCAGCGCCAGTAAATTTGCTGTAGGAACATTTGGATTTCTTCCAAGTGAGTATTACCTTGGCTTTAATTTTATAGGTGTTCTTTTATCTCTCTTAAAAGCTGTTATAAGAGGAAACAGCAGTGCAGTTAATCTAACACATTCATGTAACTTAAAAATATAGGTATACATGTTTATAATGGATCTAATGTAAGTTGCAACTTACTTTTTGATAGTAAGACCACTTTCTTGGCAATCAGTCATTCAGAAGTACAGTGTCAGGAAAATCATGAAATAGCTTGACTTTACTTGTTAGCTTCTAGAGTGCACAGTGAGCCAGAGGAGTGGTGGCACTGGACATTATTTATGTATTTGAATGCATTTAATCTTAGACTGGCCAATTTGGTAAAAGATAATAAAAAATTTTTCTGTAAATACAGCAATAGAAGTAAGACCAGGGAGACTACTTAGTCTTTATTGGATGCAAAGGAAACAACTCTGACTAAGGGTGAGGAGAAGGCTGAAGTACTTAATGCCTTCTTTGCCTCAGTCTTTAATAGTAAGGAAAGTTGTTCCCTGTGTGTACGTCCCTGGGAGCTAGAGGTGCAGAACAAAGCTCCCAGGATCGAGGAGGAAGTGGTTAGAGACTTGCTTGTCCAATTAGAGACTCATAAGTCTGTGGGGCCAGATGGGATACACGCAGGAGTATTGAGGGAGCTGGTGGATGTGCATGCCAAAACCCCTTTCCATCATCTTCCAGCAGTCCTGACTGAGTGGGGAAGTTCCACTTGACTGGAGGCTGGCTCATGTTATACCCATTTCCAAGAAGGGTTAGAGGGAAGATTCAGGAAACTACAGGCCTGCCAATCTGTCCTCAGTACTGGAGAAAGTCAAGGAACTTGAGTGCTGTCATGAAGCACATGCAAGATAACTAGATGATCAGGCCCAGTCAACCCGGGTTCATGAAAGGCAGGTCCTGCCAAACCAACCTCATTGCCTTCTATGACAAGGTGACCTGCCAATGCCATCTTGACTTGTATCAGAAACAGCATGGCTAGCGTTCCAAGGGAGGTTATTCTGCCCTTATATTCTGCATTGGTGAGACTGCACCTCGAATACTGTGTTCAGTTATGGGCCCCTCACTACAAGAAGGATGTTGAAGCTCTGGAGCGCGTCTAGAGAAGAGCAATGAAGCTGCTGAAAGGGCTGGAGAACAAGTCTTATGAGGAGGGGCTGAGGGACATGGGGTTGTTTAGCCTGGAGAAGAGGAGGCTGAGAGGAAACCTTATTGCTCTCTGCAACTACCTGAAACGAGGTTGTAGAGAGGAGAAAGCTGGCCTCTTCACCCAAGTGACAGGGGACAGGACAAGAGGGAATGGCCTCAAGCTATGCCAGGGCAGGTTCAGATTGGATATCAGGACTAAATTTTTCACAGAGGTAAGGAGTCATCAGGTACTGGAACAAGCTGCCTAGGGAGGTGGTCAAGTCACCGTCTCTGGTGGCATTTAAAAGATGAATAGACAAGGTGTTCAGGGACATGGTTTATTGGCAGATAAGGATGGTTGGACTAGATGATCCAAGAGGTCTTTCCCAACCTGGCGATTCTATCATTCTATAATCATATTTGTACCATACATTTGTTTATTCTAATTAAGTAATTCTTTTTTTCCTCAATCAGATCTACTTCAAACCTTAGGTCTGAAAACTTGGAGGTGCATAGTATGATAGTCTTCTCAATTTTTGTTTCAGGTTTCACTTAGAATTTATGAAACTTTTATTTTCATTTGCCAAACAGTAAAGCTTATTCCACCAGCAGATGTAATTTTTAACGAAGATACATTTGGTGGAATCTTGGCATGTCTGTCTACACTATTAATCTACAAGATTTAAAACATAGAGATTAAAATTCCTGTGTTGTTTAAGCCCTGTGTAAAGTAGTGGGTGGAAATACTGGCATAATGAATGAAAATGCAGACCAACCTATATGAGCAGTAGCAGAAAAGGTACTTGAAAAGGGCATGGGAAAAGGAAGTACAACATTAACTGTGGCATAAAATTTAAGATGTTTTTGTCAATTTCATTACAGTTCTAGAAGGTTCCTTTGGTCCCTTTCTGGGGCAGTCTTTGTTTACTGGGTGGCTCTCGGTATTGAGATGTCTAAATGCCTCTTTGGCAAACTCTAGTGCCAGACAGAAGCAAGGAGTCCTTAAAAATGATATACTGCTTGTCAATAAGTACTGGAAAGATTTGTAGTAATACCAATTCAACCGAACAAAATCCTTCGCAAGCTCTAATATGTATATTTTGTATATGTACACTAGGCATTACCTTTTATAAATCAGTTGTGCAGAAAATCATTATATTTTTCCACACAATGTATTTGTTAGTGTGTCAGAACTCCTATTTTTGGTTATATTTCCAAGCAAAGGTATTTCCCCACAGCAACCCACAAGCTACTGGTCCTTGAAACTGAATTTTCCTTTCCATGAATCCTTTTAAACTCATTTGGCCTTTCAAAAGTTTTTGTTCCTTTTAAGGAAAGAGGGAGCACTAAGTGAACATGAAGTTCATAGGCTGTAAAATAATAGTGTTATTTTTTAATGTAAACATCAAAGTAGAATCCGTTGTCTAATCACATGCATACTTATATGTATAAATTATTGACTGTAATTTTTCTTTCATATCTCTCTACATTGGTGATACAGGTCAAATTTTCAGAAGCATCTAAGTTACTTAAGTAACTTAAACCGAGGTTGTCAAATTGATGATTTTTGGTGGTTTGTTTTTGTGGAAAGACCACCTACTTATAAGCCTGCGGGATCGTATAATCTAGTTAAATTAATCTTTCATATTTTCTATGATACTGGTGCAATTTGGAGTCAATGGGGAAGTTCCATCATTTGAATCATTAAGAAAGATGGATTTTAATGTTATCTGGCTAGTGAAGAATACTGAATTCAAATTTCACACTGTTCATAAAATGTTTACTCCTTAAGCCATGTCAGTGGAGAACCTGGACTAGCTCCAACTGTTCTGTCCCTTTTAAGAATTTTACTTTTTTTTCTTACCAGAAGCCCATAAAAAGAACGTGAGAGCATAGGTCTGTACAAGACTTGAGTCACTGTGTCCTGCCAAAGACAGATCTTTTATTGCAATATAGGAGAGATGATGGAGCTCTGTGTAGGACCTGATGAACACCAGAATCCTCAACTTTTCCTGTTCCCTAGAGTTTTTGTGGCTCAAGGTTATCTTTCCAGCAATTGATAATCCCATTTTCTGCAATGTGCTCCCAAATGTCCCATTGCAGTGTAAGTGCTTAGTGCAACATGTTAGTTTTTGTTGGGGAAACTGGACATATAGGAACTGATGCCCTGAGAGTCTAGCTTACTGACACACTGTTATCATTATCCTTTTTGTATACTATGGGGTTAGCACAGAAATTGGAGATAATAGCTTTTAACATCAAATACTAAATACTGGTTTTCCTTCAAGAATTAATTTTAATGGCAGTTTAAAAATGTTGTCAAGCAGAATTAAGGGGTCATATATGGAAGTTAAATGTTGGGAAACTTAGAATTTGTTCCACTCCTGCCACTGAGCCGAATTTGTTCCACTCCTGCCACTGAGCCGAATTTGTTTAAAATTAAATGCATCTGTTTCTTTCAGTCTTTGACTCACTTCCTTACAGCAATCAGTGGATTACCCCTTTCCTTTCAAAAATGGCTGCAATTATGATAATCTAATAACTCTTATTTTGTGGTTTGCTATGATAAGATACTTTGGAAAGTGATGAAGCTTCTTTTTGTTCTTAAAGAATAATCAGCTGATGTTATTGTTTGCAGTTGGACCTGAGTATTTTCCTAATTAAGCTTCAAGTAAATACAGTCTGATGGCTTTGCAAATTCAAACTATTTTTGATTATTGATGATTAACTGTTAACACTGCTAAGTATGTAAATGACCTTAATGTCAGATTGGTATTTGCTTGCTATGCCACATGTGCACCAAAACTTTGCAGTTCATCAATTCAACTTTTGGGCCATATGAAGTTTCCTTTTCAGGCAGGGACCAGTTTGTAACTGTGCTCCCCTGTTTTTACTCATTAATGTGTTTAAGTCCTCTAAGGAGATGTTCTAATGGATTATACACATGAAATGCATCTACCTTTCTCTGTCTTAATGATTGTTAATTATGTGAGATGTGTATTTCAGACAGCAATTTGGGTAAATATTCACTAATTTATTATATAATGAGTTGTGATTATGTACTTCCAGAAGTTTATAAATTTGTATGGAGAAATGATTAGTCTTCATCTGTTAAATTCAAGATTCTCATCTCCTGATGCTCTTTTCTTTTAATATCAGTGAATCTATTTAAGGGAGTACTTCTGGTTTTTAATATTTTTCATAGCTTTTTTTATTTGTTTATGTAGACACTCTTCTCTGTTGAGTACAAGTTATTGATCTGGTATTCTATTTATAATTCTGCCTAGTTCTTCAGTATTTTATCTAGCTGTAACTTATTAAAAACCACCAATATGAAATGGCGATATTAATGACAAGTGATTTAAATGTGAAGAGTTTCAAAATGCATGTTAGAATATTTCAGTGCTTTGTTCACTGTAATTTTAGAAATTTTATTACTTGAGTAATTGACAAAAAAAATTCCTAGAGTTGAATTATAGTAAAATTTTATACATCTCAATACTTTTTTTGTCTCCTCATGACAATTTTTTTTTTTGTCTCCTCAGCAATAATTTAGATGGGATTGTTATTTATTCTTATGGCGGGAAGGGGAAAATATTAACTTTGTAAAATTTGCTAGTTATAATTTCATGAATATTGTTGGTTGTTTTAACAATCTCCATGGTTCAGAAATGTGTTGTTCTATATTTTGAAGAAAAGCCTACAGATATACAGGGTTCTGTGATAAAATGTTTACAATATTTATCCCCAGGTTAACTCTAGTAGTAAGGGCATGTACAGTGACAGATGTAACTTGCAGTAGTTGCTAGTGTTACATGCCTTTGTTACATTTTCTTTCATTTTTTTTTAATCTTACCTGAGGGTTAACAGCTTTAAGTCAGTTTCTTTTCTATTAAAGTGAATGTGGTGATACATGCTTAGAACATTACTAGTTTTAATAATTTTAAGTTAAATGGTCATATGAACTGTTTTTAAATGATCGTGGACTATTTAGTTTAACCTTTTGGGTTTCAAATACTGTTAGAGTAGGAGGAGTACTTGGCTATCATGTTTGGCTTTTTTTATGCTTTCATTTTGTGCTTTTTATGATCAGTGGGACCTCTTACCACAATAGATGCACTCACTGTAGTGGCTTTTTAAAATGTTCCCATAGTTTGCAGTGTGTTATTAATTTGGATTTAGCTTACAAATTAATCCTTTTCTGTAGGCATCTGCTTTGTACCTGGACAAGTGTGAAGACAATCAAAAGTGTCACTGTGTTTGTATAGTGAGACTGTATATTTCCCTTTTTCTGAGTGTGAATGACATTTAGCAAAGCTTATCTAGTTAAAAGTCAGCTAAACTAGTAATCATTCATGATTTCTGTTTAATTGTCATTTCTAGAAGAAGTGCTACAAAGTGATAAATGCTGATAACAAATTCAGAAGGAAAAGAACATGAAATTCAGATAGCTGCTTGAACAATTTGCTTTTAACATGGGACCCAGTAAGGCTATAAAGCTATAAACTCTGTCTTTCCAGATTGCCCAGTTAGGTGGCAGAGATGCAATTTGTCTTTTCAGAAGCCTCCTGCTGCTTGCTAGCTCCATCTCTTGTCACAGACTATTAACTCCCCAAGAAAACTGGTGGGAAATTGCCTACAGATTGTAGGAAATTGCCTGTCCAGGGTCTGGAAAAAAATGTAGGATAGCACAATACTGATCCTTCCAGATCAGCTATTAATACAGCAAAAGCTGACCTTTGGCATGGTGTGAAACGACTTTGCTATTTGTTGAATAAAAACTGTGTTATGTGTGGTTGAAGGGGAGTACAAATTATTATCATAGCTGTGCTTGTAGCCTGCTTCAGAAAGCTTAAGCTTTATCCATGGCTTTTACTGTCCTCTTCTTCCTATTGGAAGATGGGAGATGCAGTGTTAGACATTTATCCAAAAATTTCATTGTACTGGTGGGCAGAAGCGACAATGTATTTAAATGGTGTTAGTACATGAAATTCAAAGGTTTAGTGACAAAACTAAAAAATAATGTATGAAGATAATATAAAAAAACCCAAACCTTTTATAAAAAAGGTAATTTACGCTGCTTGGTCTAACCTTGGTCAGAGTAGGAACAACTTTTTGGCTATTTAGTTCTATGTATATATCCATAACAAATATTTGATTTTAGAGCCGTTACAGTGAAATGGAGCTGATTTATGCTGTACCCACTGAGTGTAAAAATCATGAGACGTATTAGTTCTGATAGATTTTAGCATTTGATTTCTTGCTACTGGGAAGCTGATCGCTGTCTTGCTTATACAAATTCCGTATGTTCTTCATGGTGTGATAGGGGATGAAACTCACTGCATGTCATTTCTGCTGAAGTACTCTCCCTCAGTTCTATAGGGCCTTTTCCAAAACAGCTGATGTTTCCGTGAACCAATAGAGAGGGGACATATAGGATTTGTTTGTAAGATAAAACATAAATGCCAACTTTTTCTCTGAGCTCACAATTGTTTTTAGTTGGTTCAAAGCCTCCTGAGGAGGATGTGTGTGTGTCAATCAGAATTATATATTGATCAGAAGTGAGCGTATGGAAGGCACAGGCAGCGAAAAAGTAATTTTGCAATCAAGAGCATTGCTGTTTTCAAACTCAGCAGAGTTATGTTGATAACTGGCAGTTGCCCAGGGATCTGAGTGAAATCAGTATGTATTAGTATCCAATGATGTAAATGATCTCACAAAGCTAACACTCACACAACTGATTAGGGAAAATTAATGGCCTGCCTCATGGAACTGAGACAGGGGGACCCAAGCACAGGACAGCATGACAGAACAGGTGTTGCTTGTAGTTCAAAGCACAGTGTAAGGGGATCAAGAATACTTCATGTTACAGGGCTCTCTGGAGGCATTTTTTGGATTCTTTATATCATGCTTGTGGACTTAGGCCAATCTGAAATGCTAATTTGTTGAGACATTGTCTTTCTAAATTAGTTATAGCATCTTTTAGGGAAGTTATACAGTTTAATGGTGCATGTCTTTTCTTATAAAACATAAATACAGGAACAGAAGAGCTATGGTGCTTGAGTCTTTATTCCGTATATATAAAATAGCTGTTTATCTTCCATGATATTACATACTAATTTCATTAAACATTGCCATTTAGTAACAAATGTGTGGGGTTCGTATAGTGCAATAACTATATTGGGATGAGCAAAAAACATTTAGAAGACACACAAAATCTGCCTTCTTTAAAGGACGCAGAAAAACTGGCTTGGCTGGTCACTGACTTTGAGTTATCTTGTAACAACAAACTAAATTGAGTGATATAGTGTCCAGAAATTAATTTCACCTGGCTCACAGGATTGTGAACATTACTACCTCTTTATCTACTATGGCTTTAATGAAGTCAATTCCATTGTTCTACACAGAGCAAGGAGGCAATAAATAATTTTTGGGTACAAATTGTCACAAATTCAAAGTTGCAAGTTGCTATGAATAGTTGAATAGTATAAGGAAGGGTTGGTCAGGGAAAAAAAGAAGTCAGACAAGCCAGTTCTCAGCCAACATTTAATGACTGGAAAAGATGTGTAGTCTATAAGCAGCACCTTTTGTCCTGAAACACTAAAGTAAATACTAAGCTGTACTTGCATTCTTTATCTCTAATTAGTTCGAGGAGAGTTTATTTTCAGTCTAAGCTGAAATCAGTCCATGTTTGGTCAGACCATACTTTTATATTGCATAAATACAGCAAGTAATACTTATGAAAAACAAAATCTGAGTTCTTTAATCAGCCTGACTGATTTTTTTTAAATAATAGTGCCTTCCTGTTTAACGCTTTTCACTTGTACACTAGGAAAATACAGCTTTTTTTACCCATCTTTGTTCAAATTTTTGATATTCCAGATGTTGTAATGTCATACTGACTGCAGCATCCTGTTGAATATCAAATGTTTTGCTTTTTTCTAGCCCCAGCAGAAATGTTTAAATTATGAATAATTTATCATACACATTATCATATTCATGACCATTCATCAAAACAATCCTCAGTTTATTTTTCAAGTTATTCATCAATGGCTTCTGCTCGTGTTTGTCCTTTACCAAGATACCCTTTCTATTGCAACATGCCTTACAAATACTCCAGCTGTGAGCAGACCAAACTTGTCCCCACCACTTTCTTTTAAGAATTCAACACTGTGAGACAAAATCCAATAGTGCTCGGTCTAGTTAATTGAAGAGCTTGTTTTTCTATGAAATATTCCAAAGCTTTTCTTTATACTTTTAATTCAGCGTTCTCCTCATAAAAAGGCTCTAAGCAGGCATATAGCGTGACCACAGCCCTTCATAAGGCTTTCAGTGCTGGAATAGGGTGGAGAGGAATGTTGAAATAGGGAGGAGAGGGTGAAAACTGCCAAGCCTCTCTTTTGACCAGGTTTTTCTCATTAGACCTTAACTGTGAGATGGGAGAGGCTGATGAAGCATGTGGCTTGAGGGACAGGTCTGTCAAGGGTTTGAAGGTTCTGTATTCTGGTGGAGATGTAGCAATGTTGAAAGGGGGATGTAAGCAATAGTGTGCGTACAAGGTGATGGAGTATAGTAATGCCTCAAGCTTCTCTCTGCTGCTGGGGAGAGGGCTGGAGCTGGGATGCTGGAGCTGAGGGAGGGAGGTCTGGCATTTGGGGCCTGCTGGGAGGACTACCAGGGGAAATTTAGAGGAGGTGGGAAACTGGAGTCAAAAGACGCGTCGTAAGTAAATTTGTTTTAGGTGAAGGTGAGCTAATGTGTTATGAATAATTTTCAGGTCCATCAATAAGTATTGATTGAGAACTGGGCTTGTCCAAGGTGGTCCGAAAAAGACCTAGAATACAGGGGGTTGTGGAGTGGTATCAGATGTTTTGTTTGTTGAGACTGCTTCCATTTGTGGGATGTCCACTAAATTAACAGTGAACTTGTCATCTTCCTCACCTCCCTGCAGCAAGCTGCTCTGCAGCAGATCTGAAGAACTGCACACTGGCTCTGATGCCTCTCTCCAGCCAGGGTGAAGAATGGTTTTATCCGGGGCTTGTTTACTGGAAAGGAAGGTCACTCTGAATTGGATTGGAAAGGAACATTGTTTTTCTGCCAGCAGGGAAGATGTTTCTAGTTACAAAGGAAATGGAGATACTTTAGGAATAGCACACTTGAGCAGCAATGAAGATGCTGATTACCAGAAAGGTAAGCCAAAATTTTATACTTGATGAAAGAGATCTGAGTGGAATATTACACTTGTGTTATTGAACAAAATACGACAAAGTTAGGTCATGCTGTTGGTTGTTCTGATTTTTTTCTTAGTATCTTCAGGAAAGAAGAGCAAATGTCCAAGCAAATGTTTATCTGTCTGATAAGTTCCTAAGAAATGGTCCTAGCCAACCAGTCAATGACTAACTGCTGTGGTTAAAATGTAATGTACCTTTGGCAGAGACATCAGTGTTCTGGTTTGAGCCAGCTTGCTTGGAATTGTTCTGATGAAAATAGGCTGTAAATAGGTACCATCAGAGGTCCTTCTTTCTAATTCCCAGGAAAACATCTTGTAAGGAATTTCAACTTCCTATTCAGGAACACAATATCCAGAAACGACTGAAAATTCCCAGCAAATATATTGAAGATTAACTCTTAATCAGTTACCCTGGAGACTTTGGAATCTGGAAACAAGGCAGAAAATGGATCATATATTTGCCCAGGTGAAGTATCTGTCTTTTAGATTATGAACAACCTTAATGTGACATTAATAGTTCCTGTTTCAGAACTAATACAGGCCAGTATCACAAAGTACTGAATATTGTATGACATGTACCTCCAAAGAAAAAGGAAAAAAAATTGTTTGTCAATCTTACCAAAAATTCCTCACTGTCTAACCTTTGCAAACTGGCAAATAATGCAGAAAATTGCAGGTATCATTCAAAAATCACCATTGCTTTTCTTATTGCAGGAACCAGAACAGTGTTCTGCTGTGTTGCTTTGAAGTGTTCTGCAATATATGCTGTAGCAAAGTATCCTCCCCACTACTCTACTACTTTAAAGTCTGAGGCTTATCATAGCAATTTCCCATGCTTTCATACAAAGTCTGAAAATATGCCTCAAGCAAGACATTAGTCAAAAGTAAAACATTGCCAGTTATCTGACTGTCTCTCCAGCTCCTTGAGAGGTAGCTTGCTGCTATGCCAATGTGAAGAAACTCATGTTACAAAAGCTAAGTGAAAGAAAACTGAAATTAAACAATAGGAACAACTTCAATTCCAAGCAGTTGTCTAAGTATTCTATAGCAATCAAGTTTACTCTTCTATGAGAAAAAAAAATATTTTATTTTCACTGATTTATTTTCTGTTGCAGTTTCCATCTTTTTAAAAGAAAAAAATGCTTTTTACAAGTCTCTGGTTGGAGATGGGGAGGATTTGAAAGGCCTGCTTAAAATCTGTAACCCTTCTACTCTTTTTCTCCACTTTATTTTTGTTTATCTTGATATTGCATATAATCAAAATATCCATTTCTCTCTTATCCAGGCTTGAGGAACCAGTGTGATGAATGGGTTGGGTGGCTGGACTGTTTTGTATATATTGGTAAATCAGTATTGATGTCTTTAGATTAAACTAGATAGAAATGGTGTTAAACCCAGTCTGCTGGGTGTTGGAGGTTGCAGTGCTTAGTATCATATTGTACTAGAAAAAAGAGCTAGCTTTGTAATCAATGTCATGTTGTGCAATCAATATGTGCTTGATTTCCTGCTGCAGAGGAAGGAGGTCATCTCGTAACTACCAATTCAGTCATCCAGCAGGAAATCTCTTGGGGAAAAAAAGACAACTCAAAACTAAAGAACAACTGGAAAAAAGCCTTTCTCCTAGAGGGGTAGACCTACTTGCTCTACCTAGGGGAGTATGACATGTGCACATCCACTGTAGGTCTGCTAAATGATACATCTCTACTAGCCTTTACTAGAATCTAGTTATGTTTCAGCCATTTCTTTAGTATTTGCACCATAAAACTACCCCATTTATTTAGTGTAGGCCTCTAGCTTCATATCTTCTTGTTCTTTCTTCCTAATGTCTGTTCATGAACACTTCAGTACAACCAAGGAAGAAACATAATCCTTATGTTGATCTCTATCATAAAGGCTTATGATCTTCTGCTAACTCCTTTTCCCACAATACCAGTTCTTATTAGAGTTACTGATTTAACTTGGAAATTCTCAGGTATGCAGGCTATAATTGGCTCAATGAATAAGATCTAGGTCAGAAGGAGTATCTGTATGTCTTGAGCAATAGCTCCTCAGACAAGGCCAGGTTCAAAGTTAGGCTCGGATGCTTAGAACCTGTTTGGTTGTCCATCTGAGTTTTGCTTAACTCCAAGAACTAAGATACCAGAAGTCTTCTGTACAAGACATTCCAGTGCCTGACAGTGGGCTGCTCTTTCCCCACAGGACTCTTTGAGAGAAGAGAGACCATCTTCCTCCTCTTTATTGTTCCACTTGTATGCAATTTTTATTATATATTGCTCGTCTACTGGAGTGGAACAAGCGGTAGCTTGCATTCACTAATGATGGCAAATGAGATGAAGTAGAAGGACAGGTAGATGGACATGGGGAAACAGCAATTTTAATTCCTCCATGGATATGACTCAGTCTTGAGGGGGCTGTCATGGCTTTTTTTGCCTTTTATTATATGACAAAGGAATTTATACCTTAAAAATACCTTTGTGGTTCCCATCCTTAAGAACTGTTAAAGCTTTTCTGTATATGAATCATTCCCTCCCATGCAGTAGCTGACATGACTTCTCTCTAACTGCAAGTACAGCACTTCTGTACAGCACTGACTTCGTAGAGAAGTACTTTTTCTTGGGTGATCTGCAAAAGCACTAGAATGCTGCTCTGTGTTCTTACTGTGTCCAAGTTGCCTTAAAAACTCTTTGTATGATAGCACTGTATGTATTGGCATGAGCTTGGTTGGTGATAATAATACAAAAAGTGGATTCAAAAAGATAGCAATATTTGTATCATCATTTTTCTCCAGGCGTACTTAACTGGGAGTACTCAGTTCTGCTTTTGTTTCTGCCTGATAATACAGAAGATAAAAGAAGATCTTAATGGAGTTACTTTCCTACTCCTTATTCAGCTACGTGGAGCTTCAGCTTTTGCAAGAGCTTCTCTATTTTCTTGTCCAATAAGACACCGTATACATGCCACTGTACTTGGTATTGCAATACCCGTATTGTGTTTGCTAGTTATAAATTGTAAGGCAAAATTCATGTGAGGAAAAACCACTGTTTTTCAAGTGTAATCACCATTGGTCAAAACCTAGGGATATTGGCAGTAAGATAAAATGTGGTGCATAATGTGACCTGTAGACACAGCTGAACAAACTGCTCAAAAAGTTTCAGGGGTCACTGCACTGTTAACAGAAAGCAGGGATGAGCTGTACTGTGTTCTGAAGAAATAATAAATGCATTTTTCACGCTGCTGCTTACCTTTTGCTGAATCAGGTATTTTAAAACACTGTGGGATTCCTTCTCCAGGCATAACTGTGAGTCTCATCTTCCTATATTTCAAACAGGGGATTTTCTGTTATCCTTGAAAAGCTGCATTTAAGTTATGTTTGAAGCTTCAAAGTCTTTGTAAAGTGTGCAGTGTAAGGTACTGTTTGTGAAATTCCTTTTGGCAGCTGGCAAATCTATCTGCCAGTTCTAGGAAGGAAAATTTCAAGGGTTTTTAGAGAGATGAACCTGATTTGGATGTAAGTTAAGAACTGACATCCTTCAATAGCTGTTGACCCTTTTTCCCCCTCACCTAACACTTTTTCTGTGCTGTCTAGGTATTTTTATTTATAGTTTCTGTGTTGTTAGTTTTTAATTCTAATATTAGAAATATAAATCGTCTGTTCCTCTTTTGAACTCAGTAGGGATAAAAAATGGAGCATACATCTATCTTGAGGAGAGTGGATAAAGTGTGATGAATTCTAAGTTCTTCTGAACTATACATATTTTATACTCATAGATGCTCATGAATGACAGAGGTTTAAGGGTAGATACAAATTTTATCTTGGTTTTTGCTTGGTGTAAAGCACTCATTCTAGACACTAATTGATCTGATATACTTATCTATCTGTAGATAATATTTGTTCAGTATATATTACGGCATCAAGAAAAGAAAAACCAATAGCAGCGACCATCTTAGGCAAAAGAAAATACAGAATGAAGCTTTACTTTACTATCTTTTGTCATCATGATTGCCATTTGGCTTCCCAAGTTCCCAAGTTTCCTGCAGGTATCTGCAGGCTTTCAAAAGAGCTATTACACAGGTTACTACTGTGCCAAATATAATGCTGCATGTGACTGAAGGAAGGAAAATACTCAGCAATCTGCTGTAACTTAATCCAGATGGTCAAATTTCTATTTTATTTAAAATTCAAACTGTCTCCAGTGTATTCACTAGAAACATATTGTGGCTTTATTTTCTAGTGTAGTTTTAGCAGGACTGCCAAACTAGTTTCAAGTGCCTTTGAAAAGGATGAAAATGTCTTTGTGAAGGATTTAAATTGCTCACCAGTTCTCTTCCCCCATCTCTTTCTCCCTCTTTCTCCCTATGAGTACTCCATCTGAGTGACAAAACAAGTGGTGAGGCACTGTAACAGTTTGCCCAGAGGAGTCATGGGTGCCCTATCCCTGGAACTGTGCAAAGTTGCTTGTCTAAGTTGCTTGCAATAGATAGTATGATTATTCCTTGGATTTACAGGAGAAATACTGACAAGAGTAAGTCAACTGATGTTGTGTAATGCAGCATGACAAAGAACTGAAAGGAACAAATTGTACTTCTTTATCTTCCTGGTCTTTATTTATAAGGAATTAATTCTGGATAGGGGTATGACATTTAAATTGATGGTGTCCTCTGAACTACCCAGTTTAAAATAGTGAATTCATTGACAAAGCATCAAATAAATATATATAAATTGGAAGTCATAGAATAAAGTTTCTCTTTGCTTACATATTCTAACAAAAGCTGTTTGATGCTAGATTTCCCTCTCTCAGAACAAGTGCAACAACTGAATAGCATGTCCTCTGTGAAGGTGTCTGTCTTCCAGTATGGACTCCAGCTATTGGCCATTAGTCTCATACGTTTTCATATTGAATGCTGTTGAATATACCAAGTGGAAAGTTGCAGTGCCCCATATGCATCCTGAAATTCATGCAATAAAGCGTCATCTCGAGACTGTTCATAGCCCAGTAACTGGCCAAAGTCTAATCTGTTTCTGTTGCACAATTGCATTGTGTTGTCATATCAACATAGCAGGAAAATAAAGCATGAGGGTACGTAGGACTACATAAATTGTCTGCCACGTACTTGGTACCAAAGAAATGAGTCAAAGATCAAAGGGAGGACAGATTATGAGTGAAGAAGGAATACTACAGTATATAGAGATGGTGTTTGCATATGAGGCAGTGAAATTCAATCAACTATAGCAATGTTTGAACAGTGTTTGCTGTATATGGTAGAATGGGTTTGCTTAATTTTCTGAGATGCTGCTTTCAGTATTACTATAATATCCAGTAGGGATCAGCACTCAATTAACCTCCACTTGCTGAAATAACCAAACAGAAAGGCATACTATGCTAAAGACCACAAAAGCTGCTTTAGAAAGAGTAAATTAAACAAAATGTAAGAAAGGTAGAGATATGGCATAGGTTAAGCACATTTTAGCACTGTAAGTGTTAGGGTCCAAAGTAATGCTGAGGACAGGACAACAGTTGCTAGCAACGTAAATGTTTATTAAATGGTTAAATGCACATTAGAAATCAGTTAACCAGTGGACTGGGGTTGTCCCAGACAATGGAGGACAACCACGAGTCAGTGTTCTAAGAAATATTTATACTCACACAGTCACATACAATTACTGTACAAACTTTAACAAGCTTGATAGTAAATTAACATAGTTTTCTAAGTTTGGCTATCGTCAAGACCGGAAAATTTACAAACATCCTGGACAGAGATAAATTGCTTAGAACTACCATCCTCCCTGCTTTATCTTGGCGCCTGGTTTTCTGCACAAACAATAGCCCCTTAGTCGAGCTGTATAATTGCCTTCAAGGTGATAGTAGGGCCCTGGCAAGGAGGTCCTCTGTAGTTATAAAAAGGGCCCCTTCACTGGGGCTCTAACAGTAAGCACATCTGGGAAAAAAAACCAAACCAAACTTGAATGAGTATCTTCCCATTAACACAAGGAAAGTAGAAACTGATGCAAGATGTTTGTTCTTGCTTGTGAGGTAGCAAAACACGCTGTGGTATATGCCAGTGTTGCAGGACAACAGGTTGTGTAACAGTATCTATATCCAGCCACCTTCTGACTGATCTTGTCTTGTGGAACCGGTAGAATTATTGCCGTTTACTTCAATTAACCTGGAATTTTACACCATTTTCTATGCCATGGTTCTAAAAGCCTGGTCTGCCTAACAAAACTGGTGTTTCTCTTGTCCCTTCAAAGTCTCTTCAGGGCTCTGTTGAAGACTTGCCTGAAATATCCAGGATTACATCTCAAAAATTTTTAAAAAGACATGGGGAAATTTCTTCTTTTGTTGGAATTTTCTTATTTGTCAGAAAAACTTCATTATGATGAATTACTTGAGATGGTTTAAACCTCTTGCAGATCTTATCAACTTGCCCATCTAAACTTTCATTAACCCTTTTCTCTGGGGACACCAGTGTTTCACAGGTTTTATGGGAAACATGAGCCATATTACAAACACATTTCCACTGGTACTACTTTTAATCTCAGCAAATCATCCTTTAAACAAAATCTTCCTGGACCCAGATTCAAAAAAAGCTATATGTTTCTTGGTGAAGGGTTTTTCTGGCAAACCCCAAGGAGTCAGGAGCTGAATAAAGTCTAGGTTTGCTTTATGCCAGGAGATGGCCCTAGGCAGTATGAATACTTTCCCCCCTTCAATGGTCTTCAGTTTTCTCCCTGGCTCAATAGCCTGCAAATATTTTGTGAAGCAATGCTATAACAAAGACTATGACAGCCCAGCTAGTGCTCTAAACTTACAGCTGTACCCCATACAACTTCATCCTTCTGTCTTTTTTACCTCTTCTGCCAAGAAAAAAATACCTGAATAGCCAGAATTAATGTTGCTTGAGTACCAATTCACTTGCCAAGTAATTTTATTCAGGAAACAGATGGTTCTCATTTTGAAAGAGGGCTGGTAAGGACCTCTGTGTGAGGTCCATGGCAGGCTAATCTTATTCAAAAGATCTAAGTGGCTGGAATTCCCTCCCCTTTAAAACAAATCCTTAAATGTTAAGTCAAGCAGAAAATGAGTCTAGTCTACATTTATCTTGCTGAATGGCAGTCAACTCCCGCTTAATCTTTCAACATGTATTTGTTCAATGGATCAACAGATTGTGTAAGCAGCGTGACAGACAGGTTTAGAAATGTGTCTGCTTCTGTTTGGTTTGTACTGAACCATTGACCATTTTATTTGTGAATCCATCATAAATTACTCCTCCAGGTTACACAGTACGAGTGAGAGGGGAAATACTTGTTCTCACTGTTTTGAAAGGGATCTTACACAGCTGTCAACCTCCAGAGTGGAAACTGAATCACATCAGTACTACTTTAGCTTTATTTTTCAAAAGCTGGATGGATATAGCTCTGCTTTCACAAGTCTTTTGCTAATTGCAAACTTCTCATTGAAGATAACATAAGACAAAAGGCAAGAACCATTACTGTCAAATACATATGTAATAATTTGGGAACAAAGATATGACAGTGATCGTGTATGTTATTTTAACTGTCTTTAACAACAGTGAGGCTAAGTAGCACCAGAAACTTATGCAACATTTTTAATGATGGAAGTACATTTTAAAATTTCATTGTTGGAACCAATGCAAAACCAACCTGATAGGTATAATGAAATCTGAAAGTAATCTAGGTGGCTAGAATCGTGCCAAACACTCCTCCCCATAGGCCAAAAAGGCCAGAATGCCAAAATGCAGTGTCTACCACTTTTGGTGATTGTGTTGGCTTTGAGCCACTGCCAGTGAGCATAGACATGTGGCACAAAACTTCTTTTCCCATATGCATCCCTTCACCATTGTTGGGGAAGGGCTTAAAAAAAGGAAAAAAAGATTGATAGTCACTTTTATCGCTGCCACCCATGCTGATTTCCAGATAAAAATTTCAAAATAATCCTAAACAAGAAAAAGGCTTACAATGTCCTTACATTGTATTTGAAAGCAGTGAGCCTCAAGCGTGTCTCCCTGCAACCCACCTCAGGCTTTCTTTAAACAGATTTGATCTGGAACTAAATGGCTCTGGAAAAGAAAAGCCATGAGGAGAGAGTTAAAAAAGACGAAGGAATACTTAGCTAAGGGCTTAGTGCTTTATACAGTCAGAAAAATTGCAGAAGAGTGATTGCTGTGGGCTACTTTGCTGGTTTAGGTGGTTACATTCTCATAGAGGCAAGCATTTGTATTCATGTTTTGTGGGATTTCTGTCAGCCTTTTATTTGACTCTTAGGCATTGAAGCTTTTTGAGATTGGTAGGAACCAATTGAATCTTTTGTCGTTTGAAAGCTTAAGCTTTGGTGAAGAGTGAGTACTGGACTTTTTTTAAACAAAGAAAGAATGGGGGGGTAAAGCTATTTTTGGCAAATATAAATGCGCATAATTATGTTAATTTCCTCTATTTTTTGGTTTTGGGGTTTTTTTGGTGGAGAGTAAAATTATAATTTTTCCGTGAAAAAATGCTTCTAACTTCTAGTTCATTTGAGAAAATAATTTCTTCCTGTGATGGACAGGTACAGTTGGACTCAATGATCTCAAAGGTCTTTTCCAACCTAGCATTTCTTTGATTCCTAAACATCTCTAATAGCATCTGAAGAAACCAGTAAGGCAAAAAGACGATATGGAGGAAAATGACTTTGACAGTTGAAAGTAGAAAAGTTGAGTATTTTTATAAATCTGAATTTGCACATATATAAAAAAAATCCAACATCTGTCTGTGTCACTATTTATTCAATACAGTACTTGCTGGAGTATCATTTTACTAGTTTTATTTATTATATTTCATTTATAGGTCATGATGCTGGCTGAAATTTCCCTTATCTCCTCCTTCTCTGTCTTAAGAAGATGTAGAGGACTTTAGGTATTACTTCCAGAGTACAGCAGTTTCAAAATAGTAGCTTAGGGAATAAGATGGCTATCAACTCCCATGTTTGCTGGAGTAAATAGTTTTAACAGTCTTTGTGAATACTTCTGTTATTTTTTTCCAATTTTTTTTGTCTTATAAAGGGTGGTATGGTTTGA
Source organism: Coccyzus lansbergi (assembly GCA_033558105.1). NCBI lineage: Eukaryota > Metazoa > Chordata > Aves > Cuculiformes > Coccyzidae > Coccyzus > Coccyzus lansbergi. The sequence goes on from JAUMJK010000375.1 coordinate 444,103, forward strand.
GTACTGTCTTACATGCCGTTAAAGCTTTTGAATATCACATTCTTCCTTTTATCTTTTATTTTCAGCTCTTCCTCTAGAGAATAGGCAATAGACAATATAGACAATTGCGAAAAATGATAGCATTGTTACCAGTTTCTCTATATTTTGAAAAAAAACCCTGACATGATATAAATCAAAACACAACCCCTTCATCCAGCAGCAAATGCATAAAATTACCAATGCATATATACAAATTTCAGCTCATGCCTCTGCTTCTGTTACGGGCTTCACTTGTGAAAGCAGCCTTCAAGTGGAGGAACTTCTTCACATGGTGGAGGAGTTAAGGGAGGAGGTTAGGAGACTCAGGACTATCAGGGAATGTGAGAGGGAGATAGACATGTGGAATAGTTCCCTCTCACTCCCTCAGCAACCTGTTGCACCTGGTATGCCCAATAACCAGCCACATGCAAACTGCAAGGTAGGGGTTATAAGGGACGGGGAATGGCAGCAGGTTCCTTCCAGAAGAAGGAAGCCTGCTCCCCTCAAGCAGTCAACAATACTTGAAATCCCCCTGGCAAACAAGTATCAGGTGCTCCAGAAGGAATCTAATCCTGAGGATGATGACCACCATAGCTTTGAATCTTTTCCTAGGCCACACCATCCTCAGAAGAAAATTACAACATCCTCCACTAAGAAGAAGAGGAGGGTGATTGTTGTAGGGGACTCCCTCCTCAAAGGAATGGAGGGACCCATTTGCAGAAGTGACCTGCTCCACAGAGAGGTCTGCTGCTTACCAGTGGCATCAGGGAGGGAAGTAGCTAGGAAACTCCCTTCCCTGATCCACGAGATGGACTACTACCCTCTAGTAGTAGTCCAGACTGGTAATGATGGTCTAGCAAGCAGTAAAGCTAAGGACATCAAAAAAGACTTCAGGGCCCTTGGGAAGATGATGGAGGGCTCTGGGGCACAGGTGATGTTCTGCTCCATCCCTAGGCTAAATAGAGTGGACCCAGAAGTTACAAAAAAGAACTCAATTAATTCCTGGCTCAGAACCTGGTGCGAGGAAAGGGGCTTTGGATTCTTTGATCACAGGGTGGTTCGTGCACCCCCTGACATGGTTGCTAAGGTTGGGGCATGTGGGTCTCCTAGCAGGGCTAAGGCCCTTGCTAAGAACATAGCTAAGCCCGTGAATCGAGCTTTAAACTAGATGTGAAGTGGGGAGGGGTTAGAGTCCAGGCTAGGCAAGAGCGAGCTTGGATGTGGGGCACTAGAGATTAGGAGGGGGTGTGCTCGTGAGGACCACCAGCACATAACCGCACAGGAAGTGGGGGAGAATGCACCCTGGAGCAGCAAAGGAGGTACAGGTACTCCAGTGCAAGCTACTCCAATTAAGAGGCAATTGGGAACAAGCACTGTTCCCTCTACGAGGGCTGAAGGCTCGGCTACTCAGCTGAAGTGCATTTACACCAATGCACGCAGCATGGGGAATAAGATGGAAGAGCTGGAAGCCATCGTAGGGCAAGGAGCCTATGATGTTGTTGCCATCAAGGAAGGGATAGGAAGGGTAAGGAGAGTAGGCGGAGTAGCCCTCTTTGTAAGGGAGGACTTGGACACCTCTGAGATGGATTGTGGTGATGAGGAGATTGAGTACCTGTGGGTTAAAATCAGGGGAGCCCATAAGAAGGTAGATTTTGTGATGGGAGTCTGTTACAGGCCACCCAGCCAAGGAGAAGCAACTGATGAGCTCTTCTATAAACAGCTGGGGTTAATCTCCAAATCAATGCCTCTTGTTCTTGTGGGAGACTTCAATCTCCCTGATATCTGCTGGGAGTACAATAGAGCAGAAAGGAAGCAGTCTAGGAGGTACCTGGAGTGCGTGGAACACAACTTCCTTGTGCAGCTGGTTAATGAACCAACGAGGGAAGGTGCCCTCCTGGACTTGCTGTTTGTGAACAGAGAAGACCTTGTGGGGGATGTGGCACTAGGGGGTCGCCTAGGAGTAAGTGATCACAAGATGATAGGGTTTTCTGTTCTAGGCGAAGTGAAGAGGGTGCTTAGCAGGACAGTTGCATTAAATGTCCAGAGAGCAGACTTTAAACTCTTTAGAAGGCTGGTTGGCAAAGTCTCCTGGGAGACAGTACTTAAGGGCAAGGGAGTCCATGAGGGCTGGGAGCTCCACAAAAAGGAGATCCTAGCAGCTCAGGAGAAAGCCATCCCCGTGTTCCAGAAAAAAGGCCAGCAGGGGAAAAAACCAGCTTGGTTGAGTAGAGAAATCTTAAGTGACATTAAGAAGAAGAGATATGTTTATAGGCTCTGGAAGAGGGGACAGGCCTCTTGGGTGGATTACAGGAGGGAAGTGAGGTGTAGGGAAAAAATCAGAGGGGCTAATGCTCAAGAAATATTTTAGCACAAGAAATAGCACAAGAAATATTTTAACCCACTCATTTACACAGTAATTGTTTTAGAATTGTATATTACTTACATATTAGTATCTAGCTAGATAATTTGTTGTTTGTTGTTATAATGATTAATTGCAGAAATTTGTTTAGAGTAGCTCCTGGTCCTCTACTGATAAAGTGGAATTTGCTAGTTTTAAATAAGGCTAACTAAAAATCTGAGGTTTTGGCTCAAAGCATGTTTTCCTCTCTACTGCAAATCTATTTATATTATTGAAAAGGTAATTCTTTTTATTCTCAGATGCTTCAGTCTTCTGGCTCCTCAGGTTCCATTTCTTCCTCATGCTCAAAAGTCCTGACTGGGTTTTGCTGTGAAGAACAGGGAGAGAAACACAACCATTGTGAGCTGCAGGTGATATGTCTCAGGAGAACTTGGCCTAACTGAGTAGACTAATCTATGCCGGCAAATATACACATAAAATCTTCAAACTAGAAGCCTCATGTAATATTATTATGAAACATTTTGAAACTACTTCTGTCCTTTAAAAAACTGCTTCCTTCTTGCTCCATTCTTCCTAATATATTGAGTAATTTTGCAGAAGAAACACGAGTTCTGTTATGAATTCTGCCATTGCCATAGAAGTCCAACAATTCCTCAGAGCATTTCTCATTATATTTTGAATACAAAATGGGACTTTAATTCACACTCCAGCTAGTGATAAACCATGCTATGTAGCCAAAGCATCATGAATCAGCCCTTCAGTTACTTGCAAAATATCCTATATAGATAGACTAGGCAACAGAAGTCCTTGTGCCACTTTACGTCTGAACTTTCATAAACTACTTTTATTGTATTCTATCAGAAGTATGTTTAAATACGGCAGGGAACGGGGGACATTTGTTTGCTGCTTAACCTGTCTGCCATCAGTGCTGGAGACTGCATGATAAGTAAAAATTCAGCTTTAATATGCTCTAGTGGAGGAAGGTATAGTACAGCATGGCAGACTGGAGTAACTTGCTAAAAGCAGGGGTTAGAAGAATGGCCACCTTTGACTTCTAGATGGTAGGCTTTGGACTGTGCAGAAGGCTAGTTGATAAAGTTCCTTTGATGCCCCTGAGGATGATAGTACTTAAGGGCAAGGGAGCCCAAGAGGGCTGAGTGCTCTTCAAGGGGGAAATACTGGTGGTGCAAGTGCAAGCTGTCCATATGTGTTGGAAATGGAGCTGATGGGTTAAAAAAAACCAGCTTTGTTGAGCAGAGAGATCTGTGTGGATATAAAAAAAGAGGGGAAAGTCTATGAACTTTGGAAGAAGGGGTAGGCATCTTGGGAGGACTATAGGGATGAAGTGAGATCATGTTGGGGGAAAATTAGAAGGGCTAAAGCCCAACTTTAAAGCCCAAGACTGGCCAATTCTGTGAAAGATAATAAAAAAATCTTTCAACAATGTTGCAGAGATGGAGCTGTGATACTGCAGTACACTCAATATGAATGCTACAAGTATCCACTTTATTGATGCTTCTCTACATATTTATATCTTTTCTATGATATGTGCTTATCTATTGTTACCATGACATTTTCATAAAAATTCATAAGATACAATTAGGTATATGTTTACTCAGGTGGCATCTAAAAGCTAGCCAATACACAATTAATTAGGCCTAACGAGACACACTATTCATAAAGATCCGGTACAGTCTTTGGCCCACTTCCTTCTCTTCCATCCTTGCTGTTCCATGGTTTGTCCTTGGGATAAGAAGCTCTTTTAATCTTCGCTAATTGGGGTTACTTGAGAGCAGCGAGACCCACAGCTCCCCCTTTCTGTTTCCAAAAAACTGAAAAGGAAATGTGATGAAACATGCCTACTGCACATTGCAAAATACATGGAAAAAGGATCAAAATAAGTATAACGGTGATTAAAACAAGACATCCATATTTCACTAAGGCTAATAGCCAACCACCAAAACCCAATGATCTCAACCAGTCATCTAGTGGATACTTTTGCATGATCAACTTGTTCATATTTTCCTGCAACTGTCGCAGTTTTGAATGGATTGATTGAGATCTATCAGTCAAATTAAAACAACACATGCTTGCAAATTCTTTGCAGCCATGGCCATGTGCTAAGAGCAAAAAGTCAATTGCAGCTTTATTTTGGAGGATGGCTTTCTGAAGGCTATTGGCCTCAGTGGCTAAATCGTACAAAGTTTGTGAGTTTATATTCATTTGTTTTCCTGCCCAGTAGGCTAGTGAGTTTAATGTAAGTGATAAATGAGTAAGTGCTACAGAAGGAGCAAATAATGGTGTTAAGACGCTCATGTGTGTTCCCCACAAAACTATGTGGTCACAACATTTAGCACGAAGTACAGAAAGTGTTCTTTTAACTCTTTCCTTATGCTTAGACACTGCGTCAACTAAGAACTCTATATGTTCTTTCCTTGGTAATAGTAATGTCAACCTTCCCAAATAACATGGGCCTCCAAAGGGAAGACTTGGGATACCAAGCCAAGTCTGGTCACTACAAATAAGAAAGTATCCTGGAGGCAAAGCTCTTGGTTGTGTGACATGGTACGGAATATCAGAAACATTACAATACTCTCTACTCAAATACTTATCCATTGGTGTTACCGTGGATGTCTCCACGGTAACACGGTCTCCTCTAATAGTGAGGAGACAGAACTAAATTTTATGCATCCCATCACACTCTGGGATCCTAATAAATCTAACTCCTGAGACGGTAACATGGATTTCATCAAGGACTTTACTATAAGGGCATAGAAAAGTAAGAAAAGATAGAATATAGAAATATAAGATAAGATAGAATATAGAAAAGTAAGGCCATTGATATTGCATAGCAGTAGAATTAATGACAGTTTCATTTATCAGAGGCGGGATAGCTTCCCAGTCATTAAAATCTGATAAATTGACATATGAATTTCCCATTAAACAAGTTTTAAAGGGATTTTCTATTTGATGCAACGATAAACAGAAATCTGTTATGCCTGATTTATTTACCCATTTGATCCACATGTTCGCCTTGCTCTGAGATTCCATTGCCTCTGCTGGAAGCTCTGCTGGAAGCTCTTGACAATTTGTTGAACATAGAAGAGCAAGGAGTATCAAGATGATTTCCATGGTCAGATCCATTTCGCAGGTATCCACTGTGGACCTGTCTCCATTAAAGCACTAGCATATCCCCTTCCCCAGGTTAGTAAAGGGACAGGTCCTTTCCATTCATTGTTATGTGCATCAAACCAGAGGATTGGCGGTTTAGCATCATGAAAAGTAGAATCAGAAGACTGGGGCGTTGTATGTTGTACCACAGGGGGTAAAGTATGGTCATGACGTACATTAAGCCAATTTAAAACATACAAAGTTCTCATTAACTAAGCTTCAGGACTGAGGGTTTTCAGAGACATTTTATGTAACTGCTGCTTTAAGCGTATGATGAGCTCACTCAATAATAACCTGACCAGTAGAATTTCCAGGAATGCCCGTAATATGAGTAATTCCCCATTTCAGTAAAAGAAGATGGTGGAAACAATCATTCTAATATGACTAAGGGATCCACACACAAAGGAAGCCACTGAAATATTATGAGAGCCAGGTGGCAGTCAGAATTTAAAATTGCAGTCTTAATAGATTCATCAATTATCCGCTGCCCAGTGTAAGCGGTGGAAATTTTTTATTCTACTTTTTCCAAAGAATGTTTATGAGACTCATCGTCCACACCCTCCCCCTCCTTTAAGGGGGACAAGTCATCATTAGTGATGCCACAGTAAGGACAAATCCACTGTAAATCACCAACTAATTTTTGAACATCATGCAGAGTATGAATATCTGTTCGTAAATGCGATTTTTGGGGGTATATGACAGAGTTTGAAATTGTCAAACCCAAGTATTGATATGATGGCTGAATTTGAATTTTATCTTGAGCCACATTCAGGCAGGCTTTAGCTAATTCACACACAAAGATATCAATAACATTCTTTGGTAATACAGGACCAGCACACAAAATATCATTCATATAATGATAAATAATCCAAGTGGGAAACCGCAAGCGAATGGGAGTTAAAGCCCATGCAACATAATATTGACAAATAGTAGGAGAATTTTTCATGCCTTGTGGCAATACTGTCCATTAATAATGTTTACTAGGCTCCCCTTTATTAAAAGAAGGAACAGAGAAAGCAATTTTTTCCCTGTTGGCATCATGCAGGGGAATGGTAAAAAACCAATCCTTGAGATCTATAATCAAACTTTCCCAATGTTCTGGCAACATAGTAGGCGTGGGCGTGCCAGGCTGAAGTGCTCCCATTGTTTGCATAACATTATTGACAGCACGCAAATCCTGTAATAAACGCCATTTCCCTGACTTTTTAGGAATAACAAATACTGGAGTATTCCAGGGACTAAACGATGGTTCTAAGTGTTTCAAAGCTAATTGTTCATCCACTAAAGCTTGCAAATGGGGCAATTTGTCATTTGTAAGCGGCCACTGATTAACACACATGGATTTGACTGTTTTCCAAACCAACCGCAATATTGGGGGAGATTGTCCCATATCAGTGACCACTACAAAAAAGGTGGACTACTCAGGGTGAGGCCCCATTGTGAAAGGCATTCATGTCCCAGCAACAAAATTGAAGTATCTAAAACATAGGGATGAATACAGGCAGTTAAGTGAGAATCTTTCGGATCTATCACAGAAATAAATTCAGAACTTAAAGCAGTCCTCTGTTTTCCTCCTATACCCTGAATTTCTGTTGCTACTTCTTCAAGTGGCCACAAAACTGGCTGAACATGTTTTGGAATGAAGCTAATATCAGCTCCTGTATCAATTAAGGCAGCACAGGCAAACTGGAAATTAGATGATCCCTTAAAAATCACCCATCGGGTTAGTTTACTTGTGGTAACAGGAACAGTAAAATATGCTTGAGGATCATTTGTTGAGCTGAATCCACTTATGTCTCGAATTCTATGTTCATGTTCTGTCACAGCACCCTTAAAGGGAATCAGCTGGGCAATTTTCATTCCTTTAATAATTGTAATAGGTGGATAAAAAGCTTTTATCATAATTTTCACAATGCCTACATAATCTGCATCAATTAAGCTTGGCAAAACAAAAATACCTTGCTTAGAGGTGGAGGAACAACCAATTATTAAGGCACTGAGACCGTACCCTAGGGACCCTTTACATTTGAATTTACTACTTGTACTTGATCATTTGCTAACAGTAGGACAGATATCTACTCCAGCGCTTCCTTGGGTAGGCCCCTCTGAGCTTGTCCAGACATCCAGGTTGTTGGGAGTCCAAGAAAAATGGGATTGATTTTGTGTCCTAGCACCCCTCCCCTGAGCTCTCATTTGCAAGTTTCTTGAACCTTTAAACAATTCCCCATTCTTATCATACCGAGAATGACATTCTGTGGCTGTATGGCCAGCTTTTTGACAACTATTACAAACTTTGTCTATAAATCATGTTGGAACAGTTGTGGGAGGCTTAGCCTTAGGGCAATTGTTATGAAAATGGCCCTTGGAACCACATAGGAAACAAGCTCCAAGCCGTGGACGGCTAGCACCTGATTTTACCATTGGTCAGAGTGCTGCAGCCAAGGCATCAGCATGTGCTCTGGCATACAAGACGACTTTATCCTTTTCCAAAAATAAATCTGATTGATCACATGTCTCAATCATTTGTACAATTCCAGCTGTTCTAGGAAGACCTGCTAAAATATGTTTACAAACAGAGTCAGCATTCTGTACAGCCAGATCCAAAATAACAGCTGCTTTAGCATCAGAAGATAAATTGGGAGACTTTTCAATGGCTGACCGTAACCGATCTAAAAAAGCTGTAAAAGACACCTGTGCTCCCTGTGTAATCTTAACATAAGGAGGAGTAGGAGTCCCTGACTCGGGAAGGCTTTTTAAGACAGCAGCAGCCAAAGCCTGTGACTGCTGAAGAATTTTAGAATATAATTGAGCCTGCACCCATGGTGCTGCAAAACCGTCCTGCCCCGTCATCATAGGAACAGTGGCAGCACGTGAAGGATCATCCTGATGTAAACCTTTATTCTTATCTATAGCTATCTTAATTCTTTTACGCCAGTCATCCTTAAATATCAACTTCTGCATTGGAGTTAAAATCAGAGACACCAAAGTCTCCACGTCAAAGGGTGTAAGAACATTTTGAGTAAAAATAACATCAATCAAATTACGAACATAAGAATTAGATAACCCATATTCCATAACAGCATTTTGTAACTCTCTTAGCAATTTCCAATCAAATGTTATCCACTCTTTCACATTTTGTCCTTGGGCATTCTGTGTAATAGAAACGGGAAAAGCATCTATGGGACAAGGGTTTATAGAGGAAGTTTCTAAAGGGAAAGCACATAAAGGTCCCACAAATTCCACCTCAATTACTGCATCACGCAAAATTCCCTGCCATCACTGTCCAGGGTCAAGAGTCTGCACAGCAGTCGAGACAGCATCAGCGGGACACCCTTGCATACATCGCTGATAGAGATTTTTTAAGACAGTACTTTGCTGGCTCATTGCTGCCTGTATTCACTGAGCAAGCTGACTCAGCTGCCGCTGCTGTCTCTGACAGTCCTGTGAAAGACACATACTCTTCTGCTGCAACTCCTCACCTTCTTTTCGTAGCTCTCTCACTTGTTCCAAATTTTCTCACAAAGGGGCAACACAAGGCATAGGAGTATCTTCAGGAAGAGGAGGCAGAATATCCATAAAGGACTCCTCTGACTCACTGAACAATAGGGGATATGGGATAGGTTCAAAACGATCTTTAGCATCAACAGGTTACGCTGTTGGAACAGGAGGAGAAAACTTCTCTTCCTCCATTGGGACAACAGGCTGGCTGTCTAAGGCTTGGTTATCTGCTGGATTTTGTTTCCCCAAAGCTGCCTTAGCCGCCTGCATAACTTCAGTCTCTTTCCGAGTGTCTTCCAACAATCGTGACACTCTCTGCCAAATCTGGCTTAATGCCGCAGCCTCCTTGCTGCCAGCTTTCACTGAGTCCCATAGATCTTTTTCTAGCTCAGTCCACGCTTTAAGATCAAAAGCATCTTCAACATTTAAAAAAATATTCCATCAGTGTCCCCATAACAGCAACTCTGCCACTTCTTTTTCTTTTAATGTGGCATCATGCTGCTGTGCCAAAGTCATAATTATAGATAAAACAGCACACGCTTCTACTGAAACAGTAGTTCCCATAACCAATAGCAAGCCGCTGACCTTAGCCGGCCAACTTTTAAGGACCCCCCAACTGGTCCTTCAGGACTCACAACTGGTCCTCCAGCAGTGCCCTCTGTCTCCCTTCCTTTTCACCACGATGCCTATAATAGCATCAGTTCTTCATGACGCCTATCATAGCATTGCTTCAATACCTATTATTGTATCATGTCTTCATGACGCTGAATCATGTCGCCTAATCACATCAGGGTAACCAATTGTTGGAGAGATGGAGCTGAGATACTGCAATACACTCAATGTGATTGCTACAAGTATCCACTTTATTGATGTTTCTCTAACATATTTATATCTTTTCTATGACATGTGCTTATCTATTGTTACCATGACATTTTCATAATAATTACTTCATAAGATACATGGTATATGTAAGGTATATGTTTACTCAGGTGGCATCTAAAAGCTAGCCAATACACAGTTAATTAGGCCTAACAAGGCACATTATTCATAAAGATCCAGTACAGTCTTTGGCCCACTTCCTTCTCTTCCATCCTTGCTGTTCCATGGTTTGTCCTTGGGATAAGCAACTCCTCTAATCTTTGCTGATTGGGGTTACTTGAGAGCAGCAAGACCCACACAACAAATACATCAACAGTAAAAGGAGGACCAAGAAGAATCTGTAATCTTGATTGGTTGCAAAGGGAACAATTGTGACAAGGCTGAGGAACTTAATGCCTTCTTTGCCTCAGTCTTTAATAGTAAAGTAAGATATCCCCTGGGTATTCAGCCGCACAAGCCAAGCGGACAGGGAGGAAGACCAGAGCAAAGTTCGTATGATCCATGACTAACAGACCAAGATGTGCTTGCCAAACCCCTTTCCATCATCTACCAGCAGTCTTGGCTGGCTGGGGAAGTTCCACTTGACTGGAGGCTGGCTCATGTCATACTCATTTACAAGAAGGGATGGAGGGAGGATGCAGGGAACTACAGGCCTGTCAGTCTGATTTCAGTGCTGGGGAAGGTCATGGAACAAGTCATCTTGAGTGCTATCACATAGCAGATGCAAGACAACTGGGTGATCAGGCCCAGTCAACATTGGTTTGTGAAAGTCAGATCCTGCCAAACTAATCTTATGACCTTCTATGACAAGATGACCCACTTGTTTCATGAGGGAAAGGCTGTGGACATAGTCTACTTGGGGAAGAGTGGCTAGAAAGCTGCTTGGAGGAGAAGGACCCGGGGGTGTTGGTTGACAGCTGACTGAACATGAGCCAACAGTGTGCCCAGGTGGCCAGGAAGGCTGATAGCATCTTGGCTTGTATCAGAAATAGCATGACCAAGAGGTCCAGGGAGGTTATTCTGCCACTGTACTTGGCACTACTGAGGACACAGCTCAAATCCTGTGTTCATGTCTGGGCCCCCCACTACAAGAGGCTCTGGAGCGTGTCTGGAGAAAAGCAATGAAGCTCGTGAAGGGGCTGAAGAAAAAGTCTTATAAGGAGTGGCTGAGGGAACTGGAATTGTTTAACCTGGAGAAGAAGAAGCTGAGGGGAGACCTTATTGCTTTCTACAACTACCTGAAAGGTGATAGGACAAGAGGGACTGGCCTCCAGCTACACCAGGGGACGTTCAGATTGGACATCTGAAAAAACGTATTTCTCCCAGGCTGCCCAGGGGTGTGGCTGAGTCACTATCCCTGGAGGTTTTTAAAAGACAGGCAGATGAGGTACTTAAGGATATTGTTTAGTGGCAGACAGATATTGTTGGACTCAATGATCTCGGAAGTTTTTTCCAGTCTGGTGATTCTATGATTCTATAATTGTAATCATATGCTAAAAAATATATTGCAGTTTAATATTATTACTGGCAGTTTCACATAGGAGCACATTTTGGTTGGATATGATTTGCAGGAAAGTTTCTAGTGATTTCAGTAGCAGGATTAGGTTCAAATGGAGTCTCAATGACACTGGAGTGTTCTACAACCAAAAAGTACTCTTTGTGATAAACCAACTGAAAAAACCATTTAAGAATAAGGTGAATCTCTGGAAATATATTCCTGTAGGGGGCCTTATTCTTTCCGTTTTCTCTTTTGCATCAAAAAGAGCTCAACATCTGTAACGTGGCATTAGAAATGGTGCTCTTCGGACACTTGGCTGAAAGGTTTTTCTGAAAGTTTGGCTGCAGTAGACAGGGAACATCCTTGTTCAGGATATTACTGGCTCCAGTTTCAATGGCCATGCAATGCTTTCCTGAGCAGCTTCTGTCAGGCTGTTTCACCACACTGTCTCCTAGTCTTTTCTGTTTTGTCATAGCATATTTCTTACTGTCTTCTGTAGCATACCTTGAGATTCACACCTAAAATGCCACATAAAATCTAAGTAGTACTAATCTATGCTAGTAGCTTGTTCAGGTGTTATGGTTTTAGTGATGCATTTGTATGCATTCTTAACATATGAAAAATCTGACAAGTGCTAATTGCAAACACCCACATTTTTGAAACTGAGAACAGCTTAGCTAAAGCTCTTTGAATTTCCTGAGGACATCTGATGACTCTATTTAAAGCATCTCAGGCTGCTTTTACCTGAAAAGTGAAAATGTTACATTAAAGATCCAAAACTAAAAAGCAAATGCTTGTTTTAAAAGGAACTGGGTGAGAAAATAATATGCGTGTTTTTGAGACCTACAAACACTTCTCATTCCATGGAGAAAGTGAAGGAAATGGTAGGATAAAGATATGTTGATCTCCCTGTGGGAAAAGGAATAAGCCAATGCCAAGCACCAAGACCTGTGCATTCACACAAATTAATCTGCAGCTAGAGGGAGAAAAACTATTCTTCAGTTGAATTGTTGCCAAAGTGAAGGAAGTGATGCCCTTTTCTGACCTGAATGGGAACTTTTGTACATGGCAATGCAGGAAACTGAACCCATCAGTGCCTTTTACAAGCAGCATCATTTGTTGGAATGTGTAAATTTTAATTTAAAAAATGCAAACTAAATCACATAAAAACCAACCAGACAATCAACCAAGGAAAATCCCATAGCACAAAGATATAGAAAGAAAAGCTCATACTTTTCAACTGACATTTATGTATGGGTTTTCTGTTTGGAAGATGGGAAAATATTGAAATTATTGAAGTCAAATTACAAGTGCAAGATGTTAACAAGTATTGAAGAATAATAGAGCAAACAAGTACTTTGCTATGCTAGTGACCCCAACAAGGTTAAAGTCACCCATAGGACAGACAGCAGAGTGTGTTTGAGGTGGTGGTGATATTGTACAGGCAGGACAAGCATGGGACAGTGAGAGAACTGAAGTGAAAAACAAGAGCAGTCTGCAAACCACAAGGGAGGCTCTCAGCTATGCTAAGAAGGATTTGCAGGTTACAGTGTGGTTCAGGCATAACTGCTGGAAAAGAGTGCAGCGAAAGCTATTTCACAGAGGAAAAGAAGGAAACATACTGCAGATGTGTAAGTCACACCATCTGGATCATGTATTTCTGTAGATGCTACAGAAACTCCTTCTGAACAGTGGAACTGCACAGAAAGTGGGACTACTTTCCCCTCATACCTTGATATTTTTCATCCCCAAACAAGAATAAGAATAAAACCTCACTAAAATAACGGTCATTATGATGTCTTTACCAATGTTCTTTCTAGGCTTTTCTGTTGTGAATTGGTTTTCCATAAATAATTGCTTTCTGTGGATATGTAGACAAAGAAAGGTTTCTGGGTTCCAGATCAAAAACTGGTTTAAGTTGTCTGCTTAGAGAAAATATACAAAGAAGCAAGGGATCTTTATCTTATTTGCCAAAACTTTTGCTCTAGCCTTGAAATGTAGTTTATGCAATATTTATCCATTTAATCCTTTTCCTTTTTGTTTTTTCCACTTGCTCTTAACTCATGAAAATATCCTGAAAAGAGTGTTTCTTTCATTAGAGAACAGTATTATTCCTTTGCGGTTTTCTTGTTATTCTGAATAATGTAATGCAGTTATTCTGTATCCTTATGGCAATTTTTCATGACATTCCAGCTAAATCTTCCTTAGTATTCACTGTAAACAATGTTTAGCTGAGCATCTCATCTTATACAACACAACTGCAACAATTACTTTAAAATGGCAAATCTATCAAAGAATTATTTTTATTGCAGAAAGAATCTATAAATGATCAGAAAATGATATTTTTCTCTTATGTAGTTATTTTACTGTTAAAAATGCTGCAAACTTTTAATATGTTTCTGAAGTACTAGTTATGTTGAAACAGAACAAAAGGTTAGCCCTGTAGAAATACAAATTATTTGGATTTAAAAAAAAAAAACCCTAAGAAATCTATCTGGATACAGCATAAGGAAGGAAAGAAGGATTTAAAATCTTCTTCCATTATAGTTATTTTTAAATTTTGTGGTTCATGTGTAACTCCTTCTTATCTCATATGGTTTCTAATTGTAAAATGGATAGCAGGAAGAGAAGTTTTTTTCCCTTGGATGTGGTATAACAGCAGGAGTCTTCAATTTAGATATCTGTAAAATGATCCTTGTGGTCCACTTGTAATGCATTTCTCTACAGAAAATAGCTTTTTCAGAATTAAGATTGTTTGGCTGCTAGGTGTTGTCTGAATGCTTAAACTTGCTGTTTCAGAATGAAATATTTATAGTGAGTTGGTATCTCATTCTTCTGAACTAGGCAATGTCTTACAGGACTGTCAAGGGCAGGATTGAGAGATGGGGGCATTTGAAGCAACAGGAATACATTCAATGGTCTTGTCTTCTCTTAAATTCCTGCTCAGGACTATTTTTAAAGGCTAGAGGAAAATGGAAATTCCACTAAGCGGGTATCTCCAGTGTGATCAAAATCTATTAGTAAGATTTCCAATAGACACATATAAATAAATGTAACTTTTTTGGTCATAGCTGTACTTTTTAAGTTTTTTTTCCATTGTATATAAACTGTTTTCCTTTCTACTTCAAAGTATACAATATGGTACTTGTTTATATAACCCCCTGAGATTTTATTGTTATAATTATTCTGCAGATTTTTCTTAACCTTAAAGATAAACTTGTTCTACAATATTTCTCTTCTCTTACTCTAGTCTTTGCTAATACAGCAGATAGTCCTTGTGGTCAGAGAGAAGCAGTGGAACATGACCATCCCTGGAAACTCATGTAGTGTAAGAGTCATCAAGGAGATAGATAATGCATGACATTGTTTTTTCTACTTATGGGATTTTAGCTTTTGTGACTTTGGCTATGGACTCTGCTGCTGACTCTGAGCAAACAGTTCGATGACTCTGTGACTCTGCAAAAGGGTTGTAATTCCTTGTTGCATCAACATTGTAATGAAAATGAGTCAGTGTTTCTAAGTGTCAGGTTAGTGTAGCCATGAAGTCAGACAGTGAAAGCTAATCCAATTACATCCTCATTAGCAGACAAAAAGTTGGTTAACAGTACTGTAATGGTAGCCTGTAGAGACATTTTATAGGGAAGAAGAACTTGATGCTGTGGACCTTGTTGACACTGAGTAACCCTGACAAAACCTTGAAACTGGGAGCTATCTCAGTGGAAAGAAGTAGTGACTGAGAGGCAAATGAAGGAGAAAAATGTCAACATGGCTAAATTTGGTGTAACTTGTTTGTAAGCATGTGCGGTTGTTTAGCCATAATACATTAGTCATAGGCAGGTGAACAAACACTTTTAACTAATAATAAATTGTAGATAAGCACATGGACAGCTTAAGCATAACTGGATGTGTAACCCAAAAAGGTATATAAAGAGAAAACTAACATAATAAAGGGTCTTCAGTCCATCAGATTGAAGTCTGTCTCAATCCCCTCAACAAATGGTGACCCCAATGTGATGTGACTGATGGCTTGATTCTGGAAGATAACCAGTGATACCACAGCACACTGGGTTGACAAAGCATTCCCCATTGAGGTGTTCTGGAGGGGAACACTCGTCTGATTAATTGTCTGCTGGCTGTACCAAGTGGACACAGAGCTCGAGAGGAGAGGAAACTGAAGAAGTCCCAGAACCACCTTTTCTCATCAGAATCAGGTGAGCAGCCAAGGTTGTAATGGATGTGAATATGTCAACAGAAGAAAAGTCAGTGTTGAAGATGTTTAGACATATTTTAAAGAATTGGGGGCTGCACAGAGAAGGAAAAACTCTAGAACTTTTATTGGCCTGGTTAAAAACCAAAGAAATGCCCCCAGAAAGCCCTCAAGAATTCGATTTAAAGACATGTAAGGATGCAGGGGATCTATTATTTGATCATGCATCATGAGGATATGCAACTGCAAGCCAAGTTTTAACAACATGGCATATAATTTTAGAAACTTTGAAAGAGATGCACACAGATCATTAAGTGGGCGAGGCAATGAGGGGACATTTACAGAAAGATTGTATAATAGAAGACTCTGAAGCTGGAGGAAATTCTGAAGGGGAGGAACCTTATGGGTCAGTGGCAGTGCAGTGAGTAATCCTCTTCGGAAACGTGGACCACAATCTCTAGTGTTAGCAACAAAACAAAGAGAAGGAAAGGATTATGAAAGAAAGTTAGTAAGAATGTTTAGAGAGAACCAAAAAAGGACTGTAGTAGCAGCAGCTCTGAGGAGCAGGAGGCCAGACTGACAGGTCTTGTATCAGGACCATGGTATGATCCCTGTGAGCACTGGAGAAAAGTACAGACTGACAGTTTAAAGGATGAAGAAGATCTTGGATTAGTTTTGCTCAGTATTTACCACCCAAACTGACCACCACAATATCAACCGTTTGACTGGCAGGTGGTGAAGGTATTAAGAAAAGCAGTATTGGAACATGGTTTGACTGTTCAAAATACACAATCATTCTTGGAGAATATTTTTATGGGAATGTTGGTAGTTCCATATAACATTAAACAAATAACCACCTTGATTTTAACAAAACCACAAAAATTATTGTGGCTAGATAGGTGACATGAATATGCAGAGGACCGGGCTATAGAAAACCTGGGACAACAGCCCAGAGATCCTCAGGACGGAATTGGAACATTACTTTGGTGAAGGGCAGTTTGGGGACCCCTAAATTCAGTCTCCAATCTTACCAGAAGTCCTACAAGAAATGGCAGCAATGGCGCTGTAGGTGTTCATGATGATCCCTGAAACAGGAAATTCAGCCATTTCATTTACCGCAATACAGCAGGGAGCATCAGAACCATATATGACTTTTATCAACAGGCTAAGGGATGCTATTGAAAAGCAAATAGAACATCCTAAAGCCAGGGAATCATTATGGTTGAAATTAACAGTGGAAAATGCTTATGGAGATTGTAAAAAGGTGTTAGTGGTATTGCCAAGAGTCTCAACATTAACACAGATGGCAGAAGCAATGAATAGAGTAAGTACTATGAGAAGTCAAGCCATGGTTGCAATTGCCTTTTTGTCTATTGTAGACTGTAATGGCAAATGTTATAATTGTGGGCAACCTGGACATATAAGCTATCAATGTAATTGTGGGCAGCAAGAAGCTGCAAAACCAAAGCAACCAGGTATTTGCCCCTGATGTCACAGAAGTTCGTCATGGTATGGTAAAGAGAGTTGTCTGCTGAATCAGTTAAGAATGCAGGGAAACAGCAGGCAGAGCATGACAGAGGGCTGTGTGATGACACAAATGTCCCTGAATATGAATTCCAGCCCCGCCTCAAGGGACAACAATAATCAGGATGTTTGGAGCAGCTCACAGCAAAAACTAGTGGAAGTGCCAGAGTGGATGTCATAGCGGCAGAAGATAGAACACTGTGATTCTAAGGTAGTAAGGATTTTAACCACTGTGTATGGCCTATTAGGTTTTCGACTTAGTGCATTATTATTAGGATGATTACCTTGGGAGGCTTATTTGTTTTACTGGGCATAATTGATAACGATTACTGTGGACCTATTCAGGCAATGGTATGGACTCCTCCTGTTTCCATACAAAAGGGAACTCGCTTTGCACAATTAGCGCTATTTATTAGTCAGGTCACAGAATCATAGAATCATCAGGTTGGAGAAGACCCACCAGATCATTGAGTCCAACCATTCCTATATTCCTATATTCCAAATACTAAACCATGCCCCTCAGCACCTTGACCATCTGTCCCTCCCTTGTGCTTTAACAAAGGAAAGCATTTGGGTCAATGGGTCAGGAGACAGTTATGGGCAATTGGAATTCAAAATCAGAAACCAAAAATTTTGTTGCAAGTGTTGCAAGGTCTGATAACCATGGCTGAAAAAGGAGATGGAAAAGAAATAGAGATGTTGATTGACACTGGAACAGACATCATGGTGATAGCAAAATCACACTGGCCTTCTGGTTGGCCTCTACTGGCATCACACAGAACACTGACAGGAGTCAGAGACTTTGCAGGTGCAACAAAGATAAGGCAAAAGACTGTGTCTTTTATGTTGCCCAATGCTGGACTTTATTTCACCAGACCTTATGTGGTGGCAATCCCCATGAACCTCATGGGGAAGGATCTATTAGCACAATTGAAATGTGTCATCAGTATACCAGCAAAGGCTCTTTTTCACAAATGACCACTGGTCAGTGACAAACACTCAAGCTGAAGTGGAAAATGGATAAACCAGTTTGGATAGGTCTGTGGCCACTATCAGAAGAAAAGGTCACAATTGTACAACAGTTAGTTTTAGAGCAATTGGAACTTGGAAATGTTAAAAAATCTGTCAGTCTGTGTCTCAATTCACTCAACAGTAGTCCTGGAATTATTATGCACAGTATACCCAGTGATGTAGTTGTAAAGCCATGCTTTGACATGGTTTGTAAGTGAACAGGGAAGAGGCTGGAGCGGGATGGAGGATAGCTCTGGATCAGCTCCTCAAGATGCATGGAGAGGGAGAGTACTGATGAGTCATGTCTAGGTGAGGATGAAATATGTGCACCTCTCTCCCCAGACTTGTGTATATTTTATTGGTTTGGGCTTCAGAATAATCTTAATCCCTCTGCTTTTGGGACTGGTGGTGAGGTGGAGTCTGTGGTTTTGTAGTAGTGCAGGGAGGTGAGCTTCTCTATAGTATTCCATGTATGTACTGCAGTCCCCTGATGGAGGTTTGTGAGTGACGTGAAGAAGGTTGGGGCTTGAAGTATTGCTGAATCATCTGAAGCACCAACAACAAATCATACATTTAAAATTATATTTAAGAATTGCTGAGGGCATTCTAAGAAAATAAAATATTTATAAATAGCTGATCATCCCATCATGATAGCTGTAGAAAAAAAAGTAATAAGGTTTTACACAGTCCACATAGCTACTGTTTCAGAATTGCATATTTCCTTTGCGGATATAGCTGACTTATGCCTCTATTTTCCCAAGGCCTACTAAGTGTCACATTCAGCCAGCATGTGGGAGCTAAGCCAACCATTAAGAAGTGTTATATTTTCCTGCATGCTGTAATTATGGCATTACGTGTTTCCAGTATGATATGTTTACATGGTGATGTAGGTATGGGTTATTGTGTCCATGCTCACTTCATTTCAGTGAAATGAAGCCCTACTTTGAGTTCAGAGGAGAAGTGTGAAGTATGTAAATTGGGTGGGAATATAATGAAATGAGTTTGTTTTTTTTTTTAGCATGGTAGATATTTAGATTCCAGAATTTTCTGTACAAGAAAATTAGAACAGTAAGGCTTTCTGGACATTAGAACCAAGCTATGTGTCCCTACCTTACTTGGCATACTCAAGTATGCACAAAACTTTATATTATAATGCACTGTCTCTGCATTATATGAGTCTACAATTCTGTCATATAATGCGCTTATAGTCATTATAGTAATTTATTATAATAATAATAATAATAATAATAATAATAATAATAATAATAATAATAATAATAATAAATAATATAATCATAGTGCATTAATAGTCATTAGATTTGTAATAATAGTCATTAGATTTGTAATCTGGTAGATTTTTAGGTCATGGGATATAGGCATCTGAGATGACAGCTTTCTTTAGTTAGGCTACCAGAATTTATGTGTTTACTACATTTTATAATGTATGTTGTGCTTAGTGTACTTAATCTGAAGAAACAATCAATTAGGGTAAGGTACAATATACATTATAG
This sequence comes from Coccyzus lansbergi, assembly GCA_033558105.1. Lineage (NCBI taxonomy): Eukaryota > Metazoa > Chordata > Aves > Cuculiformes > Coccyzidae > Coccyzus > Coccyzus lansbergi. The sequence goes on from JAUMJK010000375.1 coordinate 463,779, forward strand.
ATAAAAAAAAATTCACAGAAAACAAAAGTGAGTCTGAGTGATACTGATATCAATGTTTTTCTGGTTTGAAAACAAGTCTGAAGAAGGATGGAGGAAAAGGCTGCTCCTTGAATACTGTGTCCAGTTCTGGGCCCCTCAGCACAAGAAGGATGTTGAGGCTCTGAAGCAAGTCCAGAGAAGAGCAACGTGGCTGGTGAAGGGGCTGGAGAACAGAACCTATGAGGAGCGTCTGAGAGAGCTGGGGTTGTTTAGCCTGGAGAAGAGGAGGCTGAGAGACCTCATTACTCTCTACAACTAACTGAAGGGAGGTTGTAGAGAGGAGGGAGCTGGCCTCTTCTCCCAAGTGACAGGGGACAGGACAAGAGGGAATGGCCTCAAGATCCGCCAGGGGAGATTTAGGCTAGAGATTAGGAGGAAGTTTTTCACGGAAAGGGTCATTGGGCATTGGAATAGGCTGCCCAGGGAGATGGTTGATTCACCTTCCCTGGAGGTGTTTAAGGCATGGGTGGATGAGGTTCTGAGGGACTTGGTTTAGTGTTTGATAGGAATGGTTGGACTCAATGATCCAATGGGCCTCTTCCAACCTGGTTGTTCTATGATTCTATGATTCTATGAAAACAGAATACCATCAGTCATCTGAAGTTATTCACACTTGCAGATTATTGTTGTGAAATTTATTAATGGCACTATAACTTATGATAGAAGACATATTGGTTGTCTTCCAGCTGTGGTGATGGCTAGGTGAAATACACACCTTTTCCTCCACACTATAAACTACAAACACAGCTGCATTATATACACAATCAAATGCAAAAGACCTAATAAAGTTTTGCTTTCCAGAAATATAAATAATTTAATCACATTAATGACATTGTTCTACCTGAGGAGTTCTGTAATTAGTAGATTATTGAAGCAGCACAGAAGTTATCTACCATTAGCACCTGGAGGAATTCCTGTTGTCTTAAACAATAGAATCAAATTATATAAATATTCCTGTCATGCAATCTGTAAAGATAACACCCTCTAGCCATATAAATCCATTGATTTCACATTAAATATTTAAAGAATAGGAGGTGTACTTGTTAGAATAGTGATAAAGAGAGTTCAGCCATTACAGATGCCTTTTCCATTTGGTAAATCCCTATTTGTTTGAGTTGCTTTCAAACCTTTTTACTTTGTTTTTAATTTTATTTGTGTATTTTGTCAGTTCCTGTAGCAGTGATTTTTGGACTTTCTATGATAAACACTTTAAATATTTTTTACAGAAGTTTTTTCCTTTTGATATAGAAAGGATATTCAAACAGGGTTATAGAGAGAAGAAATCTTGCTTGAAATACTTGGAAAAAAGTGGGTTTTTTTCCTGAATACATTTACAAAGCAGAAGCTTCTTGCACTGATTTGTGCTCCATTCTAAGAATTTATTTGGGATAATACTAAGGATTAGCAAAATATAGTGAGGATATTGTACAATTCTTGAAAAATACAGGCCATGGGGAAGATGGTTATGTCTTAGTAGAATGCAGAGTTGAACAGAAGCTTTTAAAGATCATAAAAATATGACTATTTTTCTGACAGTGACTGCTTAAATGTTTCAGTCATCTGGCTATTTATAGTGAAAATCTTTGTTGGGAAAAGTCACTCTGTTATTCATCGTTTACCATATCAAGCTGGAGCTACAGCTGGAATTACAGATAACCTTTGAAGTCCTTAGAATAAACAATTAGAATAAAGTTTGTGTACAAGAGATGACAGTACAGTTAAAAAAGATTTATGCAATAGATCTTCAGAAAGCTTGAGGCATTAACACAGAGACAGAGTCCTCTTCATTCCATATGGTTTTGCCTCTATGCCCTTAAGGATGTTTAAGTGAAGAGATATCCACGTATACACTTTTCCCTTATCCTCCCTCTTTAAAATAATACTCCAGGAAACAAATTCAATAAAATGGGCCAATCTCTAAGCTCTTTGAAATCCATTTTTTCCTGATCTCACTATATCAGCAATGAGATTTTCCTAGATCAATCTATACATCTGCATTGTTTTGGTTTCCCTTTCTGCAACTGCAATATGCAGTTCATTGAGATCACTGAATAGTTTTCCGCTCTCCCAGTCCAAAGGAAATTGAGTTGGGCTGAAATACCAAGGTGCAGATTTAATAATCCCACAGGAATTCTGATGTTTTCCCAAAATAGCTTTTTACTTAAAATATAATGTTCAGTCTTTGGAATTTAACTAGGAGTACATGCACCGACAGAGTGTCCTTCTAGCAAAGGAAATGTTTGTCATATTTGTCTCAGAAACTGTTATTTCATCTAGAAAGGAGGCTCATTTATGTTTTGGCAGTGTAGTTCTTAAGGAGCAAAGCTGAACAAAATATATTTCCTCTTAATTTTTGTCCTCCTCCTTTTCCTTCCCTGCACTAAAACCACTAACACACTCTCTTTAAAGAACGTCTGTACATGAGTTTGAATTTGATGACAACATAGGAATGTCATGTGTGTTGTCTAGGAAGGGTCTAGAATGGCTATGATGTCATTTAACCAAGAATAATATAGGTTTGTTGGACTGACCTTTTCTTATGTATCCCAGTGCACAACCCTACCACTCACCTTCTTATCTAGGAAGCCATTTCCTGTCCTCCACCCCTTACAGCTTTTCACAGCTTTTTCAGTTGTATATACGTTCAATGAGTGCAAAGATAGAAGCTACTGTAAATTCTAAAGGAAACGTAATTCAGCTTTTCATGCACTAATAAACTCTTTATAAAGACAGTGGAGGGAAGACATCATCCTTTTCCTTATGACCTGGTCAGCAGAGTGTAAAATACAAATGCAGAAGAGAATGAAGACAATAACTCTTGATGATTTTTGGATGCTGATAATATAAAACTTGTTTCTGGCTAGGCAGCCTGTAATTTGGCATCTGCAGAAATAAAAATTTAAGACACTTTTGATGGAAAAATATATGCATCTCTCCAGAGCTTGTTTTAAACATGATACAGAGAGGATGAAGTTTTAGGAAATGCCAAGTATTCAGTCAGGGCAAGTTAGGCAACTGTGATTTATCACTGATTCTAATTATAATGAATTCTGATCACTGATTCTAATTAATGAGCTTTGGATGTGTCACTGCAGTGTGCTCTGATCATCTGTCTTGGTTCGTTCTTCCAATACTTACACTTATTATCTTGCTAGTAAGATAAACCTTCTTGTTCTGTCTACAGCTTGGATGCAATTAATGGTTTTCTTTCCCCTCAGCTAGGTAAAGATTGTGATAAAATATTTCATGCTGTTCTGCTCTGATTTCTGAAACTTCTACTTCTCAGTTCAGACTTTACAGACATTGTAGGAGAGAGTGAGTTAATTATGATGCTGTGATTATTTGTCTGTGGCTGTGCAAGTGGATTTATTTACACATTCACTTTTCTCCTAAATTTGTTTTGGCAAGTATGACAGCTCAATTATTGATAAAGAGTCTCACTTTCCAGTTGGCTTTACTGGAATATCTGTTTTCACAGCCACAAATCTGCTGATGAAACTAACCTCAGAAGTAGTTTTGTACTTGATAATTTTCAATGTTCCAGTCTCCACGATGGTCATCTAGTCCTCCCATTTCCTGATGCACAGTAACAGTAATGTGTGTTCTGGTTCACCCTGCCAAAGGCACAAAGCTGGCAGCACCGCAGGCATGTACTATTTGTAATGAATCATATTAGGTTGATTCAGGTCTATGGGAGCAAGAAAATTATGGCACTACTTTCAAAATTTACGTCATGCACCTGTACTTATACTTTGCGATATTTTGCTGCTTATTTGAGCCTGGACTGCAGGGTTTGGCCTGAGTTCAGTGCTGGACTGGGGCCTGTTAGAAATTCCTGTGTGCGAGAGGCATGATGCTTTTTAGCAGCGCAGTCACATGTGTAGCCATCCCTTAGAGTTAAAGTGGTGCCTGCATTTACTCTTCAGCTATTGAATGATTCAAGCCTGTTCAGGTCACTGGCAGTTTTTTTTGACCTTTGGCTTGCATCTTGGCTCTGGCTTCCAACTCTTGGATCACATTCTGTCTCTTGTTCCTGCTTCTTGGCAGTTTGTTTGGTTCCTGTCTTTTGGCTTCAGCCTGAGCTTGTATCCTGGCCTGGGCTGCTAGGTGGATTCCAGAATTTCAGTGTTTATCCCTGTTCCAGGCTTCAGCCTGAACTAGCTGTGCTCCTTTCTTCTGCAGTCTGTAAGCATTTAATAAAACTGGGATTGTGCATGAGAAGCAGAGTTGCTCTTCTCAGTAAAGCTGAAAACAGCCACATATTTTTTCTTTGGTTTTGATGTATGTCAGCATGCATAGTCTAAATGCTGTTTTACTATATGTTTATTGGAAAATGAAAAACAAGAGACATTTTGATCTTCTGAAGTGTATATTTGGATTGTGTTTTCCAGAAAGCAGAGAAACAAGATATATTTTAAAAAAACCAAAAGTGAGGAAAAAGCAGAGCTTTCTTCTTAGATGTGTTGTCAAGTTGTTCAGGTTTCTTAGCTTTTTGATCTAGGAGTGAGAGTAAGAGAAAGTGGAGGGGGGAAGATTTTGAAGGAGAGGAAAATTCCTATACTTATAAACATTTTTTTCTTTTAAATAATGTGATGGGATTCTTAAACTTAAAAGGTTAAACCATGTGGATCATGATGTTAATCTGACTTGAGTCCCAAGGAAAGATGAGCTGTGACAAAATGTTAATTCCTTCAGAGAATACACATGCACTTTAGTGGATTGGCATCCAGGATTCAAGGGCAGGAAAAGCAGAAAACAAATGCTCAAAAAGTAACAATATTGACAAAAATATGGAGATTTCACAGAGCCTGACTGCAGAGCAAGGCCTGATTTTGATTTCCAGTTAGATATGAAGATGACTTCAATCCCATTCTGAAATCAAATCATGAGTAGCCTCATCTGTCAAACTGCCTAATTCCAGACTATTCCCTCATTTCATGTGTGCAATATGCCATACAATTGATTAATATAGGCTTTTTTTTAGTCAAAAAAACCCCCAAACAAATGCCCCACAACCCAAAAAATCAAAAGAAAATATGTATATTTTTGATGAGGTTGTGGATGGAACAGAAGAAAGAAGGAGATGAAAGGAAAGAGTCTGATGAGTGGAGAATGAAAGAGCCTGCATCTTTAAGACCACAAATCTTCCAGGGCTGAGGGCATCAGACAAAGGGCATGGGAAATGGCAGAGAGCACAAGAATAAGCCGGAGGGCTCAGAACAACAGGAGAAATTAGGCTTGTAACTTTTATAAAGAAGGCAGATTTCCTAGAAGAAAGAATAACTGCCAGGAAGGCACTGAGGGTGTGGGTTGTGTTGGAAAGCAAGACAGGCAGAAAAGGTGGCTGATTTTTAGCACTGATGTTTCTTCCTCAAATGCCAAAAATCAACTCCATTAAACTTAGACCCTGTTAATATGGAGACCAGCTGGAGCCTTTTTTTTAAATGAGGATTTACTATTAAACACTTAAATCCAAAATGATTGTGTTTTCTTTGTCATTCGTATTTTCTTACCTTTCTTAACTTTCGATTGTGATTCTCCCAATAATGCTCCCTATCTCCTGATTGAAACATTTTCCATCCAGACTTATACTGTGCATGTTCTTTTTAGTACCTTCCAACATCTTTTATCTGAAGTTCTGCCGCAGTTTTTCTAACCTTGTAGGAAAAGGATTTGTGTCTCATGCTGAATGACTTGTTGTTTAAGTATTGTTTACTGGATTCTTGAAGAGTGGTGGTAGTCTTGTATCACTGTAGTAAACAGAGATTCTAGTAGATGCCTGCATATATGTTACAGTAGACCCAGACAAAAGTAAGTGTGGCACTGTATACCTTTCTGGATAGAGGTACTTAAGCATCTCTCACTATGTGGAGATCTCAGACATCTTGGGTCAAGTAGAGTGTTGATGCTAATTGGATTTACTTGGAATTTAGGTCTGTAAACTATCTCTGGAAGTCTCATGTTTTCAAATAAAGACCCATCTCCAAGAAGTGGTACAGCGGATAAATATTTTTCCTGTCCTTGTGTGCCTCTTCACAAATGCTATGTATGCCAAATCCCCTTGCTGGAACTGAAATAATGAGCTGTATGCAGTACTTACTTGCAGATTGCTGCTTAATTCAAAGTCATGTTCCAGACTGCACAAAAGTTGTGCCCTCATGTAACCTCTTTCACATACCCAATGCAGCAGGTCATCTTGTGCTCATTGTTACGGTAGCTGTGTACTGACTTCTTCATAGATGCAGACTCAATGTGTCTGTCTAAGCTTGAGAACATTCTGTCAGTGGTGGCAGCTAGCTTTTATTTTAGTTGAAGACACAGGGAAAGACTAGCAGTCATGGTGAGCCTTCTTCTACTCTTGTCACTCTTCTTAGGAGTTATTTAATTGCATAGGCATAAGTCCTGGAAATCTGGCTGCACCAACCAATTAGGACTACATGACTGCAGCTTTTCTGTTGAGCTGATTTACTTGTTACTGTGGAATATTGCTTATGTTGATGGTCTAGGATATAGCAACTGAAGAATTAGAAGACTTAATACCTTGAAATCATCACTTGATTTTGGAGAAACCAATCCAGTGTTTTCATAAGTGAATCTGGTGCCTGACTTTTAGCCTGTTTCAGGTCAGCAGATTCAGGCCAACTTTGTCAGCTATTTTGAGCCCAAGTAACTTTTGTTGGGACACTTACAAATTTCAGTCAAATTAATCCTATACCCTTGATTCTGCTTTCCCCTCCCTGTGCCATGTATTGATGTATTTTGCCAAACCTGTATCAAGTCAGTCGGTTGCTGTGTCTTACTCATTGTTGCCTACTGTTCTCACTTTTCCTCTTAGACACTTGGTTGTTTTTTCATCAAAACCAAAGCATTTCCCTGTAATTAAATAGCTATGGGGCATTGTGTTCCTGTAAGTAGGTCAGTGCCTCAAGGGCCTACATCACAGAATAATTTAGTTTGGAAGTGATGTTTGGAGGTCATCTAGTTCAACCCCCTGCTCAGAACAGTGGAGGTCCCCACTGGGACTAATCGTACATATCAATTGTTTTTCTGTGTCTGACAGGTAGTAGGCTTGCATACCTACTGGCTACTATCTTTATCCTTACTTTCAACAGGTTTCTGCTTCTGAGACTAAGACTTTACTGTGTAGGGCTTATCCACTGGTGTGGTTACGCCATGTTGTGCTGACTGCTTATATATCCTACTTATATGTGAAAATAACCTTGGCAAAAATGTTATGCTTAACAGTGTCTGTTAGCCTAACAGAAATTTTTATGAGCCAGTTATGCCTCAGAATGTTGTTGTTTGTTCTTTCCATTTTCTTTTTACTTGTTTTGAAAAGGAAACTCAAAACTCGAATTATTTTAATAGATGAACTATGTTTTTAAAACTAGCTATTAGTTCAGTATTGCTGCAAATTATGGTATAACACCAAAATTTACAGTCCACACAGCAGTAAAGTTAGTGCTTGGGAAGAGTCTGAAGTCATTCATTAGTCTTTTAGTTTTTCATAATATAGTACTTCATGAGAGTTCAAAAACCTCTAAGCCTTTGGGTTTAGGCAATTATCTTGAGAAGAAATGCAATCAGCAGATAATCTGTTTATGTATATATTAGTACCAGCTGCCCTTGTAATATGAACTGCCTGGAATTAATCAAGCAACTACCTGATTAAAAACTGGAATACAAGTGAGCAAATAAATACTTATTTGTTTTCAATAAGTCAGAGTTTGGGAGGATGGGACAGTGTTTCAGCACTCTTGCTGCTTGCTTTTTTTTGGCACCTATATTAACTATCCACTTTCTTTTTGTTGTTCAAGTAAAAGCAAAGCAGCCTTTGAATTCTGTACTCAGAAAGTCCACTCATGTTCCTAATGTTCTTTTTTTAATTACAAGGATACACATATGACTTGATTAATCAAGCCTGTCTTAAAAAATTTGCATTTATTAATGGTTTCTGCACTCCAACAGATTATTAAGGGCTTTGTGCTAAGTATCCAACATAAAGCAGCCTAATTAATTTTGCTTCCTTTGTTTAGTATATTGAGAAATGACTTATTGATCAAATTTCAAAACATTCATGCTATGAAATAATACCCTATTTATAATGTTTTTAAATGCAGCAATTTGGCAGCTGAGTACTCTAGTAGTTTGTATTTAAAATAAAATCAGTACTAGACAAGAAATGAGAAGAATGGAAATTCATTGACCACAGTGATGAAAGTAAGTAAAATGAGAAATAGAAGTGGAATAAACAGTTTTATCTGTTGTTCAGGAACTGGAATTTGTGATTTTTTTCTAGTCATGCGCCTTCTAGTTTAAGAACCACTTCTTTAATGTTATCTTGCTTTACATGACTTTCCACATTATTTCCTAGGTAATGCTAGGTAGAGAAAAATACAAAAGCACTTGTGATTTTCCCAGCAGCTAGCCTGGAACTCACTGCCACTTGTGCCCCTTGGCACAACCTGCTAAGTTCATTTTGAACTTGGGAGTGTGGAGGAGTATGGAGATAGAGTTCTTTGAAGTCTCTGCTTATAGAGTTTAGTGTGTTCAGGGAACGTGACCACATTTCCAGAACTACTGCATATGTTTGCATTCAGTAATGTTTCTGTATCTCATGCTATGTAGGAATCAGCTATCCTCATTTTTGTCTGTATCTACAATTACAGCACCTTCTCTGAAGTGAAAGAGAAGAAATTAATCTCTAATAAAAGTTTTGCTGTTTTGAAGCTATTATGGTAGTCTATGTTTATGAGAGAGATAGTTTCCTGTGCACTCACACTAACATACTTGAAGATGAACAGAAATCTTTTCTAGAAAAAAACCATTCTGTATTATTGTGTTCAGAAGTAGAGATATCACCTTAATGGCAAAATTTCCACCTTTACAGCCTGTCTCTCTGCAAGTCATAGAATCATAGAATCATAGAACAACCAGGTTGGAAGGGACCCATCAGATCTTCTAGTCCAACCATTCCTATCTAACACTAAACCGAGTCCCTCAGGACCTCATCTACCCGTGCCTTCAACACCTCCAGGGAAGGTGAATCAACCACCTCCCTGGGCAGCCTATTCCAATGCCCAGTGACCCTTTCTGTGAAAAATTCCTCCTAATCTCCAGCCTAAATCTCCCCTGGCAGAGCTTGAGGCCATTCCCTCTTGTCCTGTCCCCTGTGTCTTGGGAGAAGAGGTCAGCTCCCTCCTCTCTACAACCTCCCTTCAGTTAGTTGTAGAGTGTAATGAGGTCTCCTCTCAGCCTCCTCTTCTCCAGGCTAAACAACACCAGCTCTCTCAGCTGCTGCTCATAGGGCCTGTTCTCCAGACCCTTCAACAGCTTCGGTACTCTTCTCTAGCCTCGCTCCAGAGCCTCAACATCCTTCTTGTGCTGAGGGGCCCAGAACTGAACACAGGGTTCAAGGAGCGGCCTCACCAGTGCGGAGTACAGAGGGAGAATCACCTCCCTGGCTCTGCTGGTCATACCATTTCTGATACAAGCCAGGATGCCATTGGCCTTCTTGGCCACCTGGGCATACTGCTGGCTCATGTTCAGTCGGCTGTCGACCAACACCCCCAGGTCCCTCTCCTCCTGGCAGTTTTCCAGCCAGACTTCTCCCAGTCTGTAGCTCTGCATAGGGTTGTTGTGCCCCAAGTGCAGGACCCGGCATTTGGTCTTGTTAAACCTCATGCCATTGGACTCAGCCCAGCGGTCCAGCCTGTTTAGGTCCCTTTGCAGAGCCTCCCTACCCTCCAGCAGATCCACACTTCCACACAGCTTTGTGTCATCTGCAAACTTGCTAAGGGTACCCTCAATGTCTTCATCCAGGTCATTGATGAAGACATTGAACAGGGCTGGACCTAGCACTGAGCCCTGGGGAACCCCACTTGTCACTGGCTTCCAGCTGGACTTAACACCATTTACCACCACTCTCTGGGCCTGGCCATCCAAACAGTTTTCCACCCAGGAGAGTGTGCACCTGTCCAGGCCAGAGGCTGACAGTTTCCATATCCAGAAAGACTACATCCACAGCCTTTCCCTCATCCAGCAGCTGAGTCACTTTGTCATAGAAGGCGATCAGGTTGGTTTGGCAAGACCTGCCTTTCATGAACCCATGTTGACTGTGCCTGATCACTCGGTTCTCTTGTATATGCTTCATGATAACCCTCAAGATCACCTGTTCCATGACTTTCCCTGGCACTGAGGTCAGACTGACTGGCCTGTAGTTCCCCAGATCCTCCCTGCTACCCTTCTTGTAAATGGGCACTACATCAGCCAGCCTCCAGTTCAGTGGCATCTCCCCAGTCTTCCAGGACTACTGGAAGATGATGGAAAGGGGTTTGGCCAATACATCCGCCAGCTCCCTCAATACCCTAGGATGTATCCCATCTGGCCTCATAGACTTGTGGGTGTCCAGTTGGCCAAGCAAGGCTCTGACCACCTCCTCTTGGACCATGGGAGCCTCATATTGCTCCTCTATTCCTGGGGTTTCTACACAGAGGGAACAGCTTTCTTTACAATTAAAGACCAAAGCAAAGAAAGTATTAAGTACCTCAGCCTTCCCCTCATCCCCAGTCACTGTTGTTCCCTCTGTGTCCAAAAGGGACTGTATAGTCTCCCTTAGTCCTCCTTTTATTATTTATATATTTATAGTAAGATTTTTTGTTATCTTTTACAGACTTAACCAATCTGATTTCTAGTTGAGCCTTAGCCCCTCTGATTTTTTCCCAACACAGCCTCACTTCCCTCCTGTACTCCCCGCAAGAGGCCTGTCGCCTCTTCCAGAGCCTATAAATATTCTTTTCTCCTAATGTTAGTCAAGATTTCTTTACTCAACCAAGCTGGTTTTTTCCCCTGCCAGCCTTTTTTCCAGAACACAGGGATGGCTTTCTCCTGAGCTGCCAGGATCTCCTTTTTGAAGAGGTCCCAGCCCTCATGTGTTCCCTTGCCCACAAGTACTGTCTCCCAGGAGATTTTGCCAACCAGCCTTCTAAAGAGTTCAAAGTCTACCTTCTGGAAATTTAATGCAGCTGTCCTGCTTACCATCCTCTTCATCTAGAACAGAAAACCCTATCATCTTGTGATCACTTACTCCTACGCATTCCCCTACTGCCACATCCCCCTCAAGGCCTTCTCTGTTCACAAACAGCAAGTCCAGGAGGGCACCTTCCCTTGTTGGTTCATTCACCAGCTGTGCAAGGAAGTTGTCTTCCACACACTCCAGGAACCTCCTAGACTGCTTCCTTTCTGCTGTATTGTACTCCCAGCAGATATCAGGGAGATTGAAGTCTCCCACAAGGACAAGAGGCATTGACTTGGAGATTGACCCCAGCTTTTTAAATAAGAGCTCATCAGCTGCTTCTCCTTGGCTGGGTGGCCTGTAACAGACTCCCATCACAAAATCTAGCTTCTTATGGGCTCCTCCAATTTTAACCCCCAGGCACTCAATCTCCTCATCACCACAATCCATCTCAGAGGTGTCCAAGTCCTCACTTTACAAAGAGGGCTACTCCACCTCCTCTCCTACCCTTCCTATCCCTCCTGAAGAGTTTATGTCCCACTAAAGCTATACTCCAGTTATATGAGTCATCCCACCATGTTTCCGTGATGGCAACGACATCATAGGCCCCTTGCCCTACAACGGCTTCCAGCTCTTCCATCTTGTTCCCCATGCTGTGTGCATTGGTGTAAATGCACTTCAGTTGAGTAGCCGAGCCTTCAGCCCTCGTAGAGGGGACAGTGCTTGTTCCCAATTGCCTGTTAACTGGAGTAGCTGGTACCAGAATACCTATATCTCCTTTGCTGCTCCAGGGTGCATTCTCCCCCACTTCCTGTTCGGTGATGTGCTGGTGGTCCTCATGAGCACACCCTCTCCTAAACTCTAGTGCTCCACATCCAGGTACACTCTTGTCTAGCCTTGACTCAATCCCCTCCCCCTTCACATCTAGTTTAAAGCTCGATTTATGAGCTTAGCTATGTTCTTAGCAAGGGCCTTAGCCCTGCCAGGAGACCCATGTGCCCCAACCTTTGCACCCGTGTCAGGGGTTGCACGAACCACCCTGTGATCAAACAATCCAAAGCCCCTTTCCTCGCACCAGGTTCGGAGCCAGGCATTAATCGAGTCCTTCTTAGTAACCTGCAGGTCCACTCCCTTTAGCGTAGGGATGGTGCAGAACACCACCTGTGTCCCAGAGCCCTCTATCATCTTCCCAAGAGCCCTGAAGTCTTTTTTGAAGTCCTTAGCTTTTCTGTTTGCTAGGCCATCATTACCAGTCTGGACTACTACCAGAGGTTAGTAGTCCGTCTCATGGATCAGGGAAGGGAGTTGCCCAGCTACTTCCCTCCCTGATGCCCCTGGCAGGCAGCAGACCTCCCTGTGGAGCGGGTCAGGTCTGCAAATGGGTCCCTCCGCTCCTTTGAGGAGGAAGTCCCCTACAACAATCACCCTCCTCTTCTTCTTAGTGGAGGATGTTGTAATTTTCTTCTGAGGATGGTGTGGCCTAGGAAAAGATTCTAGGCTATGGTGACCATCATCCTCAGGACTAGATTCCTCCTGGAGTACCCAGTAATTGTTCACCAGTGGTATCTCGGGTATTATTGACTGCTTAAGGGGAGCAGGCTTCCCTCCCCTGGAAGGAACCCGCTGCCATTCCCCATCCCTTATAGCCCCAACCTTGCAGTGTGCAGGTGGGTGGTTATCGGGCACACTGGGTGCAGAAGGTTGCTGAGGGAGTGAGACGGCACTGCTCCACATGTCTATCTCCCTCTCACATTCCCTGATGGTCCCTAGCCTCTTTACCTCTTCCCTTAACTCCTCCACCACGTGAAGGAGTTCCTCCACTCGAAGGCAGCTTTTGCAAGTGGAGCCCATAACAGGAGCAGAGGCACGAGCTGGTTTGAGAGGGGGGCACTGCCTACAGCTCAGGGTCTGGGCAGCTGCAGGTACCCACTGTGGTTGCGTCTGGGTAGCAACATCCTTCCTGCCTGCTGCAGCACTTGGAGCAGCTTTAATCCTCTGCTGTGTAGCCACCATGGTCTTTGCTGCCCCCTCTCTGCACTTAGAGTCCTTTCTGCACCCTGCCTTCTCGCCCTTCCCGCTCGTACTGTCGCTCAAACTGCCATGCCGCTCTTTTCCATGCCGCTCTTTACCACGGTCCCAGGGGGCCGTTTAAATCTCCTGCGAAGCCGCCCCCTTCCCGTCAGGCACCGCGCGGGATCAGCTGTCCGAGCTGGGTGCCGGGAGCCCAACCACTGCCTGGGATTTTCTGAGATCTTGGCTCAGGGGAAAAACCGCAGAACCTCAAAAGTCAGTCCCTGCCACAGTACTCACCGTCCTGCAGCTGGGTGCCGCCGAAGAAGTGGTGGCAAACTGGCCAACCAGTCTGTGTCTGGGTCTAAGTGTACTTCTAGTCAGTACTTCTAGAACTCTCTTTTCTTTAGTGTACTGCCTGAGACAAAGGCAGTATTATCTCATCGTGACTCTGTTGATGCCAGATTGCAGCTCTAGAAAAGATCAGCTTATGTAAGCAAGCTGCTGCCCACCTGCCCAGGAAATGTTAAGGATCCCTGTGAGAAGGGCAATTGTTGACCTAGACAGCTCCAAAGAGCTATGCAAAAAGTTTTATTCTTCTTACTATTTTTAAGGATGTTCAGGTTATATTTACTTAAGATATATTCCTCTTCCTGCCCCCCAGCTTTTTGTTCCTGTATTTGAACATTAATTCTTAACTATTGTTTACAAACTAATTGGTAATTGCACTTTTTCTTAAACTTGAGATCCATGTATTGTCAGGTGACTTGTTAACTGAAAAGTTGGCCTGGAACTCACAGGCAGTTACTGCTAATGTTTGTCCACTGGCATTTTAGGTGAAAAAAAGCTTATCCTGACTCATACTTCTTTATCACTTCAGTTAAGTCTACAGGAAGGTGACATGGAGAGTTTGAAAAGAGTTTAAGTGTCATATGTGTATGGACATTTTCTCCAGACTTTTACTGAAAGCTTGAAAAAGGCATAGATAATTTTGCAGAAAGATAAAAGTGCCTTAGAGATGTATAGAAACAGTGCAACAGGAAGGGGAAAGAAAATGAAAATTGAATTATTTTTCTAAAGGTTAAATCAGGCATTCTGAATTAATGTTGGAATCTAATTTCCACCTCTTTGATGGTTTGCCTGTCACTGAAGAAGATAAAGTTACATGGGATCTGAATTCATGTAAATGTTAATATGTTATCTTGCTTACTCAGTTTTTCTGCTTCCCATAAGTAACTTTCCCAGACTAACTTTTTAAAATGGACTCCTCTTCCATATTGTCCAAGTTTTTCAGGGAAATATCAGAATGAAACAGTCAAGAAAGCAGCAAGTACTACAGCTGTTTTGTGAGTTGTGCTTGCTTTCCGATCTTGGAAAAAACTAATTATTAGTTATTATTTTTCCTTGCTTTTAACGACTAGTCTATAACTGTTTCGTTTTACTTTTTAAATTGGCAAAATGTCTTTTAGAAGTTTAGAGAGGAGCTTTATACAGAATTCTTTTAGTAGCCCATACTCAAGCGACGATGGCTTAAAAATGAGTGCTGCTTTGTTAGTCCCCTTGTTAAAGCAATTCAGTCTTCTGACAATCCTGTTTTGATGCATCTGGTGACTTGCATTCTGAGTAATGATTGTTCACTACTTTAACAACAAAGGCAAAGACTTTTTGGGTACTGCTTTTTATGTTACTTGAAAATCATGGTATTCATCTGGAGACAATTTCAAGGGTTATGTGTTGTAGACTACAATATGTTTTACAGGCAGTAGACATGAACTTTAAACTTTCATAGTTACAAGAATTATATCAGGACATACCAAAAAATGGGACCATTAGTCCTCTAGATTATTAGAAATAGTTTTGATGGTGTCTGCTAAGAAGAGTAGGAATGTTTTGAGCCGTGATACAAAAGTGGTGGTTTATAAATTATGGTTGTTTTTCTAATTATGCAAATGTGTTATGCATCAAGCATAGTTGATACAATATGCTTCTAGAATATATATTTTAGTCATGGCAAAGGAAATACATAGGTGTGTTGCCAGGATATTAAATCTCTAATTAAAATAAGGGAATGGTAGAGCAGGTGCATGGTCTTGTGATTCATCTCTATGAATACTGAAACTCTGTATTACTTGTCCTTATTTTTTTTTCTCCTAATCTGCTGGGTGTTTGTGTAGAAATGATTTCTTCATTGGCTGTCTCCAGACTACTTCACTTGTAACTATGTCCCAATATCTTTATTGCTGCTCAACCAAACCAGACATGTCCTCAGGGTGTATCATAGCTTCCTCTCAGTCTGTGTTCCTGGATTTCCTCCTGAAGGCATTCAGTGCCATGTAGTTATGCTTCATTTTGATATTTTTCCCTGGGACCCCGTCTGATTCCGGTTGTGAAATGTGCTCACAGATGCTGCCTGCAGTTTGAATGCAACTTATATCTTTGCAACTGTTCCTGCTACTTCATTTTTAGTTGATTTAGGTAAGAGTGCTCTGCAGGAAAGATTTTTACAAGACAGTGGCAAAGTGGGTTGATTAACTGTGCAGCAAGTAAGTCTTGTTACAGTTAAGTGGAAGTTTCACAGTGGAGGTTAGTAAGCATATACTGTTCATGTTCAGTAATCAGCTGCTTGTGCATCTTCATTACATTTTGTAACTCCAACTGCATTTAGATGTACTCTTAGAGTAGCAAAGAAAAACTTGAAGCAGAATTTCTTTCTTTATCCTGTATTAGAAATACCGGAGCACTCTTTCACAAGTCTCATGGATGGTCTTTCTGGCTGTAACTGAAACGCCAGCTGGACATTTATCCTACTGGGAGTGCTGATATCTGGTGCAACTTTTGACCTAGGATTTTTCATTTTTGCCCAGGAAATAGTGACAAAAGTGGGATTTGAATGAGACCTTTGGACATCAGCATGAATATGCCCCTTCTTTTAACAGATACATTAAACTCAGCATTCTAGAAGTTGCTCTTGTTTTTGCATTACTGCTTAATGTAGAACTATAATAAAAGTCTATCTTTAATACTGCAAGGTCAACCTTATGGCAGGAAAACTGAGCTGCTGATAGACATGTGCTTAGCACATCTGTTCAAGTTTCAAGTCCTCAGTATATTTGATGCTTTATTTTCTCAGAAGTCTCTTCAGTTCCTATGAGTGGATGTAAGTAGAACTAGCTGTCAGATCCAGAATTGTGAACCACAACACCATGCACAAATTTTAGTTGCCTTTTATTTTTGGCAATTAAATTTTTAGTTCCTGCCCAAAAGTGCTTCTATCTCGTTATTGCAGAGAGGTTCAGCGCCTGAGTCTTGCCAGTGTTCAAAAGTATTCTAGTTTTCACTAACTTTTTCTCCATGTGTTGTCTCCTGTGAGGCCTGGTTGAGCAGGAACAGTTTTCATTCATCTGAGTCTAACCTATGGAATTCAACACACACAAAATAGATTAATAGCCACTTCTCTCTCTCTTCTCTCTGCCTTCCTCTGTTGGACAAGCGTAGCAAATGTGGCTGAGTAATGGAGTGAAAGGTAAGTTCTAGTTTCTGCTCTTACAGAAATAACTACATATTTTCAATTAAAATTATTAAGGCAACATTCATGTTTATATCTTGAATATGGCATAGAGAACTGCTGTTTCAGGACTGGTTTGGGAACTGCCGTTCCCACTGGTTTGGGAAATAATCACATGAGTCTGTTCATAAATTTGTGACCTTTACTATTACAATGAAAGCAGTGCTGAATGCCTTGCTGCTTTTTAGTAATTTGCTTTTCTTAGAATCACAGAATGGTTTGGGGTCAAAAGGACCTAAAAGTTCACCTAATTTCAACTGCCCTGCCATGGACATCTCCCACTCAACCAGGCTACTCAAGTCCCCATTCAAACTGGCCTTAAACACTTCCAGGGATGGGGCATACACAACTTTCCTGGGCAATTTATGCCAGTGCCTCACCACCTTCATTGTGAAGAATTTCTTCTTAATGTTTAGCCTAAATCTTCCCCCCCTCAGATTTAAAGCCATTCCCTCTAGTTGTATCACTACATGCCCTTGTAAAAAGTCCCTCCCCAGCTTTCTTGTAGGCCCCCTTTAGGTACTGAAAGGTTGCTATGAGGTCTCCTTGGAGCCTACTTTTCTCCAGGCTGAACAACCCCAACTGTCTCAGCCTACCCTCGTATGGAAAGTGCTCCAGCTGTCTGGTCATCTCTGTAGACCTCCTCTGAATCTGACTGGTCCTATATCATTCTTATCCTGAGGATTACAGAACTGGGCACAATATTCAGGTGGGGTCTCATGAGAGCAGAAAAGAGGGGCAGAATCCCTTCTTTTGATCTGCTGGCCACATTTCTTTTGATGTGGCCAAGGATATGGTTGGTCTTCTAGGCTGTAAGTGTGCATTGCCAGCTTGTGTCAAGCTTCTTGTCAATGAACAGCCCCAAGTCCTTCTCTGCAGGGTTGCTGTCAATAATGTCATCCCCTATCCTTTACTGAAACCGTTATTGTCCCTGATGTAAGGTGTAGGACCTTGCACTTGGCCTTATGCAGTATCATAAGGATCACAGAGGCCCACTTTTCCAGATTGCTCAGGTCCCTCTGGATGACATCTTGTCCTTCTGGTGTGACAACTGCACCACTCATCTTGGTGTCATTTTCATTAATCATAGAATCACAGAATCACCAGGTTGGAAGAGACCCACTGGACCATCGAGTCCAACCATTCCTATCAAACACTAAACCATATCCCTCAGGACCTCATCTTCCCGTGCCTTAAACACCTCCAGGGAAGGTGAATCAACCATCTCCCTGGGCAGCCTGTTCCAATGCCCAATGACCCTTTCTGGGAAAAACATCCTCCTAATGTCTAACCTAAATCTCCCCTGGCAGAGCTTGAGACCATTCCCTTTTGTCCTGTCCCTTGTCACTTGGGAGAAGAGGCCAGCTCCCTCCTCTCTGCAACTTCCTTTCATATTAATGAAAATATGAAAAATCTCTGGTCCCAATACGGATTCCTGAGGGACACCACTTGTCATGGATCTTCATCTAGACATCAAGCCATTGACCATTACTCTTTAAATGTGATCATCCAATGAATTCCTTATCCACTAAAGAGTCCACCCATCAAAACCATTTTTCTCCAGTTTAGTGAGAAAGATATTGTGGAGCACCATGTCAAAAACTTTATAGAAGTCCAGATAGATTACATCCATTGTTTTTCCTGTGTCCACTACTGTGGTTATCCTATCATAGAAAGCCATTAGTGTGGTCAGGCAGGGCTTGCTCTTTGTGAAGCTATGCTGGCTGCCACTAATCATGGAATCATAGAATCATAGAACAACTAGGTTGGAAGAGACCCATTGGATCATCGAGTCGAACCATTCCTATCAAACACTAAACCATGTCCCTCAGGACCTCCTCTACGCGTGCCTTCAACACCTCCAGGGAAGGTGAATCAACCACCTCCCTGGGCAGCCTATTCCAGTGTCCAATGACCCTCTGTGTGAAAAACTTCCTCCTAATCTCCAGCCTAAATCTCCCCTGGCAGAGCTTGAGGCCATTCCCTCTTGTCCTGTCCCCTGTCACTTGGGAGAAGAGGTTAGCTCCCTCCTCTCTACAACCTCCCTTCAGGTAGTCGTAGAGTGTAATAAAGTCTCCTCTCAGCCTCCTCTTCTCCAGGCTAAACAACACCAGCTCTCTCAGCTGCTGCTCATAGGGCCTGTTCTCCAGACCCTTCAACAGCTTCGGTACTCTTCTCTAGCCTCGCTCCAGAGCCTCGACATCCTTCTTGTGCTGAGGGGCCCACAACTGGACACAATATTCAAGGAGCGGCCTCACCAGTGCTGAATACAGAGGGAGAATCACCTCCCTGGACCTGCTGGTCACACCATTTCTGATACAAGCCAGGATGCCATTGGCCTTCTTGGCCACCTGGGCATACTGCTGGCTCATGTTCAGTTGGCTGTCGACCAACACCCCCAGGTCCCTCTCCTCCTGGCAGTTTTCCAGCCAGACTTCTCCCAGTCTGTAGCTCTGCATAGGGTTGTTGTGCCCCAAGTGCAGGACCCGGCATTTGGCCGTGTTAAACCTCATGCCATTGGACTCAGCCCAGCAGTCCAGCCTGTTTAGGTCCCTTTCCAGAGCCTCCCTGCCCTCCAGCAGATCCACACTTCCACACAGTTTTGTGTCATCTGCAAACTTGCTAAGGGTACCCTCAATGTCTTCATCCAGGTCATTGATGAAGACATTGAACAGGGCTGGACCTAGCACTGAGCCCTGGGGAACACCTCTTGTCACTGGCTTCCAGCTGGACTTAACACCATTTACAACCACTTTCTGGGCCTAGCCATCCAAACAGTTTTCCACCCAGGAGAGTGTGCGCCTATCCAGGCCAGAGGCTGACAGTTTCCGTAGCAGAATGCTGTGAGAAACTGTGTCAAAGGCTTTACTGAAGTCCAGAAAGACCACATCCATAGTCTTTCCCTCATCCAGCAGCTGAGTCACTTTGTCATAGAAGGCGATCAGGTTGGTTTGGCAAGACCTGGCGGCACTCAGCTACAGGACGGTGAGTACTGTGGCAGGGGGGTCTGGCTTTTGGGGCTCTGCGGCTTTTTTCCTGAGCCGAGATTCTAGAAAATCCCAGGCGGGGGTTGGGCTCCCGGCACCCGGCCCGGATACCTGATCCCGCGTGGTGACTGACGGGAAGGGGGCAGTCCAGGAGGCTCCGAGGGAGATTTAAACGGTTCCCTGGGAGCGTGGCGAAGACCGGCGTGGAAAAGAGCGGCGTGGCAGTTTGAGCGGTAGTTCGAGCGGGCAGGACGAGAAGGCAGGGCGCAGGAAGGACTCTAGGTGCAGAGAGGGGGCAGCAACGACCATGGTGGCTACACGACAGAAGGTTAAAGCTGCTCCGAGTGCTGCAGCCGGCAGGAAGGATGCTGCAGCTGGCAGGAAGGATGCTGCAGCCGGCAGGAAGGATACTGCTACCCAGACGCAGCCACAGAGGGTACATGCGGCTGCCCAGACCCTGAGCTGTAGGCAGTGCCCCCCTCTCAAACCAGCTCGTGCCTCTGCTCCTCTCATGGGCTCCACTTGCGAATGCTGCCTCCGAGTGGAGGAACTCCTTCGCATGGTGGAGGAGTTAAGGGAGGAGGTAAGGAAGCTCAGGACTATCAGGGAATGTGAGGGGGAGATAGACGTGTGCAGCAGTGCCCTTTCACTCCCTCAGCAACCTGTTGCACCTGGTGTAACTGATAAGCACGCACCTGCACGCTGCAGGCTTGGGACTAACAGGGATGGGGAATGGCAGCAGGTTCCTTCCAGGGGAAGGAAGCCTGCTCCCCATAAGCAGTCAGCGACACCTGAGATCCCCCTGGCGAACAAGTATCGTGTGCTCTAGGAGGAAACTAGTCCTGAGAATGGTGGTTATCATAGCCTAGTATCCTTTCCTAGGCTACACAGTCCTCAGAAGAAAATCACAACAACCTCCGCTAAGAAGAAAATCACAACCTCCTCCACAAAGAAGAAAAGGAGGGTGATTGTTGTAGGGCACTCCCTCCTCAAAGGAGCGGAGGGACCCATTTGCAGACCTGACCCGCTCCACAGGGAGGTCTACTGCCTGCCAGGGGCATCAGGGCTGGAAGTAGCTGGGAAACTCCCCTCCCTGATCCATGAGACGGACTAATACCCTCTGGTAGTAGTCCAGACTGGTAATGATGGCCTAGCCAACAGAAAAGCTAAGGACATCAAAACAGACTTCAGGGCCCTTGGGAAGACTATGGAGGGCTCAGGGGCACAGGTGGTGTTCTGCTCCATCCCCAGGATACATGGAGCAGACCCACAGGATACTAAGAAGGACTCAATTAATGCCTGGCTCCAAACCTGATGCGAGGAAAAGGGCTTTGGGTTCTTTGACCATGGAGTGGTTCGTGCACCCCCTGACATGGGTGCAAAGGTTGGGACACGTGGATCTCCTAGTGGGGCTAAGGCCCTTGCTAAAAACCTAGCTAAGCTCATAAATCGAGCTTTAAACTAGGTGTGAAGGGGGAGGGGATCCAGTCCAGGCTAGACAACCGCGTGCCTGGATGTAGGCCACTGGAGTTTAGGAGGGGGCGTGCTGGTGAGGACCACCAGCGTGTCACCATACAGGTAGTGGGGGAGAATGCAGCCTCGCTCAACAAGGGAGATATAGATATTCTGGCATCAACTACTCCAGGAGGAGTAGCCCCCTCTAGGAGGGCTGAAGGCTCAGCTACTCAGCTGAAGTGCATTTACACCAATGCACGCAGCATGGGGAACAAGATGGAAGAGCTGGAAGCCGTTGTAGGGCAAGGTGCCTTTGATGTCGTTGCCATCACGGAAATGTGGTGGGATGACTCTTATAACTGGAGTTCGGGTATGGTAGAGTATAAACTCTTCAGGAGGGGTAGAAAGGGTAGGAGAGGGGGTGGAGTAGCCCTCTTTGTAAGGGAGGACTTGGACACCTCTGAGATGGACTGTGGCAATGAGGAGATTGAGTGCCTGGGGGTTAAGATCAAGGGAGCCCATAAGAAGGGAGACTTTGTGATGGGAGTCTGTTACAGGCCACCCAGCCAAGGAGAAGCAGCTGATGAGCTCTTCTTTAAACAGCTGGGGTCAATCTCCAAGTCAGCACCTCTTGTCCTTGTGGGAGACTTCAATCTCCCTGATATCTGCTGGAAGTACAATACAGCAGAAAGGAAGCAGTCTAGGAGGTTCCTAGAGTGTGTGGAAGACAACTTCCTTGCACAGCTGGTCAACGAACCTACGAGGGAAGGTGCCCTCCTGGACTTGATGTTTGTCAACAGAGAGGGGCTTGTGGGGGATGTGATAGTAGGGGGTCGCCTAGGTCTTAGTGATCATGAGATGATAGGGTTTTCTGTCCTAGGTGAAGCGAAGAGGGTGCTAAGCAGGACGGTAGCACTAAATTTTCAGAGGGCAGACTTTGAACTGTTTAGAAGGCTGGTTGGCTAAGTCTCCTGGGAGACAGCACTTGAGGGCAAGGGAGCCCATGAGGACTGGGAGTTCCTCAAAAAGGAGATCCTGGCAGCTCAGGAGAAAGCCATCCCCGTGTTCTGGAAAAAAGGCTGGCAGGGGAAAAAACCAGCTTGGTTAAGTAGGGAAATCTTGAGTCAAATGAGAAAAAAAAGGAAGATTTATAGGCTCTGGAAGGGGGGACAGGCTTCTTGGAGGGACTTCAGGAGGGAAGCGAGGCTATGTAGGGAAAAAATCAGAGGGGCTAAGGCTGAGCTAGAGATCAGATTAGCTAAGTCTGCAAAAGACAATAAAAAAATCTTTTTATAAGTATATTAACAGTAAAAGGAGGACAGGGGAGATCATACAGTCCCTTTTGGACTCAGAGGGAAGAGCAGTGACAGGGGACGAGGAGAAGGCTGAGGTACTTAATGCCTTCTTTGCCTCAGTCTTTAATTGTAAAGAAACCTGTTCCCTCTGTGTAGATACCCGGGAAACAGAGGAGCAATACGAGGCTCCCATGGTCCAAGAGGAGGTGGTCAGAGCGCTGCTTGGCCAACTGGACACCCACAAGTCCATGGGGCCAGATGGGATACATCCTAGGGTTTTGAGGGAGCTGGCGGATGTATTGGCCAAACCCCTTTCCATCATCTTCCAGCAGTCCTGGAAGACTGGAGAGGTATCTCTGGACTGGAGACTGGCTGATGTAGTTCCCATTTACAAGAAGGGTAGCAGGGAGGATCCAGGGAACTCCAGGCCAGTCAGTCTGACCTCAGTGCCAGGGAAAGTCATGGAACAGGTGATCTTGAGTGCTATCACGAAGCGCTTACAAGAGAACCGGGTGATCAGGCCCAGTCAACATGGGTTTACCAGAGGCAGGTCCTGCCAAACCAACCTGATCGCCTTCTATGACAAAGTGACTCAGCTACTGGATGAGGGAAAGGCTGTGGATGTGGTCTTTCTGGACTTCAGTAAAGCCTTTGACACAGTTTCTCACAGCATTCTGCTACGGAAACTGTCAGCCTCTGGCCTGGACAGACGCACACTCTCCTGGGTGGAAAACTGTTTGGATGGCCGGGCCCAGAAAGTGGTTGTAAATGGTGTTAAGTCCATCTGGAGGCCAGTGACAAGTGGTGTTCCCCAGGGCTCAGTGCTAGGTCCAGCCCTGTTCAATGTCTTCATCAATGACCTGGATGAAGACATTGAGGGTACCCTTAGCAAGTTTACAGATGACACAAAACTGTGTGGAAGTGTGGATCTGCTGGAGGGCAGGGAGGCTTTGCAAAGGGACCTAAACAGGCTGGACCGCTGGGCAATGTCCAACGGCATGAGGTTTAACACAGCCAAATGCCGGGTCCTGCACTTGGGGCACAACAACCCTATGCAGAGCTACAGACTGGGAGAAGTCTGGCTGGAAAACTGCCAGGAGGAGAGGGACCTGGGGGTGTTGGTCGACAGCCGACTGAACATGAGCCAGCAGTATGCCCAGGTGGCCAAGAAGGCCAATGGCATCCTGGCTTGTATCAGGAACGGTGTGACCAGTAGGTCCAGGGAGGTGATTCTCCCTCTGTACTCAGCACTGATGAGGCCGCTCCTTGAATATTGTGTCCAGTTCTGGGTCCCTCACCACAAGAAGGATGTTGAGGCTCTGGAGTGAGTCCAGAGAAGAGCGACGAGGCTGGTGAAGGGGTTGGAGAACAGACCCTATGAGGAGCGGCTGAGAGAGCTGGTGTTGTTTAGCCTGGAGAAGAGGAGGCTGAGAGAAGACCTCATTACTCTCTACAAGTACCTGAAAGGTGGTTGTGGAGTGGAGGGAGCTAACCTCTTCTCCCAAGTGACAGGGGACAGGACGAGAGGGAATGGCCTCAAGCTCTGCCAGGGTAGATTTAGGCTGGAGATTAGGAGGAGGTTTTTCACAGAAAGGGTCATTGGGCATTGGAATAGGCTGCCCAGGGAGGTGGTTGATTCACCTTCCCTGGAGGTGTTTAAGACACGGGTGGATGAGGTCTTGAGGGACTTGGTTTAGTGTTAGATAGGAATGGTTGGACTAGAAGATCCTATGGGTCCCTTCCAACCTGGTTGTTCTGTGATTCTGTGATTCTGTGACCTGCCTTTTTTAAACTCATGTTGGCTGGGCCTGATCACCCGGTTCTCTTGTAAGTGCTTCATGATAGCACTCAAGATCACCTGTTCCATGACTTTCCCTGGCGCTGAGGTCAGACTGACTGGCCTGTAGTTCCCTGGATCCTCCCTGCTACCCTTCTTGTAAATGGGCACTACATCAGCCAGCCTCCAGTTCAGTGGTACCTCCCCAGTCTTCCAGGACTGCTGGAAGATGATGGAAAGGGGTTTGGCCAATATATCTGCCAGCTCCCTCAATACCCTTGGGTGAATCCCATCTGGCCCCATAGACCTGTGGGTGTCCAGTTGACCAAGTAATGCTCTGACCACCTCCTCTTGTACCATGGGAGCCTCGTATTGCTCCTCTAGTTCTGGCAGTGTCCCTAGACTCTTCTCTGGTTACCTGTCCCTGCTTCTACTGCCTGTGCAGTTCCCTCTTGCTCTTCAGTTTGGCTAACAGGTGTTGACTCAGCCACACTTTCTCTACGCTTCCCTGCCTGATTTTCTGCATCTGGGGACTTGTGCTTTATGCATTTGTGCTCTATGGAAAGTATCTTTAAATATTTGCCAGCTCTCTTCTGCTTTCTTGTCCCCAAGGACCGTATCGTAGGGAATCCTACTGACTTACTCATTGAAGGGCTAGAAGTTTGGTCTTCTAAAATTTAGTGGCCTGACTATACTCCTCTCTCTTATATCTCGGGACCTTGATGACTATTCCAAGAAATCATTTATTCATTAAACTGGACAGCTTAATGATTTTTAAACTGTTCTTTGTTTTGTGTTCTGGGCACTAATTGCTGTTGGCCTCATTTCATATATCTGACCTCTACATTTCAGTCTTGATCCCTGTTTTGTGTGGAATTGCTCTTTTCACAGTCATAAATGTACTTTCAAACAATTTCTGTTGTTGGCAGTTATCTACAAATAATACAGAAAACACATCAAACTCATTTCACTGAATGAAGAATAGATGATTGTTGTAGTTAGCCTCTAGTTGTTTGTTAGTTCCCAGAATGCATTTAGAGTAACTACTTTTGTTTGGTTTTTTTTCCCCTACAGAATCAAAAAATAAATAACACTGGACGCTCTTAAAATGGAACATATTCCTAGCAGTTGAGAAATATCTTGTACTTGCTATCCTTAAAAATAATTTTATGTATTTCTATTCCACTAGACCACACGAGGATTGATTGCAACTTTATTTTCAACTACTGATGACTGAAAAAAAAAAACCCTGTGACAATTATGGCCAGAAAATATTTTTTCATGTGCAATGTTCATGTAACTCAAACAGTGGAATTTCACAAGAGCTCAGAAGTGGCTTATCTTTGTTCTTCCTGAACTTGTGTTCAACTTCCTTTTTTTCTCACTGGAAGAAACTGGCCCACTTACTAGGAAATTCTGAAGCAATATATATCAAATCCTACTAATCCAGAAGTGATTAATTATCTTTCTGGGAGGAAAATGATGAGCAAACAATTACCACACATCTTTGAACACCTTTGGGTCACTTCACCAATTACCAAACAAAATTCTTCCTGATGATGCTGTGATGAAATATTGGGGAACTTTGATTGTGGAACCCCTGAAAAGGGCAAGGACAGGAGCACTAGAGAAACTAGATATGACTGAGAAAATGATGCTGGATCCGTGGGTGTAGATGTATGTGATACGCTAAGCTCACGAAACAGCTTGAGATACGAATTAGTGCAGATCAATGTGCTGTGTGTACAATCTAGGCAACATGATGGGGAAATATGTGGCAGTGTGTGGATAGTTCTCCTGTATCCTTCCTGTATTTTGTCAATCTGAAATGTGTGGGTCTCAGATATTACTTTGAGAACAGACAGCCTATTACTAGATTTATACAGTTCCTTTACTAATGGAGATCAATATAAGAGAAATATTAAAGGACCTTTCAATGAAAACACCTACCTATGATTAAGTATTAGATAACCCAACCAAATATTTACTGTGGGAAATACTATTTACAGGTAAATATTGACTGGGTTATCTGAGTAATTTGCAGATTCAAATCCCTGAGACCTCCTATTGTTAGGAAGCTCCTGCTGCTATAGCACCAAACCTTTGTTAAACCATTACAGACGAAGAAATCCCAGCTCACTGTTGGTGTGGGAGGAGTGTGTCTTCCATATTTTCCTGTCCATTTTGCAAGCTTTCACTTTTGCAGAATTTGCAATCATTCATTTGTAGGTCTTTAGTAGCAGCAACTCCTAGGTGTAGTTAAATTTGAGTTAATAGCCCATCTTTCAGAGATCCTATGCATTTATGTACTAGGGGTCAAATGCTAAAATATAGATATTCTTCCTTTTTCAATTGTAGTGCGTATCTCCAGGAAGGAGATACTCCTAGAAAGGGTTTATATTCAGATGTTGATCATCCTTATAAACAGTTGTATTTGTTGCCTGCTATCCTCTTGCCATCATCTTTCTGGTCTTTGTAGCTCAAACCTACTCAGTTTCTCTTTTTTTTTTTTTTTAAATAAAACCCCAGACTCTATTCCAGAGCTTAATGAGGTGATCTTTCTTTTTTTCATAGTAAATCTGTATCCATGGTTATATATAGTTACAGATAAGAGGACAATTCACTATATCTTAAGGAAATAAAACCCCTAATATCTATATACAGAATTCAAATGTGATATTTTCTATTCAAATTGTGGCTGTGAGTCATTGCTTACAGCAAATTAAATTTAGGTAAGTTTTACTGGAAATAACTGAATGTCATCCATTATGCAAAGAACTGCAAATTCAGGAAAAATTAAACCAAATAATGCAAAATCCAAATATAATTTATGGGGAAACTCTCATGCAGTTGGTGACTGAGTTCAGCCTAGAATGTTTCAGGGAAAAACCTCAGCAGAAAGCTTTTCATGCTTTACTCATGGGGTGAACCTGTATCAGCACTTTTCAGATTCACATACTGAGAAAATCCTCATGCTCCACCCCACATCAAGATAAAAGTTTTCTGTAACCATTCAACGTGTTATCAAGAATGGAAGAAATATTTTTGTGAGCAGAAATGGCTGTAGATAATCGATTCTGCCTTTAACCTATGTGTTTCTTATTCTGTATCACAATATCATTTTGTATTCTAAGGGAAAGAAGAAAATAAACAAGTTGGTATAGTCCTTGAAAATCTTTTCATCCCAGCTTTCCTGTACTACATGCAACAAAATAATCACTTTTCTACAATGCCTTATTCCTGCCAATTTAATTTGAAAATATAACTTTTGGATTTTTTTTTTAATCCATTGTTTTAAAGATTGAAAAATATCAGCTCCAGGCATTTTTAATTTCCTACACTTTGAAAGCACTGTACTCATCTCTTGGCTATATAATAGGGTTATAAGCAAGGTCAGGATATAATGACCCTGCAAATAAATTGCAGAATCACAATTTGAGGCCCTTCTCTGGCCTGGTGAGTGGCTGGTCAAGGTTTGATGTTACAAATATGTTAATAATCTGGCATTACTTCTCCAGTTTTTATTGTTTTAAAAGTAAGTCCCGAGAGGAAATTTTAGGAGAATTAAAATGTGCTTATGCAATGTAAGAACTTGTGTTTTCATTTAATTCAGTCCAGGGATTTCAAAACCCTTAGAATACTCACTTTTACCTCAGTATAGTGATGGAAAAATGATTGAGAATTATTAGACTTTAAAACCATATTCTCAAATACCATAAAGTTGATACAGTTATTCTTTTTCTGCCTTCAATGATGAAATAATTAAAACCTCAAACAGTTGTTTGTGGGTCCAGTGTTCAAGAGTATGTTTAACATTTGTGTGCAAAGAATATATTTGTTTTTCCGTCTCACGGGATACAGGATTCAGTGTCTGACTAAACACATCTTTGTATGTCAGCTGCAATCACATTCATGCCTATAAATGTCTCCTTTTGTAGTCTCTTGCATGTATCTGTTTCAACAGTATCTGCTGAGTAAAGATACAATCTATTTCTACGAACTGAATAATACTTTTAAGTCAGGACAGTCCAAAGGAACAGTACAATGCTTTCATCAAAATGAATGTTATATCAAATAGAGATCAAAGCTGTAGCTTACCTTTTAAAGGAGGTGAAGCAGAGCACAGAGGGTGGGTTTTGTAGGCAGCACAATCAGTTATTTGCATGTTTCCTGCCTTTTGCCCTGTAGCAAGGTGTTTTCTCTTAGAAATGAAACAGCAAGGAAGGATAAACTAATTAACTAACCACCAATGAGCTACAGTCTCACCACCTCACATTCCTGAAGATTTATCCCATTTTAAATTCACTACTATTTTCCTCCAGGGAAATAAATATGGCTGCCTATTAAATATGAGGACAGAAAAAGGCACCTTCACTGGAGACAACCTGTTCAAGAAAATAATACTGTAATCATTCCCTCCAATCAGCTGAAAAGGATTAAATCTTCTGCTTCTAAAGTAATGTTCCAATTGAGCCTTGGGGAAAAATAATTCATGATTAGGGAGAATGCTGGTCTAGCAAATGTGAACATTATGTCCATTACTTAAACACACTTCCTGGGCTGACTGCTAATGTACTCAGGGGACTTTACAGCAGCAGCAACTGATAGGAGCAATGAAACAGGCTGACAAGGACAAGAAGTATTATCACCTGCATTCAACAGCACTACATAGACTTTACCGCTGTTAAATCACTGCCTTTGGTAAACAGCTGAGATAACTCATTTTAATGGAAGAATTCTTCTCTTCTTTATGTCTATTAAACAACAGACTCTTCTGAGCTGTGGCAGTGTATTGATTCCTGGGAAAGGCAGTGTGAATACCAGTTCTGTAATTAATGCTGTTTTGTGGCTATTTGTGGTGTTTAGTGTGTATAGTGTATTAAACTTTCAATAGCTCAGTTTAATCTTTGCAGCCTAATTGCACAGCACATCATGCCAGATAGTGGTTGTTTCATATACACATCCCATCTGCTTCATGTTCTATAATTAATTCAGCAGACAAAGTTACTGTCAGCCTCAGGCTACCATAAAGTGTACACACACACACACACACACACACACACATATATATATATATATATATATATATGCAGACATACAACCATCCTTACATACATGCAACCTTACCTAAGGGTACCAGAAGTATTTGACCCTCCCTGATTCTTTAGTGTTACTTTATGACAGAACAAATCACTAAAATAATCACAAAAATGGTGTATTCCTACTTTAAAAGGAATTGTGGGGGTAATATTTCATCCTTCAGCTCTGTGGGTATCTTCAGAGGCTACTGGTAACTCAAGGTAGGAAAAGCTAAACCAAAATAAAGCACTTGAATAGCTTTTTCTAAAGAGCTTCCAGGACATGCTAGTCCTAGGGGTATGGCTGTTCTGTAGTCTTAACTTGTGTTCTTCCTATTCTGTTTTAGATGTCCTGTTTGTTTCGTGTATATCCATTGTGTACACATATGCAACATGCAGTTTTCAAAAAACTGCTTTGAAGTTATCCTGACCATTACTTCTGGGGCAATAGGCTGCAGCCTGAGCTTTGGAGGCTTTGCTGCTAGGCATGAAATCACAGCTGGCAGCTGTGCGGGACACATCTCAATACTTCTGCAGAGGAATTGATACTGGAATTTTCTTACTCAGCTTTCTTTTACTCTGTGTGTCAGGAAGCCTTAGTGAGCTGGAGGCTGTTAACATCCACTGGTATTAGTAGGTAGGAGGTATTCTGAGATTGTTTCAGTTCACTGAAGGTTATTCCTTCCTTATCTGTGAGGTATTCTTTTGACATAAAAGATATCTTCCAAATTTACTTTGTTTTTCTTTACTTCTTGCAATTACCTCTTCAAATTACTTGCTGCTAGTAGTTTACTTGCATTTTATGACATCAGTTTGGAACTGAGTATGGTACTCTGGTACAGAGAAGTAGGTGTGTACTGTAGGTGTACCTAACTTTATCAATAACTGCTGTTAATTGCCCCAAATTAATTGCATTAGAGTTTGGACCTGTACTGCTAAGGGCTGAACAAACCTAAAATAAGATGGTTCTTACTGAAAGGAGCTGGCATTTAAGATGGGCAACACTAGTGCAGGTTGGTAGAGTTTCTTTTCTCATGTCCTGCAGCAGAAATGGAAATTAAAACTCCTGAGCCCTGCTGGGGGAAATTCATAGTGATTTTTCTCTCCCTACCCTCTTCTCACAAACATGGGCAAAAACCTTATCAGCATACCTTATAACAAACATCACAGTTTCTATGTGACGTTTCTTAATAAGAATTTCTTGTTTGTCTGAGGATATTGTTCAGAACTGGCATACCTCATCTATATAATGATCTTATATCATCAGATTTATACAATTAAGTTTGTGCTCAGCTACAGAAATTGTTGGGCAGACTTCATAAATTATTTTTTTCCTGTAAAAAAAATGAGCAAGAGTGAGATACCCTTCTTACTTTTCTTTTGGCTGAGTGCACTTAATGGTCGTAAGTACTGAATTAATTTTCCTTTGTTAGAACCTATTTAACTCAAGTAGCAGGATGTGAGTACAAGACACTCATGTTATTAAAATATATGGAATTAGGAATACCATTTTCCCAGTCATTGTGGTTGAGTAATTCAGAAATGACAAACAAAATGAAAAACAGTGTGACCTAAATATAATCCGGTTTGTTGAACTCATTTTCTTTCAGTATTAGCAAATACATTAAAGATGTCCCTTACATGGTATGGCAAGCTCTTACAATACATGTCTAAACTGGTAAGCATTAATGGAAGATGACTCTATTAAATTCAGATATTAGAAATGTTTAATAGTTAAGAACTGGGAACAGAAACTGAGTCACCTGGTCCCTGCACTTGCTGTTGTCACTTCCTCCTTTTATTATAATTAACAGTGATGTGGTAAGTGCTTGATTGCTCATTTCAAAAGAAAAAATGTTAATTTTTCCTTTTCACTTCTAACAATGAGGTACAGTATTAACAACCTATTCTGTCTTCCTTTCAGACATATTTATTCTAGTATGAATGTTCAAAGGCGGAATGTTCAAAGGTGGTGCTCCTAAGATTGAACTTTTTCACAGGAAATATGCAGAATGTTCAGTTTTAACTCCTTCAGATCTGGGTACAGATAGCTTCTATACATGTCATTAACTTCTTTAGTTTATGGTAGTTGTTCATTGTTTGCAGCTGAGCTTGACTGTCATAGAACCAGTGGTACTGAATTACCTCCTACAACACCAAAACCAAAGAAAAATTCTTGATAGTATTAAGATTTTTCTTGTATGTTCATTCCAAGCTAAGCACAAAGATGGGATTGTGAAGTAATGTAGTAAAATTGAAGAAGTATATTTAAAAATAAAATTAAAAAGTTACTTATAACTAATCATGTATTTTTCTTGTGAAATGTGATAAAAAGAAACTTCATGATTCTTTCACATGAGATCAAAGAAACTTTGAGCATGAACATGAAGTGAGAACAGATTATAGTAGGCTACTCTCTTCAGAGTGAAATAGAGACTCCAATATTATGGACAGACACTCCTCTTAGGGAAGTCTGCTGTTTTCCTGGGGCCCTCGTTAAAGACATTGCTAGGAAACTTCCTAGCCTGCTGTGGCCTTGGACTATTACATATTTCTGCTTTTCTATGTAGGAGGTAATGAAGCTGTGGAACATAGTCCAAGGACAGTAAAAAGAGAATTCAAGACCTTGGGATGGCTAGTAAGGGAATCTGGAGCACAGGTTATTGTCTCTTCTCTCCTTCGTTCTCTGGGCATCTACACTGGAAGAAACAGATGCACTCAGTGTATTAACACATGGCTCCATAGCTGATGTCTTCACCTCAGTTTTGGTTTTTTCAATAATGAGGTGGTCTACAGGGCATGAAGCTTGCTGGTATCAGGTGGGATTCACCTTTCACAAAAGGGAAAGAAGGTCTTTGCTCACAAACTTGTGGGGCTCATTTTAAACTAGACTTGAAGGGAAAGGGGAATAATAACAGGCTTACCTGACATAAGCAGAGACTGCTTTCTTGGCCCCAGTCTTTAACAGTCATGCCCAGGGTGCTCAGACCCTTGAACTGGAAGACAGAGACAGAGAGAAAAACAAAATTACATAATTCAGGAGGAAGCATGCTACCTGCTACACCACCTAGATGCTCACAAGTCTATGGGATCTGATGGCATCCACCTGGGAGTACTGAAGGAGCTAGTGGGGAAGCTTGCCAAGCCAATCCCCATTATTAGCAGTGCTTGTTAGCAGGGTAGGTCCCAGATGACTGGAGACTTGCCAATGTGATGCCCATCTACAAGAAGGGTTGCAAGGAAGATCCAGAAAACCACAGGACTTTCAGCCTGACCTCAGTACTGAGGAACAGTATGGAGTGGTTCATCTTGAGTGTGCTCACCAGGCATGTGCAGGGCAACCAGAGTACTGGGCCCAGACAGCATGGGTTCATGAGGGGCAGGTCCTATTTGAACAACTGGATCTCCTTCTCTGACCCGGTGACACACCTAGTGGACGAATGAAAGTCTGTGGATATTGTCTACCTAGGCATTACTAAAGCCTTAGACACCATTTTATACAGTAATATGAAAAAACAGGCTACTCAAGGATTGGACAGGTGTAATAAAACTGGCTGGATGATTTGCCCCAAAAAGTTGTGGTGAATGGAATTAAGCCCATTCAGCAGCTGATCACAAGTGATGTTCCCTGTGGTTCAGTGTTTGGGCCAGTTCTGTTTAACACCTTTATCAATGATCCGGGGAATCGGATAAAATGCACCTTCAGTAAGTTTGCAGATGACACCACATTGCGTGCTTGAGAATATGAAGGCTCTGCACATCGTGAATCAGTGGATCACGGTCAGCTGTGTGGAGTTCAATAAGGCTGAGAGTTGGAACCTGTGCTTGGGCCAAAAACGCCCCATGAAATATTACAGGTTTTGGGCAGAGTGGCTGGAAAGTTGCTTGGTGTGGTCTTGGGGATGTTGTTTGAGACCCAGCTGAATATGAGCCAAATGTGTGCACAGGTGGCCTTCTTGGCAACCTGGCTTATATCAGAAATAGTATGACCAACAGGACTAAGGAAGTGACCACTCTGCATGGGTTAGGCTGCACCTCAAATCCTGTGTTGAGTTTTTGGCCTCTCACTACAAGAAAGACATTGAAATGTTGGAATGTGTCTGAAGAAGTAAAACAAAGCTGGTAAAGGGTCT
Organism: Coccyzus lansbergi; assembly: GCA_033558105.1. NCBI lineage: Eukaryota > Metazoa > Chordata > Aves > Cuculiformes > Coccyzidae > Coccyzus > Coccyzus lansbergi. The sequence goes on from JAUMJK010000375.1 coordinate 497,132, forward strand.
GGAGCACAAGTCTTATGAGGAGCAGCTGAAGGAACTGGTTGTTGTTTGATGTGGAGGAAAAACAGCTGAGGGGGAGACTATCGCTCTCTACTGCTACCTGGAAGGAGGCTAAAGGGAAGTGGTTATTGGTCTCTTCTCCCAAGTAATAAATGATAGAAAGAGAGGAAGTGGCCTCAAGTTGTGCTACGGGAAGTTTGGGCTAGATATTACTAAATGATACTTTACTGAGAGTGTTGTTAAGTGATGGAACAGGCTGCCCAAAGAAGCAGTTGAATCAGCTTCCTTAGAGGTATTTAAAAGTTGTATAAATGTAGCACAGAGAGACATGGTTTAGTGGTGGACTTGGCACTGTTAGGTTTATGTTTGGACTAGATGATCTTAAAGGTCTAATGATAATCTAAATGATTCTGTGATTCTGTAATATTTTGCTGGTGTTTTTTTGTTTAATCTACTCTATGATAACAAAAAAATTTACTTTAAAACTGACTCATCTGCATATTCCAGTTGTAGGCTGAGGTGCATGGTCTAAATAGTGGAGGAGGACATAATACAATTATCATTCCCAGGTGCTTTGGGAATGCAGTTTTCTGGGTTCTAAAGCAAAGATAATGTTGCTTCAAACATGTTCCTTACCCCAACTGAGTTTCTGCTTGGATTGTGTCAGATAGATCATTATGAAAGATGAGCAAATATTTTCATTTAGATATGCTTTTAGTGACTACATTGCCTAACATGTCATCTAGCTAATAATATTCTGAATTTATATACTGATAACATTGAGAGTTTCTCATGGTATAGGACTTTTCATTTTCACCTACTCTGGATGAAGGCAGTCCAAGTTTGCCTCAAAAAAATTTATTGTTGCCATAAATGACCATCCCCATATTCCACTCTACAGGCCATGCCAACTCATTACAGACACATTGAGCTGAGGCAAAGTCCATGTATGTGACAGTATTAGTGCTTTGTGCTGTGCAGCATTCACTGAGCTTGTGGCTATCCCCAGTGTGTGAAAACTTCAGCTGACTTACTGGAGTATGTACTTGAATCACAGAATCATAGAATCATAGAATCACCAAGTTGGAAGAGACCCACTGGATCATCAAGTCCATTCCCATGAATCTCTAAACCATTCCCCTCAGTACCTCATCCACCCGCACCTTAAACACCTCCAGGGAAGCTGAGTCAACCACCTCCCTGGGCAGACCATTCCAGTGCCTAATGACCTTTTCTGTGAAAAATACTTTCCTAATGTCCAGCCTAAATCTCCCTGGTTGGGCTTAAGGACATTCCCTCTGTCACTTGGGAGAAGAGTGCAGCAACCTCCTCTCCAAAACTGCCGTCTAGATAGTTGTAGAGAGCAATAATGTCTCCACTCAGACTCCTCTTCTCCAGGCTAAACAGACCCAGCTCACTCAGTTGCTCCTCTTAAGACTTGTTCTCCAGCCTCTTCTCCAGCTTTGTCGCTCTTCTCTGGACTCTCTCCAGAGCCTCAGCATCCTTCTTGTGGTGAGGGGCCCAGAACTGAACACAGGATTCAAGGAGCAGTGCTGAGTACAGAGGGAGAATAACTTCCCTGGCCCTGCTGGTCACACCATTTCTGATACAGGCCAAGATGACATTGGTCTTCTTGGCCACCTGGGCACACTGCTGGATCATGTTCAGTTGGCTATTGACCAATACTCCCAGGTCCTTCTCCTCCAGACAGCTTTTCATCCAGTCTTCTCCCAGTCTGTGGCACTGCTTGAGGTTGTTGTGCCCCAAGTGCAGGACCCGGCATTTGGCCTTGTTAACCCTAATGCCATTGGTCTCTGCCCAGTGGTCCAGCCTGTTTAGGTTCCTTTGCAGAGCCTCCCTACCCTCCAGCAGATCCACACTTCCACACAGCTTTGTGTCATCTGCAAACTTGCTAAGGGTACCCTCAATACCTTTATCCAGGTCACTGATGAAGACATTGAACAGGGTTGGACCTAGCACTGAGCCCTGCAAAACCCCACTTGTAACTGGCCTCCAGCTGGAGTAAACTCCCTTTACCACCACTCCCTGGGTCCAGTCATTTGACTAGTTTTCCACCCAGGAGAATGTGTGCCTGTCCAGGCCAGAGGCTGACAGTTTCCGTAGCAGAATGCTACGAGAAACTGTATCAAAGTCCAAGTAGACTACATACACAGCCTTTCCCTCATCCAAGAGTCTAGTCACTTTGTCATAGAAGGCGATCAGGTTGGTTTGGCAAGACCTGCCTTTCATGAACCCATGTTGACTGGGCCTGATCACCCGGTTCTCTTGCAAGTGCTTTGTGATAGCACTCAAGATCACCTGTTCCATGACTTTCCCTGGTATTGAGGTGAGAATGACAGGCCTGTAGTTCCCCAGATCCTCCTTGTGCCCCTTCTTATAGATGGTCATGACATCAGCCAGCCTCCAAGTCCAGTGGTACCTCCCCAGTCATCCAGGACTGCTGGAAGATGATGGAAAGAGTGTGGCAAGCACCAAAGGTACCACTGGACTGGAGGCTGGCTGATGTCATGCCCATCTATAAGAAGGGGCACAAGGAGGACCCGGGGAACTACAGGCCTGTCATTCTGAGTGAGAAAGCTGGTGAAGGGGCTGGAGAACAAGTCTTACGAGAAGTGACTGAGAGAGCTGAAGTTGTTTAGTCTGGATAAGAGGTGTCTGAGTGGAGGCATTATTGTTCTCTATAACTACCTGAGGGGAGGTTGTAGAGAGGAGGTTAATGGACTCCTCTCCCAAGTGACAGAGGATAGGACTAGAGAGAATGGCCTCAAGCTCCACTGGGGAGATTAAGGCTAGACATTGGGAAAATAATTTTCATGGAAAGGGTCATTAGGCATTGGAACAGGCTGCCCAGGGAGGTGGTTGATTCCCCTTCCCTGGAGGTGTTTAAGGCACGAGTGGATGAGGTGCTGAGGGGCATGGATTAGTGTTTGATAGGAATGGTTGGACTTGATGATCCAGTGGGTCTCTTTCAACCTGGTTATTCTATGATTCTAAAATGAGAAAAAAGAGAAGTGCCTTACTTTCATTGAGGAAAGCAACTGAAATAGAAAATATTCTATACCATCACAGACTTTATCTCTTAAAAGGCACTGTAATTTCTGAATAAACAAAACAGTTTGCCTTGGGTAATTATACCTTTTGGTTTCTTTCACTTTAAAGTTTATTTCCTCAGACATTAAATGGCAGGCTTGTTCGCCCTATCAAAGTGTTAATCTCAGTGCAAAACACTGATTTTCTGCAAGGATAAATGAGTCCAGAAACATTCTGAGTTCAGATCAAGTTGAACGCCATAGTGTTAATCCAATCTAATTTTACGTTTAAATCAGTGCTTAACCAGGTGTTTAACCTTGATCTCATGGGGCAGCAGTTTCATTTGAAATGTATTTTTTTCTCTCTTATTCCAGTAAGATTGTTATTTTATAAATTCGTAGGATAGACAGACATTAAATACTTACAAAATCATGAATCAGAACTATATGAGTGGTTTAGTGAAGTCTAAAATGGCCTGCATTGCTATACCTTGAGGTTTCTCCTTCTCATGAAAAGGAGAGTACATTAATTTTTAGAATTTTTTGAGTGCTGTGTAATTGTAAGAAGCTTCTGTGCTAAAATGTCTGTGAACACTTAGAAACATAAGGAGACTCATGGAAAATAACCTTTACACAACCTTAGTCCTTCTCTAACAGATGGTTTACTTTCTGTGATGACTACATATCCCTTTGCTGACTCTCTTTCTGAATCTTTACAGGTATGTATGGTCAAGGTACTTTCTCCTCCCCCAAACCTTTGAAAGTAAGCCAAAGTACTATTTATGCATTATTTTTTTCTCCTCAGTTGCATAACATTGGTGTTGAAGGGAAGATGATGTTGTTCAGCCTCTATTCATTAAGTATTCTACAAAAAGAAAAAATTATTATAATCTGAGTATTTTAGAATAAACTACATCTTTTCTGTCTTGGAGAGGCCATCTTTGTAAGCATGTTATGTCTTCTTGCTATGCCTGCATCTATGATCCTGCGTAACTTGGCAATATTTCTCATGTTGTAAGAACAAGGTAAGATTAAGCTCTTCATAAAACATATCTGAAGAATAGATCTTCGGGATTCATCTTGAACGGCTCCTGTGAGTTGTTTACTTGGCTCCATAGTGGCACTAAAGGGAAACATGTAACTTATTGTGTTAAACTGCACTAAATGGTCAGAGAAAATCAAAGAAAGATGGCAACAACTGGTAGCAAGAGAATTACTGCTGGCTTATACCTCAGAGAAAGGCAAGAGGGAACTTAGAAGCAAGACATGTTGTACATATGCTAGACTGTTAGTGTAGCTACTATACAAAATTGTTCTGATTAGGCTTGATCAGGGTTAATTTTTTTTGAGTACTGAGAGAACACATAAGAAAAACAAATGAACAAATTGAGACTCAATTTTTCATAAAAATGTGGTAGTGTTGAAAATATTTTCCATGAATGAATAGAATGAATAGAGCCCATTTATAGAGTGGTAATTGATAAAGACAGTGAAGAGGGTTCTATGATTCTATGAGGGTGAGATGTCACTGAGAAAGCCAAAACAACAAAAAATTGGAAGCTGGAAACCTACTATAACCATGTATGTAAGTGTTTGTTTTACTTTTGAATTCACGGTCATGTTAACTGAATATCTCTTTATGGGCTTCAGATACAATTTTTTTTGGTAAATATAGCATTTTTGTTAAAAACAATTTGTCCAGCTTTAAGAACAAATGTCTTGCTTTAGTATCTAATTCTAAAGATTGTAAGATTGATAGTTTTTCATCCTTTTACAGTATCTCAATATTATGAATGAACAACCCCACTTATGCAGGAGAAACCTGATATCTGTATACTGGCATCTTACTGTATTAATGCTTGTCAAGATTTAAGAGTGTGTGGTGACTTAAGAGTAAAAACTAGTATTGCTTTAGGAACATAAAGGTTTTTCTTTCTTCTAATAGGTACTCATTGCAGTTTTTCAGCATTTCCCAAATTTATTTTAGCAGTCTCACAGGACATTAATACTGATTCCATTTTCTCGTTTCTGTAATAAGCCTGGCATTAGAGTAAGTCTTTAATTGCTCATATACCTAGTTTTTATTTTAATTCTGTGACCTTTTATGCATCTTGGTTTTAGTTTGGCAAAAGAGCAGATGAAGCACCATACACAGTGACAGAATCCATTCTTCAAATATATCTAATTTAATTAATAGTTGGAAGTACTGGCAATCTCATGTTTGTACTTGGAAAATTTCCAGCAGAATTTAGAAAATGAATCAAAATTTGGATAAAATTGATACTGATAAATGTTGTGATGCTCCCCTATCAGTATTACAAACTGTGGGAATGCCTTGCAGTAGTTTTAAATAGGGCATATATTAGTCAGAATTGTAGACAATCAGCTGCAGGTGTTTTATATACTTACGCCCTTTAATGTACTCTGATATTTTCTTTATATTCAGTCTGTCTGCTTCCTTTCCTCCCTAGCTCTTAACAAGGTCCTCAGTATTCAATCTTCAGGGACTTCTAAGGTTCACTTGAGACAACAAACCCACTGTAATAGACCCAGAAACATATCTTGTGGTTTCTGACCATTTACCTTGTGACCTTATATACCTCAAACAATGTAGAGTTGTCCAAATTCCCTGTCTCTGTGCCTATCTCTCTCTCCCACAGGACAGTTGCATTGAGACGTAACAGCTCATCTTCAATAGAAACCTGACTCATAATGCAGTTAATTGTGTTAGAAACAGAACTGTCTCTAAAATATGTCCCAACGCGTGCTGAAAACTGTGCTATATGATTCACTGGAGCAGATGTGTATTTCCACAGGTAGACTAGGGAAGAGGGCAGACACAGAGGGATTTGGTGTTTTATGCACTTCGTTTCCATGGTTGCTTTTGAGTTGAGTGAAAATTTGTTACTAAAAAAAGTAAGGACACTAAATCACAAGCTGCAAATGTCGTTGTTATTGTCGCTCTTGTTATTAAAAAATTATTAATTATAACCTTACCCTGTTTTCTGCAAGAATGATCAGTCTCATGCCTTCTGAGAAGTCCAAATTGATAAAATGTATTTAAAAATAATTAATAATTTTAAATAATTAAGTAATTGTTGGTAGAATGATTCTTGTGACATTCATGACTAGACTTCAGATTTTCAACATGAAAAGTCAAGTCACAAATATAGCCTTCCCATGTAATACAATTTAGCTTATTATATGTGGTTTTGGCTGAAGTTAAATGTCTCAAGGATTACTCTTAAACTGGTTGGTAGCCCATTCCTGACTCATTACACAGAGGTGATTTCTCCTTTTACTGGACAGATCTTCTACATGACAGATAAATAATAATTTTTTTAAGAAATAGTGGTTCAAGCCAAATTTCTCAGAGCTGACTTTGAAAGGGTGGTTACTCTAAAATAAACTAATGGAATCAGAGGAGGTACTGTATTTTAAACAAATTACGATGAAGGGAATTTGCTGTTTTTCAACTTACTCTGTAACACTAGTTAGCTAATGGTGAAAACGGATGTTTCAGAAATCCATCAGTGAAGAGACATGCATAATCCAAACATAATTCTTTTTCTTGTACTTTTGCTTCTTTTCAGTGGTATCAAATATTTATGTTGCACCTAGAAACACATATTTCCTTGTTTTCTGAATGCAAAAGTATTGTGTTTGGGATAAATTTCATCAGCTGTATTTCCTCCCTACTCCTACAGCCTTTACAATCATTTACTTTTTGTCCTCATTTTACAAAGTAAGCTTAACCAAATATATAGTTAACCACACTCTCTAAAGGGATAATGACAAGGATCAAGTGTAGTGTAGGAATTATAGTCTCAAAATTCTTTTGATATTCAACTGGTATTGTACACTCAATTCCCATGAAAATCTCATCGAACTGTAATTGAATTTTAGATGGTTAGTAGTGGGAGAAGAATATAAAACACCCTTAAAATGTTGAGTAAACTGGTGCCCAGAATCACGCCAGTGTTATTACCAGCTGTGTCCTCCTTTCTGATCCGATGGATCTCTTCCAACCTGGTTGTCCTATGACTCTATGATTCCATGATTCTCTAATTTTTCAGGTTTATTATTACTAAATGTTCACTATTCACAACAATAACATGACTACATGGAACATCTGGGAATCTGAATTTTATTAATCTTTTTTCCAGTCTGAGGGAAGCATGAGGGACAGCATACAACTTAAATATAAACTGTTGTGGGAGACAAAGATTTGTTACCATTGTGCACTTTGAATGACAAAAGAAGGAGTCAAGCTTTGCTTGGAAAAACCATCAGAGATATTGAGTTTTCATGAAAGGAATAAGAGTTGGGTGCTTAAGCCTGTTTTCATTGCAGCAAAAAGATGAAGTAATTTATATCCCATTAACCAAATCAGCTGAGATGCCTTCAGTACAAAAACCAAAGCTGGATGGGCTGATTATCGACGTAAAAAAAGTGAATATGAGCTGGACTTAGATCAAAGTAAAGAAAATGAGAATATTTGCCATTCCTGAGGTATTTCTATTTAACTCTTATCTGCAAAGAATATGGCTTTTCCTAGTTTTTATCACAAACCTATGAATGCTACCGGCAAAGGTCAATGAGATAAGTGTTCTGAAGATGAAAATGATGAAGATTTTAATATGTTTCTGGGATAACTTACAAATTGGAGACATTTTATTTTTTTGAAAATAGGTGAAGAATTTGATCCAAAGATCAGCTGTGTTCTCTACTATAGACTTGCAATATAAAGGATGTCTAATTTGAAGATTCATGAACTTTGAAGTTTACAGTTGGTGAGCCATGATTGGATGGCCACACTGTGTGACCATGCTGCTTCTAGAATTTTAATTACTCTGTTTAAAGCAAGGACTTTTTATTGTGAGCTTGTGAACACACAAGTGCTGTTTGTCAACAGAGAGGGGCTTGTGGGGGATGTGATAGTAGGGGGTCGCCTAGATCTTAGTGATCATGAGATGATAGGGTTTTCTGTCCTAGGTGAAGCGAAGAGGGTGCTAAGCAGGACGGTAGCACTAAATTTTCAGAGGGCAGACTTTGAACTGTTTAGAAGGCTGGTTGGCAAAGTCTCCTGGGAGACAGCACTTGAGGGCAAGGGAGCCCATGAGGGCTGGGAGTTCCTCAAAAAGGAGATCCTGGCAGCTCAGGAGAAAGCCATCCCGTGTTCTGGAAAAAAGGCCGGCAGGGGAAAAAAACAGCTTGGTTAAGTAGGGAAATCTTGAGTCAATTTAGAAAAAAATGAGCTTATTTCATTTTCAGAAGTGGCTTTTCAGTTTACGAACATCTTTGCCTTGCAGTGAGTCTCAAGAAGGCTTTTTTTCCACATTAAACCAAAAAAATATTATAATTATCTTTCTGAGGAAGAATAGTAGGAGACAAAAAAGCTATTATTTGTAAATTTACACAGATCATAGAATCATAGAACCATAGAATCATAGAACCATAGAATCATAGAACAACCAAGTTGGAAGCGACCCATCGGATCTTCTAGTCCAACCATTCCTATCAAACACTAAACCATGTCCCTCAGGACCTCATTCACCCGTGCCTTCAACACCTCCAGGGAAGGTGAATCAACCACCTCCCTGGGCAGCCTATTCCAGTGTCCAATGACCCTTTCCGTGAAAAACCTCCTCCTAATCTCCAGCCTAAATCTACCCTGGCGGATCATGAGGCCATTCCCTCTTGTCCTGTCCCCTGTCACTTGGGAGAAGAGGCCAGCTCCCTCCTCTCTACAACCTCCCTTCAGTTAGTTGTAGAGTGTAATGAGGTCTCCTCTCAACCTCCTCTTCTCCAGGCTAAACAACCCCAGCTCTCTCAGCTGCTCCTCATAGGGTCTGTTCTCCAGCCCCTTCACCAGCCTCGTTGCTCTTCTCTGGACTTGCTCCAGAGCCTCAACATCCTTCTTGTGCTGAGGGGCCCAGAACTGAACACAGGATTCAAGGAGCAGCCTCACCAGTGCCGAGTACAGAGGGAGAATCACCTCCCTGGCCCTGCTGGTCACACCATTTCTGATACAAACCAGGATGCCATTGGCCTTCTTGGCCACCTGGGCACACTGCTGGCTCATGTTCAGTCGGCTGTCGACCAACACCCCCAGGTCCCTCTCCTCCTGGCAGCTTTCTTGACAGACTTCTCCCAGTCTGTAGCTCTGCATAGGGTTGTTGTGCCCCAAGTGCAGGACCCGGCATTTGGCTGTGTTAAACCTCATGCCGTTGGACTCTGCCCAGCAGTCCAGCCTGTTTAAGTCCCTTTGCAGAGCCTCGCTACCCTCCAGCAGATCCACACTTCCACACAGTTTTGTGTCATCTGCAAACTTGCTAAGGGTATCCTCAATGCCCTCATCCAGGTCACTGATGAAGACATTGAACAGGGCTGGACCTAGCACTGAGCCCTGGGGAACACCTCTTGTCACTGGCCTCCAGCTGGACTTAACACCATTTACCACTACTCTCTGGGCCTGGCCATCCAAACAGTTTTCCACCCAGGAGAGTGTGCGCCTGTCCAGGCCAGAGGCTGACAGTTTCCTGAGCAGAATGCTGTGAGAAACTGTGTCAAAGGCTTTACTCAAGTCCAGAAAGACCACATCCACAGCCTTTCCCTCATCCAGTAGCTGAGTCACTTTGTCATAGAAGGTGATCAGGATAGTTTGGCAAGACCTGCCTTTCATGAACCCATGTTGACTGTGCCTGATCACCCGGTTCTCTTGTATATGCTTCGTGATAGCACTCAAGATCACCTGTTCCATGACTTTCCCTGGCACTGAGGTCAGACTGACTGGCCTGGAGTTCTCTGGATCATCCCTGCTACCCTTCTTGTAAATGGGAACTACATCAGCCAGCCTCCAGTCCAGAGGTACCTCCCCAGTCTTCCAGGACTGCTGGAAGATGATGGAAAGGGGTTTGGCCAATACATCCGCCGGCTCCTTCAGTACCCTAGGATGAATCCCATCTGGCCTCATAGACTTGTGGGTGTCCAGTTGGCCAAGCAGGGCTCTGACCACCTCCTCTTGAACCATGGGAGCCTCGTATTCCTCCTCTATTCCTGGGGTTTCTACACAGAGGGAACAGCTTTCTTTACAATTGAAGACCAAAGCAAAGAAGACATTAAGTACCTCAGCCTTCTCCTCATCCCCTGTCACCGTTGTTCCCAAATAATTAGATACCTAAATAATAAAGTTTTTTTATAAAATTTTCATTTATATATACTAATTTAAATACTAAATATATATTAAGTAAAGTATTTAAGTATTTAAGTATTAAATATATTCTTGTAATTAACTAGATCTGTAAACTTGCAAGTGGATATATCTTGTGAATTAAAAGTGCATGATAATGTAATTAGACCATATTCTTCGCAATTCTTTCTTCTTGTTTTCCATTTTTTAATGTGTAAGAGAAGGGATTGGTTCATACAAATGGAGTGGCTGAATTAAGCCTGAAGCCTAATTATATGGGGTATTTTTTAACCTACAACTCAGGGCTTATGTTCTAGCAACTGTTTACTTCAGATATCCTAAAATGTCCTTTAACTTGACTTTGCAGTAAAAATTATTTCTTCTAGTTACAGGCAAGGCTTAAGCCTAATGAACTTTTAGACTTCAGGTTGCTGAGCTGGCATAGCAAATGTGTATGTTAAAGGTGATGGTTTCCAACCAAAGAGGGCTCAGATCACTTTGTTTCTTCCTGGTTTTGATGACTTTTTTTTGATGATACTAGGCCAACAGCTTGCTCTTGTTCCTTGTCAAAAGAACCCTAGAAAAGGGTCAGATTGATGCATGTTGCTTTATAAATGGAGATACATTTTTGGTAGTGAGCATGCAGGAGAAAAAATAGCTGGAACTGTGGAGAGAACAAAGACAAAGGGAAGACCAGAAAGAGACACCAGAGTTTAAATGGTAGACCATGGATATATCCCTGTCTCTGAATTTCTCCCTAACATTTTTTTATCTATTGGCATATTTCAGCAATGGTTTGGTTTCTTAGTCAGAGCAGACCATTAGACAAAGGGAATTCTGATGCAAAATAGTTATAGGCACAAGAACAAACACAAAGAATTAAAAAAATAATGATTATTTAATTGCACTTTTGAACTCAAGACATTTTTAAGTAATTTTCAATAAAATTATATATAGATCCAAGGATAGAAGTGTTCTGATCTTTTAAATGCAGTTTAAGGAATAGTCACATGTACACACTCTATGTGGCAGAATGAGAAAAGGAGAAAAGACTATTGTTCCTAATTATTTAATCCAGCTCTGTGTCACAGCTTGCCATTCCCTGAGTTACAATGATGTGGAAGTATGTGAGTTCTGGCTGTAAATCAGACTGTTGCCATCCAACAATATATCAATAGTCAGTCAAGCAACTTCTATAGACCACCTTCTGTAGAGCTTTAGCTTGAAAGAGCACATACTTTTGTGTCTAACTACTGTTGTTTTGCTTTACTCTTTCAATTCAACCATGATAATACCTGCTGTAAGGTTGTAGGAGATTATTCTTCAAGAGAACTGAGATACAGCACACAAATTTTCCTCCTTTTGAACATCTAGAAGACCTTACATGTATGTTTGTGTTTTGAACCATCAACTAGGACTGGAGCAACAGAAAATTCCCCATACTAAATCATAGGTCACACTAGCACAGTGTAATATTTTAACATTATTGTAAAAAATATCTGTCCACTGGCAAGTTTAATGACACAGATAGAACTGAGAAGTTACGTGTTTACAGGTTCTGGTGGTTTGCTACAGGTGCTTTGATTCAGTTTCACACATTTCTACTGCAAAAAAAAAAAAAAAAAAAAAAAGAGCCATTTTCATGTTTCTAAACAAAAGGTTTGACTCTGTTTTTGACTGTCCTGAATCAAACTGCAGTGCTATAATCTATACCCTAGTTTGAAAAACAAATGTAGTATGAAAATCAGATGTGAGAAGTATAGAAACCCATACCTTGGCATGATGTCACAAAATCTAGGATGTAGCCATTTAATTCTCCTTTTCCAGCTTCATTTAGAAGAATAGTATTTTTTTTTAATTCCTTTCTTTTTGGTATTACTATTGTTTTCACCTACAGACAAAATCTGGTCTGAATTTTGAGTATTTGCTTTCTCATACTTAGCTAATCTGTTTTTGTGCATAGAAATTATGCTTATGCAGTTGCAGCATGTTAATAGTTGGCATTGTAAGGTATCTTAGATCTTGATGAAAATGCGTTTAGTACTGGGCTGGAGCTTCAGGCATTGGTATTAGTTTTCAGCAATGGTCAACATCTGTGATAAAAAGATTGTCATCTGTAAGTGGTCCTTTTTATGTAAGTTGCTTCCTAGCTTTATGTAGAAATAAAACTATTGGTCACTTAGTACCGTGAAAAACAACTTGGCTTGGGTTTTGAGCTGCACAATCATATGGCAAAAAGGAAATGCAGTAGACTCACAACTTGATAACTACCCATTCTACAAAAGGAGCACTTTCTTTTCTCTAGTCTTCCGAATGAACTTCTCAGATATTTCTTCCGAGGGACAGAACTGAGTGCTATTTCCTGCAGCCTTTCAGATGAAATGGAAATTTTCAGACCCTCTTCACTTCACAAGGTCATAAAGGTTTGTCCTGGTTCTGCTTTGGAGTAAGGTGCAAACATTAGAATTGGATAATTTTGCTTTCCTTGCAGTTCTTGTCTGTCACTTTTGTAGCTTCTCCCCCTCTTTAGTCCAATCAAACACAACTACCTCCTGTCTTGCCTTACCTCCTTCCACCTCAGACTTAGAATAACTGTCCCTAGACTCCAATTCTGGACATGCTTTAGTTTAACAACTTTCACATTAAGTTAATTCTGTAGAGCAAAAAAGTAAAACCTGCAATTCCGTAGCCCAGTTGCACATCTGGGCATTCCTCAAAATTTTGCTTGTTATCCTTTCAAGTCCTAAATACTCTCAGCTATACCAGAGACATCCCACACTTACCTGCTTACTGCTTTTCTGTTCACTGTCACCACAGCAGCCATCATCCTCCATCTGCCGCATGATGTCAGAAAGAAGGTGAAAGCTGCTTATTTTCTCCTCTTCTTTTTTGCCACCTTATTTTTCTTTGCCTCTTCTTTATAAATTGCCTTTCTACAGACCATCTGGATGAACTGATTTACTTTGTGACCTTCTCTTGCTGTAACAAGATTTCCGCAAGTGAAGTTGTTGCATGTTAGTCTCATCTTCTGTTCTGTTTCTAGCCTCTTCCAGACAGTGAACAGCACATCTGAGAAGGCCTTTGTTAGCCCAGGGCTGATGTGTTTCATGCTTGGAGTTATACATGTGTGTGTGTGTGCTTATGTATACAATTTGAATATGTATAAATATGGATGTTGAAGTCAGTCAGTAAAAATGAGTTGTGTGCATACAGAATTCCCAAGGTCATGCTCTGTCCTGTAATTGTACAGTACTTCAGCATCTCCATATGTGGACTTCCACCAGCTACCATAGGATTTCTGTACTGTGTAGTTCAGATCTTTATAGAAGTTTGCGACTAGGTCACAGTGGCCACAATAGTACCAGAAATAAGATGTCTGCACTGGCAAAGCAGTCCTATCAGGCTCACAACAGCTGGGGAGGGGGCTGGAGAACAGTCCTGATGAGGAACAGCTGAGAGAGCTGGGGGTGTTTAGCCTGGAGAAGAGGAGGCTGATGGGAAACCTTGTTGCTCTCTACAACTATCTGAAAGGACAAGATGGAATGGCCTCAAGCTCCACCAGGGGAAGTTCAGGCTGAACATCAGGATAAAATACTACATGGAAAGGATCATTGGGCACTGGCAGAGGCTGCCCAGGGAGGTTGTTGAGTCACCTTCCCTGGAGGTTATTTAAGAGGCGGGTGGATGAGGTGCTGAGGGACATGGGTTTTTGATAGGAATGGTTGGACTTGATGATGATCTAATGGGTCTTTTCCAACCTGGTTATTCTATGATTCTAAGAGGTATATTTTCAAGGGTGCAGCTTCCTATAACACCATAACTTCCAAAGCCTGAATTGGTCATTGGATCACTAAAATAAAATGGACTATGAGGATGCCTGTGCTCCTGCAGAGAAGACAGACAAAGAGGTTTTTTGGTTTTGTAAGCTTTGTATATCATTTCAAGCAATTAGAACCATCAAAACTTTTGAACTTATAGAAGATAACTAACAAACTCTTGTAATCTACTTGTAAACATAATTCAAAGTTTTAATTGCACATTAGTGGATGTTTTTTTTTATTGGGGGGGTGGTTCAGCGTGTGGAATTGGCTCCCTGTCTTCCTTCCAGTCCTTTTCAAATCCTTTTGATAAAAAAATCAAATGTAATTCTACTACTTCCCATCCACAGGAACCTTGACTGTCTTCAGAGGTGGGCCTGTGGGAACTTCATAAAGGTAAACAGGGCCAAGTGCAAGGTTCTGCACATGAGTCAGGGCAATCCCAGGCAAAATTACAGGCTGAATGGAGAATGGGTTGAAAGGAGCCCTGAAGAGAAGGACTTGGGGGTACTGGTGGGTGAGGAACTCAACATGACCTAGCAATATGCATCTGCAGATCAGAAAGCCAAACACATCTTGCACTACATCAGAAGTGTAACAATCAGGTTGTGGGAGGTAATTCTACCCCTCTATTTTGCTCTCATGAGATCTGACCTGGAGTACTGCATTCTGTTCTGGAGTCCTAAACACATGAGAGACAGCTTTGTTGGACTGCGAAACAGCTTTTTCAATATTTTACCAGCTACAGGTGGAAAATAAAAGATGATACAATTATATTTTCTTAACGGGGTTGACCTCTAGTGTAAAAAAAAGGCATTTAGCATCCTTTTGGATGCTAAGTTCTTCACACTGATGCATGAAGGAGCAAGATAATTTGTCATTAAAAAAACCCAAACCCCGACATCTGTCCTTGGACTATATTGTCAGTCCAATGTTTCCTTTGAATGTTTGTCCAATAACTCTTCTTCCCCAAATACTGTAATTGATATTCTGTCCTGATACTTAAGGCACCAGGGGAGCTATTAGTTACACTTATCCTTAGCTCTTCACACATTCTTTCCCTACCCTTCATCTTATGAATACAACTATGCAAGAAAACCCATGAATAAGGGGTTTTTATTAATACATAGAGGAAATGTGTTTATAAAAACTAAATTTACCAAACGAAAATCTGAAAGATCAGGGTATGTGAAAGCAAAAACTGTACTGCCGCCCTAACTTCAACTCATTTGTTGCAATTGTGTGTGTAACATCTTTAATTCTGTAAGTATACTATCTGATGGAACAGTATGCTGTGCAGTAATATCACAGGGTTTTCCATTCCAGTTTATCCATAGGTGTGTTCCATCTCTTAGAGCTGTATGTTCCCTGCATATTCATGTTTATAAAAAGCATCCATGTATGGATTTTTGTTTGATTGGTTTTTTTTATGTCAAAGGATACATCACTTCACAGCAAAGCTTACTTTGTAAGTAATCATTTTATCCCTCAGGCAGTGTTTAAGAGAGACATGGACTTCGTATACATTGCAGTATGAAATGCTTTACTCTTATTCATCCTGGTAGTTGTAAAATCATTGCTGAATAATAATTTTCTCCACTGCTGAGAGACATGTAGCATTATTGTGATTTCAAATGGTGCTATCTTTATCAGTAGGAGAGACAAATTACTGAGATTATCCTCTGTTCATCAACAAGGTGACTGTTAGTATTAAGACCATCAAATAACAGTTATTTAAAAATAATTAATTTTCACACTTTTGTTCTCTAATCATGTCATTGAATTAAATAATGGAAATATTAGTTTGGAGAAGTAGTATTAAATCAATATTAAATAAAATATCTTAAATTTCTGGAATTAATTTGAAAAATTGTTTGTTAAGCTTGAGATTGTAACCTTTGGTTGTTTTGAAGTCATCATGTTCCTAGACTTTGTAAACTAACAGATCTTAGTCTAAGTACAATTTAGGGACTATCCAGAGTACTACTGTTGCAATGTGGACATATAATGTACTAATCTTTAATACTGAGACACATGACAAAACAAATTCTGCTCTGCAAAAGGTGGACTGGTATTTGGTTAACTTAATGTGATGGCCAGTACATACAATACACTCTTAGAATATGTCAATATCTCAAAGGTTTTCAAATCAGAGCCAAGTATTTTGAAGTACTGTGCAGTTTCTCTGGAAGATGGATTTGACTTATCCATTGCCATTACCCCCTCCAGGTGTTCCTTCTCTACGGAATCATGGAACCTTTTCCAGGTGTCAGATATTTCCTTATCTTTTGTTCATTCATCAATACATGTCATCTTATGCTGTTGTTACTGCTTCTACTGCTGTCATGTATCTTGAAAAAAATTTCATTACATCCTGTTTTCTGTTATTTCTTCTTAGATAAATAAATGCACTGCCTCTTACGGAAACAGTCTATGTCCAAATGCTGTACATTGAAAACCTCTGGTGTGTCCATTTCAGCAGTTAGATCACTATCTACAGCTAAACAAAGGGATAGAGGTCATGCTCATCTGTAATGAAATATTAGCAGATGAGGGAAATATGATCCAAATTTATCTAAACCATGTTACAGATATGGCAGTTCACCTCATTTTGGAGTGCTGTTCTGTCAAAACTGTAAATCCTGAGATCAATGTGAACGGAAAATACTTGGAATCTGGGATCCAAATATTGCTTAGTTTCTAGCAGTACGAGTTTGAATTTTATTAATACCCTACATGCAGAAATCTGAACTATTGGAATTTTCCTTAGCTACGCTCTATATATAGTCGGGTAGAAATACAGTAGAATGTGCATTAAGCTTAACCTCTGTTGTTACCACTGTTAGGAATGTCATGTCAAATTACACTGCCACTTTCCCACCGAACTATTTTAATAATAATAACTCATTAAGATTTAGAGAATTCTGAAACACATCCCTTCTGCCGTGGGTTTGTATTGATTCCAAAGCTGCTTTTCATAGACCTCTGCAGAAGAGTATACTGAATGAATGAATACAGGTTTCTGAGTCCACTTTTAACTTGTTTGCAAAGAGGATTTCTGCATGCATGTGGAATATAAATATAGTATAGAACAAGATCAGGCCTTTAAACATTAGGGATGGAGAACATTCTACTAATCCTCATATAATATTGATCAGGAAGGCATCAGCACTTTAAACATTACAATGTTTTAAGAAGCGTTGTTCACTCTGAAAACGGAGGTAGGAAAAGCCTTGTTTTGAGATGTATTTTTGAAAAATTTGACTAAGCAATCTTAGAATTGGAAATTATTTTCAAGATGTGTACTTTGTAAATGAAAGCTTCTAGGATAAATTATATTGATATCCTTTTCTTTTGCATTCTGGTTTTGATATTTGGGTTTAGTTTAGATTTTTCTCTCCCTTATTTTTCTTCTCTTTATATCTTAAGACAAGTCCTGCTCAGTGTAGTTTCTCCTTTCAAGAAATTCTTATTAGGGGTAAACTATTACAAATTTTTTAAGTTGTGAGAATTCTATGTTTTACATATTGTATTGGTGGATTTGGCTAATGCATACTGTGTGATTTAGAACCTACCTAGCCTTGCTACATCAAAATTTTTTCCTGTTTTTTTTGAAAACTGTAATATCTTAGAAAAGTAGATCTTTTTATGGTGTCTTCATGGACTTAAAGTGAAAAATTATTTCGACCAACTGCTTACTAGTCTGCTTGTTCTATAGAGATTTCCGTTGCTGTTCTATACCCTTCTATGTTCTATACAGCCTTTTTTGGCTCAGAAAGAACCACAGTCTGTGCTGCAAGGTACAGTGGGGCTATTGCAGTGCTATCACCCAACTCTGAGACAAAAATGAAGGTATTTTTGCATTTGATTTCTTTACCAGTTTATGAGAAACTACACATGCAAGTAATCTTGTTGAAGTCTTCCCTTGTGTAGAAGCTGCACTTCAGCCCTGCAATTTCCTTCACAATGTTATGAAAGCCTGTTACTTTCACTGGTATCTTGAAAGGGTTCCACCACAGTGCTTTTTCAATATCTGCAGTCATTAACGCCAAAGGCATGCAAGTTTTCTAATGTTTTTAAGTATTTTCTAGTCCTTTAAGGGGAGTGGCTCTGGAGATATTATTTGCATAAAATTTTATCCCAAAGTGTATTATAGAGAGACAATACCTATCTTGTGACTTTGTTTAGTCTGATACCAGTTAGGTAAAGTACTGTGTAATTTCTGGACAGTAACATTTTCTACTTACTAAAAGCACTCAAAATGGTTTTCCTTATCCCATGTCTTTTTGTAGTGCACTTGTAATTTGTGTGAATACTATCTAAAATTCAAAGTGAAAACTCTCATGCTATCAACCTAGAAATATTTCATTCCTGTATACAGGCTTTTCCTTTCCTCTCTGTATTTCAATTTGATCCTTGCACTATTCAAAATGAAGCAAGTCCGGAAGAATTATACATTTTTTTATGCATATTGAGAAAAAAAAATCCACATCATGTTTCATGTGAAGAGGTGTGGGATTTCTCAGCAAAGAAATAAGAAACATAATGGGATTGATTTTGACATAGGCAATGTGTTACATGCATTTAAGGGTTTCTGAAGGCAACATCCAGATTAATTCCTTATCTCCTTAAGTTTTTAAGTCATTTGAGCACTTCAGCAAATGCTACTTTGTATTAATGATGGATGACCAAATAATTGGAACAGTATCACAAGGCATCTCATACAGCTTCCAAATAGTTAATCTCTATGTTCCTACAATATATTCCATTCTTCTCCCAATCACATGATGTATTGAATAGGATTGATTTTTCTCTGAAATGTATCTTAAAATATCCTATAGTTAAGTAAGTTATATTAGTTTTATATATATATATATGACATGAGGCCTCTTAATTTCATGTGCAGTAGATTTACAACATTAGTAATAAATCCACTTTAAGCTTTCATTCTTGCGGTCTTACAGGAAAAGCAGTGTAATTCATCAGCTTGACTTTCACAAAAGCTACGTGCTGGATAAACAAAGCATTTTGGCTTCTCAGGTTCCCTGGTATATTTAAGCCCTTTTCTAGAGATCTTTTATTAATTAGACAACCCACTTTGGTTTGCAAAATAATGTGGGGGTGATCTTTATAGTTCCTCTGCTGTTTCTCAGATGTCCACTGAAGCTGTTTGAAATAAAGAGTTGCCACTGTGCTGTTTTAGTGGGGTATTAGAATATTATGTGCTCATAATAAACATCAGACTCTTAACAGTCAGACTCGTCAAATTTACAGAGTGGTCTTATTATTTGGGAAAGGGCTGATGGTCTCTCATCAATATCTAAGAGATACATTTGCAGAATTTGCTTGGAATGAAAATTTCACACCTATTATCTCAAGGAAGTGCAAGTTGCATAACTTTAAAAAAATTCTGTACTGTGTGCTGGCACTGCAAGTACCAGTGAGGGAAATATGGCCAGATGACTCATATAGCTGGAGTGCAGCTATGGAGGGTATAAACTCTTCAGGCGGGACAGGAAGGGTAGGAGAGGAGGCAGGGCAGCCCTCTATGTTAGTGAATGCTTTCACAGAATCACAGAATCACAGAACAACCAGGTTGGAAGGGACCCATTGGATCTTCTAGTCCAACCATTCCTATCCACTAACACTAAACCAAGTCCCTCAATACCTCATCCACCCGTGCCTTAAACACCTCCAGGGAAGGTGAATCAACCACCTCCCTGGGCAGACTATTCCAATGCCCAATGACCCTCTGTGTGAAAAATCTCCTCCTAATCTCCAGCCTAAATCTACCCTGGCGGAGCTTGAGGCCATTCCCTCTCGTCCTGTCCCCTGTGACTTGGGAGAAGAGGCCAGCTCCCTCCTCTCTACAACCACCTTTCAGGTACTTGTAGAGAGTAATGAGGTCTCCTCTCAGCCTCCTCTTCTCCAGGCTAAACAACCCCAGCTCTCTCAGCCTCTCCTCATATGGTCTGTTCTCCAGCCCCTTCACCAGCCTCGTTGCTCTTCTCTGGACTTGCTCCAGAGCCTCAACATCCTTCTTGTGGTGAGGGGCCCAGAACTGAACACAGGATTCAAGGAGCGGCCTCACCAGTGCTGAATACAGAGGGAGAATCACCTCCCTGGACCTGCTGGTCACGCCGTTTCTGATACAAGCCAGGATGCCATTGACCTTCTTGGCCACCTGGGCACACTGCTGGCTCAAGTTCAGTTGGCTGTCGACCAACACCCCCAGGTCACTCTCCTCCTGGCAGTTTTCCAGCCAGACTTCTCCCAGTCTGTAGCTCTGCATAGGGTTGTTGTGCCACAAGTGCAGGACACGGCATTTGGCCGTGTTAAACCTCATGCCGTTGGACACTGCCCAGCGGTCCAACCTGTTTAGGTCCCTTTGCAGAGCCTCCCTGCCCTCCAGCAGATCGACACTTGCACACAGCTTAGTGTCATCTGCAAACTTGCTAAGGGTACCCTCAATGCCCTCATCCAGGTCACTGATGAAGACATTGAACAGGGCTGGACCTAGCACTGAGCCCTGGGGAACCCCACTTGTAACTGGCCTCCAGCTGGATTTAACATCATTTACCACCACTCTCTGGGCCCGGCCATCCAGCCAGTTTTCTGCTTTGATACCCTTGAGCTCGATTATGGTGATGATGGGATCAAGTGCCTGTGCATTAAAATCAGAGGAGCCCACAAGAAGGTGGATATTGTGGTGGGAGTCTGTTATAGACCACCGAGCCAAGAAGAAGCAGCTCGTGAGCTCTTCTATAAACAACTGGCAGTAGTCTCAAGATTGCTACCTCATGTCCTCATGGGAGACTTCAGTTTTCCAGGTATCTGCTGGTAGTACTATACAGCAGAAAGGAAACAGTCTAGGAGGTTCATGAAGTGTTTGAAAGACAACTTCCTCACACAACTGGGGAGTGAACCAACATGGGAAGACGGCCTCCTGGACCTACTCTTCATGAACAGAGAAGGTCTTGGGGGGGATGTGATGGTTGGAGGACACCTGTGGCAAAGCATCATGAGATGATAGGTTTTTCAGTTCTAGGTGAGGTAAAGAGGAAGATTAACAGAAGACTCACTTTAAACTTCCAGAGGGCAGACTTTGGACAGTTCCAAAGGCTGGTTAGCAAAGTCTGATGAGAGGCAGTCCTTAAGGGCAAGGGAGTCCACAAGTGCTGCGTGATCTTGAAAAAGGAAATTGTAGCAGCTCAGGAGCAAGCTGTCCCCATGTTCTGGAGAAGGAGCTGGTAGGAGAAAAAAATACCTTGGTTGAGTAGAGAGATCTTGAGAAACATAAAAAAGAAGAGGAATGTCTATGAGCTTCAGAAGAAGGGAAAGGCGTCTTAGGTAAACTACAGGGAGGAAGTGAAATCGAGCAGAGAAAAGATCAGGAGGGCTAAGGCCCAACTAGAAATCAGATTGGCAAAGTCTGTGAACAATAACAAAAAGTCATTCTATAAATGCTTAACAACAAAAGGAGGACTAGGGAGAATATTCAGTCCCTATGGGATGCAGAAGGAACAACAGGGAATGAGGACAAGGCTGAGGCTTTCTTTGCCTCAGTCTTTAAAAGTAAGAGAAGTTGTTCCCTCTGTGTACAAACCCAGGAGTTAGAGGAGCAGAATGAGGCTCCCATGATCCAAGAGGAGGTGGTCAGAGCCTTGCTTGCCCAAGTAGACAAGCACAAGTGTATTGTGCTGGATGGGATCCACCCAAAGTTATTGAAGGAGATTGTAGATGTACTTGCCAGACCTCTTTCCATCATCTTCCAACACTCCTGGCTGACTAAGTAAGTTCTACTGGACTGGAGACTGGCTGATATTGTGCCTATCTACAAGAAGGGTTGCAGGGAGGGAACTATAGGCCAGTCAGTTTGACCTCAGTGCCAGGGAAAGTCATGGAACAGGTGATCTTGAGTGTTATCATGAAGCACATGCAAGAGAACTGGGTGATCAGGCCCAGTCAACATGGGTTCACAAAAGGCAGGTCTTGCCAATCTAACCTGATCGCCTTCTATGACAAAGTGACTCATCTACTGGATGAGGGAAAGGCTGTGGACGTAGTCTTCCTCAACTTCAGTATAGCGTTTGACACAGTTTCTCATAGAATTTTGCTTATGAAGCTGTCAGCCTCTGGCCTGGACAGGCACACATTCTCCTGGGTGGAAAACTAGTTGGATGGATGGGAGTGGTGGTAAATGGTGTTAACTCCAGCTGGAGGCCAGTGACAAGTGGCGTTCTGTAGGGTTCAGTGCTGGGTCCAGCCCTGTTCAATGTCTTCATCAATGACCTGGATGGAGGCATTGAGTGCACCCTTAGCAAGTTTACAGATGACACAAAGCTGGGTGGAAGTGTGGATCTGCTGGAGGGTAGGGTGGCTCTGCAAAGGAACCTAAATATGCTGGACCACTGGGCTGAGTCTAATGGGTTGAGGTTTAACACGGTCAAATGACGGGTCCTGCACTTGGGGCACAACAACCCTATGCAGAACTACAGACTGGGAGAAGTCTGTCAAGAAAGCTGCCTGGAGGAGAGGGACTTGTGGGTGTTGATTGACAGCCGACTGAACATGAGTCAGCAGTGTGCCCAGGTGGCCAAGAAGGCCAATGGCATCTTGGCCTATATCAGAAATGGCACGACCCGCAGGTCCAGGGAATTTATTCTCCTTTTGTACTCAGCACTGGTGAGGCCCCTCCTTGAATCCTGTGTTCAGTTCTGAGCCCCTCAGCACAAGAAGGATGTTGAGGCTCTGGAGCAAGTCCAGAGAAGAGCAACGAGGCTGTTGAAGGGGCTGGAGAACAGATCCTATGAGCAGCGGCTGAGAGAGCTGGTGTTGTTTAGCCTGGAGAAGAGGAGGCTGAGAGGAGACCTCATTACTCTCTACAACTACCTGAAGGGAGGTTGTGGAGAGGAGGGAGCTGGGCTCTTCTCCCAAGTCACAAAGGACAGGATGAGAGGAAATGACCTCAAGCTCCACCAGGGTAGGTTTAGGTTGGACATAAGGAAAAAATTTTTCATGGATAGGGTCATAGGGTTCTGGAACAGGTTGCCCAGGGAGGTGGTTGATTCACCTTCACTGGAGGTGTTTAAAAGACGGGTAGATAAGGTGCTGAGGGGCATAGTTCAGTGATTGATAGGAATGGTTGGATTTGATGATCCAGTGGGTGTTTTCCAGCCTAGTGATTCTGTGGTTCAGTGATTATAGCATTGGATGTGTGCAAGCCTGTCTGTGTATACAAGCATGAGGTTAAATTGTCACAGAACTGTCATTATCCATAAGGGGAAAGGTAAGAGTGCAGCAGAAGATGCTTTGGGCTAGCATTATAAGAAAGTTTGCTGTAAACAGTTTTCGTAAGATGTTCAAATGAAAACATGGAGTATGCTGAAGATGAGGCATTTCAGTCTGTCCATACAGGTCTGCACTGGAGTAGGTCATTAACTGTTTGCTAAGTAAAAACAGCTCCTGCATTCCTTAAATTGTTTTGCCTTTTGCAAAGTTAATAGGTACTTATTCTATAAATAATTCTGAGCTTGTATTTATTTGTTTCCACTGAAATTACTGCTGCAGCTCAGAACCAGGATTTTACTTCTGATTGATTCATGCCTCGTCTCAGCATGTAGAAAAAATGAAGCATTGTTTTGAATTTTCGCATATGAAAACAGTTCTACTGAGTTTAAAAAAACAAGTTAGTATTTGTATAAACAGTCCTTTAAATAAAAAAATCAAATTTTTAATTCCTGTGCTAAAATTTGTGTGTAAAGACCAGAGTATGAAGAAAAGATCTGTAAAGTCAAAGAATAGGTATAAGAACTGAGGAGTAAAGAGAGAATTTTTTCACCCTATTATTTTATGGTTCCTGTATATATATGCCTCTTTCTTCAGAAGCGCAGAAGCTATACTGAAGCTGTTGTTCTTCCATGCTCACACATTTAAATCTTCCCATGAACAAACTTTCCTATTACAAATTTTTTTCAGATAGATTTCAGTATAGTGATATTTATTTCAAATTGAACTATAATGTTTCCAATAGTTAGAATTTCAGTATATTTAATGCACTTATTCTTATGTATGCATACATCGGGAATACAGTGAATATTGATGCATTAATTGAATAATTAGTAAAAGTAACAGTGGAGTTTTATAGGATACTGCTTATTTTTCCGTTAATAAAAGCCTTCTGATTTTGAAGGTCAAGATGTGTTATGATGTGTTATCAATATGACTTTCTGTATAGTACAACATGTTTACTTTCAACATCAATGCAGTCTAAGTGAAGAAACATAATAATTTAATTCTCTAGATTTTGTCAGTTTCGTATCATCATAACAGTGAAAGCAAATTACTTTCAACTATGTGGAGAAATATGTTTTGCACTTTGGATCCCTGCATAGGAATAAATTTTTTAGGCTGAATTATGCCCGAAATGTCTCAAAAGGTGGTATTTTTGTTTTGTTTATGAACTAATATTTTTCATTCATCCTGAGGCCAAAAGACCTAAGAGGAGCAAATAAACATACATAGTAAAACATAAATGATTTTTTGCTCTTTTTTAAGGTCTTTTTTGGGGTTTTTTTGGTTTTTTTTACTTTGCCATGTAAACAGCCTGCACATGTCAATTCTTATCTTTGAATCTTGGCCTCAGAGCTCACTTTGTTAACAAAGCCAACAGCCAGCAAGTGAAAGTTCACTTTAGAATGCTGTTTTAAGTAATTTATAAGCTGTTTATATGACAATTATAACCTAAGAGAGACCTAATTATAGACAATTTTTAAAACACTTTTTTTTTCACTGTGATAATCAACATATTTAAAAGCTGTTACTGATCTTTTGGTAATAAATTAGCATTCCTACAATTATGTTTCGTTGTAAAGAGCTGTTAAAACATTTACAAGCTACTAATTATTAATTAATTTTTCTGATATGCCAACTTTACTTGCTGTATTTCTCCTTTGCTGTATAAGCTAAGTGCCATGCCACATTTGTTTTTGAACACCACAAATGTTCTTCAGTTCCATAATACAGCAACTGAAAGTAACTTTTCCTGCTCTGGTTGTCCATAGAGGCTACAAGCATGAATACAGCATGCACTTCTCAAACTGTAACTTCAGACTCATACTTTGGTCTCTGTGGTGAATATACTCTTGAGAAAGAAAGTTAATGGGGAAGTTGTGATTCCGTGGTCTGTTACTCAAAAGGGCTGCATGGGAGCTGCCTTGCTTACTAGATACAGCACAGAATGATATCTCCTTTGCTACCTGGACTGTAAGACAATGATGCCGCTTCAGTGTTTTGTATAACTCTACCTACTTGTTTTCTTTTGTACTTTCCTCTGCTTTCCTATCCTTTCTTTGTTCAACAAGACTTGAAAGATTTTCTCAATATGTTTCTTTCCCTCTGTTCTCACAAGCTCTTCCATGTGGCCCTATTTGTCTTCATTCCGCTTCCCAAAGCAATCTGACATCCCTTCACATTCTTCTTTTCAAACAACTCATGAAGACTCACCACTTGGGAAAAGAGGATAATAAATGTTGGCCTATTCATCTAGTAAACAGATGCATGTCTATAAACATACATTTACAAGTCACAGGGATAAGATGTGTGCTTAACTTTTACCCTTTCATTTCAGTGCTTTCATCAGTTCACAATTTTACCTCCCACTCCCTTATGGATGTAGTACCTAGTTAGACTGTAATATTTTGAGTCAGTGTAATTTTGATATGTTCATCAAGTGCTCTATACATCACATTTATATAGTTGTGAAAAGCTTTACACTTTCTGATATTTGGTTATAATTCATATTATAAAGGTAAATATCTTGAGATACCTTTGTGTTATTAAAGGCTTTTCAGTGATGTGACCAAGGTAACAAAAGTGAATGTTAGGAATAATTTCATTTTCTCACTTGGGCAGAAGAAAGTTTTTCTATATCCAGCCCTGTGTTTTCTGATATATACATTCCAGTGACAAAACTCATCTTACATGACAAGTAGTATTTTCTACTCTAAATTTGCAGTGATGTGTGGTTGTACATTTAGATGTATTACTTAGCTTGTGAAGCTAGAAAAGTCATACCAACACTTACAAATCTTGTTAGATGGTTTGATCTATTCTTGACTGAAATGTGTGGAAAGTCTCCCACTGATTGCTGCTGCTATTCAGTTAAGTTCAGTGTGTCCTGCTGAATTCATAGAATCATAGAATCACCAGGTTGGAAGAGACCCATTGGATCATCGAGTCCAACCATTCCTACCAAACATTAAACGATGTCCCTCAGGACCTCGTCTACCTGTGCCTTAAACACCTCGAGGGAAGGTGAGTCATGCTTCAGCTTCTAGCAATTTGGCAAAATTTCAGAGCTGCAAACATTTTCTTAAGTCTAATGTGTTTTTTACAGACTTGAATTTTAAGTATCTCTGCTTGGCTAGTGTGGGGACTTAACTTTCTTGTAAATGTGAGAAGATTAGCTAAATGGACAGAAGTTCCCATCTCTTTTCTCCAGTTCCATTATGCTTGGGTTAATTTTGGATGCCTCTTGTGCTTCCTATGTGCCTTAACCTTTAATTACAGCTCATAGATTTGTCTTAAAAGTCTGAGAGTGCACCAGTGAAAGCTTTACATGGATGTCACATCAGCTCTTAAAGCTGAAAATCTGACTTTAGCTGATGTTAGGCTAGCCAAAGTTATAGTATGAAGTAGTAAAAGAAACCTCTTTAATTGGTTTTCTCCATTTCCATTGTATTGAATCTGATGTTCAATAGGAATTTATATACAGGTCCTGCCATGTGGCAGCGTACTCATATACAGATTGAAGCTCAGCATGTGATACTGTATGTTCAGCAGAAGAAAATTATCAATCATAATCCAGGTTTTAAGTAGGAAAAAAAGTAGAGAAATAATGTCTGAATAATTAAACTAGGAATTAAAAGGAACAGATTCAGTAAAGCAGAGATATAAGACACTGCCAGTTCTTTGTTTTATGTTTTCAAGTATTTTGGATTGCAAACTCAAAACTCTGACTCTTGATTACCAAATGTGGTGGGAGGTGGGAAATACAAAAAGAATTCAAACTGACCACACCACCCCAAATCCTAGCAAAAAGAATGCATCAAAGCAGACACTTCAGGTCTTTGGCTCATGGAAAGAAAGGCTATGTTGCTGCCTTTCCCAAATGCTAACAGAAATCTTTCTCAGAGAGCAGTAGTCTTATTATTATCTGAGCAAGACCCTGTTGTTAGTTATTGACAAGGCTTCCACCCCTGATTTCTTCCATAATCATGTGTAATAACTTGTGATTTGCAGGCTGATGCCTGTAATAAAAATGTAGGAGGACTCAGGGAATCTGAAAATTCACCAGTGGATCTTACACATTGTGTAGTACCTATCAGTGCACTTGGCAGCAAAATTTGCAGAAAAAAGTTTTGATCAAGATCTTTTATATTTTTACCATAACAGACAGCTTAGTGCACTTATCACGCAGAAACATTATTGTTTTAAAAGTTTAATGTAAAGGTATGCAAATGTATACTTTTTTTATCAGATGTGATACCTGGGACATTGATGATATTTGTTACTCAAAAGTAAAAAATCTAAGTGGCCTTTCTCCTTTTTCTTTCTCTGATTTGTCTTTCCTTAATTGATACCTCACATTTCACATATGGATATAGATGGGAGTA
Organism: Coccyzus lansbergi; assembly: GCA_033558105.1. Taxonomy (NCBI): domain Eukaryota; kingdom Metazoa; phylum Chordata; class Aves; order Cuculiformes; family Coccyzidae; genus Coccyzus; species Coccyzus lansbergi. Next base: position 524,865 of record JAUMJK010000375.1, read on the forward strand.
AGAGTTGGGCCAAAAAGGGACCGAGTGACTTCCCAAATTCACATAGCTGCTAAAATCAAACATACTGAGTCAAGAATCCTTGTTCTTTCACTAGCAAAAAGGTAGCAGTGTATCTGTTTTTATAGTGAAAGTACAAATTAATTGCATCATGAAGTCAAGATTTAAACAAAACACTAGAATAATCAATCAATTAATGATCTTTCAAAACCTGTGAGCTAGGGCTGTGTGCCCTGGAGTAAGATTACCTGTTTTTCTGCATGTATGTACAGCCATTTTAAGATGTGATCATTAGTGTCTATGACTTATTCAGTGGCTGCAGTGTCAATCTTAGAGGACAAAGATCTGGTCAGGCCTTCACTGAATTCAGTACAGATTTTGCCATTGATTAAAGTAAGATGGGTGCTTTCCTAAATGCTAAGGCTGAACTAATTGCTCCCTTTATAGGTCATTTTAGCAAGTCAGGCTTGGACCACACTAGCAGACAATGTGCTGAAAGCCTGAACTGTTTCATATTTCATTGTAGCATTTCTTTGAATAAATCAATGAATTCAATGTCTGGGCATTCAGACTAATAGATTTCAAGATAACTAAATTCACTTTATGAACAAATTTATAGCTGGAATTTAAATATCTTCAGCCTATCACCAATTAGTTTGTTCAACAAACTGTGGAAGGAAAGCTGCACAGCAGTTGACATATTCTTTTTAGAAAAAAACAGCTGGAAACATTTTTTCCCTCCTACTGACTTCTTTAGGCTCATTAGTCAGAATGTTTGAAAAATGGGTAAAAGAAGGAAAAAAATAGTTTTGGTGGATGCACTGAAATCCCTGTGAGGTCCTGCTTGAGTAACTAGAGTCTGACCTTGGTAAGTAAAGGAACAAAAACATGGTGGCAGGGTTAAAACCAAGACCCAGTAGCACAACTAAGATGCTTTTGCTGTTTAATGTTTTTAATGTCACCTCCAGTGTCTAGCTAACAGGAATAACCTGCAAGATTGAAAGAGTATAGCTCAGCATATTTATGTTAAAACCTGTTTTCTCTGTCTGTCACTGAGGATATTTACTCTTGTACTTCTCTTGTGCTGCATTATCATCTGGAAGCTTGAACCAAAAGCTCTATAAGACCCTTTTGAAAAGCTGGATTTCTCAAGAAATGAGGCTTCCTGAGGTTTTCTAAAGAAAATACTAAACAGCAGGGTACATCTCATATATGGCCTGCCTTTTCAAATATTTTCAATCCTTTCCTTGTCTAGGACTAGTATCTCAATATAAGTATGAGAAGTAAAAAAAATAAAATAAAAACAATTAAGAAAAATGCAAGTGAATGATAGTTAATGATTCAAGGTAGTGAAGACAAGAAATGACTCTAATAGTTTAATAGGCAATATAGTGGCAGATGATATTTGGTGCTGAGAGAAGCAAAATGATGTACAATTGGAAGAATAATTTCTTATTCTAGTGCATCTTTTTACATTTAATATAATTGAGGCAAATAAAGATTGAACGCTGCTGTGAGCTTTGGACTGTGATGTTTCAGTATTCAAAAGTAATAACAGGTACTAGCTATTTAGTTCCCATTAGTATTTAGAATTCCTATATAATTTCATTATAAAATGGAAATCTGTATTATCATTGTCTCTTATTCTAGGTGACAGGAAAGTCTTCTAGTCATGAGGTTAGTAGAAATATAAGCTGGTCATATGAACATGAATATGCAGACAGAGAATTCTTCTAATTAGAAAAGCTGAGACACTCCATTTGAGAGAGAAATGGGCAGTAGAGTCTTTTAATACTACTGAGGCAATATCAGGAGAACTTCACAAGAAAAGAAACCACATTTCTTGTCATTTATTTTCTCTAAAGTTCTGTTTTTTTCTGTGACAGATGCAGTAGGCTTGAGAGAGACAAACGGAAGAAAAATAATCTCAAAGCAATTAGGTACCTCTCTAGATTCGTAACAGAATAACCAGACTGAATACTGAAGGTGCAGATAATAATGACATACAGTCATCTGCATTAGCACTTAATGATGTTGCATCTGTCACTGACATACAACAGATTCAGGATCAAAAATATTACCCTTTGCTGTTTTACCTATACTGCCTCTCATATAAGAAGTGGGCTTCTATCAAAACCATTGTTGAATAGAGATGAAGAAATACAGGAAGTATTGGTCAGCATATGGATGGGGCCAAAATCAAGAGGTAACTATCTGATGCTCATCAAATCATTAGAAAAATATGCTTTCTTAGGCAGGTTTTGCCTCTGTAATGTGAGGAATGGCTCAGGGCTATAGTTACCAAGAAATGCAGTCAGATGTAGAAGTGACCATTTTCTTAGAGATGATGAAGACTCTGGGTTCCTTTGGTTGTGTTCCTTTATTGACATAGTAGGTTGGTGAATCTATTGAGGATAAAGAAATTTAGAAATTTTTGTTTCTATCAAGTTTCAGAAATGTTCTTTCTTTTGCATGTTTTTGATCCATTACCTCCATGTTCTCTTGAAAATAATTTTTTAACTATCTATAACCCTGATGAATCGTATACCAAGGCATTCCTATCAGTAGTTCAATAGACATGGCTATTGGTAATATATTCTTCACCAGTCAGATTGTGTTGGTCCCATTTCTTTTTACTTGGGCCGGGCGTGGGTCAACTGCCCTTCTGTTTTACCAGTTGCAGAATCACTGGATCATAGAATTATTTAGGTTGGAAAAGGTCTTGAAGATCATCAAGTCCAGCCTTAAACCATAAACACTACCAAGTCTACCACTAAACCATATCCCTAAGTGCCACATCTACACATTTTCTAACTTTGGTTGGAGTCCAAGTGGTTTCCCTATAGATTTAAGAGCTAGAGGTGAAGTCTTTGTGAAGGTTTCTGAACCAGTGGGATTATGAAATTCATTATGTGTTTTAATCAGAAAAAGTATGATCAGGAGTAAAGCTTTCTAGTCACTGTGTTTCATTTCAACAGGGACATTTGTGGCAGAATAAATTACTCCACAGTGGTCTCAGCTGCCTATTTTTCAACACACATGGGTTCTAAAAATTTTCAAGGCGTAAGGGTGTTCAGTAGTTAGAATTTTTCACATCTGGCAAATATTGGCATTTTGGGGAATTAATTATGATTTTAATTGCCCTATGTTAGGCCATTGTTCTTGATTAAAGCCAAGAGAGCCTGTAACCTTAGTGTGGGAAATCTACAGTTAGTACACAAACAGTAAATAAGAATGATAGATTTTTGGTGAAAGAAGCGTGATTGCTATGTCAGCAGCAATTCTGTCAAATGTGTATTGTTATACTGAGCACAGGTGAAGTACCCACCAATGAAATACTGCTAACTCTAAGCCACTGTGTGCGTTTCACCACTGCTTTTGTTACGAGAGTTGATATGCAATCTCAATGCTTCTATTTCCATCATGCTTTTGATGGTCAGCAATTGATAGAGTAGAATCCCTTTAGTTAATGGAATGAACACTTGTTCCTCACAATTTTAAGAGCAAATGGTCATTTTAAGGTGTTTTTCAACACCAGAAAGAGCCGCTAATTCTTCAAATGTTTACAGGAAACTCAGTTCTCCTGCTAATACACAGAGAACATATTATAAATTGTTAAAGAATATGTAAGATATCCTATAATCTGTTACAGCTGCATGTTCTAGGAGTTTTACACTTCTGTCAGTGAGTACCTATTCTAAGTAATACAATAAAAATACTAGCATTAGAAATCTCAGTTCACAATTAAATGTACTTATGTAGTACATGGAAACCACATATTCTGCTTTTTCTCATAAGAATGACAAGAGAGGGACATAATTTTTTAAAAATTATTTTTATATGTTAAAATTCCATGGCTTAGCTGTCTTTTTGTATTGTTTCCCAGCAAGATTTTTCAGAAGTACACTTTTGTCTCTGAACCTCGAAGACCAATTGGCTGATAGACAGAGAGGCTTGTGAAAGCTGCAGATAAATTAATAGCAGAAAATGGGCCTGAGGGCCATACCTGGCAGCTCTTGAAAGCTTTCTGAAACTTGAATTATTTGTATTAAGATAGGCCAACATTCAGGCTTCGATGAGCCAATTCTTTGTAACAGCTGCCAATATTTTTATACCTGAGAGAGCAGCTTCATTCTTTATTATTGCTCAGGAATCAATACTCCTATTGCCCTCATAAAATGCTATACAAGTATTATTGGCATTTCACTTGGCAGTGAAAGGTATCATCATCAATCTCACCAACTGCACACTTCACTGACCTTCTTCCACTTCTCCAGCACAAAGTTATATTCGGCCTGCACTGTGCTCTCCTGCTCATTTTGAATGGGAATTCTTAGGATTAGCTCTGACACTTTCTCAGACAAGGAAATGGAAAGACATCATTTAGCCATAGCCAAAACTATTTTCTTTTTAGTGTGTACATGCATGTGTATGGTGGGCCAACATAGAAGATCTGAATGTGACTAAAATGTGATTTAAAGAAAAAATACAACAAGAAGAAACAGCAAATAGGATTGCTACTGAGAGACTCTCTAAAAGTAGTCAAACCTAGATCCAAATAGCAATTATTGGTGCAAAAAGCAAACAAGGGGCATAGGGTAGTTTTTCAAGGTTTATAAAATCCTTTGAACTAATAGCTCCTAATGTAAAAATAATCATATGTGTTGGAGGTAAGTGATGTATTACCAAACAAATGAGCAACCCTATACACTAGAACAAAAGAAAAACTCTTCAGAACAGCAGCCACATTTTTCTCTTTTTACAGCTGCATTAGTTTGATATGCTAGTTCGGTCACAAAGATTTGCATTTAACGTGTAAATTCAGCTTTAAATATGCAATTTTTAGATATAATCTAAAATGAGAATTGTTCAAAGCATCCTGTCTCCTTAAGAGCTTTGTGTCACTACAGAGTACAACAGAAGGTATAGTTTGTTCAAATCACACCAGAATCATGGCAGTTAAAACACCATTAATAAAAGAACAAACCCTTCAGTGTATCTGCTTTAAATCAAGAACCATATGTTCTTCTGCTTCCTTCTTACATTTTGATGCTGAATCTTTGTGTCTCCCTCTCTTATATGATTATGGCTCAGTTTTATCTTCAAGCAAGGAACTAATAAAAGAAATGCTGAAGCGAATTATTTTTTGTTTCAAAGTGCAGAAATATTATTTTGACAGTATAAGTTTATACCTGTGGGGAGCAGGGTGGGTGGTGCAGGGTCATGACACATTGAGTTTATGTGTCCATGCTAATAACTTTCAGGAATTTTCTGACTGTCAGACTGCACTTCATTTTGTGAGAGGCACAGCTATGATTTTCTTACTGAGAGAGAAATGTTCGACTTCTCATGTGTTGCTTGCTACAGCTTCCTGATATCAGCAACTGCCAAGGACACAATTTCTTCCCAGTCCTGTTTTTCTGTCTAGTATCATATGATTTTACCCTGGAAATCTATGAAATAGATTTCATAGTTGAAAGTATCTTTGGGATGTATTAACTGAGTATTCATATTCAATATTTTACTTGTACCTATACTTGCTTATTTACAGAATTTGATTTGACTTTGCTTTAGCCTACATGCAGATATCTTCAGTGGCAAGCAATCCTTCTTAACTGCATAAGACATTACAGTTCTTCTATACAGAATTTCTCATTGTTTATATGGAGGAGAAACTGGATAATCTGAGGTCTAAATTGGACCTCTCCTATAACAGTTGCTCCCAAAAAGTGAGCTAGGGGCAAAAATTATCTCTGACAGCAATTATTTAGTGGGATGCAGAAGAAAGATGACTGTAAGAATCAGGGAAGTATCTATCTGATTATAATCATTTAAACAGGTAAGTACGTCTGTTCAAGAAAGGAGAGTGGAGAAGGGAGAGGAACTGTAAGCACTTGATTGTTATTTAAAATACATGCTTGATATGACAACAATATTAATCACTTAAAAATATTAGAGGCAGCAGCTTTGTGATAGTTACTGTTAACTTTCTCCTTTTCTCTTAAAAGTCTGTATTTACTGTATTGTAATGTAGCACTGTTTTGTATGTTACATCTGAACTAGATATGTCTAAATCCACAGAGCTGATAAAGGAAATATTATACAAGGTATTTTTCCTTTTAATTAATTTACAGAAACTTGATCTAGATTTTAATTTCACTCTAAGGTCTTTTTCTCTCTCTTTCTCAATAGCTCAGGCAACACTAATGCTCATTCATATCAACTGTAGATGTAGTCAAGCAAAACTCATCTCCTCAAGGAAGCCATAGGTGTTCCATATGCTGTGATGCTAGCTTCTAGGATTCAAGGTCCTGTTGTACTTTCAACATATTTCTACAATGGCCGTAAAGCAGCAGTTTTGACATAACCCCACAGATATTTCTCGTATCTGTTTCCTGGAAAGGTCAAGAGCTCTGATATTGCTTTTCATGTTTCATTGTGTGAGTCTTTTGATACCAGTATTACTCCTGTGGGTAGTCAGAGTCCTGTTTTACATATAAAAAAAGTTTCCACCGCTGAACTACGTAGTGACAAAGTGAAATAAAAAGTGCAATACTCCAGACTGCAATTTGCAGACAATGAAGTGACATACACTGACAGCAGTGTGGAAAGACACCACAAATCTAAGCCAAAGTTGAAGTCTTAAGATGGACACTTGTGTAGATATTTAGGTTCATAAGCATATTTGCAAAAGCACTGTGATGTTCCTTTGTAGTCTGTTTGAAGTTGCTGGAGGTATGGAGCAATGGTGAAAACTGGGTTATTTATTTAATCATGAGATTTTAAAGCTCACGGCTTGAGACTCTACATAGAAAACTGGTTGACAGGATTACTACATTTTCCTGGGCCACTGCTGAGTGGATTAGTTATGTTCTGGTGTATTATGCTGGTATGTATTTGGTATATTATTTTGGTAATACTGTAATTTCTTTGGAAAGAGAAAAGGTTCTTCTTTCTGAAGTGGTTATACTGAATAAACTTCAGTAACTGCAGTTTATCCTTTTCTCAAACTGAAGTTTACCCTTTTCTCAAACTGTAGTTTACATTCTGATTGATATCTGAAATTTTCATAGCGAGTAGTCAGGATAAACAATCTTATAAAATGCTGATCTAAGCTCTCTCATGAGGTAGTCTTTCTAAACCTAGTAGCAATAAAATTGAGAATAATAAGAAAAAGACTTTCTGTTTCTTGAGTAGACATCTCTTCCCTAGTCTAACAGTCAAAGTGTATTACTATGAGGCATTGGGACATCCACTTTTCTTTTGTTGCCCTCGCAGTCTATGCAGATGGTACTGCTGGGTATAGATGCCACTGTTTCACTGTGATGATTAAGACAATAGTTACAGATATTGCTGGAGACTGTCCACAACACTGCTTGAGAGCAGACACTACCTGACTGCAACTGCTATCTTTTTTTTTAATATGAATTTACAAAAGTCAGATGGAAAGTTGTGTGACCCTGAGCTAGAATGGGATGTCATTTCACACTTAAAAGGCCTTCAAAAAGGGAGGAATTTTAGAAGCATATGTTCATGTTGAATTAATACAGTGTCTTTTACAAGTCAGACATAAACTGTGAACCATATCCCACTTAGTTGGCTCTCATTCCTAGCACAAATCCGTCTCTCTTCCTATGAAATGGGACAGAAGCATGAAAAAGTATGAATCCATTTACATTTCTATTTAAGTGGCAGTCATGTAGACATTACAGTGATGTAGGCACTGAAGCCACACAACAGCAGTGACAAAGCAACTCCCTTCAGTTTATAGCACCATGTTTTCTAATTTACACTTTCTATTCCAAAATCTGTAGAAACAAATAGTAAATACTCTAATAGTGTAAGCAAATAAAATTTGTTGTCTCTCATACAAAGCATTTGCTTTACTTGAGGACTTAAGAAAAAAATACTTGTCCAAAAAACTCATAAGGAAGATATTTACTGAAATAGTGAAAAAGATCACATAAGAGCAAGTTTAAGAATAAAATATAAAATTACTATAATTTCAAAGTGTCTGCATTGTGAATCAATCAAGGATTATTTTTGGTGTGGTTAGTCATTAATAATGTATTTCTGCTTTGGTTTCTTAAAGGAAGTGAAGGAGAGTATTTCTGTGTAATTAAGATATCTTGGTTTTTGTAGGAAATGGCTGTTTTATGCTTTAAAGGAAGATCAAGTGCTAAGTCAGAAAGGTGGATCTAACCACATTTTGAACAATGATTTTGTTGACGGAACATGCTTATAGAAAGGAATGTTTTCAGACTGGATTCCTTCTGCTTGCAGGTGACATTTTGAGCTGTGTGGGACTATTTAAGCTGATTATGTTGGAATGATGTGAGGAAAGGGAGGGAGACAGAGGTGACTCTTAATGTTGTTTGCAGCTAGTTCAGTGCCTATCTTGAAATAATTTTGTGCTCAAGCCATCCAACAAGCATGATGAAGATAATCGGCCTTTGTTTCTGGATTCCTTTTATTTTTATTGTAGAATAATTTAATTAAAATACATTTTACTGTTGTTTTACTGCCTCTGCCTGTTCTTGTTACTGCTTTAATTTCCTGAAAGGGAGGTGAATGACATCCTGTGAACATCAATGAAAACTTTCAATCATCACTTTGTATTTTTGAAATCATTTCCATTTCATGCAAAGGTCTTATTGTAAGAAAATAAAATTATTATCTGATGTAGAACTGTGGGAAAGAACCCTTTCTCTTAAGCCATCCTGGTTTTGTACTGATACAGCTAGGGGTACTGAAATGGAAAAATAATGAGATTTTTATTGAATTAATTCTTTAGGAAGGAAGGTTGGTCTCAGGTGAAAGCTGGGAGACTGTCCCTTGGAGTATTAGTATTAGTATTAGTATTAGTATTAGTATTAGTATTAGTAGTTACTCAGTCCCCAGTCTATTATAAATATGATTTACGAAAACAAGTGTGCCAAGGTAGCACTTCAAATCTCTCCCTGTTTGTTTAAACTCTAAATTCTTCTAAGCAGATCTACCAACCTATTCAAGTCTAGTGTAACTTACTGGACCATCACTTTGGACAGACATTTATTAGTTTCTAGACAACCATCAACTGTGGCAAATGCCTGTGATACAGATGCATGCACCAAATGCACTGCAAATCAATATGACCGCTGATTCTTCGTGTCTTAGACCTAGCAGTGCTGGTAGATCTAGCTCAAGCTGTTTTCAAATAAAGTTTCCACATTCCTTTAGGGTCCAACCTAAAGAAATGAGGCTTTAGAGGCTCAATATATTTTATTCATAAAATAATTACATTCTTTTCCCATAGAACCTGGCTGCCAATTTCTGTAAGGATGGAGCTGCCACTTGCTTTTTTTTTTTTATGAACTAAGGCACTTGTAAACACAAAGGAGTCATGAAGAAAACAGATTTACATAGGCTATAGCTTGTTAATGACAGTAGCCAAAAACTAATTATGTTTGGGGTTTTTTTTTCAAAACTAATGGGAAAGCCAGCAGCCTGTGACTTCACTGTCGTAGGAGCAGCTTCCTTCTCAGTGCTCGTTTAGTGCTCTGTCACCAGATACTTTGCAGTGCTTTAGATAGACTTGCTTAAAACAGAAATGCAAGTCTATGTACAGCGGTTTTTACATTTCTTGTAATTGGTGATTTTTAATGGTGCAGAAAATTAATAAAAGCAGGCATACAAATGTTAAACACCTAGCTGTTTGACACGCAGCCATTCAAGAAATATTTCTGAATCATATCTGCCATCCTTATATATGCAGTTTCTTTAACACATAAAAAGGACTGGCAAAAGATCTACTTACAATCTTCCTGTCAGCTCATGATAGACAATTAGTTTTGGTATTTTCTTTTTATTGCGGTGTGCTTTTTTTGATACAAGTGCTTGGTTTTTTTAAGTATCTTGAAAAAATTTTAAAGTACCAGGGGATGAATACCTCAAAAAGCCATAACATGAAGTGGTTTGATGCTGGTTTTGAGTTTAACTGAGATTCAAACACAGGAAAGATCATGGATAAATGGTTTTCCTCATGTCCAAGGAACTCGATGAGCTGTTACTGTGATGTGTGTGCTTGTTTGTGGATTTTTTTATTTGTTTTTTTTTTTAAAACTAAATTGATTCTATCATTGGATAAAATATATAGGTCCTGTTAGAACTGCTGAATATCTCCAGGTCCATTCTGTGACATTTTCTGAAGAATCTGTATTTGGTATTTTTTAAAAGTCAGATAATTAATGCTTAAGACTCTGCAATACTGATTGTGAAAACAAAACCCTAAATACTGTGTGTTTTGCTCTACATTATTTTACAAGAGTAGGAGTGAAAAGTAGAAAGGGCTTTTTGTAGTATTCTGTGGTGGTATCTGCACAAGATTAGTTATAGCATTCAGGCTTACAGCAACATTTATGTAATGTATGTTGTATTTGATGGAAGACAAAGCTACCGGATTGCTTGCAGCTTGCTGGTGTTACAGTCCCACCCCTGAAGAACAGCAGATACAATCTCAGAGAAGTAGTGATGCATTCAGTTACTACAAACGTTATTAAACATGTATATGGACAGCCAGTGAACAAGTATATTAGTATAATGATTTAGTCATAGAATCATAGAATCATAGAATCATAGAATCAAAAGACCTCTTGATCATCAAATCCAATCATTTTCTGTCAATGACATCATAGTGTCATGGAGCAGCATGAATTCTCCTGTGCCACTCAGAATAGCAGATGAAATATCATTCTATGGGCAGCATTTCAATCACAGAAATATTACTTGTTTGATTAAAAAAAAATTATCATTACCATGTTAAAATGGACTTTTTAATAATGCAGTTATATATTGATAATTGTATGTAAATTGCAATGATACTGTAGATATCTTTTAAATATACAGTTTACTTAATGAAAGTAGATAAAGAGCAACACTCCTCTATGCAGGAAGAGAGGCTTGAGGAATAATAGTTTCTTGAGCGTCTCTAAAACTATGTCTGTTCCCTGGACGATCACTTGTGACTTTTAAAATCAAATTCCAGATTGATTCGTAAGGAGTAGAAGAAGAGGAAGCATATATATTGTTTATATACATATCCTAAGCAAGGCTTTTCTAGTGCATGAGGAAACAGAGACATATGACTGCATCTAAGAGTGTTAATAAGGAAGAATATTTGTGTCAACCACTTTTAATAATATCTCTTTCTGCATAAAGGATTAGATCTGTGGCTAAGAGTTGAAAAAAATGTAATGAAAGATGGAAACAAAGACCAGGGTTGATCCACCTCTTCATTGCCTGTACTAGTTTATGAAAGATCTGGCTCATTTCTGTAATGATTACAATTATTGTAGTGGAATATTTACCTTGATTTAATACTTGTAATAATTTTCTCATTCCAATTTGCAATTTGAACATTTATTCTAGCCAGATGTTCGGTTGTCTTATAAACATGATTTCAGGTCCTTTATTAAGGTCCATAAAAACTCTGAAAGCAGGAAATTAACAAATAAAATTCATTAGTACTTCCGATCCAGTTCATGGAAAACTCTGAAGTACTACAAGGATTTCCTCTAATGTGTGAGGATTGTTGGAAGACTCAGAAGTAATAAATATTCTTCTCAGTCTAAACGCTTCTTTTAATCTGAACTCTTCAGTTGTCATAAAAGATAAGTAAGTGTCTCTTGCCCACTGTTTGTAGCAGCTGTATGACTGATTTTTACTAGACAGGTACTTTCTCCACTTAAATCCTTGACGTAGACATTTCTAGTTTGTATGAATGCAATATACGTTGCTCTAGTTCACTGAGAACCTTAACCAGAGTTCAATAGTTGTTGAGTTTTTCTTCACTGACTTTGTTCAGTTTGATTCAAAAGCTTTGTGTTAGTTTGTAGTTCCTTGCCCGGGATAGATTTGAGGTTTAAAGGTAGGCCTGCAAAAGTGTAATCAGAAGGATTGTCTCAGGCAATCTTACCATTTTCAGGTGTGATTTTTATAGTTTCATGCTTAAATAATGTAAATGTGAGACAATGACTTGAATTTTGACTGATTTTGGTTCTTTGGGAAACTCTGCCTTGAAAGGCTTATTGCTTCTGGACAGGCTGGTGGTGTGTGAAAAATACAATCAGGACACTAAATTTCAGGAAATCAGACTTTCAACTCTTCATGTAGTTACTCAATAAAAGCACCTGGGACATGGTTGTTGGGGATAAAGGAGAACAACAGAGCTGGTAAATATTTAAGAATACTTTCCATGAAGAACAAGAGCACTCAGTCCCCATATGCAGAAAATCAAGCAGGGGAGGGATTAGACAAGCATGGCGGAGTTGAGACCGGCTGGTCACAGTGAAGAACAGGAGGGAACTGCACAGGCAGTACAAGCAGGGGCAGTTAACCTGGGAAATGTTTAGGGATGCTGCCCCATTTTGTAGGGATGAGCTCAGGAAGGCTAAGGTGCATCTGGAGCTCAACTTGGCAGGGGAAATGAAAACCAACAAGAGTGGCTTCTACAGGTACATAATTCAAAATAGAAAGGTTAAAGAGAATGTATCCCCACTGATGGATGAAAATGGTGAGCTCATATCAACAGATGAGGATAAAGCTGAGGTACTTAACAGTTTTTCACCTCTGATTTCATTGACAACTGCTCTTCTCAATCCTCCTGGGCCATGCAACAACAAGATGGTGACCAGGGGGTAAGACACCTCCTACTGTAAAGGATGACCAGATTCATGACCACCTGAGGAACCTGAGCATTTATAAGTCTACAGGACCTGATGAGATACATCCTAGAGTTCTGAGGGAACTGGCCCATGTAGTTGACAAGCCAATCCCCATGAAATTTGAAAAGTCATGGCAGTCAAGAGAAGTCCATGGTGATTGCAAGTAGGCTAACATCATGCCAGTTTTCAAAAGGGTAGAAAAGGTGACCCTGTTAACTACAGACCTACATATTTGTGTTATGTCACCCCTACTCTCTAGAATACATAGGTGAATCCTAACTTCCTGACAATGCATACTGCCTAAAGATCAGCAATGCCTTGAGCTTCCTACTAGAGCTCTCTGAGGGGTTTTCTCTGCAAATGAATGTAAATGCAGAGAACGGGAAAGGTGCCAGATGAATCTCATGCTAGAGGTGCAGCTTGTGTATTTCAAAGGCTCTCATAAGCTTCTGGAGACAAGCTGGTGTGAATCTTTGCCTGGAACATGATATGTTCTTGGTTTTCTACCAAATGGCTTATAATTTGGGGGTTAAAAAAATGTAGATCTGATTTGGACTCTCTTCATTGAGAGTGACTGTTTGGCATCTGACCTACATTTTTGCTAATAATATATCACAAATTCTTAAAAATTAGGGCCCTCCTAAGAGTTTATTTTACAGCTTGGATAGAGTGTTTCTAATGTTAAACAAGATTTCCACTCACAGACTGAAATGCAAAATTTGACATGGTTAAATTCCATACAAATTTAAGTCTGGGCATGTGTTGTATTTAGCTTTGACTCTGGATGGAAGAGCATAACGTCACAAAATTAAAAACCTAGAGCTTCTAAGAGTCAATGTTATTGAAAATGTAATGCCAGCATAATAAATTATTCATAATTTATCTTGCATGAAATATGAAATAATAATTATATTTCCTGACAAGAAGTCACAAGGTAGACATTCAGTCAAAAGCTCTTATTAATTTCCCCAGATATACCTATTTATTCTTTAATAACTTTGAAAACCTCAAAGATCTGTTGCAGACACATCCAGAAAACTAAGGTCCCAATCATTTAGACCATCAAATAGATTAAAGACAATCAGGGCCAGAGGAGAGAAAAAGAAATAAAGGAAGCCATCATATCAACAGCAAAAGCAGGTGATACAGACCAAGATAGACAATTTCTACATTATAGTGACAAGAACAACAAAAAAGTAATTTACTCCATGTCTCAATCACTGTCTTTGGCAAATTTGACAGAAAACTTCCTGGGAATACTCAAAATTTCATACAGCTGCACCAGAAGCCAATCTCCTCACCCCTCCAGGGCTAATGAACAACAAGGAGAAGACCAGGGGGATATAACACCTCCCACTGCAGGAAGAATTGGCCCACATAAATGCTAAGCCAATCCCCATGAAATCTGAAAAGTCATGGTAGTCAAGAGAAGTCCATGGTGATTGCAAGCAGGCTAACATCGTGCCAGTTTTCTAAAGGGTAGAAAAGGTGACCCTGTTAACTACAGACCTGTCAGCCTCACCTCTGTGCCTAGCAAGATCATGGAATGGATCCTCCCAGCAGCTATGCTAAAGCACATGGAGGATGGGGAGGTGAATAATGGCAGCCAGTATGGCTTCACCAGCAGCAAATCCTTCCTGATGAACCTACTGGTTTTCTTTGATATGGTAACCACATCAATAGACACAGGAAAAACAATGGATGTAACCTATCTGGACTTCTGTTTGACATGGTCTCCCACAACATCTCTCTCTCTAAACTGGAGAGATAGGTATTTGATGGATGAACTGCTTGGTGGATAAGGAATTGATTGGATGATTGCATTCAGAAAGTAGGGGTCAACAGCTCAATGTCCACATAGAGATCCATGACAAGTGGTCTTCTTCACTGGTCTGTACCGGGACCAGTGCTGTTTAATATTTTCATTGATTATGCAGACAGTGAGAGCAAGTGCACCCTCAGAAAGCTTGCAGATGACACCAAGCTGAGTGGTGCAGTTGCTACACCAGAAGGATGGGATGTCATCCAGATGGAGCTGGACAGGCTGGAAAAGTAAGCCTGTGTGAACCTCATGAAGTTCAATAAGGCCAAGTGCAAGGTCCTACACCTAGGTTGGGACAATGCCCAATTCCAATAGAGGATGCTGGATGATGTGATTGATAGCAGCCCTGCAGACAAGGACTTGGAGTTTTTCACTGATCAGAAGCTCAGCATGAGCAAGTAATGTGTGCTCACACCCAAGAAGGCCAACCATATCCTGGGCTGCGTCAAAAGAATTGTAACTAGCAGGCTGAGAGAGGTGATTTTGCCCCTCCACTCTGCTTTAGTGAGATCCACCTGGTCTTTTGTGTCCAGCCCTGGAATCCTCTACATGAGAATGATACAGATCTTCGGAATGGGTCCAGAGGAGGTCTGTAAAGATAGTCACAGAACTGGAGTACCTCCCATATTAGGACAGACTGAGAGAGTTGGGGTTACTCAGCCTGGAGAAGAGAAGGTTCCAAGGAGATCTTGTAGCAATCTTCCAATACCTGAAGGGGACCCCAGGAAAGCTGGGGAGAGACTGTTTGCATGGATATGTAGTGACAGGAATACCTTTTGTTGGTGGTGCCAATGGCAGGGGACACAGTGGATTGCAGTGCAACCTCCACCCATGTGTAGGAATCCAGAGAACCCCAGGGTTGTAGATCAGGATGTTTCCATTACAAGAAACTCATAGTGTTTCTATTCACAAATGTTATTAATACTTCTGTTTTGAGGATGACCTCTGAGTCTTTGTTTTTCTTCCGCACCTCCACATACTTGCTTTGGTATGTGTGTGGATGGGGGTGACCATGGGCCAGTTTGGTCATCTTGATGGGCAAACAAGTGGCAGAGACATAATTGCTAATTCTTCCTTACTTATCCTTGCTTCACAGATGGGCTTTGTTATGGCCACTGACGTGGAGTGGCCATGAGACCTCTACCTGGCCCCTCTCCAGCCTGTGCCTCAGCAAAGAAGTAGCCCTCTTCAGCAGCTTTGTGGGGGATGGGGGGTGTTGGATATGTCAACCTGTTTCTTAGTTTTTATTGAAAGGTAACGCAATAACAAAAAATTATTATGGAATTCTGTCATTCACTACCACAATATAAAAACAAAGATTAGTGGCAATTTAGCAATGTAAAAACTATCATATATCAAAAAGAATTAGCTTCATTTTATACTTCATAAGTGTAACTATAAAATTATATTCCTGCAAAATACATTGCTGATGTGCAGATAAATTAGAGGGGTAATTCACTATCAAATTTCTGATCTGAAGTACAGCATGCTCAGCACAACAACTAAAAATATAAATGTGTGAAGTAGGAGAAATTTGTCCTTCAGTGGTTTATCTTCCTTTCCAAAGGCTTATGTTCTATGGGGTGAAAATGTGAATACTTTCACCTGTATGAGACATACAAGCACTTTAAGCTAGATTTTTTTCTCTCTGCACTTCCATTTGATGGTACATATTTCCTTTTTGAAAACTATTAAAAATCATAACAAAACACAAGAAAATCACATGGTTAAGAAACGAATACATAGCACTTCTTAATTTATAATTTCATTTTCCTTCCTCTAGGTATGGATTGACATTCCTGCTACTTGGTGTCAATCATCATATGTTATAAAGAAAACTATGCATTAGGAAGTGAGAACAAGACTTTGGTGGAATTTAACACCAACTGCTAATATCCTTATTTTCAGATAACATCTTCTAAGCGGAGTCTTTGTTATGACTACATGTGCCATATAAAGATGACAGTAAAAAAATCAATCTTACTTAGAGATTATGATGATTAGTGTTGGTAGACAAGCAAGCTATTATGACCTTATGAAAGGGACTGAGAAACAGCCAGAACTGAAATCGCATGCGTCTGATTTAAAGTACTGGCATTTCTGGATAATATATTTAGCAGATCTGGCATTATGTATTCATCAGGAATCATTTCAGTGGCATTTTATAAGTATTGTATCAGTCTAACTCCAGCAATGCCTTATGTCCTTCTGTTCACATGGCAGTATAATCCTCAGTTTAGACTAGTTGTGCAGTTCCTCCACAGGAAAGCCCTGGAGTAAGAGCAAGGAGAACAACTTTGTCATCTGTGGCTAATTCGTACCAGGATAAAGTGTGCAACAGGAACATGAAACAAGAGCTTGTCTTGGGAACAATTAGCATAGATGAGAAGAAATTGTATTAAACATTTCTTGGGTTTTGCAGTGGCCTGGGCTTCAGGGCCCCACATACACATACGCATTAATGTCCTGAAGATTTTTACCATTTAATCCAGGTAAGGTGGGAGAGATCAGCAGAACACTCTCTCTATTCAGCCAGAAAACTTGTTTGATATTAACATTCACCTCTGAATTGACATATTTCTCTAAATGACCCATACTAATAAACCTAGCTACTCTAATGATATATATCAGTTTCAAACTGCAGTAATTCACATACAAAAATGTTCGGAAATTCTCTTATATTGCTATTAGTGGTACCCAGTTAACATAAAAATTATGTAGAAATTATTTAAATAGAGTTTTAAATACCTGACACAAAGTTTGCAACCTGCTTTTCCCAGCTCCTCTTTGTCGGATGTCTATGTCTTTTCTCATTGAATTCCTGCTGATAACTTCCTGTACTAAATAATCTTCATAAACGTTGCTTGCTGTGCTGTGTCTGTTGTGGTTGTATCCTCCCTAATGAAAACACCCTTCTTTTGCAACTTCCAATATTATGGTCATGATTCCAATAGTGCATAACCAAAACTAGAAGATTCCTGATAAGATGGTTCCTGCTCCTGGGTCATACTTGGGAACGCAGATGTACTAGAGTTATCTTCTTCCATTGATGCAAGAAGCTTAAATCACCTAGAAACTTACATAATTCCATCATCTAATCTTCATTTTAACACCCAGGATTTCTTGAAGAAAAATGGTATGAAATTATGGAGGTAAACACTAATCCCTGAAAACACTTAGGAAATAAAAGTGGGGGCGGTGGGGGAATAAAAAAATCAGAGGAAATGAAGCCACAGGAGAAAAAGAAAAGAAGAAAATAAAAGAGAGCGTGAAGGAAAGATTTCATATTTCTTCATAAACTAATGCATGAACTCCAAAGTGAAGAAGTATCCTTTACCCTCGAGTACATTCTTAGCTTACAAAAATGGTTGCTCTATTCTGCCACCTCGTGGAATAAGGGCAGCAAAGACAGTTGCAGTTAAACTGCTTTCAAAGACTGCATTCAATGTGCAAATTGGCACAGCCGGAGAAACAGAATTATGTTACACACAAGCAGAGATAAAAATGACAAAAAACCCCAAACTCCCAAAACCTAGGCAACAAAAGCAGTACCTGAATAGAAGTGAGAGAGAGCTCCAGAGTAAACTTGTCCTTCCCTTCCCAACACATCTTGCAGAAACAAAATTCAGAATCATAGAATCATAGAATAGTTTGCGTTAGAACGACCTTAGATCAGGCTGCCCAAGGCCCCATCCAACCTGGTTTTGAGCACCTCTAGGAATGGGGGATCCACAACTTCCCTGTGCAACCTGTTCCTATGCAACCTGTTCCTGCACCTCACCACTCTCATAGCAAAGATATTCTTCCTTATGTCTAGTACCCATCTGTCTCTCTCCAGATTATACCTGTTGCCCCTGAGTGTTTCTGAATCAGATCTGCCATCCTTATATATGCAGTTTCTTAAACACGTAAAAAGGACTGGCAAAAGATCTACTTACAATCTTCCTGCCAGCTGATGATAGACAACTAGTTTTGGTATTTTCTTTTTATTGCAGTGTGCTTTTTTGATACAAGTGCTTATTTTTTTTAAATATCTTGAAAAAATTTTAAAGTACCAGGGGATGAATACCTCAAAAAAGACATTATATCTCAGGACAGAAACTTTCCAGAACTTTCCCATTCTCTGCATTTACATTCATTTGCAGAGAAAATCCCTCAGAGAGCTCTAGTAGGAAGCTCAAGACATTGTTGATCTTTAGGCAGTATGCATTGTCAGGTAGTTAGGATTCACCTATGTATTCTAGAGAGTATGGGTGACATAACACAAATATGCAATAGGGTTCTGATTCTGTGCTCAGATCACTGGGTCAGTGATCTGACCTAAGGTGATACATGGTCAGCTTGATTTTTCACATCTTTTTTGGAGGCTTACAGCTGAAATGCTGTTACATTGCCTCTCAGTTGCAAGGTGCATGCCACAGAATCAGGTTATGGGCATCATACAGAAGAGGAGATTGTATAGCCTAGATTTAATACCTGGGTGATCACTATCAGATCCATATTGTGGTAATGGAAATGAGCGAACTAATTTTTTTTTTTTTTTTGTGATACTGCAATGTAACAAGGGGAAATATGATGACAAAAAAAATCACATTCAACCTAAAAAGGAACTACAAGGGAAAACGCATAGGTTATGTGGGAGTCTTAGGAGGGCATAGACTGGGAAAGTAAAATCCTGATTTATGTTATACCTCTTTCTTCATGGTTGTTTCGTCTCTAATATGCTCTAATACAGTGATGTCTCACTGTACTATAGAATTGTAGAATGATTTGGGCTGGAAGGAACCTTAAAGATCATCTAGTTCTATACACCTTGCCAAGGGCAGTGACAACTTCCGCTAGAACGGTTTACTAAAAGCCTCATCCAGCCTGTCCTTGAACACCTCCGAGATGGGGTATCCACTGCTTCTCTGGGCAAACTATTCCAGTGCCTCACCATTCACACAGTAAAACATTTCTTCCTAATCTCCAATCTAAATCTCCCCTCTTTCAGCTTGAAACTATTACCATTCGTTCTGTCACCACGCTCCCTGATAGAGTTCCTCCTTATCTTCCCTGTAGACCCCCTTTAAATACTAGAATGCTGCTATAAGGTCTCCCTTAAGCCTTTTCTTCTCCAAGCAGAACAACCTATGCTCTCTCAGCATGTTCTTTTATGCAAGGTGCTCCAACCCTCTGATCATTTTTGTAGCCCTCCTCTAGATGTGCTCTATCAGATCCACATATTTACTGTGCTGAGAAATCCAGAATTACATACTGTACTGCAGCTGAGATCTCGTGAGAGCCAAGTGTAGGGGAAGAATCACCTCCCTCAATCTGCTGGTCACATTTCTTGTGATGCAGCCCAGGATATGGTTGGCTTTCCGGGATTCAAGCACATATTGTCAGCTCATGTTGGGCTGGCAATCCACCAGCACCCCCAAGTCCTTCTCCTCAGAGATAATCTCAATCCATTCTCCACCCAGTTTGTAATTGTGCTTGGAATCGCCTTGACCCACGTACACTTGGCCTCTGGATGGCATCCCTTCCCTCCAGCATGTCAACTGTGTCAGCTTGGTGTCATCAGCAAGTTTGCTGAAGATGCCCTCAATCCCAACGTTAATGTTTCAGACAAAGATGTTAAGCAACACTGCTACCAATAACACCCCTGAAGAGTACCATTCATCATTGGTCTCCACTTGAACATTAAACAATTGACTACAGTTCTTTGAGTGTGACCATCCAACCAATTCCTTATCCACTGAGTTGTCCATCAATCAAATTAATGGCTCTCCAGTTCAGAGACAAAAATGGCATGTGGGCATCTCAAATGCTTTGTACAAGCCCAGGTAGATTACAACAGCTACTCTTTCCTCATCCACCAAAACAAGACCCGGTCTGGGATTTCAATCACTTCTTCAAAAGTAATTGTTCTTGGCTTTACCCACTGATTAGTTAACATAATAATTCTCTATTTTAGATTTAACTCAAGAGGTCATTTAGGAAAATCCCTTATTTTTCTCATTATCAGTCTCTGTGTCAGGGTTGAAAGTAGTCAGCACACTGTGATTATTACATATTTGCCTCCAAAGCCATTAAAAAAACACTGATGTAAATTTGAGGACAAACAAAAGTGGGGAGCTGCTTCTTTAATTTCAAAATGCACAATTTTCCTGAATCAAATTCTCGAGTTGCTCTCAGGCTCTCCCAGAGCCTTCCTGGGTGGACCACCATATCTGTATTGTGTGCAGGTACACCAGGAAAAAACAGATGGATGTAGAAGGCCCTGAGGTGGATATCTAATAAATGAAAAAGTGTTACATGATCTAAGATATCAGGCTGATTTGCAAGACTTGTCAAGCTTACTTCATTACTGGCTCCCTGAGGTTGTCTGGGTAGGCAGTGACAGATCATTTTGTAGGGCCTGAAAGTAGTCAGATCAGTCTACCTAGAAAACCAAGAAATTCAGGCCTGTAACTGAGGTTAAGAAAGATTTACAGGGTTCACTGATGTATGTGGCCCTCTCAGAGGATTTTGGTTGCTCAGTCTGTATCACTACCCTATTTCACATTTGCTGCAGTCTGCAAAGCATGTGAATTGCTTTCTTCTGACTGCAGCGAGTTGTTTTTTATAACTGATGTCTGTAGAGTAAATGAGCAATAAACCATATATACAAAGACAAAAAGATCACATAAAGGAAAGCCTAAATCTTTCAATGTCTCACCTTTTAGTTATACATTTCAAGGGGCATATTGAATAAAACAAAACCCATGACATTGTTCAAAAAGTTATGTCTTCCATTCTGCACAAAACCAAAACACAACATCTTCACTAAGTAAGGTAGAGAAGAAAACACACAAACCACTATTTAAAAAAAAAAGATCACTTGAAATCTACTTGTTCTATTACAAGTTAAAATGTACGTTTTCTTTGTTAAAAACATTCTAATTTTTAACAACTATGTGCAATAAAGCTTATCTGCTGATACAAGTTACAATTATTAAAAAAGGTCAAATGGAAAGTTTAATTATGGTCATAATTCAGCCTGTGTGAGATCCAGAAAAAATCCATTAAAGCAGACATTAAAGATAGAACATGGAAGGTGATGTGGTGTGCTACTTAGAGTTTAATTTATCTCTTTTGTTGTTGATTTCTTTCTTCTGTCCTCTACTCTGACATACTTTTAAGCATCGGAGAAACACTGTCCTCATTTAACTTCCATACAGTCCTACTCAGTGGTCAATAGGGACTTAGTAGACGTTATTGCTCATCGCAATCAACAGAAGTAGAGGAGAACTTGGGAGAAAAATCTGAGAAAATGTAACAAAAATTATGGTATTGCATGTTAGAAACAATATTCGTACTCTCCTCAACAATTTGTAAAGTGCTCTGATATCAGAAATGGGAAAATCTGTTCTAGAGATGCTTGCAGCACTGTTTCTCGAGTATAATTGCCTTTTTATCTTAGATATCAAATACATTCAATTGAAAGCCCCTGTTTCACTTTTCTCTGTTACTGAATAGGCTTTCTATCATTTGATGGATTTATGCCAGTGTTTGTTTCAAACAAGAAAATATGGGATTGTTTGTCATAGAGAAGCAGATAATATTTATCAAGCTGTGTAAACAAGATAAGATGTGGAGAAATTCTTTTGAAATATCATCCTTCTGAATGATTACTTATTTTTCTTTTTATCATAGATGCTCTTTTTTTTTTCTTTTCTTAAGCTAGAGGGAATTTTAAAAACCAGAATTCCAAGATAAAAAAGGCAAGCAGGCACTAAGTTCTTTAGACAGGGACTTCTGGTTCTCTGCTTAAAAAGAATAACAGCAGAGGTCTGGTATAGTGCAAATACACACAAGAATACATAACAATCAGCTACTATTAGAATTGAATGGAGAAAGTTGTAGGAAACATAATTAGTTTGCTTCTGGAAGAATAAATTATTTGGATTGTAATGAATCTTTTGCCTTCTTATTCCTTCTACACTCTCTTTTCCCTTTGCCTTTGCCTCTCCCTCCTTTTTCATGGAATCAGAACAATCAGGGTGGAAGAGACACACCAGATCAATGAGTCCAAACTTTACACCAGCTCCAGGCTGTTTGCTCTGCATCAGGTCTTGTCTGATGAAAAAACCGACTCTTCTAAAGTGCTTCTTTGGAAACAAGTGAAGAAAAAAGTACAGCAAAATATCAATTATGTTTCTGCGGAAACAGTGTTAAAATGGGTGTATGCTATTGATTATGGTCTTGATTATATATAAGAACATTTTGCTTTTGAAAAATCTCTAAGACCAGAGCCTCCTGTGTTCATCTGTTGTCTCAAGGCAAATAATATGTTCTGTTAGATAGCCTCTTGAAAGGGTTTCTCAGTCTCTTTCAGAAACTGCAACATTAGCAGAACATCTGGCCATAATAAATGGTCCTCCAGTGACTGGAATAAGTAACTACCTGCTGAAGATATTTTGGTTTGGTATGGCATGTCTGATGACTAATCTCTTTTGCTAGGGAATCTTCCAGCTAATCTTGCCCTTTAAGTGACAATTGCCATTTTTTTATAGTCACATATGTACTTCTGGCCACACCAAAACTCAATTAAGGAAGTGAATAAGAATATCCTGTCTCCAAGTTTCAGATCACAATGTCTATGTATGTCTTAATAAGGCTTATCTTTGGAATCATACTAGTAAGCCCCTCTAAATAAATCCTCTTGCATCTGAATGCACTGAAAAATGCTTTCCATATATTTATCATGCTTGAATAAAAATGTGGGTTACTGTGCTTGATCTACACTGTATTTTTCTCTTTTTCTCTTCCAACCCAACATGCTTTAAACCTCCCAAATGGACAGCTATTAATGCAGTCATGAAATGCTAAAATTCCCTATTAAAATAGCTTAATAACTGAATTACTTAATAATTAAATAACTTAATAACTAAATTACTTAATAACTAAATAACTTAATATTTCAATTAATTTTTTTGCAACAGTTTTTTTCCCCTGGATGTTTCTGAATAATCTAAGTAGTATATATCCCTACAGAATACTACCAGATCTAAAGAGGGGCAAGAATGGTATGACTTCCCTGTAAGAGATGTTTATAAGAATATCTCGCCAAATATCTCTTTCCCAAGAGCATGAAAACTGAAAATTTGAGAAGATGCCTTAAGTGGTGATATATTTGCCAAAAGAGGCGTGGGACTATTGCCAACAGTGAATGCCTAATGCTGATTACAAAATTAATGTATCATAGTGCTTCCCAGGTAAACCTGACCATCTTCCCAGTGTTAGTAAGTCCATGTTTAAAGGAAGAACTGCCTAATATGTCATATTTTCAATATTTCTTGCTTCTTTCTTTGTCATGTGACAATAAGACTGCACTGCTCCAGAAATCTAGTTATCACAGAATCACAGAATCACAGAACAACCAGGTTGGAAGGGACCCATCGGAACTTCTAGTCCAACCATTCCTATCTAACACTAAACCAAGTCCCTCAATACCTCATCCACCCGTCCCTTAGACACCTCCAGGGAAGGTGAATCAACCACCTCCCTGGGCAGCCTATTCCAATGCCCAATGACCCTCTGCGTGAAAAAGCTCCTCCTAATCTCCAGCCTAAACCTACCCTGCGGAGTTTGAGGCCATTCCCTCTTGTCCTGTCCCCTGTCACTTGGGAGAAGAGGCCAGCTCCCTCCTCTCCACAACCACCTTTCAGGTACTTGTAGAGAGTAATGAGGTCTCCTCTCAGCCTCCTCTTCTCCAGGCTAAACAACCCCAGCTCTCTCAGCCGCTCCTCATAGGGTCTGTTCTCCAGCCCCTTCACCAGCCTCGTTGCTCTTCTCTGGACTTGCTCCAGAGCCTCAACATCCTTCTTGTGCTGAGGGGCCTAGAACTGGACACAATATTCAAGGAGCGGCCTCACCAGTGCTGAATACAGAGGGAGAATAACCTCCCTGGCCCTGCTGGTCACACCATTTCTGATACAAGCCAGGATGCCATTGGCCTTCTTGGCCACCTGGGCACACTGCTGGCTCATGTTCAGTCGGCTGTCGACCAACACCCCCAGGTCCCTCTCCTCCTGGCAGTTTTCCAGCCAGGTTTCTCCCAGTCTGTAGTTCTGCATAGGGTTGTTGTGCCCCAAGTGCAGGACCCGGCATTTGGCCGTGTTAAACCTCATGCCGTTGGACATTGCCCAGCTGTCCAGCCTGTCCAGGTCCCCCTGCAAAACCTCCCTACCCTCCAGCAGATCGACACTTGCACACAGCTTTGTGTCATCTGCAAACTTGCTAAGGGTACCCTCAATACCCTCATCCAGGTCATTGATGAAGACATTGAACAGGGCTGGACCTAGCACTGAGCCCTGGGGGACACCACTTGTCACTGGCCTCCAGCTGGACTTAACACCATTTACCACCACTCTCTGGGCCTGGTCATCCAGCCAGTTTTCTACCCAGGAGAGTGTGCGCCTGTCCAGGTCAGAGGCTGACAGTTTCCACAGTAGAATGCTGTGAGGAACTGTGTCAAAGGCTTTACTGAAGTCCAGAAAGACCACATCCACAGCCTTTGCCTCATCCAGTAGCTGAGTCACTTTGTCATAGAAGGCGATCAGGTTGGTTTGGCAAGACCTGCCTTTCATGAACCCATGTTGACTGTGCCTGATCACCCGGTTCTCTTGTATATGCTTCATGATAGCACTGAAGATCACCTGTTCCATGACTTTCCCTGGCACTGAGGTCAGACTGAAAGGCCTGGAGTTCTCTGGATCATCCCTGCTACCCTTCTTGTAAATGGGAACTACATCAGCCAGTCTCCAGTCCAGAGGTACCTCCCCAGTCTTCCAGGACTGCTGGAAGATGATGGAAAGGGGTTTGGCCAATACATCCGCCAGCTCCCTCAAAACCCTAGGATGTATCCCATCTGGCCCCATGGACTTGTAGGTGTCCAGTTGGCCAAACAGGGCTCTGACCACCTCCTCTTGGACTATGGGAGCCTCGTATTGCTCCTCTGTTTCCCGGGTATCTACACAGAGGGAACCGTTTTCTTTACAATTAAAGACTGAGGCAAAGAAGGCATTAAGTACCTCAGCCTTCTCCTCGTCCCCTGTCACTGCTGTTCCCTCTGATATGACTTGATGTTATAGAAGTTATTATGAAGTTACTTGTTGATTGATGTCACTTATATCTCCACTTCAAAGCAAGAGAGAGGAGTATCTGGTATCAGATACACTGGTATTGTAAATTACTTACTAATAGCAATTGCTGAATATCTCCTTTAATGAGATATTTTCTATGGCTATCACTAAATTTGTGAAAAAAATCGTTTTTTAATGACAGATTTAATACAATTCAAATGTTATTACTTATTGCTCTCATACCTTCAATTAAGCTTTAAATTCTAAACTCAATGCCAATGATCTTGGGTGACAAATATTCCAGCAGAGTATAAGTAATTTTATCAAATTTCCCTCTGAGGAGGTTTCTGACAGTAGTTTCTGCAGATAGTCAATTCTTTCTTTACCTCCATATTTTGATGTTCACAATGCTTGGGTTTTTTTCTCACTCTTCTCTACACTTCTCCATTTAATTATTTACATCAAAATCTGCTGATCATTTAAATGAGAATGGAAGCCCTCTCTATTACAGTGGCAGAATTGCAGAACCCCTCCTCATCTCGCTTTTATTTACCAAAGTACCTTACCAATTCCTGATGTGTAGAGAAAGATGTGCTGACTTTCCTTTTTTTTTTTTTTGGGGGGGGGGAGGGTAGGGGGGGTGTTTGGAGGGGGTATTATTTTTCTTCAGCACTGGAGAAGCAT
Source organism: Coccyzus lansbergi (assembly GCA_033558105.1). Lineage (NCBI taxonomy): Eukaryota > Metazoa > Chordata > Aves > Cuculiformes > Coccyzidae > Coccyzus > Coccyzus lansbergi. The sequence goes on from JAUMJK010000375.1 coordinate 551,180, forward strand.
CTGGATTTGTCCTATGAGTGCCTTTGCCCAACAGTGAATTCAGATAATTTTATATACACGGAGGTGTCTTCATATCCATAGTTTTTCCACAAAATGAAAAGTAGACCTTATTCCTGGAACCTCAATGCATATTTAGAGGATTAAGATGAATCTAAGCATTAACGCTTGGCCATTCTTGGCAGTTAATCTTAAATACTCCGGGTGACAAGAAGACAAGGGTCGTTACCTTTATTTTAGTCGGTAATCTTGTTTATAACACACTGCAGTTGACAGTCCGTCTCACGTTTTCAAATCACCATTTAATGCATAATAAAATTTGGCACCTAGGTTGGTCTGAATGTCCACTGAGTATTTCAGTTTCTGAAGAGGAACACCTCACTGGAGTCACTGTTCTGTTTACTTTCCCAGTGACAGTATCTCCTTCAGGCTAGAGACATATCCAGACTTCAACAAGCAAAAAGGGGGAAAGAGAAAGAAATTTGCTGGGTAGCAGAAAAAACCTATAGAGGCTCTTGTGCTTGGTGATCATTTTAGAAATACGCTCTCATCACTCAAACCTTACTCTTTACATTGCCAGAGTGATTTTTTTTAATGCATTCATTGCTCTTGCTCATTCAGGCACATCATTTATATGGCATAGTTGGCATGGTTTTACAAGCTAATGCAATTTGCATTAAAAATAGCGGAAAGTGGTAATAGTCATTATAATGCCTATTTGACCACGAACAAGTAATGGGTTGTGATTAATCAGTTGTAAAAAATTGGTAATTGTTGCACCCTCTTAATCTTTTTCTCTCTCATCCAGAATGATTACACCTCGTTAAAATCTGAATAAAACATCATTATCCTGTATCATTAGGAACCCTCAGCCTTTTTTGCATAGTAATTTATACTCATCCAGTGCAAATGAATGGCCTGTGAGAAATGTTATTCTAATTCCAATTAGCTCTCAAGCCTTGGTAAGGAGCCAGCACACAAAACAAAATAGCTGTTAATGTTACTGAAGGAGCATCATCACACCAAACTGAAGTGCAATTAGGGATTCCTTTTAAACTCCACATCATAAATTGTTCCCCTATTAGCTATTTTAGAAACTGTAATTTAACCAGTATTTATTCACGACCTCTAACAATTTATCACAATCAAGGACTTCAGTTTTTAAAAACTACAAGAAGCGTGTTGTCAAGGCCCCTGGGAGTTAGGACCAAAGTCTGCAAAATAATGAGAATAGCAATTAAAGTGAAGCTTTAAAAAGAAAGCCCTATGTTAATGTCAGGATGTTCATTGTAATGAAATTTACATCTTGAATTAAAGGCAAAAGGAAACTTAAACATACTGACCGCAAACAGCAGCAGATCTATCAAATTCTTTCAAGATCTGACAGAAGAAATAGATATCACTAGTTAATATATTATACTTCACAATTTTCTCCTCTTTTTGAGTAAGGAACAGCTGAATGGCAGTAAATCACCTTTTATTATGGACAAAGAAAGTTTTCTGGTGAAAGGATTAACCTGGAGTCATTAACTAATAAACTAATTCAGATATATGTGCATATATGTGTGTATATAGAATCAACATATATAGAGAAAAGACTAAAGTATACAGATTTCTTCAGCTTTGCCTAGTTACAAAAACATGGTACTAAGTGACTTGCCTTCCATTATTTGATCGCACATTACCTGCCCATCCAGTAGTATGTGGAATTGTACATAACAGAATTAATTAACATTGATAAATAGCATTATGATTATAGTTGATTTAACTGCATGTCAAAAATATTTGAAACTAATGCACTACTGCATTGTATTTCAGCTAGAAGAGTGTTATGTTACTTGTTTGTTGTGATTATTTATTTGGGCTCTGGGTTTGTGATTAGCCACTTGAATCACTGACTGAATTAACGGTGTGGTTTCACAATAAATGTAAGGCAACCTAAGACCATATGGCCCCCCAAAACTGCAGATCTGCACTATCTGGAAATTAAGTGTTTGTTTTCACTCCACTGACACCAGAGGTTGTGAAGCTGGATGAGTTCTTTGATCCATTTAAAAAGAAATCATCCTTATCTCAAGGACAGTTTTCATTAGGACTGGAGAATTTTGTGTTTTTACCTTGATAAACAAATAGAACTGCTATGAGCAGGAAGGTAACACTGTCTTTTCTGACCCCTGGGCCCATGCTAATACAGAATGTATTGCATGGAGGCAGAAAAAAAGGAGAGAATAGGATGGAGAAACTAATAAGGCTTTTCATGTTTGTTCATCTTCATTCACAAAAGACAGATTGTTTGCATCCTCTCTTGATTTGAAAGCTCAGGAACAGATACAAGACATAAACACTGAGTATTTTCACATTTTACTCTTCCTTGATACATATATACGAAATAAAGGAAAATACAACATACATATACTGAATCTCGAGTTCCACTCCTTACTCTATAAGTGATTTATGTATTTTATCCATCAATCTTCCTTCCTTGATGAATGCACTAAATCCTAGGCTACTGAGTCCTGTTTTGTTTTCAATTGAGCTTATGACCTTACAAATTGAACATACCCATCTGTGCTGTGGTCCAGTTTGATCAGGTGATTTGGAATATATTACTAGATTTGTCTCTATGATATGTCTCTGAACTTCTTCAGAGAAAGGTATAAAATCTGTCTCCCCATGCCGAGTAAGCGCTGAAAGAATACCTTTGCCTATTTTGTTTATCTCAACTGAGTTTTCATTTGATTAAATACCTCTGAGATGAAGATGGGTATGTTTACAGAAACAACAATCTGGGTAATCTTCTAGTAAAACCAGAAGATGTCTTCAGCATTTAGAATCATAGAATCATTTAGTTGACACTAAGGAAGGTAATGATTTATTAGACAGTGAGCTTTTTCCAATTTGGTATGAAAGACTTAAAGTTTATTAAATTTACATTGTTTAGTAAGAAGAAGATAGAGTTAGGAAGCTCAATATAATATTGTGTATATACTCTAGGTAGTCAGGTGTCGTATAATTAGGTGTACAGGAAATATATGATATTCAGAGAAAATTTATAAAAATTAAGTCCAGAAAATTGGAGAAAAACATACAAAGAGAGCTTTAAATGAGGAAAATAGTCACTGTCTTGGAAAGGGAAAACTCCCCTTTTTTATGCGTTGCATTCTTGAGTGTGAATAAAGGACAAAGAGAGTGTTAGAGAAGTGCAGGGGTGAACAGAGGCTCCAATAAAGGTAGGCAAAAGGAGTCCTGAATTTATGTTTTGACAATTCATTTGAGGAGTGGATTACAGGATGAAAGGAAGATTGGAAGAATGAGATGAAGGGGAAAGCTGTAGTTAGCAATCTCAGAAAAAAGTTTTGAAAGAGAAAAAAAATGAAATAGTGAGGACATATCTTTGTCTGAAATATAGCAAGTAAGTGTTATATGTGAGGAAGTGGGAAGAAACCTGGACTAATGAATGAACAGAAAAGGCCTTGTGGGTGATGTGAGGATTGGAGGACACCTGAGACAAAATGGTCATGAGATGATGGAGTTCTCAGTGCAGGATGAGATGAAGAAGGAGGTCAGCAGAACAGTCATGCTCAACTTTCAGAGAGCAGATTTTGGACTGTTCAGTAGGCTGGTCAGAAAAGTCCCATAGGAGGCACTCCTTAAGGGCAAGGGAGTCCACGAGGGGTGGGCATTCTTCAAAGAAAAACTCCTAGCAGCTCAGGAGAATGCTGTCCCCATGTTCCAGAGAAGGGTAAGAAACCAGTATGGTTGCGTAGGGAGGTCCTGAGAGACATCAACGAGAAGAGGAAGGTTTATGAGCTTTGGAGGAAGGGATAGGCATCCTGGGTGAACTATAGGGAGGAAGCGAGAATGTGCAGGGAAAAAATCAGGAGGTCTAAGGCCCAACTAGAAATCAGATTGTCCAAGTCTGTGAAAGACAATAAAAAATCTTTTTACAAATGTATCAACAGTATAAGGAGGACTAGGGAGAATCTCCAGTCCCTACTAGATGGAGGGGGAAAAATAGTAATAGGGGATGAACACAAGGCTGAAGTACTCAATGCCTACTTTGCTTCAGTCTTTAATAATAAAGAAAGTTGTTTCCTCTGCATCCAACCCCAGAGGTTGGTGGACCAGAACGAGGTTCCCACAGTCCAAGAGGAGGTGGTTAGAGACTTGCTTGCCTGGCTAGACGTCTACAAGTCTATGGGGCCGGATGGAGTCCACCCAAGAGTGTTGAGGGAACTGGTGGATGTGCTTGCCAAATCCCTTTCCATCCTCTTCCAGTGGTCCTGGTTGACTGGGGAGGTACCTCTGGACTGGAGGCTGGCTGATGTCATGCCCATCCATAAAACGGGGCACAAGGAGGATCCGGGGAGCTACAGGCCTCTCAGTATGACCTCAGTACCGGGAAAAGTCATAGAACAGGTGATCTTGAGTGCTGTCATGAAGTACTTGCAAGAGAAGCGGGTGATCAGGCCCAGTAAACATGGGCTCATGAAAGGCAGGTCTTGCCAAACTAACCAAATCACCTTCTATGACAATGTGACTCAGCTACTGGATGAGGGAAAGGCTGTGGATGTGGTCTTCCTGGACTTCACTAAAGCCTTTGACACAGTTTCTCATAGCATTTTGGTTAGGAAACTGTCAGCCTCTGGATTGGACAAGTGCACACTCTCCTGGGTAGAAAACTGGTTGTATGGCTGGTCCCAGAGAGTGGTGGTAAATGGTGTTAAGTCCAACTGGAGGCCAGTGACAAGTGGGGTTCTGCAGGGCTCAGTGGATGTGTAACACTCTAGTGGATGGAAAACTGGTTGGATGTCTGGGCCCAGAGAGTGGTGGTAAATGGTGTTCAATCCAGCTGGAGGCCAGTTACAAGTGCTGAGTCCAGCCCTGTTCAATGTCTTTATCAATGACCTGGATGAAGGTACTGAGTGCTCCCTTAGCAAGTTTGCAGATGACACTATGCTGGGTGGAAGTGTCGACCTGCTGAAGGATAGGGTGGCTCTGCAAAGAGATCTGTCTGGACTGCTGGGCAGAGACCAATGGCATGAGGCTTATGAAGGCCAAATGTTGGGCCCTGCACTTGAGGCACAACAACCCTGTGCAGAGGTACAGACTAGGAGAAGTCTGTCTAGAAAGCTGCCAGGAGGAGAAGGACCTGTGAGTGTTTGTTGACAGCTGACTGAACATGAGCCAGCAGTGGGCCCAAGTGGCCAAGAAGACCAATGACATTCTGGCTTGTATCAGAATCGGTGTGACCAGCAGGTCCAGGGAGGTTATTCTCCCTTTGTAGTCAGCACTGGTGAGACTGCTCCTTGAATACTGCATTCAGTTGTAGGACCCTCACCACAAGAAAGATGTTGAGGCTCTCAATTGAGTCCAGAGAAGAGCAACAAAGCTGGTGACAGGTCTGGAGAACAAGTATTATGAGGAGCGACTGAGAGAGCTGTGATTGTTTAGTCTATAGAAGAGGAGTCTGAGTGGAGACCTTATTGCTTACTACAACTACCTGAAAAGAAGTTGTAGAGAGGAGGGAGCTACCCTTTTCTCCCAAGTGACAGGGTACAGGACAAGAGGGAATGGCCTCAGGGTCTGCCAGGGGAGGTTCAGGTTTGACATAAGGAAAATATTTTTCATGGAAAGGTTCATAGGGTACTGGAACAGGCTGCCCAGGATGGTGGTTTACTTACCTTCCCTGGAGGTGTTTAGATGTGGGTAGATGAGATACTGAGTGGCATTGTTTAGAGATTGGTGGGAATGGTTGGACTCTTCCAATGATCCTGTGGGTCTCTTCCAACCTGGTGATTCTATGATTTATGATTCTAACTGAACTGCAGAAACAACAGTGCATCAGGAACTGAAGTAACAAAGTACATAGCAGACAGGAGAAAGTCCTGTTAGGGGCTGATATGCTGGATGGGAAAGGTTACTAGTTTTATATCTGCTTTTACTAATAACTTAATAAAGTCAATTGGAGCTTTTCTCTTGACATCTGCTAAGGTGAATTCTCCAATGAGACTGTCAGTCTTTCCTGAAATACAACTAGTAATTGACTTGAATAGTGGGTAAAGACAATCATTGTTCTTATTCTACTCCCCTACTTCATCTGAGATTCCCATCTCTTCATCTATGGTCTGACCTTACAAACAATTGAAGTAACAATTAGCATGCTTGAGTGATCAGGAATGTTCTGAAGGACAATGGAAATTTTACAAAGCAAATAAGTTTCTTATATCATAGATGTATTCTTGGTGACTGATCCATCAGGAAAATGGATGCACCTTCACTTCTTCGTATCTTTTATTTTCTGATGTGCTTCTGTCCCTTCCAGTGTGACTGTGGCACATAACTGTTGCTTTACGTAGTCAAAGGGAGAATCCTGTGGCATGGAGATGTCAATGAACAACTGAGCAGATGGGCTTCAGAGTTATTCCTTGGTAAAGAGTAAAAAGTAATGTCACTTATTGCTTCTGGAAATAACCAAGAGAAAAAATATTCACCATATAGCAACTACATTGCAACTTGACAGAAACACAGCAAGCTCTGTCTGCTTTTAGATATAATATCCTACTTTAGTAGTTCTCTAACTTTTGGGTAAGCCACATTTTTTTACTTCAATAGTTAAGTGTACAAATAATTGCAATGAATTTTCTTCTTCCTTCTTGTTTGTTTCTGTTTGTGCAAACTGTTCATTATTTTCTTTTATCCACTTGATCTTGATGTCATTATTTCTGGAAGGAGAAAAAGCATTGATTCTCCATACTGATTTTAGCTATGTATTAGAAAATCTCTCTTCAACCTAAAAGTCAGCTTATAACATTGACTTGTTCTCTAATTTAATATTTTATATACAGAAGAATTCTGACTTTGCACGTGGTGCTAACAGAAACCTTTAGTTATGTGATATTTACTTGCTTACCCATGACTAGATGAGTAAGATCTGTTTTCATAGATTCTTAGAGTCAGAAAAGACCATGAAGGTCATCTAGTCCAATCCCCCTGCAGTAAGCATGGACATCTTCAACTAGATCAGGTTGCTCAGAGCCTCATTCAGCCTGACTTTGAATGTTTCCAGGGGTAGGATATCCTTAACCCCTCTGAAAAACCTTTTGCAGTGCTTCACCAAACTCAGAGAAAAAAATTTCTTCCTAATATCTAATCAAAACTCCTCTTTTAGTTTAAAACCATTACCTCGTCTTGTTTCTAAAAGTCCTATTAAAAAGTTTCTCTCTATCCATTTAAGTACTGGAAGGCCACAATGAGATATCTTGGAGTCTTCCAACTTGAACAACCCCAAGTCACTCAACCAGCCTCTCTTCATAGTCTAGGTGTTCCAGAATTTTGACCCTCCTCTGGACCCACTCCAACTGCTCCATGTGCTGAGGGCTCCAGAGCTGGAAGCAATACTTCAGGAAGCAGCACTCACAAGAGCAGAGGGGCAGAATCACTTCCCTCAGCCCGCTGGTCATGCTTTTGATGCAGCCCAGGATATGGTTGGCTTTCCGGTCTGCAAGCACAAATTGCTGGCTAATGTCTACCTTTTCATCCACCAGGGCCACTTACATCCTTCTCCATAGGGCTGCTCTCAATTTCTTCATTCCCCAGCCTATATCAATAATGAGAGTTGCCCCAACCTGGATGCAGGACCATGCACTTCTCCTTGTTGAGCCTCATGAGATTTTCACAAGCACTTCTCTTCAGGTTGTCAAGGTCCTTCTGGATGTCATTCTTTCCCTCAGGGTAGTCAGTCTCACCACTCAGCTTGATGCCATCTGCAAACTTGTTAAGGGTGTACTCAATCCCATTGTCTATGTCATTGATGAAGATACTACACAACATCGGTCTCAGAACAGACCCACAAGGGACATAATTTGTCACTGATTTCCATCTGTACATTGAGCCACTTACCACTACTCTCTGGGTATTATCACCTAAGCAATTTCTTATTCACCGAATAGTCCATCTATCAAATCAATTTATCTCCAACTTAGAGAGAAGAGTGTTGTGGGGGACCATATCGAAGGTCTTAGAGAAGTCTAGAAGGCATTTGTGAATCTATCCTTGTCACTTCCCAAAAGAAGGTCACTAGGCAGGACTTGCCCTAGGTGAAGCTGTACTGGCTGTCTTGAATCACCTCCCTGTCCTCCATCTGCCTTAGCATAGCTTCCAGGAGGACCTGATCCATTATTTTGTCAGGCACACATGTGAGGCTGACAATCGGTAGTTCCCAGGGTCCTCCTTTCTATCCTTTTCAAAAAAGGGGACATTACCCTTCTTGCAGTCACCAAGGGCTTCTCCTGGCTGCCATGACTTTTCAAATATCACAGAGATCAGCTTGGTGACTATGTCAACCATTTCCTGCAGAATTCTCAGACCCATCTCATCTTGTCCCATAAGCTTATATACATCCAAGTGGTTGCAAGCCTGGTCCTGTCTTACAGCGGGAGGGACTTTGCTCTCCCAGTCCACATCTTGCAGCCCATCACCTTGAGAGGTGTAGGAAGAGAGTTTGCTAGTGAAGACAGAGGCAAAACTATAATTGAGTACCTCAGGCTTCTCCTTGTCTGTTTTTGCCAGCTTGGAGGTCTCAGTCATTAGAGCAAGTACTCTGTATTTGATCCTTATTTTCTGATTTACATACCTATAGAAGCCCTTCTAGTTATTCTTTGCATCTCTTACCATGAGAGAGGAGGGAACTGGCTTCTTATTCCAAGTGACAGGGGACAGACAAGAGGGAATGGTCTCAAGGTCCACCAGGGGAGGTTTAGGCTGGACATTAGGAAAAAATGGTTCATGGAAAGGATCATTAGGCGTTGGAACAGGTTGCCCAGGGAGGTGGTTGACTCACCTTCCCTATAGGTGTTTAAGGCACAGCTGGACAAGGTGCTAAGGGGCATGGTTTAGTGTCTGATAGGAATGGTCTATGTCTTTCTCAGCCTTCCTGACACTACTTAACCACTTAATTTCCTCTCTCAGTGCTACCACCATGCTGAGCAGGTTGTCCACCTTTTCACACCTCATACAGTGGTTCTTACCACTGCCACTGGTAATCAGTGATAGGTTCTGTCACTTCCTGCAGCCGGAAGCCTGCTGCATATTTCCTTGGAGTCTCTGTCTAGGTGGTCACATCTGTTCTGGCAACAGCAGAGGACATGGCTTTCTGCTGTCTGGGTACTTCAGGTGAGCTCTTCCTGAGAAGGTGGTGACTACCGATCAAACTCACCTTCTGGACTAGGAGGGTGATTGCATCCTTTCTGCTTGTCTTGCCTGTGCAAACTGAATTACAAACTGCCTTCCTATGCTATTCTGACATGTAAAGCTATGTCACATTGGTTTGGTTTCTCATCCTCCCTAGAGGACATTTAAATTGTCCACGGATGCCTCTGGGAATGGCCCCACCACATCAGCCTCTCTTATGAGAGCTGCCACTTCCAGGATTAAGGAACTGCCTGTCCCTACCTTCTGCCAGGGGTTCCCTCACTTTGTGGACTGCCTCTCTACTTCAGTCTAGGACTGGGCTGCAGAATTTGCCATTCCTACCACCAATCCTTGCTGACTGTTTTCTAATTCTTTCCTAATCATACCACTGAGAGTACAAGAATCATGTGTTTTAGGCACTGCTATAGAATGACTCAGGGAGGATGAACATCAATCAGATTCACATATGTATAGACCCTCCATTTTTAATGTAGAGATAGAAGTAAATAGATAATCCTCACAACCAGTGGGGCTTTTCATTAGCCTGTGCATTTAGAGGCAGGTGTAAATGTAATTCTGCTGTTGGTACGTTTCTAGTTATTACTAGGTTTGCAATTCAATTACTTGAGGAGCCTCAAGTACCATTAATTATTCATGGAATTCTTGGGTTTGTCTGGCTACAAAACTATTCATTAATCCCTTAGATGCCTCTGTGTAGCCACTATGTATCTTGCATAACAAATCTGCTGCAGCTGTGGAATATAATGGTCTACACCTAATGAGATGACTGGAGTGACAGCAGGCCTCCAGCCAGAGCACAGCTGCCAGTGCCAAGTACTCTCTAGCAAAACAATATTGTTCAAAATCCACTAGCTCTGGGGTTTCTGAGACGAAAGTGCTAAGCAGTTAAGTTAGCCAAGGACAGGTAGCTTATTAGACAGTCCTAAAACTCTGGGTGCCTTATAAAAACAGGCAGGAAAATATCCTGTTTTTTCATTCCCCTCTCTCAGAGTTTACATTTACTGCAATGAAGAAATTGCTTGTTCAACCAAACCTTCTTGTGTAAGAGAAGAGTTTGCTGGAGTTTGACACAGTGACAGGGTTTGAGCTGCTTTGTGCTTATCCTCATTCAGGCTTCTTAGAGATCAATACAACATCTGTTTCCCTTGCTTAAATCTACCTTTATGTGGGGTGGTCAAACTGTTTCTAAAATGCGCCTAATATATTGATCCCATGGCATCACTATTGTGGCCAGTTAGAAATCACAGTTAGTAGTGAAATCACTTTGAAATCTAAACATAAACCATTTCAGAGTTCACAGGATAAGGAACATTTCTAGTAGCTTTGCATCCTGAATTAAATATTTGAAATTTTCTCCGTACCTCTTGTAGTCCTTGGTGTACATGTTGCCAAAGAAACTTGAGAATGTTTTCTTGTAAACCTGAAGACAGAACATAATCATTGTGAACACTGCAGAAAAGGGCAACCCAACAAAGCAAAGTGTCATGTCCAAACAGATGCAAAATATTGAGTACATGAAAGATCATAGATGTAGGACAACAATCATTGAGTACCTGTGACCTTTAAGAGACATTTGTGCAATTAATGCAGCATTTGTATCTCCAGGAAGAGTAAAAGCTAGGTATTCAAATGAAGAAAGAAACACATATGCACATCAAAACCAATCCAAATTACTAGGTATTCATGAGACTACGATAAAAGCAGTTAGTATACTTCCAGTATTGATTTCTGGAAGTCTTGTAACTATGATCAAGATTTATCAATTGTGTAAGTACTGCTGGAAGATAAATTGCATCTACTCCATAAAAAGTTACTCTGATGATATTAATTTGAAATTCACAGCTCTTCACTAACAACTTAAGACTTCACAGAGACTTTATAAGGAACTTGAGTAGATTGGAAAGTTGTGAAATGGCAGATGAGTACTGCTGAGACTCAAAAATAGCAGTGCCTTGTAAATGCCTCCAGGTAGGAAGTCTCCAAAATCTGAAGTAGAAATAGTCCCTGGCAATGCAATACAGAAGGAATTTATAACATACAAGATAGTTCAAAAGTAAGTTAAAGTATGTTTAGATGGAAAGGAGACATCATTTTGTCATGCTTAACTTGGAGGACCTCCTGAATTCCCATACCATACAAGCATGATTTTAAGAGTGTGCCTCAGGCTAAGGCTCAAAGTTCTGATATGAGCCAATACAGTGTAAACACACTAGAGAGCTCTAAAAACTAACTCAGAATATGAAATCATATCGCAAGAGAAATAATAATTAGCAGTGGTAAAATAGGTTTTATCAGGACCTGACAATTGTGGGAGGTTAGTCAGAGATAATGGCTGAAACAGCAGTGTTTGCTGCTTCTGTTTTTAGCCAGTAGTCTGTTTCTTTGGTCTCCCAAGCATTTCATTGCTGTTATTTAGTTTAGAATAGAGGAAGTGTTTCCAAGGAGTTTGAACATCTCTGAGCACTGGGTTCACTGAGTATTTTAGTTGTCTCATCTGTTTTTAATATATTCATTACCAATGTGCAATGTGCCTTTCTAGGAGTTACTGCTTTGAAAGATGTCTAGAAATTTGGATTTAGGCCTTCTGGCATTGGTTTTTTTGTTGGACATTTTGTGTTTTTTGTTTTTTTTTTTTTTTGTTTATTTTTGGTTTTGGGTTTTTTTTCCTAATCTGGAAGAGCTGAATTTCAGTAGCTGTTGGACTTTATTTCCTTACATGGAGTTTAAATTTAAAGACCTCAGACAAGCTACATTCAAGTGCACTCTTCTAGGTGGTATTTCTGCAAATGGATGTGGAAAATCCAGTAGTATGTAAAAAATAGTCTATATGATTTGATAGTAAAAAAAGGCCTAGTTAGTACAGCTGAGTGTAGACCATTGTATTATAAAAGGCCATTTCAAAGGGGTATTGGAGGGAAAGAAGTGTTGCTAGTGTGATTAGTGGGGAGGGTGACTCTGCTGCTGAAAAGGATGGTTTTGCCTCAGGGTAGCTTTAAAATAATTTCAAATGGGTTCAATAGCCTTGCTGTCAAATCATTAATAATGGGCAGACAGGAAATGAAGTATCATTATTTCACTCTTCCATTTCCCTCCCTTCCAATGTTTAGAAAGGCAGCTCTTGCTTCCTGTTAAAACTCAACTGGACTCATCACAGCACAGAGCACCTAGTGCTCATTTAGTAACATTCAGATCAGAAAAATCTGTGAATGTGTAAGAGAGAATATATGGTGCATATGGCATACAGTTACATTCTTCAGCCTCTGTATAGACTGAAGTTGTCTTTGAGAGCTGAGGTGGAGAAGCAGTCCATTTGTTTTATTGCATGATCTGAATCAAACTCTTGAAAACAAGGTGACACCAGGTGTTTGTAAGAAAAAATATGAGTGCTAGGGAACCCCTTCTTGTTTTAATTTTTGGAAGCCCAAAGCTCACAAGACAGAAAACTCTGCCATTCACTCTGGGGTAATTGCACCATCATGAGAACATAGATGTGAGAAGAGCAGTTAAAATAAGGAAACTTTGATTTTTCCTGTGTGCTACTGTCTACCAAGACATATTTTGAGATTACATTTCTTTCGCTGTATTCAAAAGAATAAAAAGTAACAGAGTTCCTGAGGATAATTTTTTAAACATCCATTATGAAACTTAAACAGTACAATTGTAACCACTTCTGTGGTGTGTAGTGTTATTTAGTGTTACCTATTGTTTCCACCAAAACCAGTAGATTCACTTACACTGTGATGTAAACCCTTTAGATTAGAATTAAAATAGTGATATTTCATTGTTCTTTTTTTTTTAAACCCTATCAAATGTTGAGAAACGAAAATAAAATCTTGTGAATAGCCGCAAACCCAGACAATAAATATATAATTGCTAAGAAATAGCTTCAGCAAACAAAGAAATTTTCCTCTGTCATTCGGAGAGACTAACAGGGTCAGAGCCGCTAAGTTATGTTAAAGCTGACCCAGGGATTTGTTTCTCTAGCTGAGAGTGGCTCCTTCTACCAGACTATTTTCAAGATGGGGAACAGGAGTAACATCTGATGAGAAGGGAAAGGAAGGGAAGGGAAGGGAAGCATGAATTCTGTTAAACTTATTTATCTTTAAGTTAGAGGATTTCCGTTTGTTCGTTTGTTCTTGAGAACTTCAGACACTGTGAACCATAAAGGACATCCATGACATAACGCTACTGAGTTACATGAAACACTGTACCATAGAACAGTTTGAGTGAGAAGAAACTTTTAAAGATCATCTTGTCCTACTACTACAGGCCCTGAGAAAAAGTCTTTCTTCACCTTTTTTTATAAGCCCCCTTACATTGAAAAGCTGCAATATTGTCTTCCTAGAGCCTACTCTTTTCCAGGTTGAACAACCCCAACTGTCTCAGCCTTTCATCATAGGAGAGGTACTCCAGCTTTCTAATAATATTTGTGACCATCCTCTGGATGCACTTCAAAATACCCATGTCTTTCTTGTACTGGGGACCTCAGAGCTGCATGTAGTACTTCATGTGGTACCTCACCAGAGTGTCATAGAGAGGGATAACCACTTCCATCATGCTGCTGGCCATGTTTTTGCTTGATGCAGTCTAGGCTACATCTGGCCTTCTGCACTGCAAATGCACATTGCTCTCTCATGTCCCGTTTTTTATTCACTGGTGTCCTCAAGATATCTTCTGTAGGGCTGTTATTAATTATCCCCTATTCTGTATGTATTTCCCATGCCGGGAGAGGCACCAGTCCAGGTGTAGGACCTTGCACTAGACCTTATCATACTTCATGAGGTTCTTTTAAGCGCACTCCACAAGCTTGTCAAGGTCCCTCTGGATTACATCCCTTCTTTCTAACAAATCAACTGCACCACTCAGCTTGCTGTCATCTGCAGATTGGCTGAAACTGCACTCAATACCACTAGCTAGGTCATTGACGAAAATATTAAATAGTATCAATCCAAGAAGAGACCATGGAGGAACGCTATTCATTTTTGGTTTCCACTTGGACACTGAGCCATTGGTTGCAATTCTTCTGATTCAGCCATCCATCCAGTTCGTTATCCATCTAACAGTCAACCAAATCCATGTCTTTGCAGTTTAGAAGTAAGAATATGGTGACGACTGAAAATAAAATTGGACCATGAATGAATTTAGCACTCCTCATTGTACTAATTCAAAGATTTATTACAACATTCCCATTACAAGTTTCTGATCATCTACTCCACTCAATTAATTTTGCTGAACTGAGACATGGTTACAATAACACTCCTATTCTTGTAATTGTTGGAGGTTTAAAAACTACACCTACAGATAATTATTCAACATTAAATTTGGTGAAAAGGAATGAAGAGAAAAAAATTAAGAAGGAACCTCTTCCTTCTTTAGGACACAAACCTGTAATCTTCTGTATAAGCTCCATGCATGGTTAAATTCTGAAGTAGTGTTTCATTGTTAGAAAGTTTGTTTGTGTATTGTTGATTATTCAGATACTCCAAGGGGAAACTCGTGCAAAGTTTGCCAGCCCCACTTGGACAACTGTCATATGGAATTAGTAGGAGACATTTGGGAAGCAATAAAAGTGTGTTTTGGCTTTCAAGGTGTGAAGTTTTTAGTGTCTTTTCCAGGGTATTAAGATATGATTGAGTCAGCTAGCGCTACTCGAAGCATGTAGTATTGTAGGCTCTAGATGGTTTGCACCTATATGCAACTTTTCCCTTTGCCAACTTACTGTCCATTATCATTGGTTAGTACTAGGGATATCTGTCCTCTTGCTCTATCCATTTCTTAAGAAGAGAAGACTACTTCCCTCACACTTACACTACAGTGAACAAAACTCTCATGTTAAAATTTGGTTGCATTTTTTTCAAACACAGAATTTAATTTGTTTAACCTCTATCTATTCTTAATAACTTCCAAAATTTTAAATCTGTTGAAGGAACAAATAATGCTAGCAATTCCCAGGAGATCACAAACAAAAATGTAAGACTTTTTTATTTTCCTCAAAATAAAGCATTGTCTTTTTTGCATTAGTTCTTCTTATCGTAGAATGTTCTTACAGGTCTAACTGCCTGGCAATATTACTGATTTTTGTGGTGTGCATGAGTCCAAATCCAGGTGAGAAGGAACAGAGTAAAGAAAAATTGCACTTTAAGTGAGCCAAAACAGTGTGGCTTTGTTACTTTAATGGGAAAGAGAATTGTTAAGTAATTGCTTTGATGTTTTTCACTCCTTCTATCTTCTTCGCTGAATTTTTCCTTAAGAGATGTTTGTCCTTAGAAGAAAGTTGCCAAGAAGGCAGTTGCTAAAATGAAGTGGCTGAGCTAGGTCCTGCTCTAAGGACACAGTCTGTAATGCCCTGCCTTTCCTCAGGGCAATGGCAAAGAAGAAATTGCAGAACCAAGTTACCAGCTGCTCCCCCATCTCACTGTTCCAGTTATATATGCTCTCTGCTGCTCTATGTACGTCTTCTGCCCTTCTCTTCCTAGAAAGGAGGTAGCAGAAGCCTCAGGTTGCTCCACAGTATTATCATATTTTACAAGTTTACAGAGAAGTACATACAGACTTCTCATTACTTACTGTATATATCACATCCTCTGCTTTCAATGTCAAAAGTGAAGAAGTTTTAATTTTCAGGGGAGTACAAGAGGTCAAATGCAGGAAACGTGTCCACTGGACTATTTCACTGACTTCCTATTATGGATTATTTATTGAGGGAAAATGTAATTGATAAGGTGAGCAAACCCATCTCACTCTAGGCAACTTGAGTTGGTGCAACAAGAGCTATCACAATTAAGAGATACACTTCTGTATAGCCTGACACAGTTTTAGGTATTAACTATTGCTTCCTATATTTTTGACCAGTAAATTATTAATGATAATAAGCCACCTATTTGTGAAGGAAAAACATTAGCTTTTGTGGTTATACACTCAAAGACAATCCAAGAATGTTTTCTCCTTGCTTATTTTGTTTTCTATACTTCAAAACTTTTCTTTTTCCCTCCTGTCAATCACCTTTCAGTAGTAGTTCTGTAGCTTTAGATATTTGGAGGTTTTGCTGACTATTCTTATGTAATCCAATGACAGACTGTCAGAGGGAGTTGTGGTTGTGGGATACTGCAAATTAGAGAGAGATGAGTGTGTGCAGCAGATCATCTACCTGATGAGCTAGATTTAAATAGTGCTGGATGAATTTTCCAGGTGAAAATAAAAATCGTTGATTCAGTTTAATTTCATGGTTAATCAAACAAGGACATTAGATTCTGCTACTCTGTTAGTTTGACATATACAGTAAATGACAATTAAAGACTTGTATTTATTCCAAAGCTGTTAACTTATTTTTTTCTGTAATTTTTATTTACCCTTGATATACAGAAATAGCCAAGACATTATTTTTCAATTACCAAGTTATGGATTTAAGGATTCCATTATTTTATTAAATTCATTTTGATAGACTACAGCGCTTAGATTTTGAAATAACTTGTCATTTTCTGAAGTCTGCATTTCACTAAAATTGCTACTTGGAATCAGGTATTTCAACCACAGGTACTCTGTGTAGCGTAAAAGTGGTAACAGTAGTCATGCTAATGACTTAAACAAACAAAGACTACAGTTTAGTGAAGTTGGGATGAAAGCAATATGGAAGGGACTCCTTTTGCTATACCTAATCACTCAGTTCTGTACTGATTTTCTTCATTATCCTTGCAAAAAAAGATTAAATAACAAATTAAACCACAAACACATTCTTTAAAAGCACTTCCAAAGTCCAAATTCAAATTAACTGAACTTCACACTTAAATTAGGATTCAAACAGCATGAAAAATCAAGAAGAACTGATGTGTGGAATGACTGTATATGAGGTTGTATTCACTTCTGAGCCCATGAGTGGAGTTTGTATCTAGAAAGCCTTAGCTTTACTAGCAATGCAGAAATTACATGTGGAAATTATTTCCCACCTTATTTCTTTACTTCAAATAGAAATGTATTGCTGTCTGGCAACTGTGAGGAAGTCATCAAACAAATATAGAAAAAAATCATTATAACACATTTTAAAGGAAAAACACATGTCATATCCTGCAGTAGCTTCCTTACGTTGTAATATGCTGTGAAAAATCACATGTATTCTTGCTGTAGATCCCAACCTGTTAAATAAAGTAAATATTTATTTTATTTCATTCTTTGTCTTCTCTGTATCTCCTTTGAGATCTTGAAGGCAGGACTGAAATGTCTGTACATAGCACTAGCTGGGAATCAAACAGTTATAATCTCAGTAGTCTGGGATCTTTGCTTTGGTCCCTGTTGTACTCTGCTTTTCAGAAGGTAGTCTCAAACTGACAGTTTTCACATCAGTTTTCATGCAGTTAGTTTTAGCTTGTTGCTCAATTACTCATGTAACCTTTTTCTCTGCAATTCTTCCAGATTTCATTTGTTTTCGAAGAAAAGGAGACACACAGAATTTTTCCCATGTGGGCTATCTCTTAGTTTTTTCACCTTCACTGTCTTTAATATGAAACCTCACAGTTGATCTCAAAAGGGTAGTTTTCTGTCATGTACTTCATAATTGATGTCAGGGAGGGAACTCACCAGGATAAGTATTCTTGGGTAAAGTCTTTTTTTAAAAATTCCATTAAAAATAGCTCAAGAGTGGTATTTGAAGATATAATACTGAAAATAAAAAACTTATTTAACTGCACTATAATATTTTATAAAACCCTCTAGAAGGTCCAACAAAAACTGTACTGGCTGGCTTCTGTTTCACACCCACTAAGGTGCTAATCTGCATCCCATAATGTCTGATGTTACTAATTTTTCACAGCTTTTCACTGTGGGTTACCCTAGTGTTGCTTTAGCAAAGCTAATTACATGATTTTCAATTCTTTCCTTTTTCAAAAAAATAAAACCCAACAACTTAAGTATTCATGGTCCCAACAGTATTTCAGAAAGTCAAGGGTTAGAAAACAGACAGGATGAGACTAAATAATAGTTGGGAAAAGTAGTGCATTATCAAAAAAGACTAGGTTCAGTGGTTTTGGATTTCTGCAGAGTGTTTCAATTTGCACTATCTATGGTTTTCCAG
Source organism: Coccyzus lansbergi (assembly GCA_033558105.1). Taxonomy (NCBI): domain Eukaryota; kingdom Metazoa; phylum Chordata; class Aves; order Cuculiformes; family Coccyzidae; genus Coccyzus; species Coccyzus lansbergi. The sequence continues at coordinate 569,454 of JAUMJK010000375.1, forward strand.
GCAAAAAACAGGCAAAGAGAAGGTTTTAGGAAAAGTATGAGGCATATCTTCAGAGTAACATAGTAGTCCATCAGATTTGTTTCATGGGAGATCATGTATACCACTGTTGGTGTGCAGTGTTGCTAAGAAGTCCCTAGATTGGGGACTTGTTTGCAAATATGTAGTTTGTTGAAACTACAGTGGTTCATAATATCTTTAGAAATTAAACTGAACTAAGATACCATAGTGAAAAAATGGGCTAACCCTCCTGCATTTGTTCTGACATATTTTCTGAAGACTCATCTTGGAAAACATGTAATTTAAACAATAACCTCCCTTCTCCTTCTCTGCCATATCTTGCCCTGAAAATAAGACACAGTTGTTCTGAAGGTAATGGAGTTGATGAAAATATTGTTCACTTTTTATATCAAAATCAAGTGAGTGTTTATGTTATGTTTATATCTTTACCCAGAAACCCTATTTTTATTTCTTTATATTTTAACTTCTAAAATTACATGAAAACTTTTGAAATCCTCATGGAGCTTTGTGGTTTCTGACTTGATGTCAGGGCTCAAAGCAGAAATAATAACTTCCATGAGAATTTTTTTTTCCTTTGTAATTAAGATCCAACTAAAACCAGAAAGCACAGAAAATTCCACAAAAAAATATGTTATTCTAAGTCTTTTTGCTTAATTTCCAAACCAAGAAGTTTGGATAACTTCAGATTTTTCTTTTTGGAGCCAATTTGAACCTCATTTGTCAGTCATTATTATAGAAACTAACTTCCAGAATGTACTTTGTCTTAGTCCGAATTTATTTGTGCCTGATATTTATGTCCTGTAACTACAAAGAACCAGAATTCAACTGAACCAAATGGTTTTGTGTGTATATGATGCTCATTTTAATACACATAACCTCAGTAAAATGGCATTTGAGATTATGCTTTCAGTCCCATAGGAGATTTAAAAAACAATTTTAGTGTTTTGTGACAGACGAAAAATGTGATTTTGAAATTAATGCCCTGGTTGATAACACACAGTCTAAATTTCTTTTACAGAGTGAAGTTAAACCAATAGCTCCATGTGTGCATTAAATATTCCCCAGTCCCTAATGGGGCAGCAAAGCCCAAACCACCACATCTTCCCTAGGCAACTTTGAATACGTGCTTTGTGGGGACATTCAGTCCAGACTAAACTTTGTCAGGAATAACCCCTACATGACTTGCAGCAGACACAGTGCCCTCAACTTCAACTACCTTAGTGTTACAAGTGCTTTTTCTGGTCACAATTACTAATGCAGACATAGCCAGTTTTAGTAACTGAGATACAGATTGTACATTGCGTTTAAAATTCAAATACAAAAGATAAAGGCAAAGACAGGCTCAAACTCCATGTCGATCTCTGGGTGCCAGATACAAGATAGTAAGTAGCTGAGATTCATTCTTTAATATAGTATCTTTTACTGTTTAGTTTTATCATGAGATTCCTAACCAACAAAAGCCTGTTTTCAAAACTGCTTCAGATATTGTATAAGACAGTTGCAAATAAATTCCATTGTGCCATGAAGAAAGTTCGGCATGTTTTATTTTATGTGTAATAAAGGTCTTTGCAGTGGAGCCAAATATTAATTCTAAGCTAGATATCTGTCTAGGATTTGGGTAATATAGCAGGGTTGCTTCTAGCTCCATTTTGTATATAGTTTTGATAAAACTTGAAATTTGTGGATGTAAAAATGCTTTATGCTCTGTTCATTAGACAGCTTAAAGTCAAAGATTTTTATTGGTAAAAATCTTGACATGCCTTGTTGAGAGCATGTGTTTACTGAGTTGCTGGAGAACTGCATGGGCTTCCATCAGATTGTGTGGGCTGGGAGTATGTGGAAGATTGTGGCCCTGAAACTGACCCTCTGGCTTTCCAGTGGGACCTACTTCTCTACAGAACACCGAATAAATTGGATAAATAAAACGGAAAACATGCCTTTTTACTAATTCAAGGATGGATATATAAAAAAGCTGTAAAAACAAACACAGGATCTTACATATGTAACAGTATTCTACCACTTCGTAGGATGCTACCAAAAAACACAAGAAAGCAGAAAAGCCTTAGTAGAATCTAATTTGGGAAAGTTACACGACTTTATTAATAAACATGATCACAAATGCAAGAGCAAGTTTAGTGTTACAATGCATTTTGAAAACAGAAACAGGAACATGAAAAGTAACTGGAATAGGAGCCACAGCAATGTAAATAAAGGCAGAATGGAAGGCAGAGGTGGAAAGCTGGAACTTACAAAGGGAGGATATTTCAATATTCTTGAAACTGCAAGCAGACTTTTCTCCTATTTCTCTTGTTTTAGGGAAACTTAATGATTTAAATTATTTTTCTGTCAATTTCCATATACAAAAAAAAACAAGTATTCAAGATGTGTTTATTTGTTTCTTTTGAACAAGCATATCTGCAACAGCTCAGCTAGATCAGGTCACACCTTTTAGAAGTACTTGCTTTTCCTTTTGGGCTAAATGCTGGAATAAATGTGTTCAGTATCTATTAGACTCGATCTTGAACAACTGATTTAAATGAGTGGCAGAAGAACAGTGCTAAGTGACTCTAGTAACAATAACAACTTTCTTGCAGATTAGCACACCAATTACCTCCTGACCCTCTCTACAGAAATTTATAAACACTCATTCTAAGAAACTTCTTATATTTAAAATTCAAATGCTTAAATTAAAACAAACAAAAACAAACAACAAAACAAACTCTTTGCCACTTTAAAAAATACACAAATGAAAAACAAATTGTCAGAAGATTGCATGAGAGTAAACAGCTTTTCAGAATTGTAGAAGCTCCACTTTCCTGCAACATATTTTACTGAGGAGGCTAACTGATGGTCAAATGTATTAGTTGAATCATACAAACAAGGCAAATATTTAGATGTGGACTAGCTTTTAGAAACTTCATTTTAATAAAGAACCTGCTGAATTTATTCTTAGGTACAAGCAATCTCCCTTCTCTCCCCCAAATCCAGTTCTATTAGTGGAATTCACTTCCATTGAATACTGTCTGAATTAAGCACAAATACACCTCAGTGTAAACATTAAAGGAAACTCAACTGGATGTGTTTCAGGTAGAAAAAGATCTGTACACCATCTTATTCTTGACACACGTTTTCAAAACTATTTAAAAAATATAAACTAGAAAGATGTAAAAGGCCATTTTTGCAATTATTCTCTGATTTCAAAATTATTATATAAAGATAAGTATATTTTTAATTAAAACAAAGAGGATTTGACCCATTTTTATACTTAAGTATATGAATCTGCTTTTAGCTATTTTTTACAGTGAATACTTGCATGTTTATCTCAGACTAAATTTGTCATCACCCAACATTTAGACTCGATTGGAAATATCATGAAAATGCATCACAGAGCAAATAAACCTTTTTTTTGAAAAAATTCAAAAATATTTATTATTAATTTGAAAGCTATCTGTCTCAGCTGTGATTCATTACCTGCATATACACTCTCTTCAGGGTACTAATAGCTATATGCAGATATTCCAAATGACTTCATAAACACAAGAGCACGACTGTTAAGCAGTGATTAATTTCTGCAAGATCATATGAGATCCTGTAATTCTTTAATGGTGCCAAAGTGATGTATAGCATGAGCACATATATACTTCGACTCAGCAAAATGTCCATGGGAGTTATCAAAGATGTATCTCCTTGGTGAGATCCATAGGGGTATAAATCACTTTGAAAAACAATGTATAGGCAAGAAAGTTGCACGTACAAGTGCTTTGCTGGAAAAAAGAATAGTTATTTTCTCTTAAAGATATAGCAGTTCTTATTGTAATACTTAAGTGTAAGATATACAAAGACATTTTGTCTTTTCACAAAAGCCCTAAAAACTATCAAAGGACAGATTTTTCTTTCTTTTCTTTTGTCTCAAAATCTACATTGTCTTTTCTGTTTTCCATGACTCTTGATGTGTCATAAAATAGGATAATTTTCAACAAATTTTCAACAGTCAGACTTAGAACTGTTTGCATCAAGAACAATAAGTGAGGTGAAATTATCTGGAAAAACAAAGAATGTCTCCATATCAATGAAAATTGATTATACTATACATTTATGCCCCAAACCCCTAAGCCCCAGCCATCCCATTGCCTTCAACTTTAAGCTGTTCTTTTAAGAAAGTCATAATACAACAGTATAACAGCAGTAAAGGGAGTAGCATTAGCTAGTTGAGTTGCAAAATTGCACACTCCAATTCATATTTTGCATTAACATTAGTCTTCCACTATGAAAGAACAAAACCATTGCAGTGGAACATTTTGACAGATATAATCTTGATTTCTCTAAAAACAAATCACTCAATTCAGTACCAGTGTCTAAGTAGCAGGAGGATACTGTTGTCCATAGCTGCACTCCTCAATACATTGCACTACAGGAGTTAATTCACATTATTTTACTGAATATTATGCTTTTTAAAATCTGTCTCATAAGGCATCCTATAACACTTCTTGTTCCTCATCGATAAATAACAAATTTGCCGTTTACTTGCATAGGACTAAGTTTTAATGTGTGAAATTAAAAATTAAATCTATCTCTTCTGTACTGTGCGTGAACATCCTGGTGTTTGTAATCTCAAATAACAGAAAAAAATTATATAAATGAGAATGAATAGGTAGAGTGGAAAGTATCTTATCTGTCAAGTGTCCTGCACATATACTACTATAAAATGCAACAGTGTAAGTATCATGATTGTTACTAGTAATTATTTTGTGCTTTCTAGATTCATTTAGATGTTCTGCCTCCACTTGCACTTGCTGACCTGAAATGGTGTTGAACAGGGTTTTTGTCCCTCATCCGAACCTTAACAACTGCATATGGTGTTATTATTTGCTCAATGGCCTTAAGTTAAACAGCTTAGTTTTCCCTATTCACTTACAGGTTGTATTCTTGACCTGTAACACTAACATTGCACCTAGTATAAGCTCATGCTTAAGGAGAACAGAATAGATATGATGCACTCAGACGAGCTTACTTGTGCTCTGCATGTTGGGAAAAGGGCAGATAGCAGGTAGTATCTATGTTGTTGTGAGAAATAACTATTATTTTTCCAAAGTATTTTGCACAGAATCATTGGATAGGGAACACAAGTTGGAATGCAGAACAACTAAAATTTCTAGCTGAACTTCAAAGGACAATGTAGAAAAGCAGAGGTGAAATAGGTAAGACCATATTTTGAATTGAATATATGAGATTGAATCATACTTTTTTACGTGATTATACTAACTACTATACTATCAGACTACAGAGCAAATATGATTATCAAAAGAACTGCTACCTGCCTGTTTTCCAGAACAATCTTCTTCATCAAACAAAATAGAAATAGATTTTTCTGTTGTCTTACAATCAAATTAGTTTAGTGTTAATGAATATTGATTTATTGGTATTGTACAGTATGGTCCATGACAACATTTCACATTTATTCTATGGTCAAGAGAGAGTCAATGGTTTGATTTTCACTGCTTGCTCTTTGCTTCCCAATTCTAATTTGAATCAGATCAGAATGGAACTCTCTCTAATGGTTTGGTCTGTGGAAATCTTAAAGTCAATTCTGTTACGTAGAAGAAGTTCTGAACCATTTTGCAGAGCTTTCTTGCAAGTTTGATGTGTTAGAAAGAACCTGCAGTGCCATGTCATTGGCCTGTAATGGGGTGCCAGGGTAATCTTGAGGTTATAGATATTCTCCTGCCTTTACCTACAACTTCCTTTTTGCAACCAGAAGCAAGTGGCCATGCAGAGAACACCATGTGTATATAGTTTTTAAGGACTGAAACCAGTCTGTAATTCTGTTGTGTTGTGTTATGCAAGGTTTCCCTTCTGTTCTAATGAAATATATTGTTCCAGGTCTCTGCTCTATCTTTTCTAGCTCGTTTATGTTATCTAATTCTTCCTGACCAGGTCAATGCACAGGATCAGGGAGGTCATCATATTCACATTAATATTCCTTGACTTGAATATCAAACAGGGTTGCTAGAAGTGAGCTAATTCCATGTTTGCACAACTTCAAGTCATCACTTAGTTTTTCAGTGTGACCCCAGTACTTTGCAATGAAGCCTTATTGCAGTTCTTGTAAAATAAAACGCAACTGGTTTTGTGTGGTGTGAAATAGCTCACACAAACACACTTATATATTGGTTGCTTTTCTTGAGAGACAGTATAAAATAATAAAGATAAGAGAAATAAAAAAAGAATAAAATTGTTTTGACTTTTTCATCCTGTTCTGAAAGAGATTAGAAACTCCACGGCCTTCCATGTTACAAATGCTATTAATTTTGAATAATTTTTTATGGCTTAACTTTGGCATGTTTTATATTATTATACTAGAAAAAAACAAGATGAATAAGAGCAAGCAGCAGAAGTTAGTGTTTATAATTGAGAAAATGTTCACTCTGAGGCTGATTGTGCCATTCGAACTGGGGTTTTTGCATTGTGATGCAATCTTAATTTCATAACTTTGTATGACTTTTTTTTCTCTGACAAGAGAAAACTTTTCCTAAAACTTTTTGTTCATCAGTATAAATCAATTTTTTGTTTTAAAGAACATGGGTAATACCACAACTTCACTTGTTGCAAAATCTGGGAGATGTTATGTGCAATGTACAAGGAACTATGAGAAGAGTGCTAAATGGTGAGACTTAACTACTTTATACGCTGGACTACAAGTTTATCTTTGCAAAAGAGTGCGTGTGTGTGGTTTGCAAGCTCTGAATTTCATGGCTAATGACTAGTTGTTATTAGCATGTAATATGATGGTAATGTAATAGTGATATGTTATATAATTAAATACTCTTGGACTGTACTTGCAGTACACTAGATTATAGCAACATGTAGAACATTGCCTGGCTCTTACCTGGATAAATTCCATGGCATAGAGACAACTGCTTAAACAGAAAAATCTGAGCAAGGAAAGGGAACAGAGGGGTTGGTGACCTTTCATAGAATTTTTCCTGGTTGGAAGAGAGAAGAGCTGTTGACAACTGCTGATTACAAAGGCTAGGATGGAGCTGAAGAGGTGACAGAGGATGGGTGAAGGTGTGCAACAAGTGAGAAAACATGGTTGCTCATAACTGCGAGCATCTTTTCTGTCAGGCCTAAGGGATATCTCAGGACAGGAAAACACATTAGTAAAGAGTTGTTTGTCAATAATGTGATTTTCAGCTCTCAGGGACATTTAACACCTTGTTTCCAAAGCAGAGATTTCAAATTATACCCCTCAACTGCCCTCCTTAAATTCCTTCTACCTGCATGTCTTCTTCACCCACAGCAGTCCTCAAAACAGACATCCCACCAGCTAAATGTCTATCCCATGAGAAGGTCTATCTGTTGTCACTAAAAAAACCTCAATTTGAATCTAGTAACTTTGGACTAGTCTAGACTTACACCACAGGTACTTGGACATATACTATGTTAATATATACATTACATATATATGTAGTCAATATTTGCAGAGTGAATTAAATTAAGCTTGTGAGTCATGCCTTCTTCTGAATTTTACGTGCTATCAATTTCAGTTGCTGCTGGTAAGAAAAAATGTGAGAGGTTTTCTTGCCTTCATGATAACAGATTCCAAACTAATGTTTGCAAATTATAATAATGAGTGTTTATTTTTTTTAAATCACAATGGCATCTTTATTCTAGTTTATTTAAATGTTATTTAATATAATAAAAGAGCAGAACTGTGTTCTAAGTTCCTATACACAAGTTCCATAAATAATGAGTAGGAACAATCAGATGGTTAAAAGTGCAGTATAAGCTAATAGCTGACAAACAGCAGGCTTTGCAATATCATCCTACGTAGACTTAAACCACTCTTGATAGTGGACAAATTTTATTTAGAAAAATCTAAGTCTCTTTGCAGAAAAAAATCTAAAAAAATCTATACGCCCTATATTTATCAAAGAAATTGTAAACTCTGAGTACCTCAAAGAGCTGCATTCTAAATTAAAAAAGAAAGCTAGTCATTCTTGCATGGATGCAGGGTGACCTTAAAAAATATTAATGGGCATATTACTAATCTTCTGTGGCAATGATCTGGAAAATATGTGTATGCAATAATAATTTATGCTAATTTGATTCTAAGTACCCAAGCAACTAGATAAGCCATATATCTAAATATACACAATACCCTAATTACAAACTCTGAGTTGTCTTCACATGATCTGGATTTTTTGTGTTCTTTTTTTGTTTGGTAGGAGGTTTTTTGTTGGTTTGGGTTTTTTTTGTTTTGTTTTGTTCTTTCACATTCTAAAGTAATCTCTAGTAAATTAAATATATTTCATCTTTTAGTCTAAAGAGTGGTTATATGTTAAACCAACTAATAATTAACCCTGGTTAAGTAATTTAAAAGATGTATTTATTTTCTGTTGAAAGCTTTTGTTTTCTTCCTTCTCTTTTGTTTAATAGTCAGTTTCTGCATTTTGAAAATGAAACAACTCAAATAATGACCTGACCACAAAAGGTGTAATAATTAATAGCAGTATGTATCACTAGCAAACTCTACTTTAATACTTTAGTATTTACAATAAAGGGAGGATCAAAATATTTTTTTTCTGTGTATCAGTATTCTCTACCCTTTTACTCCATTAAATCAAGATGATATAAGTCCCAGGAGACAGGAGTGCAAATTTTAAAGGTGTATTGATTTAACCCTCCCTTTGTAAATATTTCATGGTTCCTCAAACTGCAAGTGAATTCATAGAATCATAGAATAACCAGACACAGAACAAAAAATTGTACTTTTCTGTTAGTACACAGAAAGGCCATATGACAGTATTTATTATGTCATTTGAACAATATTGAAACACAGCAGGATATTTTGTCATTGTTATAAATATCAAGGAGGATTGATACACTACTATTTTTCAAGTGAAATATTCATTAAGAAATATTATTTCAAACTGTGACTTTCTTGAAGAAATATAAAGCCATTCTGTAATTACAGTTTCAATACCTTTTTTCTAGCTTCCTTCTCACATTTTATGTAGATTTGTTTGATGAGAAGTTACATCTCTTGATGCTTCACAGATTTCTGTTTTCTTCCAGACAGTTTTCAGTTCTGAAATTTCAACACCTTGATAATTTTCATGACAGATGGGGAGGCGAAAGCTTTTGGGGTGTATTACCCAGTCTATAACAGTTGGTATATATTCTTCTGGCAATTAAAACAAAGAAAAAAAAACCCAAACAAAACTGTGGAATCTGAATAAACAGAGGCCTGGAAGAATACATGGTTTATATGGAGATTACAACTCTTCTCAAAGCCTAACCAAAAAGCATAACCAAAATGTAAAGAACAATATAAGAGTTTCATTCTAATGTGAACTTTTTCTTGATTAGCAAATGTCATGTTTCCAGATACTGACTCCTAAATTGATCTTATAATTGAAGAGTACTTTGCTGAACCACAAATGCTACTTCTTGTAATAGGAACCTGATGTTGACAGTTTCAGTGCCAGTAGTGGTAGAGTAGATCAAAAAGGAGACTTTTTGCTAACATGCAAAAGATTTTGGTAATAAAATATGTATTTTACAGTCTCTTTTTGGGCTAATTCAAAGTGTAAATTTTATGTAGAAATTTCCAATATAATTCATGTTTCCAGTTCTGTGGATTTCAAAAGATCATACATAAATTCAACATAATCTGTTCCTAACCATAACCATACTGATATAATATCAGGCACTTTTTCTTGACCCACATAACAGATGAGGGAAAGGCTGTGGATGTAACTGGACTTCAGTAAAGACTTTGACATAGTTTCTCACAGTATTCTACTTGGGAAACTGGCTTCCACTGGCATAGACAGGCACACCCTCTGCTGGTAAAAAACTGTCTAGATGGCTAGGACCAAGGAGTTGTGGTAATGTTGATAAATCCAGTTGGAGGCCAGACACAACTGGTGTCCCCCAGGGCTTGGTGCTGGGTCCAGTTCTGTTCCATATCTTTATCAATGAATTGGATGAGGGGACTGAATGTACCCTTAGCAAATTCATGGATGACATGAAGCTGGGAGGAAGTGATGATCTGCTTGAGGGTAGGAAGACTCTGCAAAGGGATCTGAATGGGGAGGATTGACAGGTTGAGACCAACAGGATAAGGTTTAACAAGACCAAGTGCAGAGGGTTTTTTTCGCATGGAGATACTGTAGTAGGTAAACCATCAAGACAAGGCAAGTATTACCACTTAAGTTAAAAAAAAATATAAATTTATTTTCAAAAACTTGGATCTGGATTATTCAGGGGTCTGGCAATGGGGTGAGAAGCAACAGCTGATCAGTTCTTCTATAAATACCTTGGGTTAATCTCTAGATCGACGCCTCTTGTTCTTGTGAGAGATTTCAATCTTCCAGATATCTGCTGCAAGTACAATATAGCAGAAAGAAAGCAGTCCAGGAGGCTCCTGGAGTATGTGGAAGACAATTTCCTCACTCAACTGGCGAGTGAACCAACAAGGGAAGGTGTCCTCCTGGACCTGATGTTTGTGAACAGAGAAGGCCTTGTGGGGGATCTGGCAGTAGGAGGACGCCTAGGATTAAGTGATCATGAGATGATAGGGTTTTCAGTTCTAGATGAGATGAAGAGGGTGGTCAGTAAGACAGTTGAACTAAACTTCCAGAGGGCAGACTTTGGACTGTTCAGAAGGCTGGTTGGCGAAGTCCCACGGAAGACAGTACTTAAGGGCAAGGGAGCCCACAAAGGTTGGGAGCTCTTCAAAAAGGAAATCCTAGCAGCTCAGGAGAAAGCCATCCCCATGCTCTTGAAAAAGAACTGGTGGTGGAAAACAACAGCTTGGTTGAGTAGGGAGATCTTGAGAGACATCAAAAAGAAGAGGAATGTCTGTGAGCCTCAGAAGAAGGGAAAGACATCTTGGGTGGACTACAGGAGGGAAGTGAGATCGAGCAGTGAAAAATTATGAGGGCTAAGGCCCAGCTAGAAATCAGGTTGGCAAAGTATGTAAAAGATAACAAAAAGTCTTTCCATAAATGTATTAACAATAAAAGGAGTACTAGGGAGAATATACAATCCGTATTGGATGCAGAAGGAACAATAGTGACAAGGGATGAAGAAAAGGCTGAGGTTCTTAATACCTTCTTTGCCTCAGTCTTTAATTGTAAAGAAAGTTGTTCCCCCTGTGTACAAACCAAGGAGTTAGGGGAGTAGAATGAAGCTCTCATGATCCAAGAGGAGGCAGTTATAGCCTTACTTGCCCAACTAGACACCCACAAGTCTATGGGGCCAGATGGAGTCCACCCAAGGGTATTAAAGGAGTTGGTGGATGTGCTGGCCAAAGCCCTTTCCATCATCTTCCAACAGTCCTGGAAGACTGAGGAAGTTCCACTGGACTGGAGGCTGGCTGATGTTGTGCCCATCTACAAGAAGGGTCGCTGAGAGGATCCAGGGAACTACAGACCTATCAGACTGACCTCAGTGCCAGGGAAAGTCATGGAACAGGTGATCTTGAGTGCAATCGTGAAGCACATGCAAGATCGGGCCCAGTAAACACAGGTTCATGAAAGGTAGGTCTTGCCAAACTAACCAAATCACCTTCTATGACAATGTGACTCGGCTGCTGGATGAGGGAAAGGCTGTGGATGTGGTCTTCCTGGACTTCACTAAAGCCTTTGACACAGTTTCTCATAGCATTTTGGTTAGGAAACTGTCAGCCTCTGGATTGGACAAGTGCACACTCTCCTGGGTAGAAAACTGGTTGTATGGCTGGTCCCAGAGAGTGGTGGTAAATGGTGTTAAGTCCAACTGGAGGCCAGTGACAAGTGGTGTTCCCCAGGGTTCAGTGCTAGGTCCAGTCCTGTTCAATGTCTTCATCAATGACCTAGATGAGGGCATTGAGGGTACCCTTAGCAAGTTTGCAGATGACACTAAGCTGTGTGGAAGTGTTGATCTGCTGGAGGGTAAGGAGGCTCTGCAAAGGGACCTAAACAGGCTGGACTGCTGGGCAGTGTCCAACGGCATGAGGTTTAACACAGCCAAATGCCGGGTCCTGCACTTGGGGCACAACAATTCTATGTCACTATGTCAGACTCGGTGGGTCTCTTCCAACCTGGTGATTATGTGATTCTTTGATTCAGTGCTACAGGCAAGGAGAAGTCTGTCTAGAAAGCTACCTGGAGGAGAAAGACCTGAGGGTGTTGGTTGACAGCCAACTGAACATGAGCCAGCAGTGTGCCCAGGTGACCAAGAAAGCCAATGGTATCCTGATTTGTATCAGAAATGGTGTGACTAGCAGGTCCAGGGAGGTTATTCTCCCTCTGTACTCGGTACTGCTGAGACTGTTCCTTGAATCCTGTGTTCAGTTGTGGGCCTCTCAGCACAAGAAGGATGTTGAGGCTCTGGAGTGAGTCCAAAGAAGAGCAACAAAGTTGGTGAAAGGGCTGGAGAACAGGCCTTATGAGGAACGGCTGAGAGAGCTGGGGTTGTTTAGCCTGGAGAAGAGGAAGCTGAAGGGAGACCTTATTGTTCTGTACAACTACCTGAGGTGAGGTTGTGGAGAGGAGGGTGCTGGCCTCTTCTCCCTAGTGACAGGGGACAGGACAAGAGGGAATGGCCTCAAGGTCCGCCAGGGGAGGTTTAGGCTGAGCATTAGGAGAAAGTTTTTCACAGAAAGGATCATAGGGTACTGTAACAGGCTGCCCAGGGAGGTGATTGATTCACCTTGCCTGGAAGTGTTTAAGGCATGGGTGGATGAGGTACTGAGGGACATATTTTTGATAGGAATGGTTGGACTCAATGATCCTGTGGGTCTCTTCCAACCTGGCGATTCTATGAGTCGATGATTCTATAGTAAGTCCAGGAAAGAAATACCCTGTCCTGGTTAGATTCTGGTATAAAAGCACTAAAACATGATTAAGTTTGAACAGAAGTAGAATGAAATGGTGCATCTCTGGAACACCATTATGCAGACATCCTACTGATTCACAAAGGTGAATTCACATCTTGTGACTTGGTAAGGGACGATTATTTTATTGAGGGTTTTTAAGTCCCCTAGGTAGCAAGGAATCTACTAATGAGATTTAATCAATAATGAGAAAATGTTATTACTTTTTAGTTCATAATTGTTCACAATGTTATTAATTTTTAGTATTAATAAAAATAATACCTAATTTACTAATTGTCAACACTCCAATATTTTGGCCCTTAAAAGTTCATTGGCAAAATGGTTGCCACTTTGGTTATCTCTTCTTTGTTTTTTACAAGAATCAGATTCATTGGTTGTCCACATGACATTCCTCTGCATCCATCTGCCCTGGTTCTTCTTGTACCATTTCAATAACAGAGCAGAAGAGGATGAGCCAGAGCCCACTTTCCTTAGAATGAAGATAATTGAAGGGTACTGGATTTTGAACAGTAATTTATTTGGTATGGGTGTCCAGGATTTGATCCAGGGTCCATACATGACTGGCTTCACGATGGACCCACTGCAGGACAAAGTCAAGCCTACCAGTGAAGCTGGTGGCATTTCAGTGGAAACATAGTTCAAAAAGATCAAAAGATACCAGACAGATAGAAAAGTGTGGAGTCAAAGGAGTGAGAAAGAGCAGAGGGACCAATTAGGTCAGAGGAGGAAATTAAGATGCCATGGCAGAGAATAAAAACTGTACAGTCCATTGAGAAGCCAAGCAGGAGAAGAGGAAAGGTCTGAACCAGAAGAAGCAGTAGAACAAAACTACTGTGTACTGACCATGAATATGTGCTACAAACACTGCTCCCTGCCACATCAAAAGGACTGAGTGTAATATTCATCATAACAAGGATTATTGAGGGAGAGAAAAGGGTCATCTGGAGTAACTGAGGGAAGTTGAACCTTATGAAGTGGGAAGGGGAGGTGTTTTCCCAAGGTATTTTAATCTTTTTTACTTTTTTTGGTTTTTCTTCACAATACCAGACAATTAGTTCTAAAATATATATGTATTTGCTGGCAATAAATTAACATTCCCAAGCCGAACCTGTTTTGCCTGAGGTGGTTATTGGTAAGCAATTTCTCTGTCTTGATCTATGATCTTTTTTATTTCTGATATTCCTAGGCACCATTCTTGCCCAGTGAGGTTGGAGTCTGAGCAAGCAAATGGGTGGGGATTTGGATTCTAGCAGGGAAGGCTACTACAGGTATGAATGGGATCTAGTCTACCACAGGTGCAAAAAATTGGTTGGTTGAAAAGAACAAGTGCCACCTTCTAGAAGTGCCAGTTTAAATGGAAAGGGTTTTTTTAGCAAGTGATACCCAGTGTACACTTGTGTGACTGACTCCTGCAAGGTTACACAGAGTCCAAGGGGACTCTGCAGTCTGTGGGGGAATCAGAAGAAAATAGAGTTGAGGAGGGGAGAAGCACCACTTATTCTATTTGCAGTTGGCACTATTTAACAGTTGCTACTCTATGTTACTGTTAAAGTTAGATTTTAATAATTTAATAATTAATACACTGCACACTGAGACCTAGTATTTTTCCCTAGCATTGATCTTTCATGACTCTTTATGGCCCTACTCACAGATTGTGGTCCTAGTTACATTCTTTAGTGGTTGGTTTTCTCTAAACCTTGTTAATTTCTGCTGGTCCCAGGTGGTTTATATCTTCCCCTTGGCTGACTCACACTGGATTGCACTGATCATGCTGCTACATTGCAGAGTGGAACATGACGGATCCAGGTGCAGTTTCTCATAATGTGACAATTTGAGGCTAGAGATAATAGGTGAAAGCCTGTGTATTTTTTCCTGTCTAACATTCTAAGTAAAAGGGAATGTGATGGACACAACACACTTCTGTTTACAGCAGTGGTAACATTTGCTCAGCCTCAATATGCTTGCAATAACAATAAATGGCCACTCTAGCACTTTCCTGGTTCATTGGAGCAGTTCCAAGTTCTGTGGATTTGGATTAGTCTTGTTATTACTGTTTAGATCTTAATGAATAATGATAAAATACTCATTGGATTTTGATTTTTTTAAAGCTTTTTAAATGATACTTATATATAGATAACTAAGGATATACTACAAGAGAAGTCCATATAAATGGATTGACAGAATGAAGGTATCACTAAAATTGTCCATATGGTTCCTTCCACAGCACATTTTCTGCTGACCTGGCTTTTATTTCTTCTTTAAATATTAACTGATGATTTAGTAGTTTGAAAACACATCCTGGATTTGCCCTAGGCACATATGTAGAGACGTTTTTCTTCTGCTTTTCCTAATACCTTCACTCCATCTCCTCCTTCACTTCCATTTTCCTGTCTTGAGTCTTCAACCCACAACAATCAGGGTGGATAAAGAACATCTGCGAGTGATGCTGGTGCTGTACACCAGTGAAATCAATGAAAGATATTATAAAGTTACTGGAAGCTGTATTTGTATCTAGCCTGCTACCTTATTGCAAAAGATAGTGGGGGACATATTTCACAAACGCTGTAAGAACCAAGAAGTAAGGGACAAGAAACAGAACAGTACTGTTCAACCAGCTTTGTTTTTTGTTAGAGTAGTATGCCTCTCAGCTCCGACCTACATAAAAATAACAACTCTGTTGTAGGGCCCCAGAAGAATTGCAACATGTTTCTGGAAATACTGCAAATAGTTTTTGTAGTGTCATTTCATTTGTAAGTGTGCAAGATGAAAGCAGAACACATGTACCAAATTGGAGAAGTTCTTGCTGACCTCCTCTGTAAGGGTTTTTTCTAGGAATTTTCCAGTGGTTATTGTCAGATTTAACCAGCCTAAGTTAAAAAAGAAAAAAAAAAAGATTGAAGGGAGGAAAAAAGAGTTCTTGCATTTTGCTACTTAAACAATGCCAGTGGATAGCTAGAAAAGAAGAAGGAACCTGACCTGTTGTCCATTGTGTATCAAAGGGGCCTGACATGTATGTTAATAGCTGGATACAACTGAAACTATTTTTCTTCAAACATAGGTTCCTGCAAGACTGGTACTGAAATTATTCAATCATTAGTCAATCAGAATCATCAGGGCAGACTAAAGAGTGAGATACACACAAGCAATGGAATCAAAGTGATAATAATATGTTAATGTTATGATTATTTTTTTTGGTACAGGTAGACTTCAGATGGCAAAAGTGGTTGTGAACTTTGGAAAGTTCAAAGGGAACAAATGAATGCCATGACCAGTTGAAAAGGTGAGTTGGTACAATCCAGTAGTTGGCACTAGAGAACAAATAAAGAGCATTGCAGAGAGTGAGGATATTACTAAACTTAAGGTTGTCAAGAGGCAAATGGAATAACTTGCTGCAAATATCTAACGAATAATTCTTTTGTCTGGAACAACTTTTGTCTCTAAGGCTCCAAAGCCTACATGAGAGCTTGTTCACGACGTGTTCCTATATTCAGTCTCATCTGCTAGTCCTACTTTTAAAAATACATTTGCCTTTACTTTATATGCATGTATTAATGGAAGGTTGTAATACTAATTCTGTGTTCTGTAATAAAAGACAGTTTACTACTATCCTTGGAAATTCAGCTAGTCAAAACATTTGAGAGGCTGTGAATAACCTTTTTTACTTTTGGTCCTCTAAACATGATTTAGTATGTCCCAGAAAACTGGATACAAGAACCCCATGAAAGAAATTGTGAGAGGGAACTGCAGTCAGGACCCTGTAAGGGAACTCAGTAGCTCTATATACTTCTACATAGTCCAGAAAAAAAACCACCAAATTGATGTAGCTTGTTGTATCGATGTAGATTGTATCAATGTAGATTGTTGTATCATCTCTTTCTGCATACATATCTTTCACAGTAAAAAGTTTTATTGAAATGTCTGAGAAAGCAGGCATGTCAACAACTCTGTTTCCATAGACTAGTTTTTGTTTTATACCAAAGATCTTATGCAAATAGACAAATGAATAAATAATGTAGTAGAAATAGAAGGTATGTTTTTCAACTCATTCAGAAAGGCCTATTTGTTCAAATACTTTTCATAAATATTTCAAAAATAGTTCATTGTACATAATACTGGTGAGCTCAATTGCTTTCTTAGTTTGTTTTGCTGTTACTGTGTGTTGTGAGATCTAAAACTGCCTGTACATCTGACATCCTCAAATGTCTCTCACAATTTTCCTTCAGAGAATAATACTTATCATCTTAATTTTGGACAGCTCATGTTTGTCTTCATATTAATTCTGTAACAGGGAAGAAATGGCATAGAAATACTAGTCTGACAGTTTTTGGGACCTTGAGTGCCTGAAGCATGAGAGCAGCAGTACTGTAATGAAAATAGACATTCACTACTTTTAAGGTTTTACTATTGACAAGCAATTCAAGAGTTTTATATTTTCTCCCCACCACCTTGCTTCATGCTACTAAGCCTTTAGCAAACCTACCCTTAATTTGAGATTAGCAGTATAGACTTTTGTGATGCATTTGAAGAAAACTCCAAAGTGTATAAAATACAAGTGTAAGAGATGCATTTTTTTGTTGCTATTGCCTGCTGTACAAGCCAGATTGTCCACTGTGTTGCCTTCTGGGAATCACTGATGGGACATATTCAGGGTTTTGTAGAGCCTCAGAGCAGATTTATCAGTGTCAGTACAAATATTTTTGTTTAGGACAAGACTCCTATAGTGATGCTCTGGCTTCATTAGTGTTGTGGGTTACAGAAGACTCTCAAAGATACACTTACACACAATGAAATCTCAAATAGATTTTCTGTAACCTAGCATCTTGATCATTAAATTAATTAAGCTATCATGTTATTAATTTTTTGCTAATGTAAAGTCAACTGAAAAAGATATAAGTTCTGCTATACAGATATACTGCACTGCTGTTCCTTGGTGGATAGTCCTAATAATGTTTTCACCTGCTTTGTCAGTGACTATTTGTTCACCTGATGCAGTTATACCACTTTGTAGTACTCAATGGTTACCAAATCACTTATCAACTTAGACATATTTAGCGCATAAACTATTCACCAACACCTAAATCCAGAACCATCATTATATAAATACTTAAGTGAACTTGGAAACATATCTTTCAATATACATAAGTGAATGGCAAAGCATAACAGGTAAAATTATAAGCTTTCATATTGTTTAGGCAAGATTTACTATTTGAAAGAACCCATGATAACTGGATTTCAAAAACTGAATTAATTCTTTAGCCTAGAGAGTAGTCTCTAATTTTAGCTAATAACCACACCACTGATTAATTTTTTAATTTGTCTACAGTTTTATCCCACTATTCTTTGTTATTCTGATGACCACAAAGTGCGTTTGTGAGAGAAAAGTATAAGATATAAACTAAAATATGTAAAAAATGATATGTCACTTTTTACTGCACTGATAAATATATGATAGATTCCTTTAAATTATGTCAAAAGTAAACTAACATTATTTCCAGTGTATTTATAACAAAGTTATCGACTTCTGTGAAGAAAAAAAGAAATCACTATTAGAATAGGAGTATGTTAGTGGTAAGGTAACAAACAAATCATAATACAGTTCAAATCTGCTCAGAATTTTTATTACTATTTTCACATACCCAGCATGCATATCTGCTGCAGTAATTAAATTTACACCTTTAATATCATAGGTTATACAATTCTTTACCAGTATAACAGGAGGTGTATCGTAATTTTTTCAACAGTAAATCATGCAGTACAACACATGTAGCTGGAAAAGTGCAAGGTTATGTACCATACTCAACTCTGATGAACAGGCTCAGGTCCCTCTGTCTCTCCACAGAGGCAGGTGCTCCAACCCCTGATCATCACATCTGTTCTGTGCTGGTCTTGATGTAGAAATGGATGCTAAAAATTGTGTAGATGGAGAACACAACTGCCTCTAATGTTTACAGCCTCACTAAGGCATCCTTGGGCAATCTTTGTTTTAAAATAACAAATGAAAGAAGGAATGTAAAATGTAAATATTTCTGTGTACAATTATTCTGCAATCATTCTCATGATGGCTTAAAGACTTTCTAGCAAAAATGGAGAAAACATATGATAATGATTCTGTGAAGATTTGTGTATGCATATGTATTTTCTATGTTTCCATTTCTAACAGCCTTTTAAATCCATACCCTCTGGATGCATGAAAGCAATCACATACAAAGCCATCAAAAAGCCAATGAACAGTCTAGGTCGGATAAGCTGGTTGTTTTTACCTCAAATCCTGAGTGGATATATTTGATTTTGCAAATCATCTTAATGATTTGCAGTTTAGAAGGCTGGTTGGCAAAGTCTCCTGGGAGACAGTACTTGAGGGCAAGGGAGCCCATGAGGGCTGGGAGCTCTTCAAAAAGGAGATCCTAGCAGCTCAGGAAAAAGCCATCCCCATGTTCCAGGAAAAAAGGCCGACAGGGGAAAAAACCAGCTTGGTTGACCAGAGAAATCTTGAGTGAAATTAGGAAAAAAAGGAATATTTATAAGCTCTGGAAGGGGGGACAGGCCTCTTGGGGGGACTACAGGAGGGAAGTGAGGCTATGTAGGGAAAAAATCAGAGAGGCTAAGGCTCAACTAGAGATCAGATTAGCTAAGTCTGTAAAAGATAACAAAAAATCTTTCTATAAATATATAAACAGTAAAAGGAGGACAAGGGAGACCATACAGTCCCTTTTGGACACAGAGTGAACAACAGTGACAGGGGATGAGGAGAAGGCTAAGGTACTTAATGCCTTCTTTGCCTCAGTCTTTAATTGTAAAGAAAGTTGTTCTCTCTGTGTAGATACCCCAGAAGTAGAGGAGCAATGCGAGGCTCCCATGGTCCAAGAGGAGGTGGTCAGAGCCTTGCTTCGCCAACTGGACACCTATAAGTCTATGAGGCCAGATGGGATACATCCTAGGGTATTGAAGGAGCAGTCCTGGAAGACTGGGGAGGTACCTCTGGACTGGAGACTGGCTGATGTAGTTCCCATTTACAAGAAGGGTCACAGGGAGGATCCGGGGAACTACAGGCCAGTCAGTCTGACCTCAGTGCCAGGGAAAGTCATGGAACAGGTGATCTTCAGTGCGATCATGAAGCACATACAAGAGAACCGAGTGATCAGGCACTGTCAACATGGGTTTACCAAAGGCAGGTCCTGCCAAACTAACCTGATTGCCTTCTATGACAAAGTCACTCGGCTGTTGGATGAGGGAAAGGCTATGGATCTGGTCTTTCTGGACTTCAGTAAAGCCTTTGACACAGTTTCTCACAGCATTCTGCTATGGAAACTGTCAGCCTCTGGCCTGGATAGGTGCACACTCTCCTGGGTAGAAAATTGGTTGGATGGCTGGTCCCAGAGAGTGGTGGTAAATGATGTTAAATCCAGCTGGAGGCCAGTGACAAGTGGTGTTCCTCAGGGCTCAGTGCTAGGTCTAGTCCTGTTCAATGTCTTCATCAATGACCTAGATGAGGGCATTGAGGGTACCCTTAGCAAGTTTGCAGATGACACTAAGCTGTGTGCAAGTGTCGATCTGCTGGAGGGTAGGGAGGCTCTGCAAAGGAACCTAAACAGGCTGGACCGCTGGGCAGTGTCCAACGGCATGAGGTTTAACAAGGCCAAATGTCGGGTCCTGCACTTAGGGCACAACAACCCTATGCAGAACTACAGACTGGGAGAAGCCTGGCTGGAAAACTACCAGGAGGAGAGGGACCTGGGGGTGTTGGTCGACAGCCGACTGAACATGAGTCAGCAGTGTGCCCAGGTGGCCAAGAAGGCCAATGGCGTCCTGGCTTGTATCAGAAACGGTGTGACCAGCAGGTCCAGGGAGGTTATTCTCCCTCTGTATCCAGCACTGGTGAGGCTGCTCCTTGAATACTGTGTCTAGTTCTGGGCCCCTCAGCACAAGAAGGATGTTGAGGCTCTGGAGTGAGTCCAGAGAAGAGCAACGAAGCTGGTGAAGGGGTTGGAGAACAGACCCAATGAGGAGCGGCTGAGAGAGCTGGGGTTGTTTAGCCTGGAGAAGAGGAGGCTGAGAGGAGACCTCATTACTCTCTACAAGTACCTGAAAGGTGGTTGTGGAGAGGAGGGAGCTGGTCTCTTCTCCCAAGTGACAGGGGACAGGACGAGAGGGAATGGCCTCAAGCTCCACCAGGGGAGATTTAGGCTGGAGATTAGGAAGAAGTTTTTCACACAGAGAGTGATTGGGCATTGGAATATTCTGCCCAGGGAGGTGGTGGATTCCCCTTCCCTGGAGGTGTTTAAGGGACGGGTGGATGAGGTCTTGAGGGACTTGGTTTAGTGTTAGATAGGAATGGTTGGACTAGAAGATCCAATGGGTCCCTTCCAACCTGGTTGTTCTATGATTCTATGATTCTATGATCATTTTCAACCTTATTTGGTAACAGCTATTTAAGGTCAGGATGTGCTTAAAGCCTGACACATTGTCTCTTAAAAATAAACGTTACTTCAGGCAGACCTTCAGCCACAATACCAAGGATAAATCTTTCCTTTAAACTCTTCACATATTCTTTACTGAAGTCTTTATGCCATAATTGCTCTTAAAATAGTTTTTCAATTTTTTTTGTGAAAATTCAGAAATTTAAAATATAAAAACCTTAAAATAGCTCTTCAGTGAGACGAAGATAAGGGGAGAGATGAATCCAGTCAATAAAAAGAAGTTTTCATTGAATAACAGTTACCTTTGGCTGCTTCTTCTTCCTTTAAGATGAGTTTAAATCAAAGCTTCAAATAATGTGTTCAATGGACTGATTAAAAAACTCTATCAAATTTCAGAAAGAAAAGATAAATCCAAGTCCAACTCTACATTTCTCTTCAATTTTGAACTTTAGAATTTAGACCTTAAAAAAGGAAAGGTCAAAATATAACTCTAAAACCAGGAAGAATTGTTTATTCATCTACTAAAGAGTTATCAAAACCCTACAGAAACACATTCGTGTATATTATCTTTAAGCTTTTAAATATTTTTTTTCTACTCTAAGATTTTTTTGTTGTTATTATAACAGTGATCCACACAAAAATTAAATACTTATAAAGGTGAAAAATATTAAGTCCTATGCAAAAATGCTCCCACAAGTGATGTAGAAACAAATTGCCAGAGTTTTTGCTAAGTGTTTTTGGAAGCACTGAGAAGAAAACACTATTTAAACTGCTGTTAGAATGTTTTAGTATTTTATATTAGTCATCAAATTTACTTTTTTTAACATATAATGCTCCTCTTTGTGAGTGACAAGTAATATCTATTTACTACAAAAATTAATCAATTCCAGTGAAAGTATTATGGAAGCATCCGTATAAATAGATAACGTTATTGATGCTTTTGGAAGAATGTGCAAGCAAATTTCTTTAACTGCTTCTGTAGTGAATGCCTATTAATGCAGAACCCCTCAACTATGTTGTGGAAAAAAAGCTGTTAAGGTTAGAGATTTAATCACTCATTAAGAAATTCAGGCAACACATTGACTGTCTCCTGTGTCTGTTAGGTTGTCAAGAGCTGGGCTCTGGTAGTAGTCTGCTCTACTTCTATTTCTTCTACAACTTCCAGTGGATACTGCAAACAAGTAGGATGTCTTATTTTCTGTACTGTCTTAAGGTATCCTTAAGGTAAAAGTATTTTCTTTGAATTAGTGGTGCTGATGTAGCTACAATGATCTAGAGTATAATACAGATAAGATTTTAGGAAGAAGCAGGCATTTCTTCTAATGAATCAGTTATCATGCTAACTAATGCTTTACTTTCTGATATCTGTTGGTCTGTTACAAGATACTATCAGTCCCAGCAAACACTGTCCCTCTGTGTACTGACAATAGATAGAATAAAAAAAAAATTTAGGTCTTACCTACCCACAGACTGCTATTGGTAGGGCTTGTGCTGACAGATGTAGGGAAAGAGAGGGTCATAAGGAAAAATTGTAATGTCAAAATAATGCAGATAGAAATTGAAAATTCACAATGCAAAACAGTTTTGCCTTACAGTAAAACTTTTGTGACTAGTCTTATGAAGAAAAAATCGTATGCAAAGTTCTGTCGTAAGCATTGATTTTCCTAGAACCAGTAATAAATATCTTCAAAAATATCTCTGTATGAAGTGGTTTTTGAAGCATGTTTATGCATACATATATCTCTGATTCAAATTGCTTCTAACATTGCATTGAAAATTAAAATATTTTTTCAGGATGTTAGTGAATCTATTTGGGAATAAAAATACATTCCATCATATTACATGTGTTTGTGCATTTGTGAGTGCAACAGGGACTGTCATAATTCCCTAATTTAAACCAGGTGTCTGGATGCTGTAAAAACTTAGGAAGAAAATAAACTTTAATTTGGCATATTTACAAACTTGAAAGGAAACTTTTCTAAAATTCCTTGATCCAGATGTTACCTATCCTTTACAGTCTATACACTTAGTAACACTTTATATGACCATGCGAGTAAAACAAAGTTTATAGAAATATTTCCAATTTATGAATAAGTATTTGAAAGTTGTGAAAGGCTGAATTGATTTTAATTACTTTCTGCTTGATATAGTAGACCAATGTCTGTTTTATGAATGCCATACTGGAGGATCATTCTCCACAAAACAGTGATTTTGAAAGTGTCTCTGCTACACATGTATGACTAAACCCACATTCTTCTATTTAACTTGACAGCATAGTTTTCAAGTTCTTTTTGACTACAGGAAATTTTGGTGTGGATATGAGGCATTTGGTAATCAGAAGGTTTTCACCTGAAAAGTTTTATTCTTAACCTTTCTGAAGAGGAATAAATAGAACTGAAACAGGATTTAATTAAAATAATGAAGGAAATGCTATGATTTTTACAGCAGCTAAGGAGATGCCCATGGAAGTGTTTGCAATGGAAAGAAGTTGTGAGGGATTTCATAAGAAGTGTTTGTCTTCCTTGTATTACCTTTCTTAATAATTGGTCTCAGGTAAAACAAAGACCCTAGAATAAAATTTGTATGACTCTGTTCCTCTTTCCAAATAAGGATCTTTTTTTACTGAAAGGGAATACACAGTGATCTGTCATATGAAAAAAATCTGAATCCAAAGCTAACTTATTTTGCAGGTGGAAGTAGGATTGAATTAGGATGCAAGTGAAGCTCTACTAAGTCCTAAAGGCACATTTGGAACTTCAGGGACTTCGACTAGTGCTATAATAAAGAGAGAGAACTGTGGAAGGTGGAGTATGAGAAATCTGGTTTTATCAGGCTCTGGAATTCAGTAGTGAAGCTATGATAGAAGAAATACTTCTATCTTTTGCTTATATCCCAAAAAAGTAAATAACAGAAATATCAGACTCATTTATCTCTTATTGGAATAAACCAACCTATTGGTGTTTCTGGTGTTTATTCTCCATTGATGGAAAAGTTCTGATCTATTATAACTTCTTATATATTAGGACATACATGTATGTATGTATTTATATGTGTATATACAAATATTAACATATGGCTTTTCCAGACTCTAATGTGTGCCTTTGCAAAAAGAACTGTAAAATTAAAAACTTATAGTAGAGCACAGCAGTGATCTGTAACATTTTTCATCTTATCCTCAGGCTAGAAAAATGTATAGACCACTTCCTTCAGGAGTCTGTTCCAGTTACCAACCATCCTCTCAATGAAAAAGTTTTTCCAAATATCCAACCTGAACTTCCCCTGATGCAACTTCATTCCATTGCCTCATGTCCTATCACAGGTCACCAGAGAGAAGAGGTTAGCACCTTCCCTGCTCTTGCTCCACTTGAGGAAGTGGTAGGCAGTGATGAGGTCATCCCTCATCCTTCATTTCTCCAAGCTGAGCAAGTATAGGGCCATCCATGCTTTTAATAAGTCTTGCCCTCCAAGGACTTCCACCATCTTAATCTGATCATCTCCTCTGGATGCACTTTAATATTGTAATGTCCTTCTTATATTGAGGCATCCAAAGCTGCACACAGTGCTCCAGGTGGGTCTGCATCAGTGTGGTGCAGAGTGGGACAATCACCTCTCTTGAGCAGCTAGCGATGCAGTGCTTCATGCACCCCAGAAAAACCTTGCTCCATCCTAGGTGAATAATCTTGCACTTACATTTGTTAAATTTCATGACTGATGACTACTCTGCTCTCTAGTCTATCGAGACTTCTCTGGCTTCTTGGCATTTGAGGGAGTCCACAGCTCCACCCAGTTTGCTATTGTCAGCAACCTTACTTAATGTATATTTTATTCGTATGTCTAGATAATTTATAAAAGTATTAAGGAACACTGGCTACTAAAATGAACCCTGGCATAACCCAGTAGTGACTGGCCATCAGTTTGATGCAAGCTCATTCGCTACTAAGGGATACTACTGTTTGCAAAAGAATAATTTTACTCTGTAAAAAAATATAATACTGCTTAAATTGCTCAGTATACTATGGGTTTGAAACACGGTAAATCTGGCACACCTGGCTAATATATCAAAGCAAACAGGTCATAAAGAAGTTGCTTTTCTGCAATCCGTATAGCTTAAAAGACCCAGATATTGTCAGATATATCCGAAGAAATTCTATAGAAGTGTATTACAAAATCCCATTTGTTTTTCTGTCTTCTCTCTTGTACTTCCAAAAGGTATGTTTTGCCTTTCAGGTATCAGTTTGCACAGGAAAGAGTTGCAATCCTCTTTATACATAAGCACTCCTTCAGTAGTTCTCTGTGTGACAAAAACATTTCATTTTGGATTCTCAGTGTTTTCACAGAAGGGAGGTTTTAGGTATATATATGTGAAACTTTTATGAGTGTAACTGTAATGGAACAGATTTTATATGTGACAGTGCATTTCTGTGTTCACATCAATTGATCTTTCTTAACAAGAAGATAATGAAGAGGAAGATTTTATACTACATGTGTGTGGAAGTATTATATTTTACCTGCCTAAGTTCCACTACAGCAATTTAGGCCTTTAGATGATTCATCTAAACTATTGGAATCATCAGGAATTTATATCAAAGCATTCATATTATAAAAGGGTAACATCAATAAAATGATGGTTTATGAATTTTGTAGCACTTTCCAAAAGTAATCTGATATTGCCTTTATATCTCTTTTTTCATATTTGTTACTTACTCTGTAACTTCAACTTCACAATAAGCTTTTCCCTTAGATTATAATCCTGTTTCTTCTTTTTTATTCTTTTCTTTTTCATATCTATCTGCATTTTTAATTTGAAGTTTTCTTTGATTTAATAAAAAAATTGCATTACTAGTTACTAAATAACATTTTTTACTCAAACTAATGATTTATTTTTGTTATATTTCATTTGAGAATCCTTGTTTTTTTAGTTTTAATTTAATAGAAATATATATTGTAGACCATGGAACTACCAGTTAATGAGATACAATAAAGCACATGTATATAACATTGCTTGCTATGTAACTAGTGTATATCAGAAAAAAAATTTAATTGATGTTCTCTAATTAGATTCCTTAATTATTTTTAAAAAATAAATTAGAAAAAAGTAAGGAATTTAAAAGTAAAATTCTGCTCTGATTTTTAATCAATTCTAGAAAAGACAAGTCAGAAAAATAATAGGAATGTGAGGCCATGCAGAAAATTTGTGAGATTTTTTTATGTGAAACAAATACGTAAAATGTAAAAGTTTAAAATTACTCTAACAGAAACAAAACTAGGTTCTTTGTCAGTTTCATACAGACACTGTTGATATTCATGCATCTGGTTGATTCACCTTCCCTGGAGGTGTTTAAGGCATGGATGGATGAGGTCTTGAGGGACTTGGTTTAGTGTTTGATAGGAATGGTTGGACTAGAAGATCCGATGGGTCCCTTCCAACCTGGTTGTTCTATGATTCTAGGATTCTATGTCCATGAAGAAAAGAACAGGGATTTTTAAAAAACACTTATTCTGCTATTTTACATTCTTTCCTCCTGTGTATTCTCCATATTCTGAAGAAACTAGGGTCAGAGACCCTCGTTCCTTTCAGATGAGCTTTTTATGTTATTGGCAAATCAGAAAATGTTCAATCACAAGGCAGTTATAAAGATCTTTTTCATGTTTAGTAACAGCAGAATGCTAACAGGAGAGCTAAGAAGACTGGAGGGCAGGAAGGAGGAAGAAGGAAAAAAGCACCAGGAAAAAAAGGGGGAAAAGCTCCATTGATTAGTTGACAGAGAGCTAGCAGCTGTTGCAGTAAAACACGGTTCTTTTGCACTAAATCACTCTGTAGCCCAGATGAAAAAAAATCAAAAGGAACACCTTCATAAGCATGAAGCTTACTGCATGGAATTAAATCAAGTGTGTTGTTAAGCTTAAGCACTCCAATTGCCATACACATCCCATTCAGAAATTCTTAACCCTTTTGAAGAAGGCAACAATTATCTCTCCCATTTAAAAACAGATTATATTGTCACATCTTCATTTATAATTTAGGTACCATGTGCATCTTGATCGTACAGAATTTTCTTCCTGTGGATTAGGCTCACCTACAATTATGACTTGTATCTCTCAAGTGAGTGACTAGGTTAAGTGTATTTCCTTTTGTGGAAGACAGCACAGGAAAAAAGACTAATTGTGCTATCAGTCTTTCACAGTGCTTGCTGAGAATTCCTAAAGGACTAAAATATGCTTTAAGTTTTTATTGTAGCTCAAACAATGCAGTGTGTTGGAAACGTAAAAAAAACCCATCAGTTGCTGTATTGTTTCCAAAGGTAAACCAAAACACTTCTTTTGCATGGTAATAGATTGCTTTGACATCCCTCTGTATAATTAACTCAAATTTCATGTTCTTTTTTTTTTTTTTTAATTGACCTAACAGAGGTTAAAATAGATTCCAGAATTATGTTGTCAAGTTCATTCACATGAGACAGTAAATCAGAGGCAGGGCTCTACTTTACAGTTCACTGAAGGGAATGGGCTTCACCAGCAGTTGTCTTTGCATGCCAACAACAGTGTGCACAGTCATACTCTCACTGTGCAAAGAAATTAGATTTTTCTACAGTACTATTATTACTGTACCAGTAAATTATATTATACATTTACTAGGAACTTGTTCCATGTTAAATTAATATTGCATCTTAGAAACTTTTTTTTTTTTTCTTGACAGCCTTAGCAAATACATTTTGTGGCAGCCCATTGTATTTCTGTCATATCTGGTGAACAGGACAGCTCCTTTTCATGACTCTTACCTCATCTAAATACTTCTGCCCTATGGGCTTTTACTTTCCCAATTTCTTCCACACTAACAGCCCGTAAACATGCTCCTATTGACGTGTACTTGGATCCTTTCAGAAAGATACAACCACTCTTTTTACTTATTTATTTTGTTGTCTATAAGACAGCGCACATTTCTGGTCCAGGGTTTATGTTATCCCTCAGTGTCAGTGGAAATTGACATTTCACCACTGCACAGGTTAACCTAGTGTTAATTGAAGCATGAGGGTGCACTTATCCTTTGTGTTCTCATTGATTTCATGCTATTATAAAATCAGGCAATAAAAAAATATGAATGCATATTTAAATTGAAATGTCATACTACTTGATGTGAATGCAAATATTAAAGTACCTACATGGCCCTACTTATATTTGGATTCAAGAGGCCTGTAAGAACTTTTGTGATTTAATCACCTAGCTAATAATGAAATTTAAAATACAGCATGTACAACAGATGCTATAACTTAACATGCAATAGGATGTGCCCATGATTCTTCCTCACTGGATTGATAGTAAGGCAGTACTCAAAGAGTACTCAAGCTTTGTGGTCTCACAGTAATTTTCTGATGTCCATTATTTTGAATCGTATTTTCTTAGTCATTTATATATGTTCTGAGAATTATCAGGATATTGTTCTTCTTGGCAATCTCCATGTGTAAAAATGGAGATATTCTTCATCAAAGAGCTAACAGTTTTAGTATAATAGCTGATTAGACAAGACATTCATCTGAAATCCATGTCACTAAAGGAGACCTTGAAACACTAATGTCTGCCATATGTAGAATAAGAGAGCCACATACTTGGCCGAAGCTCTGTTGAATCCCTTAAAATTATCAGAGAACCAAAAAATTGTTAACAAAGTAAAAGGATATAAGTGTTCATATTGTAATGTCAGTGCTAGTTAGGTAATCTGTCTGGAGTTATAGCTCAGAATGGAGTTCAAGTGGGGACACATTCAGAGCTGTAAAGGCAAATATGGGCAAATACTAGTCCAGTTACCAGTCAGTGGACTAAGAAGCAGATACAATGCAGACTGTGTTAGAAAACGTCCCTTCATACTTCAAATATTTTTGCATTGTATTCAGGACTGATTCAAAATCAGCACCACTGAATTTGATCAGATGTAGTTCATTTGTTATGGATTTCTTGTCAAGTTAGACAGAACTAAGAAGCTCAAAATTCTGCAAAGTTTCAGTAAAGAAAAAATACATAGGAAGACAAGGACAGAGGAAAGAAGAATATTCTTGATTTTGCATCAAGTGTAAAACACCTCACGCAGTTGTCAGAGACAAACAAACGACTACAATGTTGTGAAGGAAACATTAAATGCTGGCTGGAAAGTAATTTCAATAGAAAGGTGGCTTTTATCTGTCTAGCAGAAAACCTGCTATCATAACAAATACTTCCTGGTCTGTACCATATCTAAGCAGAAGACTTTAACAAGAAGACTGTATATTCTCCTCTGTTCTTTTACTGTAATCATGACTTTCCTTCTTTCCTTCTCTTGTGATTCTAGAGCCTGTAGAGATACTAAGAGAGCATGAAGTTATTTGAAATGACGTGATTTTGGCAAACAGTGCATCTTAAAATTGAGTTATGGGTCATATGATGTGACTGTTGAGTGCCATTGCTTCTACTGGAACAGCTTTCTGTAGAAAAAAACTTTTTTGCAATAATCAGATCTCTGTGCAGGGTATATTTTACCGTACAATGTTAAAGTCCTGCTCACTTTTAATATTTTCTAGCATCAGACTCTTAGACTGAACTAGGAGATATTTCAAGTGCCATTAGGAAGAAAACATGTAAGGTTGGATCACAGTCCAGAAAAAAGCTGTAAACTGAGTTGTTTTCTTTCTCCTGCTAATATTAATCATAAAACCTTAGGCAAATCGTTTTGCTTCTCTGTTCCAGTTTTATTCTGGAGGTTGGCTGATGTTGCGCCCATCTACAAGAAGGGTCACAGAGAGGATCCAGGGAACTACAGGCCTGTCAGTCTGACCTCAGTGCCAGGGAAAGTCATGGAACAGATGTTCAAATGTCTTTATCACTAACCTGGATAAAGGCATTGAGTGCACTCTTAGCAAGTTTGCAGATGAGACTAAGCTGGGTGGAAGTGTAGATCTGCTGGAGGGTAGGGAGGCTTTCTAAAGGGATCTGAACAGGCTGGTCCACTGAGCAGGGTCCAGTGGCATGAGATTTAACAAGACCAAGTGCCGAGTCCTGTACTTGAGGCACAACAATCCTATGCAGAACTCCAGACTGGGAGAAGTTTGTCTAGAAATCTGCCTGGAGGAGAAGGACCTGGGGGTGTTGGTTGACAGCCCACTGACCATGAGCTGGTAGTGTGCCCAGGTAGCCAAGAAGGCCAATGGCATCCTGGCTTGTATCAGAAATGGTATGACCAGAAGTTCCAGGGAGGTTA